>JAHDVE020002886.1:0-745221 GCA_022606495.2 Halesus radiatus
TGAGCATATTTCTGATGAATAATACAATGGTTTAGCGAGGCTTAAATATCTCCACAGTAAGTTAATGAAGGCCGTTGTTTACTGAGAATGTTTGAGAGAAAGGAAAAATGAATTATGCAATTGATGTTATTTATAACTTTGTTATTCCAAATTATAGAAAGGTACAATGACTTGAATATGGCAAATTGTCTATTTTTGGGTGCGTTTGCTGCACTGAGTAAGAATGAATTAAAATGATTGAAACAAAGAATAACATAGGAAGAAAAATACTAATAAATAAAATAATAATCTTGCTATAAATACTGAACAATTTATGCTTTCCAGTGCTAACAGCTAAGTGTTGTATCTTCCGAGGTGAGGTGAGTGTTCTGTTTAGCTCCCTCGGTAGATTCCTATCCATACTGAGGAATTGACATGTTAAATTAGTAATAATTTGGTACGGTAACCAAAGGAGTACTTTAAAGTGTTAATGAATTGATAGTACCTGATATAAACACGCTCCGGCCAGATCTCAATCTTCGTCATCTTGGCGGAAGAAGTCAAGCTTGAGCTGTGGGATGGGGATGGCCACCTCCATGCCGAAGGCCGGCTGCTGCTTCTCCAGGGGCTGCTCTCGGAGGGCTACAGAGGACATTCATTTCAAGCATTGGTGTTACATACTAAAATTGAGGAAGGAATTTTATAAATAAAGTAAAAAATATTTTGTTTCAAATATTTACATTCAAAAGTTATATTTTTTTATTAAATTATAATTATTTCTAATCACAAGTGTTTGCTTCCTATGAAAGTTTGAAGAGTGTGTTTAGTCTATTTTTGGTATTCATTTTTATTTTGAGACCAATTAGTATATACATGTAGGTACATATGTATATTAATATGGTGTAATAGTAAGGGAACATTTGGACATCTCTGGCTTAGTCCATCCACTAAATGTCGGATGACTTCCCGAACTAGGATAAGGTGCAACTAGAGAAGATGTACAGTAAGGACCCACCTCTCCATCGCTGTAAAACTTGGCTGTAGAAGGAAGCGCGGTCTGGTTTCTTCAGCTCATTGTTGACGTGCACCAAGCCCAAATAATCGTACTCCAGTCCGGAATACCTCTCTCCAAACAGTTTTAAACCTGCAAGAAGAATATGTTGTTAGCGTCTTTACAAAGTACTAAACTGAATCATCCTAAACCTCTGGTCTTTTTCTTAATTTCTTCTTCTAAATCGTATAATACATTTTATTTTATTCCATATCTCTTGGAGGGTTGCGCAATCCCATGAGTTCCATGTAATACATAACACGGGTTAATATAATGATTAAAAGAACTAAATGAAAAGGATACAGTACACTTTCGGTTAATTTGACGGTCCACACCCCAAGCAAGGCAGACTATTAAATATGATTTGATTGAAATAAGGGAGTTAGTAGGGCTATTAACAAAACACTGCCATCTCAGGAGACACCATCATGTAGAACAGAGATTCAGAGATCCAAGGGGGCGGTGAAGGTAAAATGGGGGGCGAGAGCAACAAAAATATTTTAATAAATTTTCCTTACGAATTTAAATTTGTCATAGGTACATCGTTGAAAGAATCGTGCAACAAAATAAACTGTTCAATTATTCTATTGATTTATACATGTTATAACACTTAAGCAGGTTTCTCAGAGCCAAGTGTCTGTTAATTAATATAACTGGAACCAGGAGTCACCGCCAAATACCCAATGATAACACTGGTGACTTTTATTAGGAAGGTAACACAATAAGGAACTGCAGTACAATTTTGTATTTATTTTTTTTATCAATAATGACGTTCAATCTTAAATACCAGTATATTTCGTTTTTATTTTAAAGTTAGTTTTCATAGTTAAAATAATTTTCGAAGTTTCAATTTTTCAAAGGCCGCCAAAATGCTCCAAATTTATGGTCGGTCGGTTTTGAGCAGTTTTGAGGTTAGAATGTCAAATGTCAAAACAAGGATGAGCTTTACCGTAAATGACTGTATATTCTATTCATGGTAAACCATAACTAAACATAAGTAATAAAATTATGTACCTTTTTAGAAACTTTAACCCAAAGAATAATAATAGTATTGAGAATTAACATTATCATAATATCTGTATTGATAATTGGTTTGCTCATGAATACTCCAATTTATTTCATTAATAACAGTTTTTTTTTTATATTGAACAACAATTATAGAACTTAAAGTCAACCAAATTAAGTTTTAATTTCGTCTGAACTAAAAAAAAAAATACATATTTAAAATACAAAACAAAATCGAAAAACAAAAATTTCCATACTAATCCAAAAACAAAATGCGCATGTGACGTCAGATGTTCCAAATGCAATGGTACCAACATAATATGGTGTTTTCATTAGATGATTTTTTATTCACTTTTATTAACGATTTGTAAATTCTATTTATAAATTATATATAATGAAAGTTATACATTCAGAATCGGCGTTTGTTGATCTATATGAATATATATTTTTAAAGCAATTATATTTTTCATTGGAGTTCCTTATTGTAAAATTTGGCTGTAATACCATCATGAGCCTATGGCCCGAGTGCTTATAGGAGCTTTGCAGACCATCTACGAATCAATGATGTATAATAAAAAATAAAATATGTAAAAGTACTCACTAATAGCAATAGATCTGAAGTAAAGCTTCTCTGCATCAGCGTACATGTTCATATGGTAGTTGTAAAGAGAGGCCAAGTGGCCGACTGACAGTCCCACTTCATAGTCATCCGTTCCCAGCAATTGTTCCTTTATTGAGATGGCTCTCAGTTGCATTTCTTCTGCCTCCTGCAATATAAGAAGATAAAAGTAAGTTTTATTTACAAATTAAATATAGCAAAAAAATTTAAGTAATAAGATCGGGAAACGACAGACTATTTTGAGCGTTGATCCTTGTTGAAAACCTTATAAATATTGCATAATAATATTAGCCTCCAATCCAAACAGCAGTTATGGAACTAGAGGGTGTGGCCTAGAAACTTCCTTTTTTAATGATTACCGGTCATTCAATGCGTCGAATCTTCACAAACATCTTCATTTCATCCGTACAAGATGGTTGTTGTGCAAGAATTGTTACCACGTAATTTCCAGAACCAAGGCAGCTACAACTGAATAATAATAATAATAATAATTGGATCACTTCTATAGCGCCGTTTTCGTGGGAAAATCACCTCAAGGGCGCTTAAAACTGAAGAATCTTATTCGGCAGGAAATAGCCCGAATTCCGGTGAACATGTTGGAACGAGGGGAGCTTTTTTATTTTATTTGTCAATGATTCTTACAACATCTGTAGAGCCATTAATAAATGAACTTAAAGGATGGAGAAATCTCGAGTGACACAAATATGAGTTTGTGCCAAAGGATAACCGAAAAGGCTCTGAACCCAACAGTATCTTTCAACACCTGAGATATTCCTCTACTCCATTGGGGATTTTTTGCTATATATACAATACACATAAATTTATATGCATATATAATTGAATAAAAATAAATAAATGTTTATAACCTTTGTACCATGTTTATATAAATGTATGTATCAAAAAATTTATAAATAAATAACAAAAAAAAACAAATTCTAAAGCAAGTTCAACAGCCTCCGTGGTTGAGCGGATAAGATCCTTGACTACAAATCTAGAGATCGCGGGTTCGAAACCCGGCTAACTGCGCAAATAAATTTAATTGGTTTAATTTGTGTTATTTCACAATTAATTCATTAACGCATTGGTTACGGTGTGCACATATTTGTGCGTTTCAGAAACCTTGTATTGCGGCGGGGCGCAAATCTTTGTGCATTTCCGTGATCTTCAACTTCAAATACAAAAAAAACGTTTTAAACTTGTAATTTCTTCTGTAATATTGGCTTTGTGGTGTAGCGGATAGGTGTCACTATAATACATACATCATTATGGACTCTTCACTGATTCAAAACATTGCTAGAAGTCATCATTATTTTCAAGGAAGAATTGGAAATTAATTTTAAACATAGACGACAAACGGTATTTTTTTTGTTGTCAAAAAATGAAATAAAATACGAAGATCATTGACTTTTTCTTTAGTCATTAGCTGATACTTATGACGCAATAGACTCAAGTGGGGAAGCCCTAATATCATTTTTTATTCGCAGCTGTTGCGATTTCAGCGCTTGTTAAACTGTGTTGTTATTACATAATATTATAAGTGTATTTGACATTTTTTTTTACTATTGTGATTTGTGGATGAATATTTTTTTATAAATAATTTGATAAGAGTATTTTTTTTATTGATACGAGCTCGAAGTTGAAGTTTGCTGACATACATCCGGTAGGGGGACTGCGATCTAATCCCGCCCGCCGCAAGTGTCAGATTTTTAACAAACATCGCCGTAACTAATGTGTTAAAAATAATACATACGAGTATATAGTATATTTGCGGCATATTTTAAAATGATCGCCCTAGTGAAAGACCACCATTCAGAAATGAAATGTTGCTTGAAATAGCTTTAGCCATGTTTGGTGGCCAGCAGTGGCGTGCATTGCCTTATGACCTATGGAATGCTAACAATATTTGAAAATTGTCATTTTATTATCAACTCCTGTTGATTGTTATGGCCAACTGAATAAATAAGCGTACAAGTTCCTTATCAAATTCATGGAGAAATACATTTTGACAAGAAATTTGTCACATTTAAAAATTTATTTTTATGGTTCGTTTTTCTTAGGGTGGGCACAGCTTTTCAGCCTTTATGGACAGCACACCACTGGTGACTAGATCTGAATAGTCAGGTATTTCCCCATTACCTTTAGCCTCAAAACATGCCCCATTTGGGGATGTTTAGGTGAAAGAGTTTTGGAAAAAGATCCCTACAAACACAACACTCGCCCCGCTGGGGAAGAACCGAAAACAGGGTGAGACACAATAAGACAAGGTATAAATAATAAAGAGAGCTATGCAGGTAGGATACCTTGAATTTCTGCATGCTCTGGTAGAGACGGCCCAGATTGCCGTAGTGCTTGGCCGTCTGCACATTCATCTCCCCGAAGGCCATGAGGGAGAGGCGCAGGGCGGCACGGTGCAGCGTCTCCGACTCAGCCAAGAGGTCTGCTACTGCAATCACTCCATAAATATCACACACTCAACAACAACAGACATCAATGCAAAGAAACACATTGAAATCAGCATCTCAGAATCAATTGATCAATAATTTACAGACAGTGCCAAAAGAACAAGCAACAAAAAAAATATTTTTGAAGGTTAAGTAAACGTAAAGTTACGTAAACGGTTTTTCAAAATGATGGACTCAATTTCGTACCACTATATTTCCTGAATTATACGTCATATGTAAATGATCTACATAGAAATTGAAAGAGGTGGTCCGATAGTTTAGAATCTCACCGCTAGATTTAATTTAATTTTTTATTTATTTATTTATTAACGACCCAAAGGGCTTTTACATATTTTAACATTAAAATGATTATGTGTACAGAAAGAAGAAAAAAAGGTTTACAAAACAATAACATGATAAATAGTTGGTATATAACATAAGTGAAAAATATTTATAATATATATATATTTATGTATAATAATGTATTAGTGCATGACACAGAGAAGTTATAAAGGGAAAGGTTTTTAATTTGTAGATACTACTCTTTTTTTTTTAAATAGTAATAGCCTGATCTACATGATACATAATACACAAGTGCGTAATATATAATATGAGTGCATGAGATTGTGAAAAAAAAAGCAATTGGTTTTTATATTTCGGATGATGTAAAAATGTATGAAATTGTATAATACATAATATAGTATATGATAAATAGAAAGAAAAAGAAGAACAAGTTTTTAGATTGTAGATTAGTACAAAGATAATATAAATAAGAAATTAATAATTAAACAATAGCTCTTATGCGATCCTCTTATAATTGTTGCAACATAAAAATATCGTTCAGGTATCTTTTAAACATGGGTAAACTTAAATTAAATATGTATATCTATAGCAGAGGTGAATTTATTTCCAAGTATATGTAGACGAGAAATGAATGCATATACAGTGAAACCCGTATTTTACGTCCCCGGATTTAACTTTTTGTCCGTGCCGTGATTGGTCGGCCGTACGGCGCGAAACGCCGTGATTGGCCGCCCACTTTCAATTTTAGCTATCTGTGCCGTGATTGGACACGCACATGACAATGCGCCGGCGCAGTTGTCACATTTTTATCTGCCGTGCCGTGATTGGCCGACAGCTTTCAATTTTAGCGATTTGTAAAATGTTATAACATCTGATCTGTCCAGTTGGATTTTCCTATTCGGTTTTCAACTCGATTTGTGACGCGTCTCTCTGTTTGAAGTTATTTGCGATCATCATTTACACACAGTATTTACGTTTTTTATTTGATTTATTCGTTTATTACGAGTTTAACACAATCTTTTCTTCCTTTTTGCAATGTCTCAACAAAGAAAAGCTTTGTCAGGGCGAGAGAAAAGGAACGTTCTCGAAAAAGTGGATAAACACGTCGGTTCTCGAGTTTCGCTGGCGCGCCATTTGGGAATACCTATCACTACGTTGGCTACAATAATAAAAAATCGGGAATCAATCCAAAAAAGTGCCATTCAATGTGGTCTCATGGCGAAAAAACGAAAATATATAACATCGAAATATGAAAAAATGGAAGAGATTTAGAAGAGTGGTTTGTCAGTGCGCGGGAAAGCAATGTTCCCGTCGGCGGTCCAATCATTCGTGAAAAGGCGCTACACATCGCCAATCGTCTGAATATTGAAGGGTTTACTGCATCCATGCATCGACGGCCTCCATGGTCGAGGGGTAAGGCTCTCGACTACGAATCCGAAGGTCGCGGGTTCAAATCCCGGCGTGCGCAAGTAATTTTTATTTAATTAATTTGTGTTGTTTCACAATTAATTAATTTAAAAATAATATATGGTATATTTGCGCACGTTCCAGAGTGGAAGATACTCAGTATCCCCTGGTGAAAGACCACCATTCAGAATTGAAACGTTGCTTGAAATGGCTTTTAGCCGTGTTTGGTGACCAGATCTGAATAGCCAGGTATTTCCCCTTTTCATCACCTTCCTCTCCCCTTCTCCTTCCCCTCCCCAATACCTTCAGCCTCACAACATTCCCCAATTGGGAACGCCATAGTCTCACTGGCTCCAGACGGTTGGGAGCAGTTTGGGACTCTTGTGAGGTATTCATGTAAAAAAAAAAAAAAATCAAATGGATGGATAGATCGGTTTAAAAAGAGGCATAATGTGGTCTACAGATCAGTTTGCGGGGAATCACGAAGTGTTGATTTGGATATTGCTGAAGATTGGAAGCAGACAGATGTTCCTACATTGATTGCCGACTATGCTCCCAGAGATATTTTCAATGCGGATGAGACTGGGCTGTTCTTTAGCGTACTACCGTGTAAGACATTCTGCTTCAAAGGGGAGGCCTGTCACGGGGGAAAGTTAAGTAAGATGAGGCTCACTGTTCTTTTGATTACCAATTCAGATGGCAGTGAGAAGCCATTATTAATTGGGAAGTTGAAAATCCCCGCTGCTTTAAAAATGTGAGGTCATTGCCAACAAAATATGCAGCTAACAAAAAGGCATGGATGACTTCAACCCTATTTGAAAAGCAGCTTACTGCATTAGACGCTTCGATGGGAGTAAAGAATCGAAAAATATTGTTATTCCTTGATAGGTGCCCTGCTCACCCCACGAACCTGACACTGAGGAACGTTAAGTTGGCATTTTTTCCACCTAACTGTAGGAGTGAACTGCAACACCTGGATTTAGGGATAATCAGTGCATTTAAGCACCACTACCGAAGAAACTTGATAAATAAGTTATTGTCTGAATTGGAACGAGGTGCGGACCCCCAAAAATTTAAGGTCTCTATTTTAGATGCAATGCATTACATTGTTAAGGGATGGGGTGAAATCACAGAGATAACTATAAAAAATTGTTTCCGGAAAGCTGGCATCAACAAGGATCAGGAGGTAGCGGTGGAAGGAAATACAGAGTACAATATTATTGACAGGTGGGAAAGGATTTCAGATCAACCCTTGGAGGACTATATAAACCTTGACTCCAACGTGATGACATCAGACTTGGTGGAAGTCGATGACATTGTGGATCATATTATAGTACCAGTACCCGAAGAAGTGTGTCATCTGATGAAGAAGAGATAGTGATCCCAACAAAAGAAGAAGCAACCAAGTACATTGAGGGTCTTAAAACCTATTTTTCGAGCATTGGTGGCGTTCAAAACGAAACTTTTAAATGTATATATATACAATTGAAAAAGAATTAGAGAAAAAAAAAATTAAACAAACTAATCTACATGATTTTTTTAATAATATATGAAATATCTTTTCAATACAAAAAAATTCAACAAATATGATTTTTTAATAAAAAAAAATTAAATGCTTTTTTTTCAATTGTTACGTAACGACAGAAAGATCCTAAAAAAGACTCTAGCCACTCATCAAACAACAACGGTAAAACGACGCCAGCGCCACGCTTGCCCAAAAACGGCAGCTTGCACGCCCACGCGCCGGCCACTTCCGTCTCACCCGGCTTCAGGATGACATCTCTGGCATGCCGCCTACTGCGTCTCAAAAGGAACGCGAGAGCAGCCATGTTGGCCAGCTGCTAATTGCTTCTACTAGGATCCTTTTGCCGCTACAACCATGACTGTAAGCTGTCTTTGTATTTCCCCTTTTGTGTTGTAACTTATTCGAGTCCCCGTTATCATGCCCGTTTAGAAAATATCAGAGAGAGAGTAATCACCCGTAACTTCCATTTGAGGTTAGGCTAGCCTTTGATTATTGTAGCATAACTTACCATGTCTGTACCTTCCCTGAATAAACTCTGAGTCTGAAAGCATTTAGCAAATTCATTTGGCGTAGTATTAGAGTCCCCGACCCCAATTATAAGACTGCCTGTCGGCCTACGACCCTGCAGAGGAGCTTCTTGGCCTGCCGAAACTGAGCTAGTCGAATGTCCAGAGCCGAGTTCCCTGTCAAGACACCACCCTCGGGGTAAGTCTAAACCGATGAACTGTCTCACGTAACCGCTCTTTCCCAACCTTCCCCCTCTCCTTCTCCCACATCCCTACATTTATCGCCCTTTTTAATCATAACACAATACTCAACTAATCTACCTACATGATTTTTTTTTTATAAAAATAAAATATATATTGTTTTTTCAACCAAAAAAATTAACAAAGATTATTTTAAAAAAAAAAGTTGTTTTTTTCATTTCCCCCGATTTACATTTTCCCTCCATTTAAGTTTTTTTTTTTCAGTCCCTTGAAAAACGTAAAATAGGGGTTTTACTGTATTTGGTAGTTAGTCCCAGAATCATTGTTACAGAATAACATATTTTGAAGAGTTTGTCGATGAGGTACTTTAAAGTTGATTAGTTGCAGGAGTTCACAACAGTCTAATAAGGAATAAATAATTTTGAATAAAAAGGTTAAGTCTGTTATTTTTCTTCTGTTTTCTAGAGTGTATTTTGAGTGTATTTAGCAAGAATGTACAGTTTATGTGTTGTATTAGTATGTGTAGTTTGAAGTTAATAAAACGTAAAAATTCGCGCTGCACACGTTCAATATTTTTTATATGAATGAGATAGTATGGGGACCACTCTATTGAATTGTATTCTAATATGTTGAGCACTAATGACAAATATACGATTTTTATAACTTCCAGCGAATCAAAGTCTTTGATAGTTCTAATTATAAATCCCAGTGTCTTCATACCTTTATTAGTTATTTGTAGTATGTGATTTACAAAATTTAATTGCGTATCAAACAAAACTCCGAGATCACTAATTTCGTTGACTTTTTCCAAGATTTTGTTATCTATAGCGTAGTTAAATGATAACGGGGTTTTGATTCAACAAAGTGTCTTGCATTTATCAACGTTGAGAAATAAGTTATTAGCGATACACCAATTATGTAATTTATCGATGTTTAACTGTAAGATTATGCAGTTGCTAATATTGGATATTTCTTTGTATAGTTTAATATCATCCTCAAAAGGTAGAACTTCTACATCGTCAAAACAAGTTACGATGTCATTAATGAATATTAGGAAAAGAATGGGACCGAGATAACTTCCTTGCGGCAGACCACTGGTTGCATTAAGTACCTTAGATTTTAAAGTCTTAATTTTGATGAACAAGATTCTGTTAGATAAGTAACTTGAAAACCAATCCAACATGTTGCCTCTCAGTCCTAGTGCATATAATTTACTAAGTAATAATTTATGGATACTTTATCGAAAGCTTTTGAAAAGTCTGTATAGATACTGACAACTTGTTTTTTATTCGTGAAGGATTCCGTAATATAGTTTTGGTAAAGTAATAGATAGTAGCAGTTGATCTTCCACTGACGAACCTGTGTTGTTTTTTATCAATTACTTTGAGTATTGATGGATAAATTAAGTCGAGAAAAAGGGATTCAAAAATTTTTGGGAGTGGTGATTGTATACATATAGGACGATAGTTTTTTTATGTCTTTGTCATCACCTTTTTTGAAAATTGGGGTAATATAACTAGATAACAACGAGTTGGAAAATGTCCAGAAGAAAGTAAAAGGTTAAATAATATGGTAAGTGGACGTGATATTGCAGATGCGCATTGTTTGAAAAATATTGGCGGAATGTTATCTGGGCCTCCAGATTTGTTGGGGTCAAGGGAAAATATTTTATTTATGCAGGATTCCCGTGTAACGTGGTAGTTCTGTAAATGTAACGTGTTATGATATGTATATGATGGTATTTTATTTTCTGATATTTCATCTTCGTATACGCTTTGGAAATGATCCGCAAACAAATTAACAATGTCGATGGTGTTATTAGCTATTTTGCCATCATGGTGCATTGTGGGGGGGTAGTCTGGGCCTTCATTGTTTATAGATCGCTCATAGTTGCGCAAACGACTGCTAAAACGCTTGCACCGCCAAGCAGCCATACCGCGTCAGTTGTGAATAAAATGGCTACTATGCAGCACAAGGTTTTCCGTGTTCGCGTATTCTGTAGAACTCAGTCAAACTAGAAAGAGCATTTGTTGCTGGTATCACCAATTTGAGTAAACTGGATGTCTCTGTAAAGGAAAAAACCCGGGCCGAGAAAAATGTGCAAAATTGGGTCCAACTGTTTGAATAACCCCCCGTACTGTTTTTTTTTTTTAAATATAATTACTTGTAATGATTATTATATATAATTTATAACCATAGTAATGTTGTAAGGTTGAAGTAAGTGTGAAAGTCGAGGGAAAGGAGAAGAGCAAGATTGAAAAGCACCTGGGTATTCAGAGCTGGTAACTAAAGATGGCTCTAGCCTTTTGAAACATTCAATTAAGTGTAAAGTCTAATAGAGAAAAAGGACAACACTGACCTCCGGAATTCCTTCCTGGCGGGGTGTCCAGCGCGATCTCCTCGAGGATGAGCGCCTTCACTCTCTTAGCAGTGGCCAGCATCAGATGTGTGGGCGGCAGCATTGCCTACAACACAACCAAAACCAAACAGAGTTAGTATCACCAAAACTAGAAAAGTTCTAATCCGTGTTCAGGGTTTAGATTTAGGATCTCATGATCACCAGATTAAGCAACGAGTCAATGCAACACAAGATCAAATTAATGGCCCTACTACCAAAAAGGTCCTATATAGTTAAACTGCGGAATCGTGGAGCGTTTGGGGACCTAATCTTAGGTGGTTTAATGGTAAGGATGGTAACATGTATATTAAAAAAAGGAGGTAAGTCAGATTCACAAGGCCTATCCAAAATGTTGGTGGTGAGAATAAAATGAAATGGGTCAAGTGTCAATAAGTTCCTCACCTCCATGATCTTGATGGCTTTGTCAGCCTCTTCGCGGGCCTTAAAGAAGCGGCCCGAAGAGTACTCGTGCACGTACAGAGCGTAAGACAGATCCTCATGCGCCATGGCCAGCACCAGGTTCTTCTCGGAGAACATGGACATCAGCATGTGCAGGGCTTCCTGGTGAACCAAACAAAATATTCTACATCAGTAAAGCTTTACTCTATGGAACTACAGCTGATTGATCATTCCAACACATTGGTGATCTTCCTCTGCTTCGCCTGCCTTCCCCTTTGCCAGTGACCATGAGCTTCTCGAGGTTCAAGTTCTAGGTTTGGCAAGCAACATGTCCAAAGTATTTTAGAATACGCTGTAGGCAGACAGTTGATAGCCTATTGTGGGTGCCTAGCTCTTCCAGAATAGCTGTATTAATGGGGAGCTATAAACATTATGCTTTTACGAGTCAGTTTATACTGGCATGTAAATTTGAGAGATAATCAAGTTGACCCAGTGGAACATGATAAAAAAAAGATAAGAATTGGGTTTTTAATATAGAGAGGGGGAAGACTAAGCCAAAATTTACACAGCAGCTGAGAGTTGTCAACAAAAATGGTTCTTAACCCCTGAAAGATCGACTTTCCGACCACGTCTTGACCACCGATGTCTCTCCTAAAGGTAAGATAAAGTCTCAGATAGCAGGGGAGCAATGTTTTGGAAGCAGGAGACATTACCAAATGCGTAATTAAAATCCTGGAGAAACTTCACAAAAGGGTTGAACTTGATTAGTGACTCACCTCGTAGACTGTGACACTGTCCAGTATGGAGTCCACGTTGAGCAGGTAGAAGCCATAGTCCAGCAGCGTGAGGGAGTAGCGGGGGTCGGTAGTGCCGAGCCACAGCCGCGCCAACGCTACGGCCTCGCGCATCAGCAGCCCCGCACGGCTGAACTCCCGCATCATGACGCACGCCTTGCCGCATATCCGAAGGACGTCCACCGTTATTCTGGAATGGAATAAGAAACTTAGTTAAATTCACACAACCACTAATAGGAACAACTTTGCTGGCCTGAATTTGGTTGGCTAACTATTACGCTAGTTCAGAGAGGATGAACCGACATATAGTCAGATATAGTCAGCTTAATTACATTTAATATTCCCACTAGAACTGCTTCATCTAAAATTTTATTCAATTGAAACAATAATTTCAGGACTGAGTCATTCAAAAATTTACTTGTACCTAGACTTCATGCAGAAGGTAATACTTTTTCAGACATAGTAGATATGTTCAACTGCTCGGAATACAAATACAAACAAATACATCCTCAACAATTATTAAGATATGTGAATATAAGCATCAGAGAATGTGAGGCATGTTTTGAATAAGAAAGCTAATTATTTTGAATGGAATTCATTATGTTATTCCTGAATTTGTTTGCGAGATAAATGAAATATGTTGTTGTATTTCATGAAGAATATCTGTTTTATCTATGTACCTACTGTGATGTGGTTTGCACCTGTGTGACTATTGTAATTAACTAAATATGTAAAAGTCCATATAGGGCATACATAATATAATAAATAAATAAGAATATCTTGGCACCACCACTTGCTTATCCATTCTTTCTCACATACATACCTTTGATTCTTCACTTTTTCACTTGATTATTCTATGTCTTCCTGGAGCATCCCAGACTTCTTCATCCATACGAATCCACATCATATATTTATATTTGACCATTTTCTCCAGCTAACTGCACTACATGGCCAAACCAAACTGCAGAAAACAAATTATGATCTAAATTGTCTGATAATATTATTGATTGTTCATCAGCTAAATTGTAAACCATTGTTAAATTGTAATGTCGGCGATTATCTTATAAAATGTAATAGCCCCCCCCATGGGTGCATATGAAATGAATTTTTTTTTTAAATGATAAAAAGAGTAGCACTAACTTCACGGGAGTGTCGGGCCGGAGCAACTTGAGGGCACGTGAGCTCCAGCAGTAGGTCTGGCGGTAGTCGCTGCGCAGGAAGTGCAGCAGCGCAAACTCGCGGTACAGGCGCAGCATGAGGTCGCCGAGGGCGGGCGAGCCGGGCGCGGGCGGAGGTGGCGCTGCGTCCACTGCCCGGCAGTAGGCACGCTTTTCGCCCGCGCATGGCTCCAGCGCCATGTAAGTTCTGAAGCTGGAAACATAGACGACTGTTAACATATGCAAGTATCGATACCCGAACACCTGACTGCAGAAATGGGAATGCTGTGCTTTTACATACTGGTGGAAGTATAAACCAGTATGTAAAAGGAAGGTGTTCCGAACCAGTGTCATTAATCCCTTTAGCACTTGTGCACAGCCAGGATGCATATCAAGTTAGTGCGCAACATTTGTACAGGGTTGAAATTTGCCAAATGAAAACAGATATTTTTTACAACTCATTCTTGAATTCAACAGCTAGACCGTAGAATAAATACTGGCTTCCATGATTCCTCCCTCAATCAACACGAGTTTCTTTAAAAGAGACCCTCCCCACACAGCATCCCCAGATGATATAGGCTCTGAAGGAAACCTCAAGATATCATGCGCAGTTAAAAAAAAACTCATATGAGCGCCCCTGTCTGTACGGTGTACAAACAGGGAAACTATATCGCCACCCGGTTGGGCAACGTTGTGAGGAGGGTCAAGGAGGGGTCGTGTTAATGCAGGTCTTGTCATTCCACATACGAGCCAACTTACATATAAACGAGTCGTCAAAACGATCTGCTCTCATGAAGTCGACGTCAGCCAGTTCCGCTCGTGATCACCGAGTTTCACACACGTACACCAGTAAAATAGGGATCAATGCTACTAGTTCCTTCAAGCAGGCTCCATTGAAATACTTGGAGAACAGACTCAGCATACCTATATTGCGTCTGTACAATAGAGATGTCAATCCGTCTGTTAACAACGGACATCAGCCAAACAAACCACCCTCCTTTGCACAGAATCAAGCAAGTTTATCAAGTATTTGGGAGCTCCAGTCCAAATTTAACTGTTGGACGTACTTGAGATTTGTATAGGGTTAGCACTTGGTCAGTATTAAGAATCTACCAGTCATATACAAGACGCAGAGTTTCTTGGAAGCCAAATTTACTCGGACTTCTATAGAGCCCCCATACCTTCCCCTAAAGGAAAGAAGGCTCGAATACCTGGGAAGATACGTCGTGGAGCCAGTTGGCATCACCGAATACCCAATAACAAGCCCAGTGACCTATTTAAAGGAACTGGACTACTGTCAAAGGTAAAAAGTAAACCCGAGTGCTTATGGGACATAGAGCCACTATAACTAGCAGTATTCTGGTACGGAGGGCACTAGGAGAACATAGCAGAACATGAGGTTAGTACTAACCTAGGGGACATTGAGTCAGCATGGGGGTATGTTTTGATTTGTATCGTGGAACCCATCATTTCTTCTCTGCAGGTTTCCTCCAGTAAGGATATGGAAAGTGCCAGAGTTTCCGAGGCCTCCTTGAAGGAACAATACGACGCCTGTGCGTGTAATAATCTGAAAAAAAGAAAAAGTTAATAAATATAAACTGATATAAAGTCTACCACCCAGGAAGGGAAAATTCTGAATTCAAACTCAGTGACACATCTATAGGAAACAAAAGGTCATGTCTTACCTATGGCAACATTCCAGCGTCATTCTGACGTAATACGTGGTGTGCGGGGCACTTTGACACAGGTCTCTACACGCCACCAACACCTCCTGCGCATTGGTGTACCATCCCACCTCGTTGAGAAAGGTGCCTGGAATGAAAAACAGATTATAAATTTGTTAGTTCTCCTCCACTCGGCTAGATGGCAACGATTTAAAATTAAAATTACTTTTCCAATAATTTTTTATGTAAAGTTATATTGGAATTGACGCTGTATTGAAGAATTTTCTTGCGTCAAATCACTTTTTCAAACAGTCTTTTGGTAAATTTTATCATCAATGGTGGCAAGTTTAGGTTCTCTTTTCGTTGAAATGATAAAAGAACCCTTGAAATTCCAGACAGTATTGATCACGTCTCAGGAATGAGCTACCCTCTAATCTATGGAGTACGTTTAGATAAAAATAAAAAAAAACTCTTCCCATCGGCATATCACTTCATTCTAACATTTTCTATCCCCATCCCTTCAGCATTTTTAAAGATATTATTAAATAAGACGTACAACATCCAAAATAATTACATAAAAATAATAAAAATTAAGAAGGTAGACATAATAGTACATAATTTGAGTAAATTGCATACAACACATACTGGTATTATACAAGTAGCAACAAAGCTTTATGTTTAAACGCAGCTTCATTAATGCTAAATATGTCGATATCCAAAGTGATTCTATTTAACAGCAAGATTGCCTTCCCCACCGGCATGACCATTGGCAAGTTAGTCCTACAAGCCGGGAGATAACAGTCTATGCTGTCGGTGACGGAGATAACCATCGGTAACATGGAAATGAATGCTCTCCATAATAGCCGAGTTTTCGAACCATCCGCGAATCAGTCTGAAGAAATGTGTAACAATGTGTACATCCCTTCTGACCCGCAAATGGTTCATTCCAAGCATGCCTGAAAGAAAGTCGGTAGGATAGAGCCATGGGTAGTAGCCATACTCCCTCAGGTAGAGAAATCTCAAAAATGTCTTCTGAACTCTCTCCAACATGAGGGAATACTTGACCTGATGTGGGCTCCAAACCACCGACCCACTTTCAAGCCTACTCCTTACTAATGAGATATATAATATAATGAGAACCCGGGTGTCTTTAAAATTCCTTGCAGTACATAGGACTAAATTTTAATGAATCACTTTAAAAGTCACTTCAATATGAGCATGAAATGTCAGTATACTATCAAAAACGATACCAAGATCCTTCATAGTGGAGACGCGTTTTAAACTTCGGGTGTTAAAACCAAGTATGACACACCCTTGTGAAAGAAAAAATGAAACATTTAGAAATATGTATGTACTAATGGTCGTGTGCCCGGCATTGTTTGGGGTTTCTCGGTGATTTGGAGTAAAGTTTTGAATTCTAGTAAACTAGGTGGAAGAAGAAACGCAGGTGTTCGCAGTGGAAGTAAATAGTAGCAAACAGGCGGCCTATTAAGGATCTCGGTGGGATAAATGCAGTTCATTTCATCAATATGTAGTGTTTAGTATCACGGGTGTAGTACCATACCGCCTTTTACAGATTTTTCTCCACCTAACGTGGTAAGTTTGGCACCATTTATTTTTTCACATTTAAGGTTTTAGATTGATTCAAAAACAAAAATAAAAGTAGTAATATGAAAAACAAATACAGAGGAGATACGAATCATGCAAGCACACAAAATGAGATACCCGCACTTATTTATTAATTATTTTTAAGAAATACGCAATTAAAACAGGCGACATGTGGAACGGAGTTTGAAATTTGAATGTGTTGTAACTGAAGCCGAATGAAGATGGTTTTCCATTTTTATTTCCAGTAAGTTGAGTTGGACTTTTACGAGGTGTGTTCAAAAGAAAGGGTGAAATTTGAATTTTCGCGGGCTGTGTACATTCGATTATTGAATTTTTTTTTTGTTATGTTGGTACACATATGTTTATCATATGTTAGCATTATCAGCCATTTTGGTTTAGTGGTTTGTTTTTGACAACTGGAAAGGTTAGTCACGTTTTTGTGTGTTCTTCGATTTTTACTTTTGAAAAAATGGATCAAAGAATATGTATTAAATTTTGCGTTAAAAATAGAATAAAGTGCTCCAACGCACTTAAAATGTTGACTGTGGCATTCGGCGAGTCTACTTTGTCTCAAAAAAGTGTTTATAAGTGGTACAAGCGCTTTACAGAAGGCCGAGAAGATGTTAATGACAATGAGCATCCTGGAGTTGCAACCACGCCAACAAACGAAGAAAACATCGAAACAGTGAAGAAAATGGTTTTGGAAAATCGTTGAATCACTATTAGGGAAGTTGCAGAGGATGTTGGCATATCAATAGGCTCTTGCCATGCAATTTTCTCGGATGTTTTGGGCTTGAAACGTGTGGCAGCGAAGTTTGTTACGAAATTGCTAAATTTTGAGCAAAAGCAACGTCGCATTAGTATCACTCAGGAGATGTTGAACGACATCAACGACGATCCATATTTACTCAAAAGGGTCATAACTGGTGATGAAACGTGGGTATATGGTTATGACGTCGAAACCAAGGCCCAATCATCCCAATGGAAGGGGCCAGAAGAGCCAAGACCGAAAAAAAACACGCCAAGTTCGATCAAATGTGAAGGTTTTGCTCACGGTTTTCTTCGATTACAATGGCGTGGTGCATTATGAGTTCTTGTCAACAGGTCGTACGGTTAATAAGGAATACTACAAGGAAGTTATGCAACGTTTGCGTGAAGCAATATGGCTCAAACGATTGGAATTGTGGAAAAACAAATCATGGATTTTGCATCACGATAATGCACCAGCTCACACATCAATGCTTGTTCGTGATTATTTGGCCAAAAACAACACCGTAATCATGCCTCAACCACCGTATTCACCAGATTTGGCTCCCTGCGACTTTTTCCTATTCCTGAAACTGAGGAAACCAATGAAAGGAAAGCGTTTTGCCACAATTGATGAGATAAAGTCGGAATCAAAGAACGAGCTGATGGCCATACCGAAAAGCGCGCATTCCAGAAGTGCTTCGGGGATTGGAAGAAGCGCTGGCATAAGTGCATTATATCTGAAGGGGATTACTTTGAAGGGGAGAAAATGGATATTGATGAATAAATAAATACTTTTTGAAAAAATTCACCTTTTCTTTTGAACACACCTCGTACATGATTATATAATAAAATAATTCCATAAGCAACCACTGTAAAAAGTGCGGCTAGTTGTAACACGTGATTAACGTTTGACAGCCTTCTGAATCAATCACTGACATTTGCCGCAATGCTGGAAATAAAATATTTCAGTGCTGCATAAAACATTACTTAACAAAATGTAATAATTTACTGTATTATGACTGAATCATTTCAGCTTATACAAATAAATTATATGAATTCTTGTGATTAAAAACCTTTGTAACTTTTTTCCACTTATTTATTTTCAACCGGACCGGTTTCACCTCATCACGGGCATCTTCAGACTGGCAGATCTTAAAAGTAAATCTATAGTATATATAGCATCTATGTCAGAAGTGAATCCCATTGCTTTCTAATATTGTTCATTTATGACTTGTCAAGTCATTTTTCTAATATTGTTCATTTATGATTAATTTATGTTTCTAAACTATAAAGAAATAAAACATTATTCGTCGAGCAAACTCCTGTCAAAAATTCAGCCAATTAAAGTCATTTGATAATCACCTGAATAGATCACTTTGGATTTGCTGAGGAAATAAATTATTTCCATGAAGCAAAAAATATTTTTATTTGAAGAAGCTAACGAACGGATCAAAGCCAAGTTGGATGAAGTTCGCGGGGGCTCTTTTGGTATGAGCCGTGACTTTGAAAAATGTTAAAGGTTTAAAAATAATATCATTAGCAAGCAGGTGATAATATTTCCAATCATGCCAGTCACTAATGCATGTCAAACATTGACATGTGACCAACTTATTTTATCGGCAATGACTTGAAACAAAAAATATTAAGAAAAACGAGACAAAAAGTGTATCCACTTAAAATTAGCGCCATTAGATTAATAAAAAAATAAAGTAAACTGGAGTATTAACATCGGTTAAAGATGATTCAAAATAAGATTAGTTTTAAGTGAACAACAATGCATCGGAAAACACCAGATTTGACTACCAATAAAGGAAAGAAAGAATATGTAAAATTTCATTAAAAAAATTTACAAAAGAATAATGAATTTGAGATCTAGCACATTAGATTAGTTTAATAGATTGATTCTTTTTGGAAAAATTCGGATTCAACGTTTTTCTTTTTTTGCTGTCTCATTTCTTATTTATTAATCTTAAGTACAAAAGTATAATGAACAAGATTACGAAAGGGACGCTAATGAGTTCCAGGAGAAAAAAAATGGATGGAAGAAGTCGTGGATGCCTCAGAAACGCATGTCACGATTAAGGTAACCGACTACTGTATGTAAGACCCAGTTATTTAAACCACTCTACCAAATTTTGTTATGCTTGACGGTTAAGAGCCAGCACTCAAAACTGCCCCTGAACATCACCTTGTAGGTTGCTAACTCAAGCAATATCATAACTGATTTACCTGTAAATTCTATACGAGTAGTTAGAAAAATGTATAAGGTTTCAAATAACAAAAATCCTCAAACTGTAATCCTTAAAAGGTCTGAAAATAAGTGCAGTTTGAAAACCAGACAAAGCAATTTTGAAACGTTTTACCTAAAATTGCAGAATGTATTTCATATAGAATTTAAAATATTACAATTTGAGGATTATTGTCTTTTGAAACCTTACGCATTTTCCTAATCACCCGTATAGAATTTATAGATAAATCATTCATAGTATTTCTTGAGTTAGCAACCTGCAAAGTGTTTATTTTTATGTGCTGACCGTTAATCAAACAACCCAAACGTTGACAGTCTGAGAATTGGTGGTTAACCGTCCTTTACAATATGGCATTCTAAAATGTGACGAGGATTCAAGCAACTCAGCCTAAGAGAACACACGATGACAACCTTTGCCTACGAACCCAATTTCCATTAGTCAATTTGGAGCAATTAAAAGTTAGGTAAGTTTAAATAATTCAAAATGTCTTACCTAATCGAAGTCCTAAGTCTATGAGGGAATCTCTCGTGTCCGGGGGATGTGCGAGGTAGGTGGGGGTGGTGTTGCGGGATGGGGAGGTGGAATGGGATGGTGAGGCAGGCTGCGGAGGCTCCACAATGGGGGGCCCATCAGCTAACAGCCTATCGCATTTGCTTTGGTAGAACTCCACAAGCATGGCCGCCACGTTGACGTCAAGTTCCACGGCAGCCTGGAACATAGAATTATTTCAAAGTTTAGAAGAAGAAAAAAACAATTTGATTTCATCTGTTCGTCTTTCTATCTCGCAAGGAGATGACTACACAGGTCACTTATTGAAAATACTCTTCAAAGTTGGGTACCAAGAAGTGTTGAGTGTTGACTCGTAGTCCCACCTGATCTAAGAGGGTACTTATGAATTTCACTCACCTCTTTGATTAGGTGAGCTCAATAGTTTTTGGGGTCTTCCCAGTAGCTCAAATTCAAAGAAGTGACCAACACTTGGGAAATGACCAGTTGTCGTGGATTTAGCCGGAAGACCGAGTTACGTATTGTCTTATAAGCAAAGTCTTTTTATTAGACACAATCTTCAGTGAATCGAGATGAATGAACCGAATAATGATATTCATGATGAAACCGAAGCAAGAAAAGATATTTCATCAACTGCCCTTTCAGCTGGAGAAGCAAAAACGTTATCATTGTCAATCATCGGCATATCCATGACATCTGTACTCGACAGACGTGGTTCTAGACACCTGTCTGCACAAAACCACTAGTACCACTCTTCTGGCCTCTCGCACCGAGTGTTAAAAGTGGGATCACTGGATGAGGTTGTTCTCTACCTGATCCTGGTTCCGGCGGACCTAAGCAGGGCTGGTTACCCCTGAATAGATAGGTCTCAGGATTCCTCAGGCAGACTCCAGAGACTTGGCGAGGCAGCAGATGTGAAGGGTTTCAGGGAAGGCGTAGGTAAGAAAGGTAAAAGTCGGCTTTTTGTAGACAACTAACTCTCTGTACCAGTTGATTCTTTATTTATTTAGAAATATTTTACACCTGTTTGACGTTTAGGGGTAATTATTCTTAATGGGGGCAATCATTTTTCAGGAATGAAAGGACTTGTAAAACATGATCAAAAACAAAATGATAAAACAAATGAAATGATTAACTTAATGAGTAATTTCGCATGTGCACAGTGATAAGACTCCTTATCAAGCTGAGTAATCATTTTATCCCAGTGGCATAAACATCTCAAAAATGTAGAATGAATACAGTTAATTATTTCAGACATATGGGCCTTCCATACAACCGGTTTGTCCGATACTAACTAAAGTTATAGCATCGAAAGGTTCAACCGTCCAGTCGTCCTTTCCTTAAGTTGATGGGATTGACTTTAGGAAAGGAAGACTGCATGGTCAAACCTTTCGACACGGTGGCTTCAGTTAGTATCAGGAAAACTAGTTGTGTGAAATGCCCCATAGCCTGCAGAATTGTGTACCAAATTTTTTTATGTTTTAATTAGAACCATAAATAAATAATAGATAATTACTTTTTCCGAGGTAGCTCAAGAACCTAACCTACCTAAATTATATTATGTTGTTCTATTTATACTACTATGTAAATTTTGACACTCTTTATCTTATTAACTTTTTTCAATGTTGGCGGTTGTTACACACAGTTGTTTCCATAAATCTGAACCCTTTCGCGGTCGGTGACATCTGTAAATATTTAAATATCCATTCTTGTTTATTTTATAATGTTTCTTTTAATTAATGTGAATAGAAGTATTTTAACTCTTTGCATGCCATCGTATCATACATGTGATACCATTTGAACCACACGTCCGATACTGCAACTTTGGTTGAAAATAGTAAATTTTACCACTCGCTAGAACACTTCGAAGAGTATCACGATGCTGACCTATACCAAAATTTGTTAAAAATAATATTTTATAAGGATTATCGATAATCAAGTGCATGTCAAGAACACACTATTTAGCAGGAGTTCAAAGTCTACTCAGCAGGTGAATTCGCATTTGAGCATGCGCAAATCACACTCTTGCAAAATAATATTTTCAACTGGCGGCGATATAGCTGTTTTGTTATATATAAGTGATCGCGGTTCACCTTGTGTCTATCAACGCAGTGTCCCGACAGGCAAAAGTAGCATTTTGCATGGAGTTTTGTTTTTGTTTTTATAAACATCTCGAAAGGTTTTTTACTCATGGATTTGATTCCGTATCGCACATCACTACCTTTTCTTTCTCTCAAACATGAAAAGTTATGCTCAAGTGCTCTAGTTTCACAATAAATTACGTAGAAAAATTCAATAATTAGATCCACGTGTGGGTATTGAAAAACATAATTAATGTGGTCAAAAGATTGAAGGTAATTAAACAATACTTATTACCTAGCTTTGAAGAGTTCGGTTTTATATGATAAATTGGAAAAATGACACTAAAATTGTGCATCATTAAAATTAACAAAATGCCATAATGTACCAAAGGAGAAAAAGGCTTAAAGTCAAGGCAATGAACACAAACACTGCCAGAATAAGGACAGGGAAAGGGGTATACATCATAGCATTTGAGATTAAAAGATTACAGAATTTGAACACAGAATCATTTGAAATGATAGATCATACCTAAATTATATTTATCCGCAATGTGATTAAAGATGACATTACACACAATAACTATATTATAACATTATAAACAAAATGCCATAAGTACATCTACCAAAGGAGAAAAAGGCTTAAAGTCAAGGCGAGGAACACAAAAACTGCCAGAATAAGGCCAGGGAAAGGGGTATACATCATAGCATTTGAGATTAAAAGATTACAGAATTTGAACACAGAATCATTTGAAATGATAGATCATACCTAAATTATATTTATCCGCAATGGGATTAAAGATGACATTACACACAATAACTATATTATAACATTATAAACAAAATGCCATAATGTACATCTACCAAAGGAGAAAAAGGCTTAAAGTCAAGGCGAGGAACACAAACACTGCCAGAATAAGGCCAGGGAAAGGGGTCAGAGATTAAAAATGACATTACACACAATAACTACTATCTTCCACTGGGCAATAATTGGAATAATAGTCATATCAGTCCTTAAAGAAAATATAATGTAATTTGACACAAACTGTCATAATAATGTGTACTGATAGCCAGGGCTGACCAGTTATAGGAGATAAACAAAATTAAAAATGATAATATTTGGATGATTTGCATAGCACCGTTTTAGTGAAAAATCAACTCAAGGGCGCTGTACAAATATTCTTTCAAGGCTCTACTATCCTACTACTAAGAATGGATAATTTATTATAACGTCAAAAACTATATGTATACTGTATCACAAATGAGCATGGTGCTGCATAAAAATGTACATATTATTTAAATGCAGATATTATACACGGCCATACTTTAGATCAACACTTTTTAATAGATAATTGTATATACAATTTTGGGCTCATACATCAAAACAGCAGCCTTGAGGTGATTTTTCACAAAAACGGTGCTATACAAATCATCCAAATATTATTATTATTGTATTGGAGACACTGCGCATTGCACGTTATTGGAGGTGCTATTTATTCTAATTATTAATGTTCTTTTTTGTTCGTTTTAATGAAAGAAAAGCAAATTTTATGATGGGTGGTACAGTACGGCGATTTGATTAGAATTAAAAGTAGATGGAAAATTGAGGTTGCCATACTGTCCTCATTTATCCCCCATTTGTCAAACAACACAAAGTTTGTGTCCGGGAATTAAAAATAATAAAATAAAACACTATTGTCTAAATTCAGGGGTTTCGCACTATGCACGAAATGCACACTATTGTAGCGCTACAACTTTGTGTTTGCAGAATTTTGTAACCTACCCGTTAAATAGTACAAAGTGCTGTTTTATGTAATGAAATAAAAAATAAATATATATAAAAATGTATAATAAAGAATTAGCAGAATGGTTGAATTTAAAATAGAACAACTGTTAATGGGGAAACCCTTTATTACAGAAATCAGATGACACTACTTGCATACGGGTGTGCTTAGTTTGTTTGTTGTAAGAATCAATGTTCATTTTTAACTAATAAAGAAAATATCTAATGATGTTGGCTAGAACTAAAACTACTTTGATAGGTCCTCAATAATTGTCTCTAGTTTTAATGGTTTGTATCTTGAGAATGCTCTCATTTCTCATTACAGAAATGTGGCAACCCTAGTCCACACCAACCCATTGTACTTCGTCTATATTATTCTGCAACAATAATTCTGGGACTAACTACCAAATACATGAACCCATTTTTGGCCTACATCCACTTGGAAACAAATTCACCTCTGGTATAGATATATTTAATGTAAGTTTGCCCATGTTTAAAAGATAACTGAATGATATTTTTACTTGGCAACGATTATAAGAGCTTTGCATAGGAGCTATTGTATAATTATTTGTTTAATTATCCTTTTACTTATCTACAATATAAAAACTTGTTCCACTTTTTTCTTTCTCTGCATCATGCACTATATTATGTGTTATGCAATTTCATGTTATATATTATATACATTTTTACGTCATCCGAAATACAAAAACACGTTGCTTTTTTCACTATGTCATGGCCATTTTATGATTTTTCCTATTCCCATAATTTTAGTAAAACGTCTAAAACGTGAAGCTTAAAAAAATCCTTTAATTACATTAGAACAAGATTATTTTTTATAATAATGGTATTCTGAATATAAATTAGACCAAAGACCAAAGTCACTACGGCATGCACTCATATTATAATAATGGTATTCTGAATATAAATTAGACCAAAGTCACTACGGCATGCACTCATATTATAATAATGGTATTCTGAATATAAATTAGACCAAAGACCAAAGTCACTACGGCATGCACTCATATTATATTATGTGCTTTTGTATATTATCTATCATGTACATCAGAATAATAATACAATATTTTTTTTTATATATTTGTATTATCTGAAATAATTTTTTTTTTCCCTTTATAACTTCTCTGTGTCATGCACTTATACATTATTATACATACATATATATCATAAATATGTTAAACCTACATACCTACTATGTATAACATAAAACTTTTTTCTTTCTGTACACAAAATCATGTAAAATGTTAAAATATGTAAAAGGCCATCAGGGCGTTAATAATTAATAAATAAATAATTAAAATCTATGAACAAATCAAGAAGGATAACTCTAACGTGTGATTGGATTATTTATAGAAGAGATTAATGGACTCTAGCAAATAAATTGTTGGCGATGGAATTTAATTTTAGAAATTGTACATTTCTGAAAGATAAGATTAAATTATTCTCACCTAAATTACCTAATAGAAATATGGGGAAACACACACATTACAATACTTGAACTAATTACAAATAACCCAGAATACAGTTTAAACATTTTTTTTTAATTATAACCCAGACACCCCCACAAAAAAAACTATACCAAGAAATAAACTTGCTGAAAATAAAAAAAAAACTGTACGAATTTGTCTATTAATCTACAAAATTCAAAATGGACTTACACACGAACACAGCATTTATAAAAACATCACAAGTACACAAACACTACACAAGACTATATAATAAATTGTACACTAATACAGTTAAGAACGAAAGTTGTCAAGGAAGCATAGGATATAAGGGTGTATATATACACAATCTACTTCCCGATAGCCTGAAAACGGAATCCAATAAAAACTTATTAAAAAAAACAGTTCAATCTCAAAATAACAGTGTATAAAATATAAGATAGGAATAATATGTAAGATATAATATAAATAATATAAGTTAAGTAATATGATATATAACATAAGCAATAACATAAGAAATAAAATAAGATAATAATAATATGTATGTGTGTAGAGTTAAGTAATATAATATTTATGTAGTTAAGTTAAGGAAGTGAACAAAACTATGTATTTATTTTAACTTAATAAAAAAAAATTTAAAGATTACGAAGAGGGAAATATATTAAATAATTTAAATCAAAAGAGGAAAAGCAAGAAATTTATGGCTAAATTAATTAGTTGGTTTAGAAGTAAATATACAAAGGAAAATAAAAGAAAAGTAAATTAAAAGTAAATGGAAAATAAATGTAAAATAGAAGATAAAAGGAAATACAGACAACAAAAGCGATATGTAAAACAAAAGCATTTTTTACACTAGCCAGTTTTTTTTGGACTTGTACTTATAAATATTATCCCAAATTTAGTAGTATGCATTTTTTGTTTTTTGTGTTTTATGTACAATGTGAAAGACGATTTTTTGTGTGAAATATAGTCAATTTTGAATCTTCTTTGCTTAAGCAATTAAATTTTTTAAAATTAAAACCATAATATAAAACAAAAAACTATTATGAAGTCAAAATAATAGTTGTCTGTAAAGTTATACAATACGCGCTATGCATAATTGCCAGACGATATGTGTGAAACCAACCAGTGATATGTGTGAAACCAATAAGGACTGTAGTATTATTTATAGCAAGATTATCATTTTAATTATTAGTATTTTTCATTCCATGTTATTCTTTATTTCAATCATTTTTATTTATGTGACTACACTCTTATAGTATATATCAGTTCTTACTCAGTGCAGCAAAACCAGCCAAAATAGACAATTTCATAAATTCAAGTCATTGTACCTTTCTATGTTTGAAATGACCAAATTGAAATTTGAAGTTATAAATAACAACAACTCCGTAATTCATTATTCTTTTCTCACAAAATTCTCAGTAAACAACAGCCTTCATTAACTTACTGTGGAGATATTTAAGCCTCGCTAGACCAGTGTTTTTATCAATCATCCATCCACGTCAAGATTTTCTCGACATATTCAATCCATGCATTAAGCTCAAGATTTACAACCTTGGGCCAAATCTGGGACTTCCTGGCGCAGATAAGGATCATTTAAAAATTTTAAAAATTAAAAATTAAAAATAAAAAAAAAAACAAAAAAAACAAAACAAAAAAGATCACATTATACAAAAGGGGGAAAAATAAAAAAGATCATGGTTATGGAAAAAGACAGAAAAACAAAAAGGAACATGGTTATGCAAAAAGAGGGAAAAACAAAAAAGAACATGGTGATGAAAAAAGAGGAAAACAAA
The DNA here is from genome assembly GCA_022606495.2 of Halesus radiatus. Taxonomy (NCBI): domain Eukaryota; kingdom Metazoa; phylum Arthropoda; class Insecta; order Trichoptera; family Limnephilidae; genus Halesus; species Halesus radiatus. Next base: position 27,681 of record JAHDVE020002886.1, read on the forward strand.
AAAGAACATGGTTATGCAAAAATAGAGAAAAACAAAAAAGATAATGGTTATCCAAAGAAGGGGAAAATAAACAGAGGATGTAAAAAAAAAAGTTGTGGGTGTTACCTGAAAGCGTTGATATAGTTTATGCCTCACAGTGCTGTCCTTAAGCACCCTGATGAACATATCCAGGTCCCACAGTTCTGGACCAGTCACCCAGAAGCTCTCCTCGCTCATCTGTAACAATAACAATAATGATAGTAAGAAAAAACACAGATTAGTTGTCTGTCTAACCCTGGCGAAGAATGTACCTACAAATACATACAAGCAAAACAAAATCTTCGTACTTTTAATGATTTTATACCATTTTTAAAAAGTGTGTCGAATTAAACGAGTGTTGAATTGTCATGGAACCGGTGAATATTTATGTTGATAAGTTTCGTGATTATTCTTTCCTAATCATTTTGACGCCTAACGTTCTCAGTTTCTATCAAATATACTCGTAGATAATTATACAAAAACTTCGATTCTTAAAATATTCGATTGCAGTTCATTCGAATCCAGCGTATCGAAATAACGTAATAAAAGTTAGTAGGTTGTTTCTAAGAGCAAAAAATTCCGAGAATTATTAATTATCATGAAAAAACGATTGGTGTCGTTGATATTTATTAAAAAAAATTGCAATGGTTTTCTTTTCTATATGGCGCAGATTTTGCGTTGTTTAACACGGTGCATCCCAGCGATTAATACAAAGGGTCATTCGAATATTACAAATTGTTTCGGAATTTAATAATGGAATAATTCAATATATTTATGATTTAATATACCGATAGCAAACTGCTACCGGAGTTCGCACGTATATAAATAAGTATTTACCAAAGTTGACAACGCAGCTTAGCGTAGGTATTTCATATAAATATATTTTTAAACATGGCTAAAAAGCAAGTAGGTTAATATATCCAATAGCCTTTTAACAGAATTAAAAGAAGAAGAAAAAAAAAGAAAAAAAGCGGTTTGTAGCCGGAAGAAGTCAGTTTCGTTTCCCGCCACAATAAATATAACATTGTTTGAATAGTTATTCTTCGCGTGTGTCGAAAGAAACATCAACAAATAAATTACAATTCGATCGCAAATTAAAGAGAAAACATAATTTTAAATATGTTTACGTTGATGTACATATTTGCGCATTTTTCAGCGGCCATGTCAGCGACATCTGTTATGGTGGACGTAGTGATAAACCAGTGGTCAAATTCAAAAACTTGTGACAACCGGAACGTTATCACAGTTCTAATTTCGATAAAACACTACGATATTAAAAGACTTGACTTGTACCACACAAACTAATGGACGGAGTGCTCCTGTCCCGGGTGCAACCGGTACGCCGAGGGCACTGTATTTTGGTGATTAGGAAGAAAGATGTAGAGTTTTAACCCTAGAATATTAATCATATTTCTGGTGCATAAAGACTAATCATTTGCCAATTTGACTAACACTACTATCAACCTTACGAAGGTTTCAAGCGTGTTTTTTTTGTTAAGTAACTTTATTTAAAGAATAAAAAAAAATGTTTGTAGTTTACAATATTTATTACACATATATCAGTTCTTATATAATTATATATATTAACACTAAAATTAGCGGTGACATAAATCTCAAAAAAAATTAACGAAACCAAAGGTTTTTTTTCTCGTTCTCTATAACTAACTTAAAAAGGTTCATATTCTCTAAAACTAATAATGTTTGGTACAATTGACACATTCATATACCTTCTCCCCAGACTAACAAGGGTCGTATATATAATTATTTATTTATTAGTATATTTGTACAAAATTTGTTATAATTTGTAGAACTTTTTTTTACTGTGCCTGCCTCACTAGGGATTAGTGGTGGGCGAAGCGGCTCGGTTTAGTGAGCCGGATCACTAAACCGAGCCGCTTCGCCCACCACTACTAGGGATATCCCGTGTTGAGGCCTTAGAGTAATAATGTTACTCTAAGGTTGAGGCTAGTTTACAAATATGTTTATTTTATCGTTAACATATTCAATAACATTAAATTTATATAATAATCAGAGTATTGGTAACAATAAGGATACTTAAAAATATATTAGAAATACAATTGGAAATACATAAGGTTAGACTTAAGTGAGTTCACTGGTTATTGTACGAGATTTATTGATTATCCATTGAAAATGTAGAATTACCGATGTAGATTAATAACAACCTGAAGATGAATGCATACACAACAATGAGTTAATATAGGATAGCCAGAACTCAAGGAGAGTGATGAGAGGGATGAACGCCCGCGCCTACAAATTATATTTTCATATTATGAAAGTGACCAGATAAGCTACAGGAAAAATGTTTAAAATATGAAAAATGACTTGCACTCATTAGACCCTTACCACTCCTTTGTCAGATGCCAGCCGATATCACTATTTGTACGCTACAACTCAGTTGTCGGCTGGCGGCCGACAAGGTAAGACGTGCTCGCGCGGTGTATTTTCGCGCGCAAAACTTCACACGTGACGTTGTTTCTTGTGATTATTCGATAAAAAAAACATTTAAATTCACGTTTTAATAAGATGTTGACTGTTTTCCGTTTTTGTTTTACTATAAAATAACCCTTTTGTAACTGCCTATCAATAAATTAATATTTTGACATTATTTAAATTAGAGTTGGCTGACAACAAATATAAAAAAATAATGGACTGGTAAGGGTTAAAAATGATTTATTATATTTGGCATAAATCAACACAAAAAAATATATATCCAGGTAGGGACAAGGTGACTTTTATACGCCGAGGACCGGAGTGGTAATTAAAAATAGGTGGAAGGATTTGACGAACCGGAATAGCGTTCCGGTTTGCTGGGGTTGAAGTCATGTAGATGCTGTTAAAAACACATTTTCATACTTTTTGATTTATTAACTTTGGGAAATCATCAGTATAACAAGGTACTCTTCAAAATTGGCTTCATTTCTTAGGTAGTGGATTCAAACATAAATAATAACTGCCGGAGGAGAAATCACGCCGTTTCCCCGTGGAGGTAGGCAGAAAGGACGGACCGCCAAACAACTCGATCTTGGCATACACTTCTTGCTTCATCCACATTCCTACATCGTCTCATACATTCTCTTATATTATTCCGACTTCTGACATGGCCCGACTCAAGTATTTGATCCACTTGATCGTGCCATGTCTTCCTCGGGCGTCCCCGGCTTCTTCCATTCCCATTCGCGTCATATATTCTTACACTTCGTTCATTCGCTCTACATGCCCAAACCACCTTTTCCTGTACTCCGGGCACTAATTTAAAAACATTTTCTCAAAGCTTCGAATAAAGTTTGCAATAAATTGTCATTATATTTTCCACTTATTTAAAAGGGAGATTTATTTATATTTAAAGATAAATGGGTATTCGTCGATGGAAATAACGTTTCGAGCTCATAAAAACGCAAAAAACCTTGAATTTAGAATAGATCGGTGCAAATTTCATGACGTCAGAACTCACTGTTGGCGATTTATAATGAAAACCACCAACAGATTTTTTAAGTACTTTATAGTTAAGATGCACGATTTAATTCCCTTCCGATATCGCCTTTGGACCGGTGTCCGGCATCCCGCCTATGTCGCACACAAAGCAACAGCGACAGAAGAATCACAAGCATCTAAATTAGCGACGCATACAGGTTACAGTCATAGCCTACGAATAGACTGGTTCAAATAAAGCTCACAATTATTTGGCAAAGAAAAGGGTGAAAATTTTCAACGCCAGATAGGTTACAGCATCCGCATGGACCATTTCGGTCTTGGACTTGACCCTGCTTTAATTCGGTTCGCCCATGCGAGGGGCGGTGTTCAAATGTCCACCTCACGACGCACGGCGCATGGCACCACGATTATTATTATTACTACTTGCTTCTTGGCCAATTTGTTTGGGTAAAAAGTAACCGACACCTAAAAAAATATATATATACTATAATTACCATGTGTAGGAATAAGATCTTAGTTCTCATGGAGCTGGAATTTAATCGGAAAGCTTGTCAGGAAACCTGCCCGATAGCAACATGACGAATATAAATAAATATCTCTCAAGCCGAGCTTAAAAGGCTACTGAAATACCGGCCCCATATATATATCTTGTATATATCTATATTATGTATGGCAGTGAGGTATGGAATTGGCAGAGGAAGTATCAAAGTAAACTGAATGCCGTAGAAATGAGATCACTGAGGCGAATGTGCGGTAAATGTCAGAAGTCGGAATAATAGAAGAGAATGTATGAGACGATGTATGAATGTGAAGGAAGCAAGAAGTGTATGCCAAGAACGAGTTGTTTGGAGGTCCGTCCTCTCTGCCTACCCCTGCGGGGAAAAGGCGTGATGGTTAGTTAGTTATAATGAAGAATGTCCCGGGCTGTGTTTGTTTTGTATACAAATCTACAGTTTTAGTCCGAGCTTGATAAAATTTTGCAAACTGTCTACATGAGATTTCGAAAACCGCCCCCATCCACCTCACCTGCCACCTTAAAGAAGAATGTTGGCCTTTCTTAATGAAATTTTGCCCACTTGACGTTCAAAATAAGAGGAAAATTACTGGATAGGATACATCATCAAATTTTTATTCCAAACCGTACGTAACTCCGGGCAACGCCGGGTACTTTAGCTAGTATTTATATATATAAATATACATATAAAGAGGAGGGTCTGCTTATTTGTTCTGTATACAAATATAGTTTTATTCCGAGCTTAATTAAATTTTGCACACTTGACCTTCAAAAGAAAAGGGAGGTCACCGTCTACGTGAAATTCGCCCCCCATTCAGTTTTCCACCCCTTAAAGCGGAATTTTGGTGCGAGTAATAAAATTATGTACCCTTTTAGAAACTCTAACCCAAAAGAATAATATTAGTATTGAGCATTAAGATTATCATAGTATCGGTATTGACAATTGGTTTGCTCATGAATACTCTAATTTCTTTCATTAATAATAGGTTTTTTTATATTGAACAACAATTATAGTTGTATACTGCCCTAAAGAAGCTACGGTAGTAGCGAAACCTGGTCGGCTAAAATATAAATAAAAGTGATGTAAACAGTTATAGAGCTTAAAGTCACCCAAATTAAGTTTAAATTTCGCCACAACTAAAAAAATAAATATTTAAAATACAAAACAAAATACATACATAAAAATGTCCATACTAATCTGAAAACAGAATGCTTACGTGACGTCAGATGTTCCAAATGCAATAGTAGCAACATAACACAGTGTTTTGTTGAGATGATTTTTTATTCGCTTTAACGATTTATAAATTCTACCCATGATTATATACAATGAAAGTTATATATTCAGAATCGGCATTTGCTGATCTATATGAATATATACTTTTAAGGCTATTATATTTTTCAGCGGAATTCCTTATTGAACTCGATCCGTCCGAAATCTAAAACCAGTAATATAAGTTTAAAACAGTCTGTAATTTGCTACATGTTAGTTTTCTTAAATAATAAATAAAACTTTTTCAATGGTTGTTAAATAACTTTGCGGCACCATTTTAATTAAACGATAGTAAATATCTTTGTTTTAACTATTATTCAAATTTTATTTATAGTGTCTTCAATATATGGGTAGTTATTTTGTGGTGTCATTATTAATAAATTAATAAGAAATACCTTGTTTAATAATACCTAAATATCAACATGTTTCGAAAGTGAAGCTTCCCTCATCAGGATACACAGTATACTAAAAATTAATGACAAGTATAGACAAATGATAAACTTAGAAAATAATAATGTAAGAATAGACAAATTATAAACATAAACAAAAATTAAGTGATGAAAGTAGGTAAAAATTATTGAGAAAAAAAATCATTTTTAATTAATTACTTACCTTCTTTCATCACTCATTGTAAATTTTGTCTATGTTTGTAATTTATTATTATTTTCTATGTTTATCATTTTTGTATACTTTGAAACATGTTGATATTTAAATTTAAAAAACAGTGGTGTAAACAAAGTACTTGTGGTTAAAACAAAGTTATGAATTATCATTTAATAGATAAAAGGCTATTAGTTCATTAATTAATTTAAAGCTATGTGTTATTTATTAATCAAGTAATTAGTTGCCAGTTATTCAAAATAATTTGTGTATATACCTAAGAGTTGACCGTTATATGATATTAGGTGCATATATACCCACGTATTACTATTTTTACTTTACCGAAGTAGACTCTTTAAAAAAACGTATCTTCGATGGTAGCAGTAGCAACAATGACAATTCTACATCTATAAAACACAATGACCGGGCTGCTAACAAAATAAAAAGTTAGGGTTCTTCCTTTGTCTCAGTAAAAAAGAAAATATCCACAAAAATGAGGAAAACAATACATTTTCCTTATTTTTTGCGGTCATTGGCAGCAATTGACGACATGCCTTATTAAATATCTGCGAGCATATGCGTCAAGTGAATTTAGAATTGATTTGTGATTTGTTTTTTGTTATTGCACATAGTTTATATTCGCTGATTGTTACCTGAAAGTTATAGCATCTTTTTTAACTCATGTTATAAGCGAACAATGCGAGGATCGGTTTAAAAAAGTCGTTATTTCTTTCGCGTTGTAGAAATGTTCATTGCCCGGGCTCGAACTGAGCGGCATACAATAAACGTCGAGCATATCAATCTTGTCGAGTAAAACCTTAGAGTAATAATATATTGTTACTCTAAGAGTAAAACCGTGGGCTCTCCCATACGTACGATTCGGAGCGCGCGCTTCGGGCGGCGCTCCAGGGGCCTGGAGCGCTATTCTGGTTCTTTTCTAACTAACTAACCATCACGCCGTATCCCCGCAGGGGTAGGCAGAGAGGACGGACCGCCAAATAACTCAATCTTGGCATACACTTCTTGCTTCATTCACTTTCATACAACGTCAAGTGACACAAGGTTTTGAACCAAAACTTTTAAAAACAATTACATTATAATATTATAATACATTTCTATATTTTTTTAAATAGCATAATTACAGCATAATTACGCCTTGAAGAATTACGTTTTGCAAAAAGGTACCTACCTCACTAGATAGTAATGTTTATTCTGTCACTACTTCTAAAAGTGACATTTGCTGCCTAGATTTATATTTCCATTTATATTGTAATTGTAAAGTTTAATAGCTAATAATGCTTAAAATTCATAATAACGTAGTTGGTAACATTGTAACTTACTTAATATTGGGTTTTTCTTTTGTTAAAACTACGCAAATATTTATATTTTTAATGAACAGCCGACAGCTGTCATCCGAAAGAACCGGAACCGCAGTTAAGCAAGAAGTATTTAAGCCTAAGGAAAAAGGGTGAGGAATCTTCCTTAAAAGGAACGGGAATAGCCCTCCTCATTACATTTCTTTCGGACAAGGCATTGTCCTAATCCTTAGGGTTAAAGACTTTTTGCTTAACTGCGGTTCCGGTTCTCTCGGATGACAGAGGTCATTCACCCAATGAAATTCTTTAAAAATTTCGATATTTTTTCGTAGTTGTACAAAAGAAAAACTCAATATTATCGTCAGTATTGACTTTAAACATTATTAGTGAATCGTTTGCTCCAAAATAATGCTATTAAATTAACCGAATTAACTAAATTGCAATGTTTGTAAAGCACTTGTGCTAAAACCCAGAAATGTCAGATAAAAGTGATTTAAATTGTAAAAATAATAATAAACTACAAGTGTAAAGTAAGTCATAATAAAGATTACGTGTTAAGTATGTGTGATGCACAAGGATAAATAAACCAAACTCCATTAAAAATGCATTGTCATTGGCATGTAATCGGAATGGCAATTACCGGACAATGCCTTATCTTTAAAAAGAACCGGAATCAGGCCCGGGCAGCGCGCAGAAAAATAAAATCCGCTAAAGTAAAGTAGTTTGCCGCGCAGTTCATTGTGGGACTTTCTGTTCAGGGTCTGAAGTGACGCTCGAGACGCGCGCTACAAAGCGTACGGTCTTACTCGAAACGAAAGTGAATTGTGGGCTTTACGGTGACAGGCCGCTTACGTCTTATTTTGGTCAAATTAGAAGGATTGGATAGACATGTGGATTGCAGATTTATTACATCAGCTGTAACTGTCACCTCAGGGGCCGGAGCGTCGGGTTCTGCCAATGTATATTGTAAAGGTGGCTGTTGCATCTTGACCTCGGTGACAGGAGTTGGATTAGCGGTTACGGCCGATGTAGACAATTGCTGGGTCTTCTTGATAAACCGCGGGGCAGAGGCGATCCGTGTAGCAAAATATGCAGAGGACAGTACATCGACATCCTCCTTATCTGCGTCCTGGGTCTTGTTCGCAGATATTTTAGTCCTTTTGCGAATGGGAACTTCGCCCTGGATTACATCGATTGCAGGCAAAGTGTTATTGTTTATATTGCTATTTACAATAGCGGGGAGCGAGAGAAACGGGTCAGGCAGGGGCGGCGGAGCGGGCGAAGCGGGCGTAGCACCATCACCACCTCCTTCAGACTCGGACGTTTTGGAAAGTTTCACGTCGGGTAGCGGAGGGCGCTGGTCGTTCACATTTTCGTATAAGCATTCGGTTAAAATCTGGATTTGCGAAGGTGGGTCCACCTTATCTGCGTCCTGGGTCTTGTTCGAAGATATTCTAGTCCTTTTGCGAATGACAGGGACTTCGCCCTGAATTACATCGTTTGCAGGCAAAGTGTTATTGTTTATATTACTATTTACAATAGCGGGGAGCGAGAGAAACGGGTCAGGCAGGGGCGGCGGAGCGGGCGAAGCGGGCGTAGCACCATCACCACCTCCTTCAGACTCGGACGTTTTGGAAAGTTTCACGTCGGGTAGCGGAGGGCGCTGGTCGTTCACATTTTCGTATAAGCATTCGGTTAAAATCTGGATTTGCGAAGGTGGGTCCACCTTATCTGCGTCCTGGGTCTTGTTCGAAGATATTCTAGTCCTTTTGCGAATGACAGGGACTTCGCCCTGAATTACATCGTTTGCAGGCAAAGTGTTATTGTTTATATTACTATTTACAATAGCGGGGAGCGAGAGAAACGGGTCAGGCAGGGGCGGCGGAGCGGGCGAAGCGGGCGTAGCACCATCACCACCTCCTTCAGACTCAGACGTTTTGGAGAGTTTCACGTCGAGCGGCGGAGGGCGCTGCTCGCTTACATTTTCGTATAAGCATTCGGTTAAAATCTGGATTTGTGAAGGTGCGGGACCGTCCTTTTGTGCACTGTCACTACTCGCACTTAAACACTTTGAGTTCGTAATAATCTTTTCAAGATTTATTACGCGTTGTAATACATCTTTCAACACTGATGTTTGCCCGGTGATTAAGATCATCAGATCACGGAGCGCAGGTTCTGCCATCCTGGATGTTTTTTAAGTTCCGAATAATACTACAAAATAGCAAGGACAAAAACACGTCCGAACAAGAAGCGATAAGGAAAGTGTGTATGTTATCAAGTACAAACTCCGATAAATTGTTGTACGACTTTGCATTTGATTCAGGGCTTGGTGAATATGAATTGAACCCCACTCTATTCTATTTGTAAAGTTTTTCCTTATAATAAATGTATTTCCTTATAACATGTATTTTCCTTGTTTGTTCCATGCTTTGCATCTCAATATAAATAACAATAATATGAATACGCTTATGATACTACTTATAGTTAAATTACCCTTTTTATTAAAATACCGGTATATATATATATTAATAAATATTTATTTTGTATTACACCATACCTTATTATTATTTACTTAAATAATGTAACTTACTATCATTACGTGTAAAAGTAAAATAGGGCATTAATAAGTTAAATAAATAAATTTGGGAGTCTGTACCAGTATAAATGAATTAAACCTGGAAAATTATCATTTAGAATATCTCAAAAAAATAAATAAAAAATAGAATCTACCAAAAGCATGTTCAGGTTTTGACTTGAATGTTCTCTGAAATGCATATTTTTGTCCTACGTGTGTCATCGCTTCAACCATGTACCTATCGTGTGTGTGGTGTTCTTTTTCTGTGGCTCTTGTTCATTTCATTTCGTGTTATGTATTTTGTGTAATTGGACAATGGTCCACCGATAAAAAAAATTAAATAAAGGGGGGTAATGTGAATGTGGACAAATACAAACTACAGAAGCTTTCGCAGAAGAATGTCCCCTTCACCGGTTTACCGAAGGCACGTCTGTGCTGAATCAATTGGATACTGGTGCCGTCGACTGGCTGAATAAACTCAGCATCCCAATTTGTAGAAGAAGAATCGAAGTACATACTTGTATTTAAGTGCCCCTGAGGTGATTTTAGTCACTAAACGGCGCTCAAAAAAGTTTACCATTTATTTATTACTAATTTACAGAATACAGTAAACACTAACAGCTGTTCCAGTAACGTGCACAGAGTTTGTAATCAGAGTCGGCAGTTGGAAAAACATTGAATTAATTGATAAATTATTTTAAAAGAAAGTCAACATGATATTATCGATATTTCGTTGGTAAAATTGTTCGATGTACCAACAGATGGCACTGATTGCCACATTTGCTGGCATTGCCGAAAATCACTGCTTTTTAGACACTAATCGAATCGTCCCTGGACGCGCATCACGCACACAACACACATGTACGTTTAAATACATACAATATTTTCAACATTTGAATTTGACGTGAACGTCTGTTTGCAAAATTAGTTACTACCTTTGACACGTTATGGCGGTTCGGTTAGTATGGCGCGCGCGGCGCTCGTCACGTAACGTGATGCTGCGGGGGTATTTTGGATAATGAATATTAATTTCTTGCAATAATTTAATGCATTTTAATATTATATATATTTTTATGCGAGTACGGTAGGGTGGGCAGTGCTTATATGCCTACACAGACGGCACGCCTCTCAGCTGTTCCAGAACCCTTCCAAGTCAATTTTCTCCCATATAAAATATAAATCATGCTATCTCTTTCATAGGCATACCAACGACGCATGTACCTACCAAAGATAGGCTACAACTGAGTTCTCAGCGGCAGATTCAATCAGCCTTCACACGATATAATAATAATCGAATAATTTGTATAGCGCATTTTTGTGAAAAATTACCTCAAGGGCACTCTACTTTCATAAAAGCTTAAATTTTTTTGACAATCTTGGCTAATTTCGTGACGTGGCGATGTCATAGATTAAAATGAGTATTATCCGGTGTTATCAACGTCGCCGTATTATGCAGGTTTGATTGCTAACTTGTATAAGAGATAAAAATAAATTAAAAAACGCCGTTGAGATGTCACATAATCACCTCGCGTGTCGGTGTAGTTTTATCGTTTTTAATCACATTTAGAGACGATACATAACGGGACCAACGATATTTTTAAAAATATTCACGTGTTTTTAAATAAACTTTCCTATTTATTGTTTGTACTACTTATAATAGTATAAACCTTTTCACATACTAAGCATAACTTGTTAGGGGAGTAAGAAAGTCAGTTACCCGCTCTGAGTTTCAAACTCGGCCCGCCCGATTGCAAGTCGAGCATCCTACCCAACAGGCTATCGATCACCTCATCAAGTACATAGATGGATAATAGCAGTGGCGTGCATTCCTCTACGACCAAAAGTAGTATGTGTCTAGTTTTTCAATTTCGGGTATGAATTGTGCATTGAATATTTGAAAATGGATTGGTTAATCAACTGAATAAATTAGGGTTATTTGTTCTTAACCCATTGCCCCTGAATTATTAACCCTTAGAGCGCGAACCGTCGATAGATCAACTCTCTATTAATGCGTATAGAGTGCGGACCGTCGGAATACCGACTATTGCGCAGTTTGATTATAGCTATCGACCTGTACGGACGTGTCTTAGCGCGCGAATAATAACGTTTTTAATAAGTTAATAACATTTATAAACAACCATTTAAAATTATTTTGCTGTGAATTTAACATTGATATTTGTATTTTTTTAAGTAAAAGTTTTTTTTATTTCTACCTGCAAAATGTCAAATTCGTCAAGTAGTGGTGATGAAAACACTTGTGAATCTTTGAGTGAAAATGTTTATCTTGATGAAAATAGTGATAGTGACGATGAAATTAGAATGTTTACAAATCGAAGAATGCGTATTTGTAGCGAAAGTTGTGAACATTTTTGTCAAAGATTTTTTTTTTTATATTCTTGTTTGTTTTCTTTTTTTTATTTATGAAATAAATACAGTTATAGTAAAAATATGTTTCACTTGAGTAGTTTGTCATATACTAACAGTAAGACTTACGAACATCCATCTACATTTGAGGAAAATAATTAAGATTCTGTGTACACTTAATTAATAAGGTACTTTTTTTCAAATATCCATTAGCAACTTATGCAAAATATATGAAAATAAGTTCAGCACTAAAAGGGTTAAGCTATGAAATTGGCTCTCATCCCTGAAAAAAAAACTTCTTTTTAAATGTTTTTAATTCCATTTTTTTAAAGAGTAAAAAAAAAATATTTTTAAGTCCTACAGGCATAACATTTTTTAATGTATGTACATATATAATATACTTCTACGTTTTTGGTTTTTAGGCCGACCCGCCACAGTGGCGGGGTTCGGGGTTCCGTACTTGAAACACGCCCGCCAGGCTCGCTTGATTCGAGGCCAGTGGGTTAAGGTGGGCACAGCTTTTCAGCCTTTATGGACCGCACGACGTTGGATAATAGCTCTAAGTAGATGGTCAACAGAAAATACAATCTCATGTTGCTAATCTATAAAAAAAATATGAATTAATAAATAGAAAAAATATTATATTAATACGAAGAAATGCTTTAAAATTTAGCAGGCTTTCAAAAAAAAATTTTTTTAAAAAAAAAACAGATAAATTAGCTCAAAATCATTGAGGTATACAAATGGAGAAACATCAGCGCTCGAAATATGGGCAACAACATGTGGCCAATTGCCATCATAGAGATAACACGGGCTTCAGTCAACTACAAGCGCTCTCCGGGTACGGATCTCCAATTAGAACTGCAAAATGCCTACATGACCGGACAAGTCGTTCTGGAAAATATAGAAAAAGCAGTGGTGTAACCTTTCATCGGTTTTACAATAATCAATATTCGTGTAAATTTTTTTTTTAATGTTAAAAAACTGAAAGAGCAGATAATGAAGTAGCCACACTAGTAATTCAAATGCTCCGGGCCGCGGTGACCATCGGTCAGCCGTGCGGCGCGCGCAGCTCCTCCGTTCGTTGAGTTCGTTCGCGGTCGGAAGGGTTTGGTCGACATCGACAGCCGCATCACCCCCCTTCCACCTCGGGAAACAATATTCTACACTGATTTTACAAGGAACGTAGACTCTATTTAAATATATATATATTTTTTTTCTTTTTTTTTTTTTCGAAGGAAGTAATCACTTTGTGGCTTGACATTATAATTTAAATAAAAAATGTTTATATAGTTTATATGTGTACATTCCTGAAGAAGGTTGAGTCCAACCGAAACCGGTCGAATGCATAAATATGTATAAAAATAAAGTGGCTTAAAACAAAAATATTTTTTATTTAAATTATTCTATTTAAATACCTCAATGCTCAAAATACTGTTTTAATTATTTTTTTTATTTTCTTTATCATAATTTGTTTCCCTTTGTTTATGATTATTATGTATTTTAAATGTGTAATTGTTGCTAAAAACTTCCTTATCGATCATGGAACTAGCTTATGCTAAAACAATAGACAATCTTAAATAAGATTGATGGGGGCTTAAAAACAAATTGAAAATGAGAGATATCTTGTTTTGACAGAAGACAATTAAAATGGAAACAATAAAACATCGGGTAAAATGGCTCGCTGTCGTTGATAACAGACACAGAGCAAATAATATATAGAGATGACCTAACATGCAAAGCGAAGAAACCAAAATAAGTGGGGGGGGAGATAGGCGTACCGCCAATTTAAGTAAAACAGCAAATAAGTTGAGTTTTTAGACTGAGCATTTTATAATTTGTTTACCAAAGTCAAAAACACTCGAAATAAACGTGTACGGCAGCGAACTAGACTGGTGCCAAAGTGGGTGTCACGCGACCTTTGCCTCCAGCCGTCAAAATGGTACGTTAAGGCAAGACGTCAGTGATAACAGCATACCGCTGATAGATCCGTTATAACCTCCCACTCTTATAAACGATGCGGTTCCATGACAATTCGGAATACTTTTGAAAAGTGAGGTAAGTTATTAAATGTATTAAAAAAGGCCTAAAAACTAACCTAACCCAACCCAATTAACCAAGTTTTTTTCTTTGTCGTTTTTCAAAAGTGTGCGAATTTATCACTGTGCCGAATTGTCCGGTTACCAAATGATGCATGTAACATAAAAAAGCGGTTAAAGGAGGTCTCAGTGGCAGGTGACGTTCGATTTTTTTTGTTAAAAAAGTGAACACGGGTCTTGAAGAGACCCACGTTGTATGAGGGTGGAAACACAGAAGCAGGAAAAAATCACCAAATCCGAAATTTTCACCAAACACAAGAACGAATCTTAAAAATGATCCGTTCTCATGTAATGATAAACGTGTCCGCGCGTTTTGCGTGTATCCCGGATCTATGGTGTAACCAATTAACATTGTAACCAGGTACCGAGGCAAAACACTTTCGATCTACTATCAGAATATGATGTAAAGTGAGATCTGGAGTTCTCTCTTTCTAAAACACGCGTAAGGCCTTAAGGAGATATAACGGGTATTATGAGGACCGTCTTTTAGTTCCCGATACGGAACGAATAGAATCAAAGGGTTAATATTTATGAACCTAGCGTTGGCAACAATAAGAGCACAGCTAACATCAGTTTGTAGCTCTGGGCATATCATCGAAGTGACGGTCCCGGGCAACAGCGCCTTCTCCTAGCGTTTCAAACTATAAATTAATACATAAATAAATGAATAAGCTGTGTGTATAATTCCTTTTAATAAAATCAGTTACATCTAACAGTAAACCATTTTTATTCACCACCCATCCTTATACTAAATTACTAATGAATTACTTGAACGAATTCAATTGAGTGTGCCTATAGGACAAACAAAATCACACACTAAACCTACCTTAATGCAACACTAACACAAAACAAAACACCTTTATTCACTGCGCTTCGCACATTTTTAACACTTCATAGAGTAAGTTTGACTTATTCAACTCAGCACCTTATAAGTTCAAACCTAAAATCAATAAATAACATACACACAATACATATTACTCTACACAGATAGATCCTTTCCCTTCCCCTTCCTCCAATCATCCTAACCTCATAGGCTAACCTTGTAACTTTTCTTTTATATACTTAAGTGAAAACCTATTATTAGTTCACTTTTTAAATATATTTACCATACATAATAACTATTGTAAACTGTTGGTTTTCCAAATAAATAAATAAATCACTCAAAGGTGATTTTCGCACGATTCAACATAGTAACGTATTAGCTATTTGACTGAATAATCCCAGGTATGGCCGGAGGTAAGTACCGGGTACCGGGTAGCCACGTAGCTACTGACTAGCGGACTACTATCCAGGAAGAACCTTGCGAGACATGGCATGATCATTTCCCAAATCAGTATGCACCTCACTGCTGCAGGTAATTGTGGTGAGTACAGGGTGTGCCGTGTATATCGCACACTTTATTTAGATACATTATTACCATCATTATTAACATGTAGCATTACCATCTTTATTAACATGTAGAATGATATATATGTATGATGTATATTATCCTCAAACTGATCAGAGGCATACAAATACAGGTGTGATGTATCATATACATACTCGCCCCACTGCTGTTCAATATCAGGTTATGTTCTGATTTTGAAAATAATAACATTTTGTACATAATTTATTCTAAAATGTAAATATGTTAGTTGTAAGCCTCTGTCACTAGTTTTAAGTCACTAGCTACAGGTTTAAGTTGTAAGACGCTAGCTATATAAGTCTTAGATGTAAGTCACTAATTATAAGTCTGAATTAGGTATTTTCTAGTTATAAATCTTAGCTGTCAGCCATTAGTAATAAATCTAATATTTAAATTATTAGATAAGTGGTAATGTATAGATTAGATAAATTATGTTGTATAGCGCCTTTGAGGTGATTTTCTCACGAAAATGGCGCTATATAAATAATCCATTTATTATAACAATAACAACCAACGTGACTTGTCCAACAGTCCTACATTAGATATATTTCCACTAAAAATTTCGTAGTTCCTCTTAATTCCTCCCTCCTTTGACGTTCTATCTTGTATATGTTGTCCCATTCTATTATATGTGAGCATATTCTCTGTCTCACCGCTCCACTTTATACGTTGTCTCCCTCTTATTCTATTTTGTATTATGTCACATCTACATATATCCTCACTCTATGTACTATGTACTTTTTTTTTAGATTTAAATTTTAACAAAAAGTATGTCAAAAAGAAGTGAAGCTAGCAGTCCACAATGGAGTGCTGATACCAACCCTGATGTGTGCCAGTGAGGCATGGAATTGGCAGAGGGAGGATGAAAGTAAACTGAATGCCGTAAAAATGAGATCTCTGAGGCGAATGTGTGATAAAACCATGTATGATCGTGTAAAAAATATGAGATTCGTAAAGAATGCAAGGCTGATGTAAGCGTAATGATTAAGATTAAGAAAGGGACGCGTAGATGGTTTGGGCATGTAGAGCAAATGTGAATGGAAGAAGCCGGGGACGCCCGAGGAAGACATCGGCCATGAGTCGGGCCATGTCGGAAGTCGGAATAATAGAAGAGAATGTATGAGACGTTATATGAATGTGAATGAAGCAAGAAGTGTATGCCAAGATTAAATTGATTGGCGGTCCGTCCTTTCTGCCTACCCCTGCGGAGAAACGGCGTGATGGTTAGTTAGTTAGTTAAATTTTACCCTGACGAAGCTTGGGATCTGAATAATCATAGAACTTACAAAGGTAAATATTACGCATTAGTATTCAACATTTATCCGTTAATTTATTAATTATGCTTTTTCTCTTTACACACATTTACACAGGTCGCACAAAACTACTTAAAATTCACCAATGAGGTGGGTGATTCAAACTAACCCCCTCCTAGGAATTACTTTAAGCCACCTTTAAAAATTAAAAAAAAAAGGTTCTCAAGTACATAAATATTTTAAATGATATGGATTCATTTCATTTTTTTAATATAACAAAATTACAAATGAAAAAAAAAACTCTTGAATTTACCAATCATATTTTGGAAACCAATCATTCTTTTGATATAAATAAAGTTTTTAAAATTTTACATACAAATACAATTAGACAAATTTTAAATTTTGGAAATCAGAAAAAGTGTTAATAGTCAATTAAATATAATTAATAATGTATATATATATATTTTAAATAGGTACTCTTGAATTTATTTTCATATTAATACTAATAATAAAAATAATTTCTTTTTAAATTTCTAATATAAATTTGTTCAATGTTTCATTTTTTTTTTAATAATTATTAAGTACTTTTAATCAATTTTTGTTTATTTTTATATTTTGTCAATTCTTACATTATTGTGTTTGTGTTTATCATTTGTCTATACTTGACATTATTACTAATTTCTCCTCGAAAACAAAACAGAAAAAAAGTGGAGTAATTTAACACCGTCTTACGGTACTCTCAATATTCAGATAGTTGGAAACCTTTATATGAATAAACTTTTTTTTTTAAAGTCAAGCATTAGATAATGAGACTTAGTGGACTGCACGATTTTTCATTCAATTCAGCCAAGTTTTCTATCGGGTTTCAGGAAAAATATCTGGTTTCAGGAAAGATATCCGGTTTCAGGGGAAGTATCGCGTGTCGCACGAAGCCTAGAACCACTGGTCAGACTATAATCTTCTTCGTCCAGGTTTTCAGTAACTGCACACTATACCATAACCACTCTAACCAATCTCTGGCTGTTTCCTGAGCACTCTCAATTGATAATAAATCCGATTTAAAAAACACCAAGGGCCCGATTCCGGTTCTTTTCAATTGTCCTTATTCTTAGGGTTAAAAACATTTTGCTTAACTGCTGTTCCAATTACGTATTAATGATAATACATTTTTAAAGGAATTCGTCGATTAAATATTAAAAATTGCAGGTGCATCATACATAATACGTGTAGGTTATTATATATCACTTTTATCTGACATTTCGGACTTTTGGCATAGATTGTACATGGGCAACCGCCCAATTCGTAAAATTCTAACGAAATCACGCCCTCCTCGGTCATCGCCTGTTTTGATTTATGTAAAAAAAAAAAAACTTCGTCAAAATTCATTTTATATTTTATTTTGTGAAATTTTGGCGCAAATATTAAAATGTTTTCCAATCATACCATAAAGAACTAAATTTGCCATATTATTCAATAAAACCATATCCGAAAAGGGGTTCGTAAGAAAGGGATTTTACACTTCAACGCATTTTTATGGACCTGATATTATTCATTTATTTCTAGGCTTATAAAAATGCGTATAAAAAAATGAACGATTAAAGCAAAAGCCAAGAAGACGTGTTCTACTTGCAGTATTTAATTAAAGGATTTTGCATTACTTCGTATTGCATCGCGTTAACCATGATCGATCAATTTATAGGGACCTGAAATATTTGCGTTGTTTTTTTGGGAAACGTAGCGTTATTTATCGGTGAAATTCGCGTTATTTTTGACGACACTCGCGTTATTTTTGACGACACTCGCGTTATTTTTGGAAAAATTCTCTTTATTTCTGGGAAAATGGGGGTTAGCTTTCATCAAAAATTGTGGTATTTTACAACCAAAGTGGTGTTATGTTCCTTTTTAAATATTTTAAATAAAAGTGGTGAATATGTTTTTTGTAATTTCTTCAAAAGATTGGTATTCACTTTGTGGCGTCATTATTAATAAATTAATTAAAAATTATTTTGTATTCACCACTTTATTAATATACACATATCTGCATGTTTCGAAAGCGATGCTTTCTAGATCAGGAATATATAGAAATATTAATAAAGTGGTGAATACAAAATAAAATTAAAAAATTATTTTATTTTTTTATTGTTTTTAAATAGAAAAAAGAAATTACAGTACGCGGCGTTTTTGACACGAACGTGGCTACATTCCATTCTGTATCTATTCAAGCTTGTCAAAACGAAACACAAAGAAATATTTTGAAAGTACAATTTTACATTTTATTTCAAAATACCAAAATATCGCGGGAAAAATACGAAAATTCTGGGTTATTAACCTAAAAATTGCGAAATTCGCGAAATTACAAACGCCAAATCTTATAATTAATTCCGATTGAAAGTAATCGAACCCCGATCCGAAGCTATTCTTGAACCCACTTTTAATAGCACTATTTCATAACGATTTACTAAAACTGGTATAATAATGAAAATAATTGGTTAAATCTAATGAAACATTTTAAATATTTTTGGGTCTGTCCATTCTAATTTTGTACGATCGATCTCATCCTTGAACTTGTTGGGCTTCCTACCCCCTACCCATGACTCCGAAAATGGACTTACTTTAAATACACGTACGACCATTCGAAAATTGTCGCATTTGAATTCTTAGGACCGGCATTTTAATCTACTCAGGAATGCTGCATAAATACATACCACATAATCCGTATACAGGTTATAATATATTATATACACTATATTCCTGGATAAAATCATATGTAATGTAATAGACTGAACTCCTATCTCAAATTAACCTTAAGATACCATCGAAACGTACTCGCCACACCAAAACTATTTTACACATTAAACAAAAAAACAAATGCTGCGGCAAATTCACCAATTTCCCGCGTTCTTCACAATCACAACTCTCCAGTACATAGCACTATTCAGACACATAGGTACACATACACGCTCGGTCACGCACGCACACGCGTTTTCAGGTGTTTATTATTATTATTATTCATCACTCCATAACGTATGAACGAAAAGGCTCTAAGGCAAACTGCAACTAAGATTTAGAAATTTGCCAAGCAGAAACAATTTCTAACGGTAGAACGATCATGAAATAGAAAATTTCTGGAAAAAAATATTCTTTGTCGGTTATCTCGAAAACGAAAGGCAGGCACAGCTTTTCAGCCTTTATGGGTTGCACGCCACTGCAATATAATGAATATGAAAGCATACAAATTTCATCGCCCTGTTTAGGCAGTTGAAAAGTCTCATGTAAATTGGTGATATTCGTTGTGTTTTAATAAAATCGGTATAGATCACGCTTCTAGAGATTATTTTGGTTAGTGACTTGTTTGCAACAAAGCAGGGAGCTACAACAAAACTATTTACAAAGTTGCAAACGCGGATGTAATCATTGTAGGCGGCGTGATCGCCTCGGAGGTAGGCACGAGATAAAGGGTACATAATAGGTTATGTCTATTGTACAACGTTACCCGACCTCAATCTCCTAAGGTTTGCCATCTATTCTCCTTAGAAATGACGAAACAGCAGCTGCTTTGGTTATAGACCTATCCTTCTCCCCGCAATCTATGTCATTGCAAATATGGCCTTGCGACACTCGCCGCTGACTTTGTCAACTATTTTACGTTCGAGAGCATTGCTAAGCTGCCAACATGTTGCAGACAATGTTCTAGCTAGGTACTAGGTACTCGCGGAGCCGGTTAGGGCACGTTAAGACGGTGCGACCCGTCCGCAAAATCAAAGCGCATCTTTTGGTCAGAGAAACATTAAATTTCATATGATGCTTATACTACCATATATGCAATGTACTTACATATTTCTTATATGAAATACTTTATACTTATAATTTACTGTAGTTATTACTGTCATAATCATAAGCAAACTTTGCTTAAATAGAAACTAAAAAGATTGTTGGGGGATTGGCCAAAACTGGCGTGAAGAAACGCTCGCTAACCGTATGAATCATCACATTATTATAAAAAATAGTGTAAAGGAATAGGTCCGTTGTAAGTTCTAACCTAACTCTTTTTCTCATAAACGACGCGTGTAATAATTGAGAGAGAGAGAGAGAGAGAGAGAGAGGTTCCGACGGAGCTTTCAACGGTAGCACCATATTGGAACAGTAGTTGTGGCCATGTACACCACCGTGAAAAGGATTGTGTACACTGTATACGGACTATAAGAAATGCCTAGAATACTTCAAACAAAAGTGACATTTATTTTCAAATTTATAAATTACCGCGTAGAATCATCCCTCTTGGCTAAAATCAATATCAGTCGCCCTCTACTTTCCATATTTTCGTTTACAAAGAACCAATTTACCGACGAGGAACACAACCTGTAACATTTTTCTGCAACACTTCACAACCAACTATCAGTCTCTTTCATTAACCAATAGGATGCATGATCTGGGCGACAAGTTTGGAGGTGTTGTTGATGTATTTGCTGACTCAATTTATATAGTAAAACGTCATCTATACCAGCACTTTGATGAATCCTACAATATGTAGTATTGTAGCTTGGATAATATAGCGTTAATGATTTGTGTTATAATATTGTTTTAGTTTTCTATTTTATGTTGTTTAAAAAAAAAACATTACTTTATGGTTTAAAATCTTGCACTTATGTACTAATAATTTTTAATAGCTTTATATTATGTTCTAAAATCAATGTCCAGATGGGCGTATAATCAAATAAATAAATGCAAGATCTGGTATTTCTACTTCTCTATTCTCTTCCATGTTTTAGAAAGCCTTAAACATTATTTTGTTTTCACTTGACCCACACTTTATTTTCGCTTATACACACATTAGCGAATATTACACGTACGCTTCGGACTCAAGATCTCACCACATTTCGTTCCAATACGTCGGCCAAAACGTACGTGTAAAGGCAGCGACCTACGGTCCGAACGACCAGATCTCCCGTCAGTCCGACGCGTGGGTTTTTCTCAGCGATCGGCGTGATATGCCTTTACACGTAAACGTTTGAGCGCGCGCAGCTCATTTGTTTTTTTCTGTCTGTGGCTTTTCACAGACTGCTTATGGAAAATCAAAAGCAAAGAATAGAAACGTAAAAATCAGCATTAGTTGATTTTTGAACGAAACATTGCGTAAAGTATCTTAATTTGCACTGTTCATAGGTTCATACGTAAGTAATTTATAATCTTCTAGGAAATTGTGACATAACGTTATTATTTTATATGGAAAATGGTAAGCGGCCTTAGCGATGTCTATATTATATCTACGTCTATATTATGGTATGGTCAAAACTGTAGCATAACTTTTAAACCGTACGATATATCATGCATCAGTCCACACTTCACTCCGATGGCTGAAAAATCCCTTTACACGTACACGCGCGGAGTTCAGTCGATCAACGGATCGGCGCGCACGCGGAAGTGTGGTGACTTCTTTTACCCATATTTGGGAGATCGGCGGGTGCTTTGGAGCGAAGATTGGAACGCAGGCGGAAACTTACGTGTAGGAAGGAGACACTATTGTTATACACCGTTATTGGACGGTTGGTATTTTTTATTATGGTTTTGTATTTTTACCAAAATAGTCGCAAAACTTAATAACATCGTTAAATTTGATTTACTTTAAATGTGTACAGTATATAAATAAAACATTTTTTTCCAATAGACCCAAACGCTAATAAAAATGTACATGGCTACAACATTAAAGGCATACCTACCGCTGACTCAAGAAGAACCGCTGATAGCTCGGTTATAATCTCTCCCTCATTCTTATGAACGACGCACATAACAAAGAGTATACAACGCAGCTCTCAGCATCTTTTTTGATGTGGTGTGTAAACCAGTGGTACACAACTTGCGGCTCGCGGGCCCTTTCGTACGGTCCACTTGACTAAATAAAATTTCAAAAAGTTTGCGGTAATTCTGGTGAAAAAAAGGAGAACCTATCTTTACAACAACAGTGGATGGACAAAAATTGTTGAATATTTAAAAAAAGGTTTGATACGCGAACATAAGAAATTTTTTAAAGATTTCCGTTTTATGAAACTCCAAAAGAATTATAAAATAAATTTAGTTTGGAATAAGACTCTACGAAAATCAATAACATTTATTGGTATGATCTTTGGCCTAGGAAAAATTTGTGCGCGCCATTAATAATTTTGAATAGATTCCATTTTATAGGGGGTAGGTACGCGGCCAAATGTTGTTTCTGAAACATATTAAGGCCATCCACCGGCTAAAATTTTAACGAAATCACGCGCTCCTTATGCAGGTGGCGACAAGGTTCAAAATCCCGCTGTACATCGGCCGCATGTTTCGATTTCGGCAAAAAAAAACATCACCAAAATGCGTGTTTTATTCAATTCTGTAAAGCTCAGACATAATTATTAAGATGTTTTACGGTTATATTCTAAAAAACTTCATTTACCACAATGAGCAATACGAAAATATGTGAAGGAGATTTTGCGCTTTAAACATTTTTTTAATGTCTCATACTTTATTTTTTTCTAAGCTTATAAAAAGACATACCAAAAAAGTGTACGGTTACATGAAAGGCCAAGGTGTGATCTACTTGCAGTATTTAATTCAATCACCTATGATATTTCTAGGCCAACAAATTCTCAAACCGAAAACATACGATTTTGCATTACTTCCCATTGCATCGCCTTAAGTAACAGAAGTGAGTTTTGATATGTTTATTTATTTATTAGCAATCGTTCGGGTTTCACAGTGCTATGATCAAAATTTATAAAGGTCTCCGTTCTGTTTTACAAATTTCATTTAATTATTTAGAGACAATTTTTATAATATAAGCAATTATATAGAATGATGTGTATGAACTGTAAAATATTAATATATACTAGCGTATCGCGAACGCCTCACTAGGAGAAACCTGTACTGAGGTGTTCAAGTATTTATGATTATATTGTGAAATGTTTATATAATTAAGTTAAAGAATAATAAAAAAATAAACTTTAAATATTTTAAAACTGACAAAAACTTTAAATGAATTATTTATATTTAATGTAAATGTGTTATGTTATGTTTGATTTGGTGTAATTAAGTTATGAAAAAATCTGTTCCTTTTGTTTTCATCCAGATCGAGATATTAATTTTCATTAAATAAATGTATTGGTGTATTCTCTCCTATTTTTTTTTCAAGGATGTAGGTAGGAATTTGATAATATAGTTTAATTGCATAGTATTTAAAATGTCTTAGTCCGCGGCTGGTATATTTTAATGGGATATTAAGGGTGTGGTTCGTTAAAGATTATTGTACAGAATTCGCATTTTAAAAAATCTGCACTAACGACGCCATCGACTGCAAAAGGTAACCGCGGCAAGCTGTAGGTACCCTACCCCCCGCGGCCCGCAAACAATTTGAAAATGGATAAATTGGGCCTCCTGCTAAAAAGATTGCGCATCACTGGTGTAAACAGACCTAATCCGCACTGTCGCAAGGGGAACGCGTCCATACCATACGGTGCATTGGCCGAGTACTTTCTTAACAAACTCGCAATAGCTTCATCTGAACATGGTCTTAGCAGTATACATAGCGTCTGTATATTAAAATTTAGTTAGGTATAAAATAGATATAGCTGGAAATGTCTAGTCAATCTCGACAGTGGTTATCTAATGACCTTATAACCTCCATGATTGCACCCACAACGAGTACAATAACACGCACTGTATACGTTTATATTGCAGACAAGTAATTACCTACATCTAAATAGGCTTCAAAATGCTTTCCTCATCATTCGTCACAAATGTCAACATTGACCACTGATCATTCATTATAAAATACAATGATTCAGAGATAACGAGTTGACACAATTTAAGGTCTAATTATAATTATAATGGAATCGGAATTTGTTTAGCGTCGCAAGAAAAACAAAAACAAATTGTGACGAAATATGTATCAATACACCAACGGACTATTTGTCCAATTACACAAAATGAGATAAACAAGAGCTACAGAAAAAAGAACAGCACATACATAATCCAGGAATGAAGCAATTAAAAAAATATATGTTTTAGAAAACATTTAAGTCAAAGGTTGAACAAGATTTTGGTAGAGTCTATGATGTTGGACACATTAGATGATATTCTTCGAATTATTTTTTATCGTAAAGCCTGACAAAAATTATTTAGACTAGTACCAAAATTTTCAAGGCCCAGGCTTGAGTTAAAAAAAGTGCGACATTCTGGATAGTGGGGAATGATAACCATAATTAGCAGAGTGTTCGTTGATGAAAAAATATATAGGGGAGAAAGTGTGACCAAACAAGGAAAAATGTCAAATACAGGGAATAAAGGAGGCGGATAAGGTAAATAGAGGAAGAGCAGGTTAAATAAAAATATTGATACCAACTACCAACGTGGGGGAGAAATGTGGCAAAACGAGAGAAGGTAAAATATAACAAAGGTAAAAATGATAAATATGGGGAAAAGGGTAATATAGGAGGAAAGGTTAGAAATGAACGCAAGACTGATGAAAGCATAACGAATGAGATTAAGAAAGGGATGAGTACATAGTTTAGACACGTAGAGCGGGTGAAAGAAAAAAAAAGCGTAAGGAAAGTGAATGGTAGAAGTCGGGGACGCCTCAGGAACACATGGCATGATCAAGTGAAACAAATACTTGAGACGGGTCATGCCAAGAGTCAGAATAACAAAAGAGACGGTATATGATGTCATGTGTCGCTCCATCCTCTCTGCTACCCCAGCAGTGAAACGTCGTGATACTTAGTTACGGTAAAATATAGCGAATAAACGAGCGTGAAACGTAAATAGGGAAAGCAAAAAGACTCTCTCATAATGGATTCCAGGCGCGGACGTAAACAAAACAGCAATTTTATTGGTAACTAAAATTCTTGTATTATAATCGAATTAAAATTTCTTGTGAACGACACAAGGAAAACAAAAACATAGGCACGTGTGAAATTACGAAGGATTTTGACGAAATATTTAATGAGTACGCCAACGGGTTAGATATAAACATTGACACAACGTGTATCCTTGCGGCCTGTCTTTGTATTCACACGAACCGAGAACGGAGTCAATATATGGGAGAGCAAATAACAGAAGACCTTGCTACTAAATGATTTGTTCGTTAATCACGTTTGTGTACAAACATGAGATCAATACAGAAGCGCTAGTAGCAATTGCCTGTTAATGTACAGTGGTATGCGAATTAATTGGCACAAGATTTTTTTTTTAAATAACTTTGTTTTAAATTTTTCTTTATTCCTCAGTTAGGTGATACAAAAGACTTTTTTCGACCACCAGACTAGGCACATGTCTATGTGGTATCGCATAAAAATAAAATTAAAGTGAAAAACGTCTGAAAAAAGCATGTCCCAATTAATTCACACACCACTGTATCTGGTGGCTGTTGTAGTAATAATTATTGCATTATTATATATAACAATACTATTATAAGCTCACGTGGTTTTTTAATTACAAATAAGTTTGTATATCGATTCTCTTCAATGAAAAGGTTGATCCACCCGTGTAGCCTCTCCCGGGACGCAGTTAACCTCCCGATGTCGTCGGCAAACAGAAACGAGCTGATTTATACACATTTATTATTAATCCCCATATAACATACAATATACCACCCAAGAGATTTGGCAAATTGTAAACAGAGAATAATGCTTTATTTTACATATATTTACGTCAATAATATTGCCAAATATACTGCATAAATAAATATTATGTCCATCATAATATATTTTACTACAAAGACGTCGATCTTGGCTGGCTTCCTTTACGCGGGTATTAATTAACATAATATTTGCAATACAGTGAGAGATGGAAACAATCAATGCTAGGAAGCACGTGTCTTGGACGTAGATTGTTGCCAGACAAAGCAGTCACCTGCTTTGGCGGTTCGTGGTCTAAATCATTGGGAGTTCAACATTAAAGCAATTTAAAAAAGAGATAAAGATAGAAGATGGGCTTTCTATGAGCAGATTTTCTTCTTCATCGAATAATATATATTATGGAGTCAGTTCGTTTAAAAAGTTTATAAGGAAAGGTAGGTATAAGATACTTTAAAAAACATGCATTACTTTAAGACGTATTAAGTAATACGGGAAAACGCATAAGTTCATATTTGTGACAGGATTTGTGTTGACACAAAATAAACTAAAAAGCCTTATTAAAAAACAAAAAAAATCATAAGAAGCAATCACTTTGCGGTTTGACATCATATTAAATAAATCCTTATCATATTTGCCCTGACGAAACTTGATCTAAGCGAAACCAATTGGCGTAAACATGCAACAACTTCGTGGTGTATAACAAAGTGTTTGTTTTATTTAATATTTAATAATCAATTTTAATATGACTTTTTCTATGAACACCAGAGAAAATCATATTAAAATCGAATTTCATCGTGAAATAACTGATACTAAGTTCGGTGATCGTGCTTTCGGAGTATCAGGACCTAAAGCCTGGAATGAACTGCCGCATGACTTAAGAACTATCAAATTCGACAGAATTCAGAGCTATACTTAAAACTCATCTTTTCAGACAATCATATCCATAAATGGAAGAATTGGTCACGTAAATTGTTTAGCTAGGCTAGCCTATTAATGCCTGCCTAAATTGACTTATAGAATAAAACAAATTTTTCACACAACAGTACGTAAATGCGTCCATAGCCGCAACACTGTAAATAACTAAAAGTAAATATCTGTTAAAAACTTCCTATACTTTTTAAGGTCATTCTATAAATATTCCCCAGTTATAAAAATTATAAATACGAGATTTCAAACAAATACTAACTCTTCAATATCAATAGAAAAGGAGGATAAAATAGCACCTGTAAAAATCATATCTTCTCTAAGCTTAAATTGTCTAATAAAACTGTGTTCATCTGAAGGATGTTTTTCTGTATATAATTAGATAGAGAATATGAAGTCACATTTTACAGCGCCCTTGGGGTGATTTTTCACAAAAACGGCGCTATACAAATCATCCAATTATTATTATTATAAAAATAGAAATAATAAAAACTAAAAATACTAAAAACAATATTAATATCATTCAACAGTGATGATAGATGTGAATCGCTCTTAAAATAAATATAAAAAATACACAGAATTGGAAGATTTAAAAAAAAACATTTTTCCTATCGCTGCGCAACGAAATAGCGAGTTTCGGCTTTTGACGCACGTTCCGGAACCGTTCTAAATATCTCAAAGGTTTTTTAGCTCCATATGTGCGTTCCAGGATTCGAATCTTATTGTTGGATTTTTTCAATATGGAGACGTGGCGCGCTGTTCAAGAATTCGTACTGGCAAATACTATGGAGTGGAGGCGCGCTAGTCAAACTGCATTAATATTATAATCCAAGGGAATGCTGTAATTTTTCTTTGGGAGATACTGCGCAACCGCTCGTTAGAGGAAACCGCCACTGGCCACTTGTTACCATGGGTGCAATGCAATCATCTTTGTTTATCATTCATCTAAGACGGATACAAAAACACGATTTCGATGAAGAGAATATTTCGTAGAAGAGTATAAAGTTATGGCCTTTCCACAAGACTGGTTAGCCCGATACTAACTGAAGCCACCGCAAAATGTTCGATCCTCCGGTCGTCCTTTAAGGCGATGCAAATGGGAAGTAATGCAAAATCATGTTTTATTTTTATGTCACACTTCACAAGAGCGCCCCTGTATGTACAGAGCACGTACAGAGCAACTATATCGTTACCCGGTTGAGCAATGTTGTGAAGCGGGTTAAGGAGGGTGCTGTAGGAAGGGATTTGTTAATGCCAGCTTTGAAGAGGCCCGGATTAAATGTTGGAGGAAAGACATATGCCGGTAGCTCGTTACATAAGCGCCGATTTACACAAAAACAAGTCGGTGAAACGACCCGTTCTCATGAAGCCGACATCAACCGTGAATGGGTGTTCGACTCATGTCTCTCGAGTTTCTCCTTCGAGCAGGCTCCATTGAAATATCTGTATAAACAGACTCAGCATACCTACATTGCGTCTGTGTAGAGGTGGCAGTCGGTCTGTTAACAACGGATTGTCAATCAGACGAACCCCCTTCGTGTGTTTGGTTTGAAGATTGGATGGCCTAGAAATATCAGACGATTTAATTCAATACTGCAAGTAGAACACACTTTGGCCTATCGTTTAACCGGGCATTTTTGTGATTCTTTTTATAAGCCTAGAAAAAAAATAAAGTATCAAAACTAAAAAAATGTTTAAAGTGCAAAATCTTCTACTTACGAACCCCTTTTCGAATATTGTCGTATTGTTCATTGTTGAAAATTATTTTTTTTAGAATATAACTGAAAAACATTTTAATAATTATGCCTGAGCTTTACAAAATAATACATAACACGCATTTAGTGACGGTTTTTTTTTTCCGTAAATCGAAACATGCGGCCGGTGTTAAGGGGGAATTTCAACCTTTTGGGTATAAGGAGTGCGTTATTTCGTTCGAATTTTAGGAAGTGGATCGCCTTCAGTCAAGCTTGCCAACTTTAGGAAAGGACGACAGGATGATCGAACCTTTCGACGAGGTGGATTTACTTAGTATCGGGCAAACAAGTTGTGTGGAAGACTCATAAGATGTTTCAAACTCCATCAGACCATCACACCGACGATCAGCGCCCATTTGAATATTCCCGTTAAGCGCCGATTCTCTACCCATTTAAGCGTTTAATCAAATTGTTTTCCGCTGTCAAGCACAGCAGTCATGTCGTTTGGTCATTTGCTGTCAAATTCTAAAAATTATAATAATATTCCCGTCTTATCTAAAACGAGACGACGGCAAATTGTGGGAATATCTGCAGACAGCTCGCAAGTCGCGACCACTATTGACCTAGCTGTGAAACATACACAATTGCATCTACTGCCATTATAATAGGATAGTACGTATAGACCAGGGGTATACAGACGACGACCTGCGAGCTGTGTCCGACCCGCGTGCCCATTCTCGTGAAATTTTCTTTCAACTATGAAAACATAAATTATCTATTCTACATAAAAATTAAACATACTTTCAAAACATAGATAAAAAAAAACAATTTGAAGGGTGCGGAAGTCGAAATTAAATACAAAAATCTTAAATAAATAAACATGGCTACCGCCTGAACGAGTAGTTAAAATTCAATGAACAAAATAGCGAACAAAGCCTTTTTTTAAGGGGGAAGACTCAAATAAGGCGCTAAACGTCACTTCGCAGTATGCTAACGTAAGCAATACAACACATAATTTATCTGCAAATTCTTAACAGAAAGTTACGAAAGTGTCTAAGGTTTTCAGTGACGTAAATTCTTAAACTGTAACCTTTTTATATTATATATGAAATACCTACAGTAATTTTAAGTAAAACGCTCGACAGTGCCTTCGCCGTTATGTTAACTGCACCCATTACAAACATATTTAATCAAAATCCTTCCACAATCTCAGAGTAAATAAGATTAAGAACCAAAAGCGTTTATTAAAAATAATTCAGTAAATCTAGATTTTCACTGTAATTCTCTCAAAGTTCAGGAATTTTTAAATTCAGTTCCGTCATACAAAAAACGTATGACAATTTCTGGCCCGCGCGATTGTTGATAAAATGTTTTATTTCGCCGGAGTAAATCAGTTGTGAGAAGTCCTTCAGAGCGAGCGGACGTCGATTTGAAATTCGATATTTCTGTCTGTTTTATGACGAATAGCTGGGAAGAGAGGTGTTAAACTGCCACCGGAATGTAGGAATTACGTATTTTCGATTTTTTTTGTTATAATCACATTTCTTTGCAACGTTCTTTAAGATGGTCCAAAAAGTGATTAATTTGTTATACGGCACAATATAAAGACCTGCGCACTGGAAAAAAACTGACGGACGTGGTACAGATCTACAAGATTAGATCTTTGCAGGCGGTCAACAGCAAAACTAATGAATGAACGAATTATTTTTTAAATCTTAACATTTTTGTGCCCATATAATTTACAATCTTGACGCCCCTGACTGCATGTATATGTATGCCGATCTGTGCCTATCAAAATCCATAGTTTTAGCGGCTATTTTGAATTTCTAGATATTCACACCGATTTGGTTAGAAAGCGGCGTAAGTCATGTTAGGGGGGTGCTGAAGTCAAATTTAATGTCAACCTGAGTAATTTCGATGGTCATTTTTAATTTTGAGTTCTCTACCGATTTGGTTCAAAATCGGAATTAAAGTGTTTGGAAGTGAACTGAAATCAAATGCGAAGAATGATAACAAAGAATGTTTTTCTTCATTTCAAATTGTAGAATCTTTATCCTAATTTAAAAAATATTAATTAACCTTCACCGAAAAATTACCCCTTAATTAATAATTTTTTTAAAAATGGCGAAGTTTGTTTTTTTTTATTTCTCGCTATTTTTTTTAGTGTTTAACCAATTTTGACAGTGAAGGGGTAATTTTTCGGTGAAGGTTAATTAATATTTTTTAAAGCAGGCTAAAGATTCTACAATTTGAAATGAAGAAAAATATTCTATGTTATCATAATAACATACAATGTTTTTCTTTATTTAGAACACCTGTATTTCGGACGATATTAGGTCCTTGGAGACCAATTTGTTTTCAAATTGTACCATCTTTAGTCTACTTTAAAAACAATAGATTAACCTTTACCGAAAAATTACTCCTTCACTGTCAAAATTGACCAAAACACTAAAAAATAGCGAAGAATGACAACTTACAAAAAATTTGAATAATTTAGAACCGCTGTATCTCGGACATTATTAAGTCGTTAGAAACGTATTTGATTTCAAATTATAGCATATTTGGTCTACTTTGCTTGGGGGAGGGGCAAGGGGAAGATAGGAGACTTTTGTGAAAATACTCCCTGTTATAGGTATTATTCACCGGCAAAATATCAGTTTTTCTTATTGCCTTCATTGACTTGGTGAATTGTATTCAAGCTTATTGTGTGCGTCTGGAGTGGGTTGTAAATCATCGTTATCTACCTATGTTATATTTTTACTGCTGTTTAGTATACAATATTGAAGGGAGTTTCTAAATCCCAAAAATTATCAAAGACAAATAATTCTTATTCCCGATTAATAAACGGGATCTAATTCACATCCTCCATCTTGGTTCCCAATTCAAATGTAATAGTAGAATTACTTAACCATTAATAAAAACCAAAGCCACTAATAAAATAGCCATATAAAAAAGCATCCAATTCATTTCAACCACCTTGAATCCCCTAGTGGACAATCGAAAAACGGATTCCTTGATTCAAAATCCATGAAAATAATTCCCTGTGTCAAAAAGCTGTGCTTATAACTATTTCTGAGCAGTTGGTCCACGTTACCCATTTCTATAATATTTCCGAAGCTAAAAAAAAGATTATGCTGTGAAGAAACAAATATGTAAATAGTAACAAAACAAATCTTTTGTAAAAGGGAGGCACTTTGTATGGCTACTGACAATAATTAATATATTATATATAAATTGAAAAAACATATTCTCATCAGTTACCCTATCCTATTACCAACAGATGCTAAGTTAAGTCTGTCAAGCTTCTATTTATTTATTTTTATACAGCGAATAAACGAAAAAAATATAGAGCAAATGTTTTTTGTTTCGTATTGCATCAATACGCTGAACATTTTTTTTAATCCACCGTGGTCTACATTATCCACATTTCCCCAATCCTGCTGCCGGATCGCGGTGGTCCGTGGTTTTAAGTTTGAGGCCTAAAATTCCTAACGGCGGTGAATACGCGGTCTTATACTGGACCCTTAATGACAGCAATTGGAAAACGAAAACCGCCAATTTTTATGAGCTCTAAATGGGGACAGATCAAACTTATTGGGATTGTCTATAATAATAATAATAACAAAGCATTTATATAGCGCAGTTTTGTGTTATTTCACTTCAAATGCGCTTACCACTGATGTCCGAATAAACTTGCCTTAACGTACCATTTCGACCGCTGGAAGCAAAGGAGAGTGACACCCATTTTGGCACCAGCCTAGTTCTCTGCCGTTCACGTTTGTTTCGCGTGATTTTGACTGCGGTAAGCAAATTATAAAACACTTCTAAAAAAGTCTAATAAAATACTCTTAACAAAATATTCGGTTTTTGTAGACAAGCCGAATTGCTGTTTTACTTAAATTTGTGGCACGCGTAGCTAGCCCCCATATATGCGTATTAGGGCATCTCTATCTGCTTGTATTATTTGCCCTGTGGTCTATTCAGTGGAGACTATTTAATGGTTACGAATAATCACAAGAATTTGATAAAGTTCACCCCACAATTCACCCGAAATAAGGGAAATTAAGCTTACTTCGGGCACACTTCTATCGGTGAATCTCTTCAGTGATTCTAACATTCCCGGAAGAAGCGCCAACAATACAATTAACACACAATTAAAATTTGTAAATAATATACAACAAATAACTAACAAAGATATGAAGACAGTGGTAATTATAATCAGGACTAGCCAAGACTTTGATTCGCTGAAAGTTATAAAAAACGTGTATTTGTTGTTAGTGCGCAGCTTATTAGAAGACAATTCAATAGTGTATATGTATTCCCCATATTATCTTATTCATATAACATAAAAATGAGCGTGTGCAGGGCAAATTTTTACGTTTTATTAACATCAAACTACGCATACACACACTACTCAACAAATAAACTATACATTCTTTCAAAATATACTTAAAATGCATACCCTAGAAAACAAAAGAAAAATAACTTTACTTAATTTTTTTAAATTAAAATTATTTACTCAGTACTAGACTGTTGTGAAATCCTGCACCCGATCAACTTCAAAGTACCTCGTCGACCTGCTCGGAAAAAAAGTATTATTCTGCAGCAATAATTCCGGGACTAACTACCAAATACACGCACCCATTTCTCGCCTACATGCACATGGAAACAAATTCATGTCCAGTATAGACATATATAAGATACCTGAATGATTTTTTTTCGTAGTAAGTATTATTAGTAGGGACCATCGCATAGGAGCACGGTTAATAATAAATAAATATGCGACAATATGAATACATGAAGTTTTCAGACCCCTGGAACAGAGTGTAGAGTACAGACGGTCATCTCCCGTTACGAGACAAGGTCATCTGCAGCGAGCATCCATCTCGAGCTCGAGCACAGTGTCTTCTGCTAACGAACTGACAGAGTAATCCCAGATGATAAGGCGTCCGAGATGGATATACTCGTATATTATATTATAGGGAACACATTTTCTCAATCTACTAGTCGTAGACTCGATTCAATATGAGACAGACTATCATTTGCATTATACAGTTTCGTGATTAATTATACTAATTATATATAGATAAGATGAGATGATGTACGTGAAACAAGACTGTCCAAATATTTTCAAGAAACTAGAAGAAGATGACCGTTGCACTTATTAATCTTCTATTATAAAGAAGAATGTCCCAGGCGGGCGGTTATTGTTTGTTTTGTATACAAATCTAGTTTTATTCAGGGATTGATGAAAATTTGCACACTTGACTTTCGAAACAATAGGAAGGTCACTGTCTATGTGAGATTTGTAAAAACCACCCCTTTTCACTTTTCCCACCCCTTAAAGCAGAATGTTGGTACTTCTTGATGAAATTTCGCACACTTGACGTCCATAATAAGAGGAAAACTACCAGGTAGAGGTAACATATAACCTCAAAACTTTTCCTCCAACCCATTCAAAACCACGGCCAACGCCGGGTACTTCAGCAAACCACCGAAAAAGCAGAAAATAATGAGTATTGAAAGTCATAACAAATCAACTCATGGCAGTAAATTTCTACAATTTTCTTTCTTATTTAAAAATTGAAAAAATGGAATAAACAATACGGTTTTCTGTCCTGTTTTTGGTAGTTTAATTGACACTTAAAACTCCATAGATCATGATAGAAAGACATTGTGAATATACTGAATAGAAGATAATACAAAATAAAAAATACCTTCCATGTTCCTTTGAGAGAAACCCACCGGATCCACTGACTTAATACCTTTTGTTTAAAACTACACACGGCCTACTTTTGATGAAAGAGCAATGCACGCCATTGCAGACGTCTACCTCCAATATTTTTATTAAATTTATTGCGAAATAAACACGCAAAATTTCCACATAATACGTAAAACAATAGTTATCTACTTAAAACAATGACAGCTGTCAAACTGGACGAATATAAGTATCAAAATAAGAGTCCCATTTTTCATAGGGAAACCATCATACGACCAGTGTGGAATCGATATGAAAAGGGTGTCGTGTAAAGCGCTTGTAAATCTGGTCTATGGGACATCAGAGTATGAAGTTAATTAAAACTGTGCCGGAGCGCTCTGGCTGGGGAATTTTCTGGTCACTCTGCATATTATGGAAATGCGCAATTAGTACCGGCGGCGCCACCGCCACACCCGACATGATTAAGCCCCGATCACATGAAGGTTTTTTGGCGCCATCCAGATTCTAAATGGAATCCAATAAGGGGAAGTTCAATATATTGGCCACATAACATAATATGATGAGCAACAAAACCAGGATCACCCAATTGATAATCCAGGGGAAAATTGATGGAACAATAAGAACACCGCAATATCATGATGATCGAGGGGCGCAAAATATAAGATGGCACCCAATTGACCCGTTAGTACTAGTAACCGAGTGGTCAAATGCGTCGGATTCCCACCAGGCGTCACAGGTTCAATCCCCTGCTAGCTAGTCCTATCGTTGAACAATCCCTCCATCGATAAGCTGACCCTGGGCAAATCGAAAGTGCGCCCTACTGTAGAATTTAGCAGCCACCTCTGGTCCAAACTGTGCAGAAACGGGTGGTCCCCTTGATAGATTCGCCAATCTTAAACGGATTGCAATCTTTGTAGCACATACGTCGGGTGAAAATGTTGTCCTTGTTCTAACCAGTATTTTAATGGACGATGCTCTGAGGAACTAGTGTCATTGATTCCTTCGGCACCGGTGCAGTCGGGAAACACGCCAAACGCGCGCCCAAGATTTGTACACTGTTGACATTCGTCACATGAAAACGATTCACTTCCACGACTCGTTCTTGTGTTCAACAGCTCGCCTATTGAATGGTTTGCCGGTCTCTTTGTTTCCTCCCTCCTATAACATGGGTCTTTTCTAGACCCAGGTTCACCCTTCCTATCGTTTAAAAGACCCTCCACACAGCATCCTCAAAGATGACATAAGGCCTTGAGGGAAACTATTTCCCTCAAGACCTCCTATGTGGAATAACTGTAAAAAAAACTATATTTTCCGCAAATTATGATGGACGTAGGAGGAAATTTTTACACCATACAGAAAGGGGCGTTCTTGTGAGGTGTAACATATATATATATATTTTAATTAAAATATTTTCAGTTTATTCGTAATCCCGGAATGTTTATACAAATCTCTTATGGACCAAGAATTTAAAAGAATTATAGAGGATTATTGTCTTTTAAAAACATTTTTCGAATTACCCATACAGAATTTACAGTTATATCATTCGAAGTATGTCTTGAGTTAGTAAACTTCAAATGTCTATTTTTGGGTGATGATCGTTAAAAAATAAGACGTAATAGATGACGCCGTACCTCATCTGACTTGTACGAGTGCACTTCCGCTGAGTTGTTCCGGGCCGCAGTTTACAAGTGAAGATCGCCCTGATACGTAATAGTCAAACGATCCGATTGGAGGGGACAAAATAAAAATAAGATCTCATGAAATCTCCGTCAATAATGTGGCTACGGCATAATATGTATTTCGGGCTCCAGATCAAGGGATTGGATTCTCATGATGCATTCCAACCTCCGATAGAAGTGGAACACGGTGAATAAAAATAAATAATAATACTTTTATGTTAATAATAATTATTTAATACTTATATTTGATCAAAACGTGACACATTTGGAATTAAGCAAATATGGAATTTAATCGACTTAACACTTCAATCATTAGCGGTTTGAAAATACATGATAAAAACAAAGTGTCGTCAAATGAACACGGAGCTAGCAAGAAATGTATGGCTCTTGGACGAACAAGTGACAACATCCAATAAAAAGTCGTCGCCGAACATTTAACTTCCGTGTAAACAGAGCTTAAACACGCGACACAATGTAAATAATGAGATAAAATACTCAGTTGAGTCGCTTAGAGCGGGCGGTACAATCAACCGTTTAGATTATAATCTCGATTACAATCAAGGAGAACGGGTCACGTGAAACTATGTAAAAATGAGAGGAACGAAAGGAAATAAATTATCATAGACATTTCGTTTTTATTACTATTTTTTTTTTATAAAAAGAAAAATTAATTATAAGAGATATACCTACATTGTTTTATGACCTCCTGATCCGCTTTTTTTATGTTAAACGGATATTACCCACGTAATGACGAATTATCGATGCATCTTGATTCAACAAAGTGGCTTCCTTTTGGTGTAGACACAAATAAACAGTTGAATGACTTAGCATGCGTCCATCCCAATAGTGCCTGCTACCTACCTATAACATTTATTTCCTGCTAACTAACTGGAATCGCAATAAAGCAAAATATATTTTACTCTAAGGATAGGGATAATGGCTTATCCTTAAAACCGAAATCAGGTCCCAGATATCTTCCCATCAAAGTTGTTTTTTTTTTAATATCTACACATAAATATGTGAGGGGACAATATATTGAATTGGTATTGAAATTGCATGTAGATCACGCTCATTGAATATTACATTTTTGGACGTATCTGGTAACAGATAAAAATTATCTCTAAAATCTGTTCATAGGAGGAAGTTATTAAGATGCAAATCAGGCATAATGCAAGTAATAAAAACACGTTTGTCTCCCGACATTGTCAGTTGCGAGAACGACTCCATTGTTTGTCAGCAGCAGTGACGAATAGTTGAACATATATTTCTTTAAACGATTGGT
Source organism: Halesus radiatus (assembly GCA_022606495.2). Lineage (NCBI taxonomy): Eukaryota > Metazoa > Arthropoda > Insecta > Trichoptera > Limnephilidae > Halesus > Halesus radiatus. Next base: position 65,451 of record JAHDVE020002886.1, read on the forward strand.
ATTCACTTTGTTGGGATATTATAATTAATTAATTAAAAAATATGCTTTGTTTACACCGCTTTATAAATATACATACATATCTATATGTTTCGACAGCAATGCTGTCATCATGTATTCATATATTCCTGATGTAGATATTTATGTATATTTATAAAGTGGTGTGAACAAAGTATATTTTTCAATTAATTTATAAAACAATTTATTCATATCAACGTTTAGTCGATACTGTTGATTCGCAGGGTTTCAGAAAGGGGTGGGGGGTGAGGAGGGGGGAGTCCGGTTCACACAGTCCACAGTGTGACCAGATCAGCTGATGCTTAAAATGAAGACAATGACAGCTCAGAAAAGGGTGGGGCTCTGACGTCATCATAACTTTTTGTCTTTTCATTTTATATTCGTTGTAAACATGAATATTTTTAGGGTCTGTGAACTGGGCACACAAATACATTATAGATATTCTCAAAGGTAAAAGAAAATAACAAAATCCCATCCAGGTAGGAGTCAAACGTTCAGCGTAGATAATTCGTATGAGTAGTTTGTAATTGGTGATTTTTGTGCGAAGTCTGTTTAAATACAAGATGTATAATATTATTGCGTATGTAATTCGTTTGCATTCAAAAGTGGACATTATTATATTTTCTTCTTTGCGCACTCTCGTCATGACATCTATCTCAGGCTAGAAAATTCTTAACATTCAACGATATTACCAGAGTTCAAAGGCTCCTACTTTATTTTACGTTACTTTACATACGTGTTATGTACTTGCTCACCTGGCCCTAAACTGTCTACCTACTATAAGAATTCTTAGCTATTGTTTACCTTAACCCTAACCAGACAATACGTCTCATTTTAAATTTCATAATCATCGCATCCATTTAGACCGCTTTTCTAAGCGCACATCGAATCGATCTATTGAACTGGTCTTTTAGTTAGAGGAACGCAGGAGTTAAAGGTAAACGGCCGCCCGGAGAGCAGAAGACGCCAGTAGATATACCAGCACGTCGCCAACTGGATACTGGATGCTGCAAAGTCGACAGTTCAATGCGTAGTGCATTGTAATGCGATCAGAGACATCTGACCCGCGAAGCGATGATCAAAGACTGCAGAGATAAAAATGATAATGCGGAATTGGTCCATTGAATTCAGATGAAATAAGGATATTTGAATGCTGAATTTCAGTAAGATGAATTCAAATGGTTCAAATACACACGGATGAGACATTCAGCACGCTCGGTACCAGTGTACGGCGGTGTAAAGGTAAATTATGTCTGTTTTCTTTTTAAAATAAAATTTGAATGACATAAATGAGCAAGTCTTCGGTGGCTACTCAAAAGATAGTGCAATAGAATTAAGATTCCTAAGACGCAAGTGTGCCCGCTTTACGAATGGGGAGATACGAAAGAATGTAAGGACAATTCAATGTTAAAAAATAATTACTTTTTGGTCAATTATTATAGGGAAAAAAGTAAAAAAAAAAAAAAAAAGGAAAATAGCACGAGGGACGCTACGGAGATTTGGCCATGTATAGTGTATTCCACTGAACTTTACATTATTGCGCGTGGTACGAGTATTGGAGTGAGTGGAGCGCTATCGGACACTATGTTGTTCTTGTACTTGGCTCCTAAGTTAAGAAAACAAAAAGAAAACATTACGAGACAATGCAGTGAGAAAAGCTGCCAGACATTTGGAGAGAAGGCTTTGCTAATATTCTAAATACCAGTCTCCTAGCTCAGGGGTCGGCAGACCAAGGCTCTCGAACCAAACCTCCGATACCTCAGCCGAGTAATTAGCCCAACGTACAACGATCTTTTTGATGCCAGTTCCTGCAGAAGCAACATAAATTTAGCTTGGGTCTTTTCAAGGATCACTTGCAAACAATGATTTTCCGGAAACGACTATTTGAAGGACTTGGCGATGACATGTGGTTGTAACTTGAAAAGTATTGTTCCCCAAAGTTGCTTGGGCATATATTTTTGGAGCTTTATTGACAACCACGGGAATTCACGTGAGCTTTTTAATTACATAAGCGAGCTTTTTTATCATTACGGGTGACAATAGTTCTCTAAAGTGATCCAATTTCTATATTAATATTTGGTCTTTGGAGCTGAATTTCGTTGGGTTGACGGCAGAAATCTTTATTGATTAATTGCTGCAATAACAACTGGTTTGTTAGTGCTTTTTATATTCCCACGGGAAGCAATAACACGCTTTACACTTTGAGCCTCTTCCATGGTGCTCTCATAGAGCTGCTCCATGGGTTCATCTTCCATAGGCTCTGTGGGATTAACGATCCCTAAGCCCGCAGAAGATGTAGAGGGAAAGATGTGGAAGTAACCTAAATCTATTTTACACAAATGGTCCACCAAGTAAAAACAAAGCCGAGAAACATACGTTTGTAAGTGTTCATTTAAAAAAGAAACGTATTTTTGAAATTTGAATTATTGACTTAAACCGAAGTTAAAAAAACGAAGGATATAATAAATATATCACTGATATGTATCACGATATAATAATAATATTTATAATAAATACTTTACTGGGTGTGTTTATTTTTACGGGATATTCCCGAGCCTCTCCATTGTTTAACTTTACTGGGATTCCCCGTGCGCCTTCAAGTCACGTTGTTGTATGTTCATAGGGGATATTCCCGCGCTTCTCCACGTTTAACTTTCTGGAATTCTGCGGGCAACGTCAAGTAACGTTTTTGTATGTCTGGAACTCATTTTACATCGCCGTTAGTGTACTCGATAGATGTGGTTCTGGACCCCTGTCTGCACAAAACTGTAAATGTGGGGTGCAGGTTGCAAATACGCTCAATGTCTTCTGGGGATGATGTATAGGGGTGCCATTCTTCTGATCTCTCGGACCCAGTGCTATAAGTAGGAGCACTGGATGAGGTGATTCTCTGCCTGATTCTGGTCCTGGCGGGCCCAAAAGCAGGGATGGCTATCCCTGACTATGTGGGTTCCAGGATTCCTCAGACAGAGTCGTCCAGAGACTTGGCGACGCAGCATATGTGGAGGGTTTCGGGGAAAGCGAAGGTAAGAGAAGTGAAACACTTGTTCGGCTCTTGGTAGACAACTGACTCTCCGTACCAGTTGTTTCTATATTTATTTAAAAATATGCTACATTTGTTGGACATTTAGGGGTAATTATTTTTAATGGGTGCAATCATTTGTCAGGAATGAAAGGCCTGGAAAACGTGATCAATAAAATTATAACACAGAAGAATCGATTAAAACTAATTGTAAATCTCACATGTGTATAATGATAAGAACTTCATCAAAGATAAAGATATCTGAGGAATGTGTGCGAACCTATATAAAAAAAAAACCATAACCCAGATGAATCGATTAAAACTAATTGTAAATTTCAGATTTGTACAGTGATAAGAGATGTCATAAAAATGTGAAAAACAAAACTATAGTAAAAACGACTTGATTTAATTAATGCGAATATTGCGCTTGTGCAGTAATACGGTCCCTTAGAATATGTAGGAACCCATACAAAATGGAAAATAAATTACTCGAATAAATTAATGCGAACCTCGCATGTGAACAGTGATACGAATTTAACAAAGAAGTGTCATCTTAGGAATGCGTAAAAACCTATAAAAAAGATTAAAAACAAAACAATAAAATAAATTAATCGATTAAACTAATGAGAATTTCGCATGTGCACAGTGATAAGACTCCTTATAAAGCTGAGTAATGGTTTCATCTCAGTGGCATCAACATCTCAAAAATGTAGAATGAATATACGTCCGTTACATTTAGTATTGACCATAAGAAAAAAAAAGTTCGATTCAGTTTAAGAGCAATTATTAACTGCTCACGAAGCTACAGCAACTATAGAGAGATGCTTTTCATTCTAATTTCAAACTAATGTATTATTAACGTTTATTTCCCTTTAGAAAATAAATGTATATGTATCGGATATAAACCTTTCCAGACACGATTAAGATTAAGAAATCATAAGAGGTATATATATTCATTCGTATATATATGCATTTAACATTTTCAGTACTTATATACCTACTGTTATTATCATGTAAACAATATTGTTAATTATATATGTATAATAAACTTTAAGAAATATACGTACTCGTACACCTGATATTTTGATAGTTTACAAATATATGCATTATTTTTAAATTATCACCAACCGGTTTCGTTTATCTCAAGCTTCATCGGGGTAAAATTTAAAACTAAACAAAAATACATAAAGTGAGCATATATATAGTTGGGCTATACAAAAGGAAGGAGACGAAAAAATGGAACAATGAAAGAGAGATATGCTTAAATTTAATAGAATGAGATGAAATATAAAAAAAAGAATGAGACAAAACGTCAAAGGAGAGATTAAGAAGTGGGACTTTTTGAATTAACCGGAAATATATCTAATACAAGACTGTGAGACAAATTAAGAATACTACTGTCAATTTTAATGCTTTCTTTATTTCAAATGCTACTAAATTATCTAATCTAATGTAAAAACCATATTTATGTAAAATATTAGCGCCGAGCAATGATTACAGGTTCAATTAGATGATTCTTTGATTCTAATATGGAGATTATGTGCTGTTTTACCGATATAAAAAGCCGGTCTTACTTCAGACGGAAGGTATTTAACGACGTAAGATGAAAAATTATTAACATATAAGATTATTATTACTGATTTTATTTTGAGGACTAGCGAATAAGAAATTATGTATAGCTATACGGTTTAGTTTTTTATTTAAGATTAAATCAATAAGGTCCCAATTAAATATGTGCATTTGGTTATTTGGTTCCAGAAGTTTGTCGACCCCTGTCCTGTGTGAATAAACATGGGGTATTATGAAAGCAGCAACACGCTTATCCACCGTTGACACGATTGGCGAGTGACCAATCACTAAACCCGGATAAATCAAATGGCATGCGTTCAGTGCGATACAGACATAGCCATGCCAGTAGCTGCAAGCTTTACCCAAAATCAGAAACGGGTTCTTACTAAACTTCTCATCAGAATAACTATGATCTCTCAACTCGTGAAACCTTTATATGTGATTTATCATTTGATTAGATGGGAGATCCCATGAACTCTTCTATGCTCCGAAAGCGAAAACTTGTTTACCAGAGCACGCCAATCAGCAGAGCGACCCAACTGCCCAACGATGCTGCATTGACCGTTGACATTTTCAATATCACTTGGAGACAATTTTGCGACTATCTTTTGACTGATGCACAAAATAGTTATAAAACTGCCACATGAATTTTTATACTTTTCCTTATCAACCTTTTACTTCCTGCACGTTCGGTACAGATTATCATCTTTAGTATTGTTTATATCATGAATATACAAATGTTTACGTGCCTGTACTGTCTGTTATTCCTAATACTTGTCTATGTACATTTTTAACCATTTCTCATTTATTGTAATGTATTTTAATCTCTGCAATATGTTAGTGTACAACTGTTTTATGGAGACTATGAAAAATAAATAAATAATAAATTAAGATTAGGTACCCATTTTATTAAATTTACTAAAATATCTATTTAATGCAGAAATAGGGCGGGGTTAGGTTTGCATTATATAAAAAATGGAGTTAGACAGGTATGTTAATACTTAGAGAACACCCAAATTTCAAGACATGAGGCTGTAGTGGGGTGGCGGCCTCGGCACCTCCTCCCCTAGCTCCACATTGAAAAGTACAGTAAAATCCCAGAACTTTATTTATTTGTAAGAAACAAATGGCTTTTAACACAAATATATGTACAAAGGAAGTTTAACAAAAGGTAAGCCAACAAAGTTTCTTGTGCTAACAGTGGTTAATTACAGGTGTTTTATTTATGTAGCTAATAAGATATAAAAATAAAAAAATAAAAACAAAATAAGAAGGAAGGGTAGAGAGGAAGAGGAATATAGGATCGGGACAGGAGATGCTCTCGATACATTTTATACTCGTGCATCAATTTGTGGTCGTACGTATTAGTTCGGTTCGATATTTTGAAAGGGTATTGTGAAGAATGTCGATATTGTGAAATTGTGCGATATATTGCGTAGCTATATTATAACTTATACCTGTATAACCAAAAGGGAATGGGAGACAGAAAACGGAATAAGGGGATCTAAAGAGGTCATAGACGATTCAAACCCAAAACAAGGCGAGGAATTGCTCATTGTGGACAGAAAATAACTAGGACCTACCGATGAATATATTATTATGGTAGGGTCAGATAGCTGGGCAGTCATGTTATGGGTCCAGGTTCGCCAAAAACTCAATGACAACCCTGGTGAAATTTACTAAAGGGACTGGATTTTTTTAAACATTTTTCTATCATGCCTCGACCATATCTTTTTGTGTTTCTTCTGTTTCATATTTTCATTGAAAGTTATTGATGTTATTTTCAATAATTGACAAAAATTGTTTATTTTTTTCTTATGGTGGGCGGCACTCTTCAACCTTTATGAAGTGCACGCCACTGATTGGACGTATGCCAAGTCATTAAGCTGTGTATTTGTACCTACACCGAAAGGTATCTATGTACCAGTTTCATTGAGAGTTGAATCGCTCTATTTATTGGTTTGTTTTGATGCTTGCATGTGCGGTTGGTTCTTAGGTGCATGCATAAAATGATGCCTCGTAAGAATGTGTTTATTTGGGATAAACCAGTTAGTTGACCTCTTTCATTATAAACGGGTACCCAGTGACTGTTTCCTGATAATGTTAACTTAATTAGATGAGCTACCGGGGTGTTGAGGTCAAACATCGCAATCAGAAACAAAAAGGGAAGCCAGCATATACTCGTATAGTAGCTGTACTCCCACTTGGGTACAATGGATAACTTTTTTATTTTCTTCGTAAGTCATTAATGAATTATTTTGGAACATTTACATAGTACAGGTGTTAATAATCCAGTATTCTTCTTCTTCGTGTGGTCGAGAGTTGGTGGAGGTCATAGTGGGATGCTGAGGTTATTTAGCTAGTCGATGGCATCGGGAGTCACTTGGTTCAGTTGGTGATGGAGATTTAGATGGTAGGTAGGGGGCATACAAAAAATTAAAATGTTGAAAAAAAATTTCGGCTTCAAAAACATAAATAACGTCGTATTTTTCAATCTTAGCACTCTAGCTCACTCAAAACTCACGAGCCGTCACTGAATAATACTATAATTTGAATAAACCTATTAAGGCAGCAGACTGTCTTCTTTTTTCCAAAGGAATAGAATTAAAGTATTGAAGTAGTTTATCGTAAGATTGGAGTGAGATGTTTTAATCCACATGTGAAGGATAACAGTCTTAGGAATTTGTTTTGTACAATAGTTTTTACAAATTTCATGTAATGTGGACTTCAATATTCCATGTAAATCAAATTTAATAATGTTATTATTAAGTTCTGCAAGTATTTTTAGTAGTTATTATTGTGACAGCTGATTCGGCGTTTAAGGTCATTTTCAAACTGTCACAATAATAACAACTAAAAATACTCGCAGAACTTAATAATAATATTATTATTTTTGATTTACATTGAATTAAAAAAAATAATAAATGGAGTTCTATAAATTAAACACAGAAACAATTCAATATTCCAATTTACTTCTAACTAATGAGTACGAGGAGTCAATGGATTTGGGGTTCTTGAACGGCTTTTATATCATCATCAGAGGAAACCAAAATGCCACAATTTTTTTTAAACTTCAACGCGCAGAAAAAGTCTGTCGGGTTCGTCCTAATACACCCTGTATACAAATAGAGAAAAAACCTTTTTGGTACTCTTTCTATTTGGAGAATATCGTTATAGAACAAATCTAAGCATCTTGCTGGCACAGGAGACAATGTCAGATAATCAGAAAGATCGGCCTCGAAAGCGCGCCAAGGTCCCCGATTTCGTTGTTAGATACGCGTCATATTTAATTTATTCAACTCGTGATTTTAATACCCACTTTATTTCACTCTTATTATTTAAAAAATTCTGCCAGGCTTATTGCCGTTTCGCCTTCCGAAGGCGTCGCCAAATTCGCCAATAATAAGTCGCCGACAATTTATTTATTTAAAATTAATAGATACCTACTAATAAAAGATATAAGTAATTTATTTTCAAGGAATTTCCCAAGAAATTCACAACTATTATCGACATTACATACCCGATTAAGTTTTCCGATTATAAGTGTTAGCTGATAATGTTTTGTCTAATGACAGATATCCTTTCTTAATTGAATTTCTATAAATAAATATATCGTTTATCAGTACAATTTAACGATGTTTTCGGAAAACGATACAGCTTAAAAATAATAAATACCTACAGATGGGAGAACTTTAAAAAATCTATTCTAAATAGAAATTATAATTTTAAGACTTGATAGGAATCTGATAACATTGCAGTAGTCAACAAAGAGAAGATCTTATTTATGCTTTCGCCAATAAAGTTAAAAATAAAACAAAAAAAGTTCCAAGTCTGATCCCGGGAGAATTCCGAAAGTTGGTCACGAAAGTAAGGTTCCTAAAAAAAATCGATATTCTTATATAATTTCCGACGCGCGCGACATACGAAATAAAGCCTCAAAGTTGGATAATCATCTTATTCAAAATATCGTAAGGTCAATTTAGTTTTCGTCGATTAGAAATTATCAGATTTTAAATCTAGTAACTTTAGGCCTGTAGATCCGTTGGTTAGCAGTAACCGAAGGCAAAACCATTTGCCAAAATAACAGATCATCGTAAAACATTTACTAAAACAAGATTGGCTGACCTCTAATGAAACGAAAGTGCCCACCTTGTAACCTTGCCGTATTATATTACACTGAGAACAAACTTACATTGATTCACTCAAACATTTGGGAGATTCTTTTGCGAAATATATGGAAATGTATGGCTTCAAGTGTCGTGCTTAATACTGGCGACTTTACGATGCCGTCATAATCAAGCTATCAAATTTGATACATGGCTAATTAAAATGTTACTCCTAGTCCAAAGATGTTTTATTCGTTCTCATTGTTTTAAAATTTGATTACTGTCTATAACTAGGGATGGAATGTGTGTGGCTCCTGGTTAATTTATTTTATTATTTTATCTGTCAGACAAGTCAGTCAAAGAAGGCCAGTCAGTCAGATTTTCAAATGAACCAAGTGATACTTGAAGTGGAAGCCGGAATTACGAATGTGAATATTGTAGAGTGTGGTAATTATTAAGTGTATGAATTACTGAGTGTTTATTATTGCGAACTCGGAATGCTAGGTGGGCGAATTACATAGTTATTATTAAGTGAGAGCATGACCAGTGGCGGTTCGTGGCCCATCTCATCGGGAGTTCAAAGATTAAAAAAGTAAAAAAAAAAAAAATTTATTACTCTTTTCCCTATGTTTAAAGGAATTTCATCATATCACTGCACAATAAAGTAGCGACCGAGTAACAAGAAACAATTCGGCGATTCATTAAAACGTCTGTGGCTAATTAATAATATAATGTCGTAGGTTACAAAAAATAGTTCAAATACGAAAATCACAATTTACGTAAGAAACTTCGCTGTTCGGTTTTTCTTTTATAAAAGAAGAATTATCTTTAGTTATTAACATAATTTAATAACGATTAAAAACACGATAATCAGATAAAAAAATCTATTATTCTTACAAAATATTATTCCGTAGAAATGCGTTATTAACAAATCTTTACATTGCTGCGAACACGGTCGCCTTGTAGAATCCGAAGGATTGCACCCTCGGCACGGTTTCCCGCCGAAGTGCCACGAGAATGACAATGTATGAACTACTCCTTAAGAGAGAAAGCCACATAGACTCTGAATTCATAGCGCACATACGGAATCGTACTCGCTCTCAGGCAGTATTCCCTATACGGACGGATGGATTTTAATACACCGAATTTGAATGGCGCGCTGTTAATCGCCAGTCTTTTGGGTTATTATTAAAAAAGGACATCGTTTTATTCATTAGATTTCGCAATAATCATACGAGTTCACAATATACCAACTTGTATGGGAGAGGCGAAAATACCCGAACACATCCGTTAGCTTCGGCTGATCTCGAAATACTAAACGGGATGACGCAGAAACAAATTTGACGTATACGAGTGTTTTGTGGGTTTCGGGAATAGTTTTTTGTACCTGAACGTACGGGATACGGCTTGTTGCGTACGGGCGATAATATAGCGGCCGTATCACGTACGTTCGTATGGGTAAGGAGGTTAAAGCGTGGTTAATTTTTATTTTCTTATATTTTTCTATGATAGTTCACTGCACAAACACACGTTAAGAGAAAACCGCCACTGAACATGACTCATTATTATCGAGATTGAAAATTAGTAAGTTTGTTAACTATTTGAGCGTGAGAATTACGAGTACGCGAGTTACTTAGTACACAAATTACTGAATGAGCGAATTACTGAGTATATTAATAACATAATTAACATACGCGTATTTCTTAGCACGAGTCATCATTATCAAACGAGAATTACTGACTTTGCACATTCTGAGGATGTGAATTACTGAGTAAGCAAAGTACTGTATTTGAGCCTCGGTGGCGCTCCTTATAAACTATGGCCACCCTTCATGACTTAACTTGCAGATGATCGAACCCGTGACGCCTGGTTCCGCGCCCGACGCCATGGATCATTCGGCCGTAAACCAGTAATTGTTAGCTAGTTGAATGATGTCATAGGAAACGAGAAAAACGTGACAAAAGATTTCCCAGACGCAGATATTCACTATGACAATCAGAAAATGCCTTATCTTAATGAATATGGGAATTGATAAGAGTTATAACGAATTAGTCGTGTCATTCGGCATCCATAGCAGATATTATGGTCCGTGAAATAGTGCTCGATTTCAACCGGAGCAAACTGGATAATACACGGACTGCTCCAAGCAGTCGATTGCAACGGCTTGGAGCAGTTCGCTCTATTCAGTGTGTCGTATGCAAGACGATGGACAGCTGTCCAACCAAAATCTTGTCTCAAGGAGGCGAAAACGCAGCACGGTTCAATACCTCAAAATTCAAACAACATATGAGTATCATACGGCTTCTCTTCCCAATCTCACTGAGCAACTGTTGAGCCGAAATTTTACCACGACCCTGCTTCCCAATGCAACCCTCGATCAAGTTTAGGGGATCGATTCTACGGAATTAAAGCTCCGCTCAACAAAGGATTACTTATAAAAAGTGTCAGCGAAATGCCAATCATCATTTGAGCCGCGATCTATTTTTCGCGATACTAATTAAATGACAAAGATTTATTCCCCGTTTTCGAATGTCAAAGACGTACTTTTTGTAAGTTTTAAATAAAATCGGAGAGAACCCACCATATTCTACTTATGATAAGCTACGTTTCGAGTTGTTTTTCACGGGGGAGAAACGTCAAATGTACGAAATGTTCGCGGCATTAGCAAAAGTCAAGCCAACACCTCATTTTTCAACATATTTTTAACACATACGTTTGTAATAAGACATAAAATGTTGGTTCAGGTATCACAGTATTTAAAACAAATTATGTGTAAATGAATTAAATAATAAACTTTGTATTCACCACTTTATTAAGACACAGAAATCTACATGTTTTGAAAGCGATGCTTTCTTCATCAGGAGTATATAGAATACTAAAAATAATAATGTCAACACAAATGAATTAGAACATAATAAAGTAAGAATAGACAAATTATAAAGATAAACAAATTATTAAATTAGGTAAGTATGTAGGTAACGATATTAATAAAAAAATATTATAAAACATTGAATAACAAATTTATAATAGAACTTAAAATAAATTATTTTTATTATTAATATTAATATGAAAATAAATTAAAGAGACTATTTTTAAAAAAATATTTGATTATTTATTAAATTTAATTCACTATTAACGCTTTTTCTGATTTCTAAAATTTCAAATTTGTCTAATTGTAAACCGGTATTTGTGTGTAAAATTGTAAACCTTTATTTATATCAAATGAATTATTGGTTTCTAAAATATGATTTGCAAATTCAGAATAGTTGTTATTATTTCAATACCTTAGGTGTTCTTTAACTCTAAGGCTGAAAATTCTAGTAGTCTTTCCTATGTAAAAATAGTTGCAGTTACAAATTAATAAAGTGGTGAATACAAAGTATATTATTTAATTAATTTATTTATATTAGTGAATACCAAAAGTTTGAGGTAATTACAAATTATGTATATTCATAATAAATACAACAAGAACTCATCAATTTAACATTGAAAGTTTTTACTTTGATGTCATTTTATTGCATATGGATGTGGCCGGGCACCCTAGGATGATACACGGTTAAAAAATGTTTGGAAACAGGTGAAAATAATCGAAAATTTGGAATGAACGGCCGATACTGTTTTGGTTCGTGAACTCACATCAGCTATGAGGAATCTGCCAAACGTATAATTGTATAATGTGTACCGCGAAGTTAATACGCTCCGGTTGGTAAATTTAATTTGATAGCTGTGGTTGATTGGTGCAATGATATGATAACATTATGGTCATACATCATTTATATTCATATTCAAGAGAGGAAGGCGATTCTGAGATTTAAGAACTATTATACTGGGTAAATATCTAAGGTCAGATGTTCTCTAACTAGGACCGCGGCAACTTTTTTTTAAATATAGCAACTCCACCCAGGAGGCCCTGAAGGAAATAATTTCCCTCAAGACCTATATCATCTTTGAGGATGCTGTGTGGAGGGTCTTTTAGAGGATAGGAAGGAGTGAACATGGGTCTTGAAGAGATCCATGTTGTAGGAGGGAGGAAACACAGAGGCCGAGAGATCATTCCACAGCCGAGCTGTTGAACACAAGAACGAGTCGAATAAACGACCCGTTATCATGTGACAAATGTCAATCGTGTTCAAAATTGGGCGCGCGTTTGGCGTGTTTCCCGACTGTGCGTGCACCGGTGCCGAAGGGATCAATAACGCTAGTTCCTCAGAGCATCTTCCATTAAAATACTCTGGGGCTCTGTACAGCACGCCCAGCTTCTGGGGGCTAATTCCCTTATTAAAAGTTATTGTTTTACTAATGTCGGCAGTTTCTGTCCCGAGAACCACTTTTCTTACTGAACAATTTCAAAATATAGTCTATAAATAATGTGGTGTCTCCCTTTTTTGTACAATCGTATACATTGCAAAGATCCATAGCTCATGTTGCGATCTGAAGATTGTGGCGTTGACCTAGAAATTCACTGTGACTGGTTTGAAGTAAAGTGTTGAGGTGGGAATTCTAGTAAACTGGGCGTGATTTTAAGATGGAAATAATATTATTGTTAGGAAGTAATGTTGTTTTAACTACCCCTACCACTTTCGCCACATCATTTATATATCAGCCTTTACATCTCTCGTAAAGAAACTTCCAAAATACACAAACTTGCTCAAGTATTCATAAGTTGTCCGAAAAATCTTTTTTTGAAATAAAATTAAACACTATCAACACATATTGTTTGGAATTTGGATCATAAAATAAAACAAAATATCATCGACGTGTTTGAACGTTTTGTAACTGAAGTCGATCGTTCTATTTTTGTTCCCAGTACGTTTCGTTTTTTGAACATAGATTTAACCCTTTGCTCCCTCCGGTGACCCCTGAGGTTAAGTTAAAGTATATAACATTGTTACTGTTAAAACTACACTTTACTGTCTTTAATTCGACCCTGTAACCTATTCCAGCGCTGAGAAAATGCGTAATAATGAAACAAACAAACATACACATATACTGGAAATGTATATGTTATATAGGGTATTAAATATAGTTATATATTTCTCTGGTGCCCTTTCCTATTAGAGGATTGCCATCAAAAGACAATGTGATGATGATGCAACCCGGAATAATTCAGAGAATTTTAAACCACCCGGTGGAGTGTCTTCCAACTTTTGAGCAGCACCGACCTAGATGACAGATCAAAACTTCAACCCGTAACATTGACACTGTCGGGATAGTGTTTGTTATTCAGTTTGCATCGGACCACCTGGCAGCAGGAATATTGCCAAAATCACGGTCACTCACTCCCAACCTGCTTATATTGTATGACGCTGCGTGGCGCCTATTTGGCAAGCACATAAGAACTGAAAATAATTGGCGCTAAAACTTTTCATTCTTTAAACTAAACGTACCAAAGAGATTTTTATGACAGGATAGATTCGTAGATGCTCTGAGAAGACTACCATTTAGAATATAAGCGTTGATTGAAATGGCTTTATCAGTGTTTAGTGACCAAATCTAAATAGCCGGGTACTTTCCAAACTTCATGTTTCCCATATTGCCACTTTTTTCAGCCTCACAATATTCTCCTAATTTAGGATGCCACAATCCCAATCCCATTGTGAGGTAGACAAATAAAAAAGGGATAATTACAATACTTTCTCGATACATTTTTTAAAAAATAAGCTTAATCAATTTTTTTAATCTGCATTTAAAAAACATTAAAGTTAGTTCTTCAATAGATGTAAAATTACTTTATGGTGTCATTTTTATTACATTTGATTAAAGTTAGTGTTTATGTAAAAATAAACTACACCCTAACCTATTTTTTTTTAATTTTCTCTTCGACATTTTAAAGAAAAAGTATTTGTTGAGGATATTCAACATTTTAAAATATTTTGTAAAACATACGTAGGACGGTCAGAAAAATGTAAGTAAACATTAAGTTTAACGAATTGCGTAATAATAAAATCATTATTTCTAATTAATAAACAATCATTCTCCGACGTCCCTTTCCCCCTTAATGCAACTCCATGGGCGGCCTCCATGGTCGAGGGGTAAGGTTCTCGACTACGAATCCGAAGGTCGCGGGTTCAAATCCCGGCGTGCGCAAGTAAATTTTATTTAATTAATTTGTGTTGTTTCACAATTAATTAATTTAAAAATAATATATATTTGCGCACGTTCCAGAGTGGAAGATACTCTCAGTATCGCCCTGGTGAAAGACCACCATTCAGAATTGAAACGTTGCTTGAAATGGCTTTTAGCCGTGTTTGGTGACCAGATCTGAATAGCCAGGTATTTCCCCACCTCCCCTTCCCCTTCCCTTCTCCTTCCCCTCCCCAATACCTTCAGCCTCACAACATTCCCCAATTGGGAATGCCATAGTCTCACTGGCTCCAGACGGTTGGGAGCAGTTGGGACTCTTGTGCGGTATTCATGTAAAAAAAAAAAAACTCTAAAACAAAACCCAAAATCTATTAATGTTGCTTAGCCTTTGTAATGAGTTGGCAACATTCTTAAAATTTACTATTCCCTCCGTCAAAACCGCATCAAAAACCATTAGGCAGGAACTACAGCACTGGTGATAAGATAAAGCTAATGTTATTATTTTACTTGGTGACATTCACTCAAATAATGACGTATGCAACAACTGGCATTGATAAAATAAATATTCCAACCATATCGTATTCTCTCCATGTTATTTTCTATGTATTACACAAAATGTTTACAGAAATACAAACATAATGTTCACATTACCCAGGTAAGTTAATTAATTTAACATTCGTCTTACAATAATATGGTCAACAGCGGACTTAATGATATAGATAACAAACAACTTATAAAAACATAATAAATCTATTATGTGAAATGATATTATGACACAAGTGGGTACTAGGTATGCCCATTTATATTGTTATTGTTGATATCATTTTACTGAATAATTATAAATATTTCGTTTCAATAAATCGAAAGTCAACAAAGTTAAGTTCGATAAATCTTCCCCGGGAAAATTATATATCTTCATGCGAAATTCTGCAACGCACATTCCAAGAAGATTTATGCTTTATATATAATAATTAATTGCGGTATTCGGGACAGATGCCCTTTGCTCTGCAACAGAAGTGCGATTGGAGGAACTTCGATAGACCCATCAATATCATCGCCCCAGTTACTTTGAGAACATCTGCAGAAACAGTATCTGCACCGTGCGAATATAGTAATGATTGATGATCTATTGATTTTACTTTACATAACTCTGGACAATCGCGATACAATTCAATTATGATTACAACAAAATCTCATTCCACGATGAAACTGAATTCCGAATGGCTCGACTGATCCGAGCGATTGTCAATCTCAGAGCGGAATGATCAATCCGCTGCATCAATGCGTTCAATAAAAATATCCACCATTCTCTCGTCAATGAGAAGTCATAATTATTGATAATCGCTTCAATTGTCTCTGTAAACGATCAATTAACAATAATATTAACATTAACAATCACACTAACAACAAACACACATATTAGAAAAACTAGATCTTAGAGTCAAAAACACACCCAACAAGCAACCATAAGCACAGCATTTGGACAAAAAAGGCTTCTTATACTATGGTACTAAATCTCTACACTCTACAACAAAATCCCACTCTCCTTCAAAAATCACAACAATGATAAATTTAAAAATCAAATAAAATGCTGGATACGTTACATAAAGAGATCTGAAATAGAAAAAATATATAACACCAAATACAGACAAATACCGAAACCACGCAACTGCACTTAAAACACCTCACATCACAATAAAAAAATTTCATCAATTAAAAATAATTTTATTTAATATTTTGTAAATGAAATCCTCAGCACGAGAAATCCCAATGAGAATATCATTTCTTTATAACTTGTTACATTAAAAAAAACTAGCAATCGTTAATCGCATCAAAGACGTAAATTGACTTAACCATTGACAATATTGATATACACGAGTATATACGGTCTACGAAGACCGCCCCAGGTCGCTTAGCCTGGAGAAATGCAAAAAAAATTGCAGTAGTGATTTTCACAAAGTACAATTTTAACGTAGGTAAATTTCACTTCGATCCAGCGTGGAACTTCTTTCGTATTATGACGCCATTCTGATAAATTTCACATGGCTGAGAACCCTATTAGACTAATTTAGTAATTGAACAGTAGTGTTTGTAATGATATAATAACACACATATAAAACTTATTTCCACGTTTATTTTATTTCACCGTGACCGGTTTTAGCTTGTTAAAGCCATCTTCAGACTGGTAAAAGTTAATCTTAAACTACGGTTTATATACACAACATGTGGGGGAGGAGGGGTGGGGAGATAATACAAGGGATTTATTCTATTACATGGGTTTTCTTTATATTTGTCATTAAGTCGTCTTTGACTGCCGACTTTCTAGAGTAGTGTTTGTCACTGTACTTAATTCAATTTGATAACTCGATAGTAGAAACCCGTATTTTGGTAGTAAATATTTGGACACCTGTGTATTACGTCAATTTACTTTTGCAGGTTGAAATTATTTAAGTATGCACGGTGAGAAGTAAACATGTACATGCAGTGCGCAACGAACCACAACATTGCGACGGGGGAGTGCGGTTCTGATTCCAAGACAATTGTTACTCAATTTGATGTCGCGAGTAGCTTGCTTTCTGAAAATGCATGGACGTGTTACGTACCTGTCGGTTTTGAACACTGATTTAGATACATCTTATTCTTGGAGACCATTTAACTGTTCTTCGATGAATGGACCTTTGTTTTTTCACTTGTTTATTATATTTGATCTCTCTAGCAAAGATGGAGGACGAAATGAGCTGAGGTACCAACTGTTACCTAGCTATGATGCAGGAGGAGTCCGGGATTTAGGTAACATAAAGTTTATAAAGGAACTTACAGTGAAGTTTCCCATTACCTTTGGAAAGTTGTCGGCATACTTAAAATGGTCTTGCAGATTTGAGGGCAATAGATTAGTTTACAATTTAGAGGATATGACAATAATCATTATATTTTTAGCAATGACTATTGACTCTTACAATTGACTTTGGGAAAGTTTTATTATTCAGAGATAGGATACTTATTTTAATAGCTACTAAATAGCTGGAAATTCTAGAAGTAATTCGATTGATTGATAATTATTCCTTTATATGGTTTGAGATAACAAATAACCAGGACAGAGGACCAAAAACCAGTATGAATAGTCCTCCTTACCTTTGGTGTTCCCGTGGAGGTTTTTTGAAGGAGATAACCCGATCATTAAAGAAACCTACGTATTAGGAGGAAGAAAACACAAAAGTTGCTGTTCAGAACAAAGATATAGTATTAAGAGCGACCAATGTCAACTGTGTACGAATGTTGAGCACGTGTTTGGCGTGCCATTATAGTGGGTCAGTGCCAACGGTATCTAGTTCTTCGAAGCATCGTCCATTTAAATACCAGTAGAAAACACTCATAATTTAAACCGTCTTTATTTTTAATGTTATACCTCACAAGGGGGGACTATATCACAACCCGAGTGGGTAGCGTTAAGGCGGGTCAAGGTAGGGGCTGTATGAAGGGAATTTATTAATGCAGGTCTTGAAGAGACTCGGATTATATGAAGGAGGAAAAACAGATAACGGTAGCTCGCTTCCACATGCGAGCTGCCTTACACAAAAATGGGTCGGAAAATCGACCCGTTTTTATGAAGCTGTGAACGAGTGTTCTGCTCGTGTCCATCTAGATTCGCGTACGAGCAGCGGTACACTGAGCATCTATGCTGCTAGTTCCTTCGAGCAGACTCCATTGAAATATCTGTAGACAGACTCAGCACAGATACATTGCGTCTGTGCATTAGAGATGGCAACCGGTCTGTTAACAAAGGGTCGTCGATGATAAGGAACGCCCTCCTTTGCACAGAACCAAACAGGTTTATCAGGTATTTTGGAGCTCTAGCCCAGAGGTGGCTCCCAAATTCAATAGTTGGAGTTACTTGAGATTTGTACAGGGTTGGCAGCTGGCCACAATAATAGCCGTTATTTGTGTCCAAAGTTATGAAAAATTCCGTTCATTCCTATAAGAAGGATTGCCTGTTTTTCAAAGTTTTTCAAGTCGAGTTCTTTTTTCAGGTTACCAATCTCCAAAGGGCTCCAAAAGTCGAACAAGAATAATACTAGTATGTTGTTCTAAAGCGGGGATCGCCATGCTACAAAGTTTAGGAACACCTGGCGTCGAGATAATAAAGCAAAAATAGACGCAGGCTCTTTGAATTCTGTAAAAAATCTATGTTGGGAACAACTGAGACAGAGGTCGCGAAAATATTTATAATAATAATTACGTCAAGGTGAACAGAAATAACCGAAATTAAATGTTTTTATTCAGAGTGGAACAGATATAAAGATGTCTCTTGTCAGAAATAAATTATGTGAATAATGAGTTTTTCTCTACTGATAAAGGATAATTACGCGTAATTGCATTATCTTGATGTCATATAATTAGCTAGTAAGCAAAAACATTAAGTATGTAATAAATTATTATCACAGATTCATGAATTTTGTCATATCTTCAGATATCAAAGAAGTTTGTTTTTGATATTATCTGCGTGGAACATTCTCCTTACATCCTGGATGAATAACTGATAGCGTGCTATTGAAAGGACATAAGCCTAATCGGTAAGTATTTACAGTCAGCATTATTTAATCAACGAATTGTCAATCAAAAAAATAACACTCACATTGGTGTACGATTAGGGGCAAATGGGTTAATAGTCAAACATTCAAAACTTAACAAATGGGTGTGCTTTTTAATTTTTTTGAAAATATCCCTAAGAAAATAATTAGGGTTTAAGGCGATCCACCGACTACAATTCCAACGAAATCACGCGCTCCTTATGCAGGTGGCGACAAGGTTGAAATTCCTGCTTAACATCGGCCGCATGTTTCGATTTCGATTCGCACACAAAAAAACCATCACCAAAATGCGTGTTTTATTTTATTCTGTAAAGCTCAGACATAATTATTAAAATGTTTTACGGTCATATTCTAATAAACTTAATTTGCCACAATGAACAATACAACAATATCGAAAAAAGACTTCGTAAGTGGGAGATTTTGAGTTTTAAACATTTTTTTTAGGTCTGATAGTTAATTTTTTTCTAGGCTTATAAAAAGACACACCAAAAAAATCGTCGGTTAAACGAAAGGCCAAGCTGTGTCCTACTTGCAGTATTTATTTAAATTATCTATGATGTTTCTAGGCAACCAAATTCTCAAACCGAAAACACATGATTTTGCATTACTTCCCATTGTATCGCCTTAATAACTTTTTTCCCCTATTTTCGTGAATATCCAGAACAAAAATATCAAAATTTGACAATCGAAATGAAATATTTCCTTTGGAAATAAAATTACTTTTTCTATTATTATTATTACTACTTATTAGCAACTTAAAACGTTTTTTTTAACTAAAACTATCGGATATAAAATTACAAACCTCTAACGTTTATTTTCTGGAAAACGGCCAAAAGTGTTTTTTTTTTAAATTTTAAAATCGTTCTTCAGTAATGAACCTGATTGTGGTACGGTCATTAATAATAATAATGAAAGATAATTTCTGATTAACATTCATCAGATATAAAATCTTAAATATATTTGTATATTTTATATACAAATCATATAAGATAAAATAATTAAAATACTGCGAGAACTTTAATGACTTTATATCACGCTTAAAAAGTGTGTCGATTCAGACGTGTGTTGAATTATTCGGTCACCGTAAGACTGGACCTGCAATTGACGTAGGCCGCTGAAGTAACCCAGGACAGGGGTGCCTGGAGACGTCTTATAGACGCGATGGGTCCTCCTCGAATAGGACAAGGGGAAGAAGGGGATTATGATGAATAAATTTAATACACATCTTCTAAATTGTCCAATTCATTAGCTAATCGGGTACCTAACGGCTACCGTGGTCATTATTTCCCTTGTGCTATTGGCTACCTGGACAACTTAGGGTTGTTTGTTGTGAACCCCGATTCGTTTGCTGCGGTCAAAACATAATTCCAGAGAAGATAATAATGGCTTAATGAGAAAATAATGTATTTATCAATTCACCATTGTTATTATAATAATTAATTTATCATTGCGGGGTTATCAGTAAGAATTCTAGTAGTTACACAAATAAACTTTATTCCCACGATTCGATTATCTGTTTAGAAACGGTAATTAATTCGCCTATTTTTAAGGTCGTATTCACTTTTATAAAGAAAACTAGCGGAGACCCGTGAAAAATGGCGGGATATTTTAGGATTTGTGAAACTGGAAGTTGGTACGTTTCTATTCAAATAGAATATTAAAATTTTAAGTAAAAACCCTAATATTCATGGTGCGATACGATTGTACCACCCCAGCTAGGAGAACTCCTGTCCAGGGGCACTGATTTGTTAGGACTTGAAATACGCGGTCTGTGGATGGGAAGGAAATTGGAATTTAACCGACCGGTATACGAGTATATGGCAACCTTCGAATTCAATATTGGTATTAAGGGTGGATAGGAATCAAAGATTTGACTGATGATCGTTTTTCTTTTCCCGCTTCGTTTTGCTTCCAGGTTCTTCTTATTTCCAGGTACTCGCTTCTTGTTTCCCGATTATATGTTTTGTTTTTGGATGTTGCTTTCCGCTGCTTCGTGTTTCTCGTTTCCAGCTTCCCTTTGTGTTATGCTTCTTGATTACCGCTTTCAGCTACACGTTTCCAGTTCCCCTTTACTTCTTCCGTCCCGTTTACCACTGCTTTACACTCTTCACTCCCGGTGTGTTTATTGCGTTTTGCTTCACATAAATATTGGGTTTATTTACAGCAGCAACTCTTTAATTTAAATTTTAGTAAAAAAAAACAGTATTTTTATTTTATTTTTTATTAGTTTCTATGCAAAGATTGTACATGTATGTGACTTAAGTAATAAATTAAAAGTATAAAGTATGCAAGTATAATACATATTATTATAACGCCAGTATAAAGTCAGTGTTCACAGTCCACCTCACTAGGGATTCCTGTTCGGAGGCGGCTTGCACATATTTTTTACTAAATATCCAGTTGTCTTAAATTGTCTTCATAATGTTTGCAAGTTCATTATTCAATAAAAATACATATTGCCACGGCCGTGAATCTAATCCCGATCAACAGCTTGGAAGGCAACTAGGCTGACTATTACACCACCAACTATTTGTAAGAACGGCGGGATAAATTCATAAATTATATATTTTCCATGATCATACTGCAATATACTTAAAACTGCACATACTATTATATTAATATACGGTATATGGTACTTATACATGTACCATAAATATTAGCAAATTATTGCATTAATGTACACTCCTCTTCCATCCACAAGCAAACGCTTTAAATGGAAGAATAGTATTAAAATACGTTGTATAAAATGTAAACTATATTGTTACAATGTATGTACCCATATATTTCATTAGTAAAATAAATAAAAAAAATTATCTAAGTATTGAATAAGAATTATGTATTTTTGAATAATAATAATCATAAGTGGATGATTTGTATAGTGCCGTTTTTGTGAAAAATCACCTCAAGGGTGCTAAATGGGCTAGAATGTTAGGCATGTACACGAAAGAAGAAGCCGGGGAAGCCTGAGAAAGACGTGCCACGATCAAGAGAATCAAATAGTTGAGTGGGGCCATGTCAAAAGTCGGAGTAACAGAAGAAAATGTATGAGACGGCGTATGGATGTGAATGGAAACAAGTGTGTGCCAAGACCGAGTTGCTTGGCGGTCCGTCCTCTCTGCCCACCAGTCCTGGGGGAGAACGGCGTGATGGTTAGTTAGTGAATTACGTTCTCGCATCACATCCGAAATTTTATTATTTAATTACACTTGAAAAAGTACATTTATAAACCTGTACAAATAATACAATCCCTACAAGGAACTACCGACTTGAAAGAAAAGTAATGTGGCCAATTTATGTAAGATCTTTCAACATATTCCACAAACACAAATCGGGGGGCCAAGTCTGTATCATTTGCGTTAGTTAACGCAAGTAAAATCGTCCATAAACGACACATTTTGACAGTTTTCATAAAAGCAGCGACGTCTCTTGCGTTTCCGTTACAGATTTGTCTCTTAACGTAAACTCAACTTGTTAACGAAATACGAACTACAAAACTGTCAAAATGTGTTGTTTAATGCCGATTAAACTTGCGTTAGCCATGGCAACAGATACAAACTTGGGCCCATGGAAAGAGGAGAAAAAATTATAAAAATACCTAGTAAAAAATCAAATTATGTTTTCTTGCGACGAAAATGCTGCGGACAAAGAATTATCACTGTGCGTTATCTGACCTAGTCCCGTGGAATAGAGTTTATTCACTTTAGGTACAATAACCGGAAACACATTTTTGATAATTACGAACAACAACATGACGTTTTGAGTTTCCGATCATTTTCCACACGAATTAGTACTAATAATAATGACCGCGGCGAGTCGCAGATGACATAATTATCATGGTCCGCAGCAATTGGGATAAAATTACGCTGGAAACCTATAGGTATAATGCAACCGCGAGATTCAAATATCATAAATTGGAACACATTGTGAACATTAAGCATTTACGATACGATACGATACGATACGAATTTTAATTTTAAGTTTTAAATAACAAGCTCCCGTTAGACAAACTACAAAAAAGTAGTTTATAGAGACTTTTTGCATTGTACCTTTTCTTTTGTAAAATTAAATTTAAAAAAATGTACCACCCCAGCCAGGAGCACTCCCGTCCACCAGGAGGCACTTTTTTGTTGACACTTGGAACACGTGCTCTGTTGATAGGAAGGAGGTTGAAGTTTAATCGACCGGTATACATGGCAACCTAATAAGTCAATTTAGGATGGGTAGGAACAAAGGAATTGTTTGAGCGCTGGTTTTCGTTTCTCGCTTCCCGGTTATTTTTGCTTTCTGTTTGTTTTTTCCTTAAGCTTCTGTCGTAGTCTTTTATTTTAGCCTTTTGTCACCTCTTCTTGCATCATTTTGGTTCTTCTTGGTTCTTCTGACCACTTCTTTCTTCTTCTTGGCTCTCCTGGTCACTTATTGTATCTACTTGCCTCGTCGTGGGCTTTCTTGGCTGTTCTGGTCTCTGTAGCCTCTTATTGTATATTATAGTTTCTTCTTTCCCCTTACTACTCCTTTGTTTTACTACGGTCTTTTTGCCCCTTCTCTCTTCTTGTAGCCTCTCTTTGCTTCTTTTTGTCACATCTCACTTCTTCTCGAAGCAAATAGAGTTTCTTCTTGTTAGAATCAAATAGAGATGTGTGCGCACAAAGGACACCTCTTTGCAATACGATGAAGTACTTACCGATTCCAAAACTACAAAATTGAACTAAATATAACAGAACGGGATTACATTGCAAACATTATGCATTTATATGGAGAAAAAAAATGAGATAATAATTATTGCAGTGGGTTCAGATCACTGAACAGATCGCCCCTTAGAGCAGAGATTCCCAACGTGGGTATATCGCCCCCCGAGGGGCGTTGGAGAGATCCAAGGAGGAGGTGGTGGCCTCAAGGGGAAATGGGGGGCGGGGAGAATGGCTGAAATGGGGGGCGAAGGCAACAAAAATATTTTAAATAAATTTTCTTTATGAATTCAAATTTGCGTAGGTACATTACATCGTTGAAAGAATCACGCGACAAAATGAACTGTTCAATTATTCCATTGATATATACATAAGACTGATTTTACAACAATAATGTACTACATAATATAATACGCGGGTAAATATTTATCAAGAGCAAAGAGCTATGATAATGGAGAACAGGGTGATGAAAAGATCGTGTCGGGGTATAGAGTCGACCGCGGAAATGGGAGTTATTGTCTCTCAGTCACGGTGTATATATTTAGATTTTATCGCATTGTCGCATAATGGGGGGGGGGGTTATACTGGTGTAGATCTACCACTATGGAACGGACTGAAAAATTACTATTTGAAATTAATCAAAAATTTAAAAACTAGCGTCATTGATCCCTTCGGCACCGGTGCATAGTCGGGAAACACGTCAAACGCGCCCAACATTTGCACACGATTGACATTTGTCACATGCGAACAGGTCGCTTTTATGACTCGTTCTTGTGTTCGACAGCTCGCCCGTGAAATGACCTACCTGCTTGTGTTTCCTCCCGCATACAACACGGGTCTCCTCAAAACCCAACTTCCCTCCTTTCTATCCTCTAAAGGTCCCTCCACACAGCATCCCCAAAGATGATATAGGCCTCGAGGGAAATTATTAGCGCATAATGTATTATTTACATACTATTAGAATACACCGGAATTATAATACAAGTTATATTACATGTAATCAATAGTGGTTACATCATTGCATTGGTATGAAAAGCAAAATCTTAATTCCTGAAGAGATTGCATTTGATTAATGATAATGGTGATGAATATATTATATCCAACACGTATTTCCAGATAACAATGTTTACATCGTGTAAACATTGTAAGAACAGCTGACGGGGGCGCTGCTGTTCACAGTAGTGATGAGCATAATCGAAATAATCAATCCAATTTCGTATAAAGAGCTGAGCGACTCAATAAGGAACTCAGGTAAATTTTTAACGCTCAAACTTAAATATCAGAATATTTCGTTTTTTTTCTAAAGCATGTTTTCATGGTTAAAATAATTTTCAAAGTTAAACTTAATTACCAGTTTTTTTTTTCGATAGTAAGTTTTCATAATTAAAATATTCATTAAAATTTCAATTTTTAAGAGCTCGCCAAAACGCTCCAATTCTATGGCCGGTCGGTTTTGATCAGTTTTGAGGTTAGAATGTCAAATGTCAAAACAAGGATGAGCTTTACCGTACGTAAGTTTATATTCTATTCACGGTAAACAATAACTAAACATAAGTAATAAAATTATGTACCTTTTTAGAAACTTTAACTCGAAGAATAATAATAGCAGTGGGCATTAATATTATCATAATATCCCTATTGATAATTGGTTTGTTCATGAATCTCCAATTTCTTTCATCAATAAGTTTTTTATTATTTATTTTTTTATATTGAACAACAATTATAGAGTTTAAATTTCGCCAAAACTAAAAAAAAAAGCATATTTAAAATACAAAACAACATTGAAAAATTTAAATGTTCATACTAATCCAAAAACAGAATGCGCACGTGACGGCAGATGTTCCAAATGCAATGGAACCAATATTACAAGGTGTTTTTGTGAGATGATTTTTTATTCTCTTTTAAATAACGATTTATAAAATCTACGTATAATACACGTATATAATAAAAGTTATATATAAAGAATCGACGTTTGCTGATCTACGAATATATGAATATATATTTTTAAAGCCAATATATTTTTATAATTTCTTCAAATATTTGGTAACTTTGTGGCATTATTAATTATATAAATTAAAAATATACTTTGTATTTACCACTTTAATTAAAATATATAAATATTTCTCTACATGTTTCGATAGCAATGCTATCATCTTCAGGAATAAATGAATACTAAAAAATAATTTCAAGTATAGAAAAATGATAAAAAATTTAAAAAAATAATTTAAGAATATACAAAATATGAGCATAAACAAAAATGAATTAAAGTAGGTACGTAACAGATTAAAAATGTTAATGACAAAATAATTATAAAACATTGAATAATACATTTAAATTAGAAATATAAATAAAAATTATCATTATTAATATTAATATGAAAATAAATTTAAGAGATAGCTATTTTTTAAAAAATATTTGATTATTTATTAAATTTAATTCGCTATTAACACTTTTCTTATTTCTAAAATTTCAAATTTATCTAATTGTAAACCAGTTGTATTTGTATGTAAAACTTTTAAACCTTTTTTTATATCAAACGAATGATTGGTTTCTAAAATATGATTTGCAAATTCAGAATAGTTGTTATTATTTAAACATCTTAAGTGTTCCTTAACCCTAATACTGAAATTTCTACAAGTCTTTCCGATGTAAAAATAGTTGCAATCATTACAAATCAATTTATATACTCCCGATTTATTCAAAATATTATCTTTATCTTTGTTATTTAAAATGTATTTTTTAATTTATTATTGGTATAAAAAGCTGGTTGGATAGTATTTGGCAAGTTTTTAATTATTAAATTTGCGGTATTGTTAATTATTATTATTATTAACAATAGAAATATTTAAGTCTAAGAAGTTTATGTTAAAATTTTGTCCTATTTCTATGGTGAATTTAATATTTTTATGGATTTTATTTAGAAAATTTAGGAAAATATTTAGTTGTCTTTCATTCCCATTTCAGAAAAAGTGTTAATAGCGAATTAAATTTAATAAATAATCAAATATTTTTTAAAAATAGCTATCTCTTAAATTTATTTTCATATTAATATTAATAATGATAATTTTTATTTATATTTCTAATTTAAATGTATTATTCAATGTTTTATAATTATTTTGTCATTAACATTTTTAATCTGTTACGTACCTACTTTAATTCATTTTTGTTTATGCTCATATTTTGTATACTCTTAAATTATGTTTTTAAATTTTTTATCATTTTTCTATACTTGAAATTATTTTTTAGTATTCATTTATTCCTGAAGATGATAGCATTGCTATCGAAACATGTAGAGAAATATTTATATATTTTAATTAAAGTGGTAAATACAAAGTATATTTTTAATTTATACAATATATTTTTCACTGGAGTTCCTTATTGTGAATATATCACTAGAAAAGAGACGATTTCGCACATTTAAATCAACTTCGGTTTTTTAAATATGTATATATACAAAAAAAAAACTTATTTTGTCCAAAAGGAGTCTTCTTTTTTTTCATGGACATTAAAAAATTGTCGTCGCTTTTATAAACATTACAAAACATACCGTCTGCGTTTAGGAAAAGGGCGGTAACCCTCATGCTTTTTTACGTAAATGTTGTCTTGCCCACCGATAAAATATCCTGGAGGGAGAAATCAGACCACAAACACCTAATTCTTAAAAAAAATTTAGTAATGTTTTTTTTTTCAATGGTATCTCAAATATACAGCGAATAAAAACGACTTAACCTACATACATGCCACAATTATTAAATAACGTTTCATTTTCCAAATATCGTTCATTCATAAAACTCTGAAATGTTAACCATCAGCCCTTCCTTGTCCCGAAATAACACAAGTTTAATTATTATGAAAAACTTACTCTTGAAACGTTTGTTTGCTACTTGTGTAAAATTTTGCTTTTAAGGGTTACTGCCTTTTTCATAGAGAAAGTCGATAATGCGGTTAATTATTATATTAAGACCGAATATTATTGTAGTCAGCTTACAGAAACTTTATTCGATATCCTGCACTCGATCGATTATTTTGAAACATTATGCACTTACTGAAATAATGTGATGTCGAGAAAAAAGATTTGCCCATCCCTACTAGCTCGCAGCTCTTGTAAATCTATTAGAATATTTTTATAACACAAGTGGCTAACAATATAATAGTATGAATGTAGCATGTGTTATACGCAGACATATTTATTATATTATATGCTTAGGCACATATTATAATAAATATAAAGCAACTTCATCAAAGTTGATTTTGAGATAATGACACCTAACTTCTTTTCATACAAATGTTCAGAGCACGACAGCATTATATCATGATACCATGAAGGTGCAAATAGATATTCGGAAAAAACTTTGTTACCAAGATAGTTTTAGAGGTTTGAAACTAGATTTAAACAATAATTTTTTAAAAATCGCATTTTTTGAGTTGGACCATTTTAGAATTGCAACCTGTCTTTATTTTTTTTTATCTGAGTACCACACAAGAATCCCAACTGTCTGGGGCCAGTGAGACTATGGCATCCCCAAATGGGGTATATTGTGAGGCTGAAGGAAATGAGGAGGGGAAGAAGAGGGGAAGAGGAAAGTGGGGAAGTACCTAGCTATTCAGATCTGGTCACAAAACACGGCTAACGCCATTTCAAGCAAAGTCTCGATTCTGAGTGGTGATCTTTCACCAGGGCAATACTGAAAGTATTTACCACTCTGGAATGTGCCGCAAATATACGTATATTTCTAATTTTGAAACTGTCAAGTCATGGTGGAATTCCATTTTAAAATGATTGTTTTCTTATTAAAAAACCTTTGTAGCCCTTTTCCACTTATTTATTTTCGACCGGACCGGTTTCACGCCATCACGGGCATCGTCAGACCGGAACAATTAAAACTAAATCCATGGTATATACAGCATCGATGTCAGGATTTTGGGACTCAGTCCAGCATCGATGTCAGGATTTTGGGACTCAGTCCTGACATCGATGCTATATGTGCCATAGATTTAGTTTTAATTATGCCAATCTGACGATGCCCGTGATATGGTGAAACCGGTCCGGTCGAAAATAAAAAGTGGAAGAAAATTTTACTTGCGTACGCCGACATGTGAACACGCGACCTCCGGATTAGTAGCCGGGGATCGTAACCACTCAGCCATGTCAATCCATCTATCTAAACAAGACCTTCCGGACATTTTGAAAAAAATAAACATTTAAAAACTCGCAAGAGTTTGGTAGATACATTTCACATCACAAAATATGCGATTCTTCCAAACAATAATAAAAATACGTTTCGAATGAATTCTAATCGATCATTGCGAGATGTGTATTCCGATTAGGTCCTTTACCAATCAATTGGTAACGAGAAGAAAGAAAAAAACTAATTATTATTGTGACAACTGCATCAACATCAGTTTTGTGTCAATCGAAACTTTATTTAAATTAACGCTCGGCCGATTTTCTGTCAGAATTTCTAATTAAAAATTGATGACAGCAATAACAATGTGGGTAGGTACAATCATACCATATTTGACATGACATACAAATGTCCGTATTACGCAACTAATTCTTTTAAGGTCATCGTTATTGGTAAAGAACTAAAATTATTATTGATTATTATTTAGACATAAAAAATAAGTACATCCATGGCGTTGATATCGCTTATTCTATTTCCAACTAGGGTTGCCAGAACCAGTGGCGCAAAAGGGAAAAAAATCCTTTATCTATAAATCTTATGCTCGTCTTTTCCTAATCTTATCTATATATATAAAAATGAATGTTTGTCTGTCCTCGATTTTTTCTAAATTACTTGACCGGTTTTGCTGAAAATAGCACAGTTTGTTCTTATTAGTGCCGGGAAGGTTAGAGAGTGTGATGTGAATGAAATCCAATATGGAAAACTGTTGCTATAACATTTTAAAATTAGTATGAAAAACATTGAACCCGCCATGTTGTATGGAGGTTAGCCCATAGATATGCCACTCTGGTTAGCCACAGATTACATATTCAAAAGAAGAAGGTTCGTTTGGGTAGAATATTTTCAAAATGGAAAACACAAGCACGTACCTACCTACTTAAGAACTTTATTATTTAGATACATTTTGAAAAAATAAATCTAAATAATAAAGTTTCTTTGGTTATAGATAGCAATAGTCATCATAAGGCATTACTTTTGCTGTCAAATCAATTATGGCACCCAAACGACAAACAAGAATTCACAACTTCATAACTTTATTGAAAATAAAAAATAGAACCCGAGCAAGGCTGGCTACATCAGCTAGTTATGTATGTATTTCCCTAGATCTAAAGGAATTTCATCATGTTACTGCATCCGAGATTAGAGACCTAGCAACAAGATATAATTTAATATGGCGATAAAATTTAGCGATAGATTTGGGTTATATTAAATACAAAAATCACAATTTACGCGAAAAACCGATATTTTCTTTTATATAAAAAAGTTACATCTTCAGTAAATAACTTAAAACTCGATAATCACAGAACAAAATTCTATTGATTCTTGCAAAATACTGTTGCGTACAAATTTGGTGTAAGTACTGTTGCGTACAAATTTGGTGTCACGCTGGGCACCCTCAGCTTACAGATTCATAAGGTTTCCACGGTTTGCCACTGAAGCGCCACGAGTATGTTTTATATGAACTATTCCTTAGAACAGATCGTCCTATAGGTGCTGAATTCATAACGCACGTATGGAATTTATTTCTGACTCGCTCTCGGGCAGTATTAATACGCAAAAGATGGAAGAACCTCAAAGAGGTATGTCAAGACGTATGGTTTTGTGCCCTTCATTGGCCTAGCATAAAACCGACAATTATGGCATTCCGAGAGCTTTTGAAAGTACGCCGTCGGCGTGACATAAACTGAAAGTGGTCGGATGCGGATGTTTGAACCATATTGAAAGCAAAACGGCTGAAGTAGTTCATACCATTTGCTTCTCGTTATAATATTATATCCAAAGTTTTTTAGGCAGTCTTCATCTTCAATGATACCCTATCCTATCGGAGGTCGGCTATCATCGCCCTGCAGGTTGCCAGGAACAAATATGCGGAATTAAACCTCGGGCCATAAAGCTAGTACTTTTGAGTGTCTTGACAAGTTTCCAATATTTAGTTATTCTTGTCATGATCTCTACTTAGTTAAATATATTAAGTAGAGGGTAATGGTACTTACACTATGTTATTCCTTTATTTGTTCGTGAGACACATGAAATGTTTAGCTGTTGTATTTCACTTGAGGTGAACCTTCACGAAACTGCGCTATAGAAATTTACTCTTATTATTATTATTATGAAGGCTATCTATTTTACCTATGTACCTACTGTGATTTGTTTTGCACCTGTGTGACTATTGTAATTAACTAAATATGTAAAAGCACATATAGGGCGTATATAATATAATAAATAAATGATCTGTCTAGGGATTTCTCAACATGATGTGACGACAGGGTTCGAAGAATACATATATCGTGATATTTATTGCCAATATAATATATCGACGATATTTTAGAATTCGGTAGGTATGTTTGTTTAATGGGATATTTCAGCGTTTCTTCGTGTTTAGCCTTAGTGGGATTTCCCGGGCACCGGCAAGTCGCGTTATTGTATGTTTGGAACTCATTTTCAAAATACATTACCCGCAGTATGGCGGAAAGGTCTGACCATTTGCTGGCCATTAGAAAAACTTTAATTCACTTCGTGAACAATAATTATTAAGTGCTCATGCAGAAACAGCAGCTATAGAGAGATACTTTTAATATTTATTTGAATATTTTAAACGTGTGTTTCCTTGTAGAAAAATAAAATAAAACCCCTTATGTATCAGTTATTTCGATATTTATATAAATATCATAATATTGTAGAACCCTGTGTGACAATATACTAACCAATATACTATACTACTATCATTTCCATTCCTCCGCCAGGGTTCACGCTTCTACTCGAAGCATGAGTGAGGAAAATCTCCCCAATTTGCTGAGATATCTCAAATTTCTTCAGTTATTTATTTAAATAAATTATGAGAATTGCTTTTCGTGTTTTCAGCTTCTGACAACCCTGCTTATACGCAATAGCCTGAAATTGGATCCACTTAGTAGCACAATCTTCGTCTGTTTTGGAGTCGAATTGCGACATCCGTAAGGTTACCACCACAATGCCCAAATTCAGTCAAATATCTTATGATTTATGGTGGTTGTCACAGTACATAACTTCTCGTTCCGTTACGTAAGCACATTTGTATTGGCAATCTTAGTAAAGCTCACCAATAGATCAAATATATAAATTATCCCCTGGCTAGCTCTTCTCAGGGTAGAGGGATGTATACGAGAAGTAATACACCCGTCTTTTAGTCGTGTTGTCAGTTCGTTGATGGGCGATTCTCGAAATTACCGCTTAGTTATCATTAATAAAAACAAATACATATAAATAGATAGATAGATAGATAAATAGATACATATAAACAGGAATAGGGAATTCAAAATAAAAACAACTCTCTTTTGCTATATAAAATACCTGGTAGGCAGGCGTATATATTTATAGCGGAATTTAAAGGCTCTAGGAAAAGCTTTAACCTTTCTGTGAACGACTGCAGGTTATTAAAAGATAGACAGAATTTGAATGAGTTTAAATGATTTCAGTTTTATCTAAAAGCAAAAGGCAAATGAATAACTAAGTAAATTGGAACGGAACCCTTGATGGAAGCAGGTAGGCAGCGGACAGCTCGAAGCAGTGCACAGGTCGGATCTCTCCACAAGAATGGTCTCCCTGTCTTCTCCCCCCCTCCCTTGTGGTCGCTTTCCCCCTCCCCGCCCTTACCAAATGGGGCGGAGAAATACTTATCATAGACAACTAATGTTTATTTATGGTTAATTCTGCATCGCAGTTTGTCAACCTTAGTTGTTAGGGAGTCGCTTCATAACATGGTTCAAAAATATAATCTACAAAAAATGATGTGTCAAAGACGATTGGGAGATTGTTGCAAATTAGCCCGCACCGCACGCACGTACGCCTGACAGATCGTTCAGGCATTCATAAACAATAAGTGTACCCATTTTTATAACTTGCCTAAAATTGTTACAATAATAATAATAATAATTGGATTACTTCTATAGCGCCGTTTTCGTGACAAAATCACCTCAAGGGCGCTTTACAGTTAATTAAATAACATATACAACCAATACCTTACAGTTAAACTTTATTACTAATGGCTTATAAGTAAGACGTATGGCTAGGGACTAACTACTGAGACTTATAATTAGTGACTTACATCTATGGCTTATAGGTCGTCACTTACCAACTAAAAGTTATAGCTAGTGACAATTTAAACTTAAGTAGGCATAACTAGAATAAAAACCTAACACATATATAAACCTAGTACCTATTTAAAACTAATACATATCTATGACCAAGTGCATATTGTGTATACAATACTGCAAAATGACGTACACCTATGGCTTAAAACTAGAGTCTTACAACTAACATACCTATTTATAATAATATAAATACATGTATGATTATTGCTCGTGCTGTCAGTGGCAAAGCACACAAAAGTGTAATAATTTTTATTGAAATTAAAGAGGGTAGTCTGGGCGGTAGAAGGTAAATAGGAATATAAGTAATTCTCTTGGACTGAGTACTCGAAAACACCATTAGACCAATGGGGTCGTTATTCTGGAAACGATAATTTAAAAAGATGAGTCTTTAGTTTTGTTCTGAATTCAGCAGAGCTGTCGATTTTTCTCAAATATGAAGGGAGTTTGTTCCAGGCTGTTGGGCCTGCCACCGCAAAAGCTCGGTCTCCGAAATTGGTATTGGGATTGTGTTTAGGTACTGAGTCTTCCTATGGCCGTTGAAGACGCTGATCGAAGAGGTGATTGCCTAGTGTTGACATCGTTTGGAGTGCATAGTTCCGCCAAGTAGGGTGGTGCCATGTCGTGTATCGCCTTAAAGACCATCCAGCATAGTTTAAACTGGATCCTCTCAGGACACTTAAGCCAATGAAGGTTCCGCAGATGTTGAGATATGTGGGAGTATTTGGAAACGCCGGTAATCAGCCTTGAAGACTGACTGAAGTCTGTCAGTATATATTTTGAGGAGACTTGCGTATATGCCGTTGCAGTAATCAAGTCGAGAAACAACGTAAGAATTTACCAGCATCTTTGCGCCATTAGCTGGAATATTTCTCCGTATTGATTTGATTTGGCGCAGGTGAAAGAAACATGTGCTTACTGTCTTGTTAATCTGGGATTTGAGTGATAGATCTGCATCTAGATGCACACCTAGAAGTTTAACGCCTGTTTTAGGGATGATGTTACAGCCCGAAGTAGTGAGAGGAGATTTATCTAACATTGATTGGCGCTTTTTTGTTGCTGTCCAAATAAATTCTGTTTTGGATGGATTTAATTTTAATTTGTTCGAAGACATCCATTTTGTAATGGCGGCAATGCATTTGATAGTAATTTCCTTTAATTTGTCTTTCTCATTCGGTGCACAATAGAAGTAGATTTGCTGATCGTCAGCATAGCAATAGGAAAGAAGTCCGAATGATTCTATTATTTTGGTAACATCGTTGATGAACAAAATAAAAAGTAGGGGTCCCAGCACTGAACCCTGGGGGACTCCAGAAGTAAGGTTTACAAAGGGAGAGTTTTTACCAGTCGCTTGTACAGATTGGGTTCGGCCACAGAGGTAGGATTTAATCCACTGAATGATTTCGCCACCCAGTCCAAAAGTCTTTTCCAGTCTGTCGATCAATATATTATGATCGATGGTGTCAAATGCTGCACTCAAATCTAATAATGATAGCAAAGCTAGCTTACCTGACTCGTTTGCAAGCATCAAATCTGACAACACGCGCAATAATCCAGTCTCTGTAGAATGGTGCTTCCTATACGCTGACTGGTATTTTGAAAGCAGTTCATTTTTCGCCAGATGGGCGGTAATCTACCTTATCACAATTTTTTCAAGGACTTTTGAAATAAATGTAAGATTTGACACGGGGCGATAATTACTCAAATCTTCAGCATCTAGTTGTGGCTTTTTTAGAATCGGTGAAACAAGGGCCTCTTTGAGCAGTAGTGGCACCTCGCCTAAGTCGAAAGTTTTATTCTAGAGGAACACTAGGAAGGGCACAACATGTTTAAGACATTTTTTGAGGAGCCACGTTGGAATCGGGTCTAATCCACATTGTTTATTTAGAGAACTAGACACAATTTTTGTGACTTCTGCCGATGTTGTGTGTGTGAATTTTATCAAAGATTCACCGTTGTAGGTGGTGAATGTAGGTGGAGGTGCTGACGCTGTCGTGGCTCGGATGTATTGGATCTTTTCTAGGAAAAAGTCTGAAAAATCTTTCGGACTTAGCGCAGCTGTAGTTGAATTTTCTGACTCACCCATGACAGTTTTGAGCGAGTTCCAAAGTCGTTGGGGGTCAGAATCTTCACCCTCAATCTCCGATGTCCAGTACTCCGATCTTTTTCTCCGAATTTCGTCCCTGTATTCATCTTGCGCATTAACCCAAGCCTCCCTTTGACTGGTTAACTTTCCGCGCCTGAAAATCCGCTCAAGTCGGCGCATGGTCCTCTTCTTTTCGCGGCATTCTGTATCAAACCAGGAATCCGATTTGCGCCCATTAGCTCAGTCCTAACTCTGAGGCATGCGACGCATGACCTAGACAAATATATCAAGCAAAAGTTGAACATTAAGAGGAACGGCTCCGCTGCCTGTTTCATAAATAACTTAATTTTCGATTTGAGGCCAAAATACCCATCCAAACTGAGTGACATATTTTTTTTTAAATTAAAGCTTTAGTAAATATCTAGTGCGTATGAGAAGTATTTTATTTAATTTTGTTTTGTTTTAAGTATAAGGCCATCAATTTTTTTTTTTCATAATTTTAAAAGCAATTTAGAAAATTATTAGCGGGTATATTGTATTTTTTTTAATTATCATATTTGCCATGTAAATATGAAAGTAAATAAAAATATTAAAAAAAACGAAACATTTAAAAAAAAACTTTTATCGGGTCGACATTTTAAATTATGTAAGGCAAATTTGTGTTCCAACGCAGTGATCGTTTTTAATTTAATTGAAAGTCCACCATAATGCTTATTTTTATTTATTTTTTTACATCACCGTTAGCCCCCAAATAATTGTTAAAGGTGTCTCAAAAATAGCAAAAAATGAATTCCTTTAATGGACTATATTTCATAATGTAAAACAAAAATAAATAAATTAGTTCTAATCCATA
Source organism: Halesus radiatus (assembly GCA_022606495.2). Lineage (NCBI taxonomy): Eukaryota > Metazoa > Arthropoda > Insecta > Trichoptera > Limnephilidae > Halesus > Halesus radiatus. The sequence goes on from JAHDVE020002886.1 coordinate 101,773, forward strand.
CTAGATATATATTATACTTTTTGATGAAAAAAAAATCATTAGGTTTATGTGAGTATTTTGCCTCAAATCCAAAATTAAGTTTTGTATGAAACAGGCCGCGCAGCCGGAGGCTCGAAATATTACAATCATAATTGATTTCGTTGCCCTTTTGACTGCTAAAAACGTGCTGTGCCGTGCCAGGCCAGACATGACATGAGCGATGAAATAAAGTTGATTTACCAATCAATGTTGACGATAACGTTGACGCTGATTTCGGAGTTACCTAGTTGCAATTAACCTTCGATATTATCCCATTTATGTCAATAATAATAATAACAACTTAATTAAAAGTACAAAGAAATTACCTTAACACCATCTATGTTAATTGGTTAAACCAAAGTGGTAGATACTCTCAGCGGGGATTGAAATGGCTTCAGCTCTATTTGGTGAACAAATCTGAATAGTCGGGTACTTCTCAACCTTCCTCTTCCCCAGGTCCTTCCCCTCTCAACTCACAACATGCCCCAATTATCGGGGATGCCATAATACAACTGTCAAACCAATACCTTACTAATTTAACTCCTATATAACTCAAGGTGGTAGGAATTATAAAAATCGTTTTGGAATTCTGTGCTTTTTATTATACTGTAGACTTTCCTAAATACACCTGCCCAAACCGAAAAGCGATATTCATAAAATTTGTCGAGAACTTATAAAGAGTATGGCCGAGGGGTGCGGCCGAAACGCAGCTGAACGAGTAGCTAAGAAGTAATGAGAAGGACACACGTAATAAGAATGTAAAGGGAAGAAAAAGCAAGGACAAAAACCCCATCTGTACATAATCCATTTTACGAGAGGGGAAGAAGCTGTTTATGGCCCTGGATTGATCAGTCAATTCATCAAATGGTACAAAAACTTTAAACGCAGTTTTCTCGTTTTACAAATTGGCAACCACGATGTTTTGATAATCAATTTATATGCCGATTGCGCTCAGATTTGGTATATATCATTGATATCTTTTTTTATAAATCGGATAAGGGTTAAAAAGAGAGAAAAAATTGAAAAGGTGTTTAGCATTCCGCTGATTTGTCGAATCTGCTACCAAAGATCAATAAACACCAAGATTAAGAATAAAGTTTAGTTTTTTTTTTCTTCGGACATCTGCAACTTCTGGAAGACTGTTTGCCAATAAGGGGTGGGGTGTTTTCTGCGTTGGAACGTTTTTTTTTTAAAGAAAGACAAATATTCCCTGTTTCCGAATAAACTGACAATATTTGAAAATCTCCTACTACCCCATCACAGAAAACGGAAGATGTTGCTTGTGTCGTAATGGAGGACTTAGCCAGCCGGGGAATTGAACTCACGACGCCTGGGTGAGACCCAAATACGATGCCAACTCAATCACTGACTGGTCATTCAAACATACGAAACCATAAATATTGTAATGTATATATTTTTCTATATGTGAATTGTACGCGTTCTTAAAAGTATAATAAATGTGCAATTCCAAATTTCAAAAAGAAAACTTGAATGGTTTTAAAATTATTAAATCTTAAAAATCATCTCCAAAACAGCGCCCTAGACAACAATACCGCCTTAATTAAACGTTATGTTATTTTTTCATAACATGGCCTTTAATAATAGTAATTGGGTTACTTTTATAGCGCCGTTTTCGTGGGAAAATCTCCTCAACCTATCCCTTCTCTTATACAATTTGCTATTCCTACAATTAATGATTACATAATATTATATTGATGTATGGCAGTGAGGCATGGAACTGGAAGAGGAAGGATGAAAGTAGACTGAATGCTGTAGAAATGAGATCTCTGAGACGAATTTGTGGTAAAACCATGTATGATCGTGTGAAAAATGTTGAGATTCGTAAAGAATGCAAGGCTGATGTAAGCGTGGAGATCAAGAAAGGGACGCTTAGATGGTTTGGGCATGCAAAGCGAATGAACGAAGAGAGGAGTGTAAGGATATGACGCGAATGTGAATGGAAGAAGAAGCCGGGGACATCCGAGGAAGACATGGCACGATCAAGTGAATCAAATACTTGAGTCGGGCCATGTCAGAAGTCGAAATAACAGAAGAGAATGTATGAGACGTTGTATGAAAGTGAATGAAGCAAGAAGTGTATGCCAAGATCGAGTTGTTTGGCGGTCCGTCCTCTCTACCTACGCCTGCGGGGAAACGGCGTGATGGTTAGTTAGTTAATATTTACATATATTTCTGTCCGTGTCCGCTGAGCTTTTAGGTACCCACACTACAAACTGCCACATATAAAGGTAATTTTATTACTTTATTATTTATGTGTGTATATGATAATTGACTTAAATTGACGAAGCAATCTTTCCTCTCTTGCAATTTAAACACCTTAATTAACTGACACGCCAATAATAAAATAAACAACCACAAATGACATTTTTGAAGCAACATCAACCATAATTGTACAGTTGAGGATAATAGTAATTGGGAATGAAGAAATATTATCCAAAAGCCATGAAATCAACAACTGTAATGTAAATGAGTAATTTTATTCGATTGGATGCATAATATGTTTTTAAAAAACGTTGATAGTCCACGTTCACATAGATATGTAGACGATCCTATTCTCCACTCTAGTTCAACGATTCTGTTGTCCGTGGAGCGATGTTCAAAAAGTTTGATAATTTGCGAATTTTGATATTCCTAATTCGTCAGTAGTCGATTAATAATGTAATGGACCGAATTAAAAAATTAATACGCCGAAATTGAAAACAATAAAATTGCATATTTATATTAGGTATTAACAATCCTATACAAATCGCAAGTGCGTCCCACTATAGAATTTGACGGCCCAAAAATATTTGAAAAAAACCCTCGATTCTGTGTAGAAACGGGTGGTCCGTTTGATAGATTCGCCTATCTTAACAGACGGATTGAAATCTTTGGAGCTCACGCGTCGGGTTAGAATGCTGTCCTTGTTCTACCGGTGTTTTAATGGAAGATGCTCTGAGGAACTAGCGTCATTGATCCCTTCGGCACCGGTGCATAGTCGGGAAAAACGCCAAACGCGCGCCCAACCTTTGGACATGGTTGACATTTGTGACATGAGAACGGGTCATTTCATCAAGTACCAAATTTCTGCTTTATGGTGGTGGTTATTCGAAATATCATGTAGACAGTGACCTTCCTCTTGTTTTGAAGGTTAGGTGTGCAAAATTTTATCAAGCTCGGAATAAAACTGTACATTTGTATAAACAAACACACCCACATACACTCTTTATATACACATATAGGTAGATATAGAAATATAAATATATATATAGATGATAGACGAGTCCAAAATAAATCACGTTTTTACGTAAATACCGCACAATAGTCCCCACTGCTCCAACTGCCCGGAGCTAGTGGAACTATGGTATTCCCAATCGGGAGTATGTTGTGAGGCTAACGGGAGTGGGGAAGGGGAGAAGACGGGGAGAGGGAGGTCGTTTATAGACAGCAGCGTAAAGGTGGCAATAATATTCAATCAATAGTCCCAACTGCTGCCAACCGTCTGGAGCCAGTAGTACCAGGACTATGGCATATTCTATTGGCATTCCCAATCGGGGTATTTTGTGAGGCTGAAGGTAGTGGGAAAGGGGAGAAGACGGGGAGAGGAAGGTCCCTTTATAGACAGCAGCGTAAAGGTGGCAATAATATTCAATCAATAGTCCCAACTGCTGCCAACCGTCTGGAGCCAGTAGTACCAGGACTATGGCATATTCTATTGGCATTCCCAATCGGGGTATTTTGTGAGGCTGAAGGTAGTGGGGAAGGGGAGAAGACGGGGAGAGGAAGGTCCCTTTATAGACAGCAGCGTAAAGGTGGCAATAATATTCAATCAATAGTCCCAACTGCTGCCAACCGTCTGGAGCCAGTAGTACCAGGACTATGGCATATTCAATTGGCATTTCCAATCGGGGTATTTTGTGAGGCTGAAGGTAGTGGGGAAGGGAAGAAGATGAGACAGAAGGTTGTAAAGTTCCTGGCTATTCAGATCTGGTCACCGAACACGGCTAAAGCCATTTCAAGCAATGTTTCGATTTCGAATGGTGGTCTTTCACCAGGGCGATACTGGGAAAAATGCAACTCATTTCAGTTGCTGTCATTAGGTAGAAAAGTGTACCCATTAATAATTAGTGAGGTAACAATAATAATTATATTTCGCATGCATCGCCGCGGCAGTTTGGAACAAACTGTAGGGTTATCGTAATCGACGGTTATCAGCATAATTATTTGATGATTTTGATGTTATCAATGACGAGCTACCCATTATGATTCGTCGGGGAATTCCGCTTTTTATACATCCGCTGTTTATTTTATTTCATTGTATAACATAACCTAACCCACAAAACCTAAACTAACCATAACTGATAATTTGAGGTATCAGAACAGGTACAGCAGCACAGTGTGACCAGCATCAATATTACTATTATACTATTTAAAGTGCCTACCATGCATCCTATTGGTTAATGAATGAGACTGATAGTTGGTTGTGTTACAGTTTGTCTTGTGTTCCTCGTCGGTACATTGAATTTAATAGTGGCGAGGATGGCAGGGCTGTCATTTAGGTTTTTAATGATTATTTTTAATAATAATTAATATTAATTCAAATATATTGGATTGTGTTTAATAAAAAGGCAGTAACCCTCATGTTTTCTGAATATTAATTTCAGGATCAGGCGACACAACTCAAATTCTTAATAAAATTATGTTTAATTTAAAAAAAAAATTGTATTCCAAATATAAAGCAAGGGAAAACGACTTAACCCACATACAGTCTAGGCGCCCTCGTAGCTGCCGGCTGCGTTTTATAGTCGCTCCTGATTTATCTTGGAAATATTGGGAAGTTATTAATTTTCATGGGTTTTAACATTATATATAAATCAACATTTAAAATATAAAAAAAGTTTAAAAAAGCAAACATAACGCGAAATTCACCGAAAAAAAAACGCGAACATTGTTGCATGTCATATATGAAATAAATATTGGTTTTGCCCTATCTTTACTGCTTCTAAACGACAAAAGGTACAAATTAAATTTGAACGCGAACTTTCCTAAAGGTTTCAAAAATGCTTTCTAACATTAATTTTTATCTTTTAATGATTATAACCTGCAATTCCTCGTCTTCGAACTTTTTCGTTGCACCAGGATGTTCATTGTCTGTTAAATCGAAACATCCACTTTTAAATTGAGATTTTCAAATGTTGTCATTCTTAAATTTAAAAAAAATATCTAATAATCACATAATGAAATCGTGCAAAAATAGTATAAAATAACCGTAATAATTTTTAGGTTACATTTATAAAAATTATATAATTTTAGTGCTGTCTTTTCGAGCTTAAATCAATCAAGTTTATAATAAAAACCCAAATATTTCAAATATTTTGAGTTGAAATCTGCTTCGTTCTTCCGAATTAACGCATCGGACATCGGTCACATCTGGCGGTCGGTCGAAGGTCCTTACCACATGTACTAATGAAGTTCCAAAAGTTAAAAGAAACGGCTATTCGGGCTACGGTGGTTGTAAAAAATATTGTATACAACCGGGAAGTGGGCTGCTGGGACTCCAACAAGGACACCGCCAGCTGGGGCGAGAACGAGCCTTTACCTTAGTCATTGAGATAGTGGCCAAGTTCCTTGACAAGCACGACTTTGACCTGATCTGCCGGATGCATCAGGTGGTAGAGGACGGGTATGAGTTCTTTGCCAAGAAGCAACTGGTAATTCGATAATGCAGGAGCAATGATGTCAGTGGACGACACGCTGAAGTGCTCCTTCACGGGGGCGTCACCAAGACAAAGAAGATTTTGAGGGCCCTATGGATCAATCCCACCGGCCACCATCCTCCCCCGCCGCTCCACCCTTTTAAGAGAACTCTGTTTTATTTATCCTAAAAAATATGGATAATAATTCTTTGTCTTAGCTTAAATACATTCTTGAATATAATGGAAACAATCACTCTATCATTTGTATTAGCGTCTTGCAATATATCCGTCAGGAATAAACACAGTTAGCTTTTTTTTTTCAATTTAATATTAAATTTAGTTTTGATAATTTAACTGCATCTCTTTATATGGTCTATAAATAATGTGTAATGATAGCCTGTCCAAAAAGAGAAAATAAATGTAAAAAAAATAAAAATAATAATAATAATAAATTCGTAGAATAGACGTAATATAAGAATAATATAAGAATAGGAAGAAATATTTGTACAGCACCCCTCAGGTGATTTCTCACAAAAGCGGCGCTATAGAAATGGTCCGCAACAACAAGAAACTCCAGTGAAAAATATAATGGCTTTAAAAATATATATTCATATAAAACAGCAAACGCTGATTCTGAATATATAATTTTTATTATATATAATTAATTATACATAGAATTTATAAATCGTTATTTAAAAGTGAATAAATAATCATCTCATCGAAACACCTTGTTATGTTGGTACCATTGCATTTGTAACATCTGATGTCATGTGCGCATTGTGTTTTTGGATTAGCACGGAAATATAAATTTTTCTATTTCGTTTTGTATTTTTAGTTTTGGCGAAATTTAAACTTAATTTGGGTGACTTTAAGGTCTATAATTGTTGTTCAATGTAAAAAAAAAAATTATGAAATAAATTAAAGCATTCATGAGCAAACCAATTATCAATACGCATATTATGATAGTGTTAATGCTCAATATTATTATTATTATTTCGGTTAAATTTTCTAAAAAGGTACATAATTATATTACTTACGTTTAGTTATGGTTTACTATGAATAGAATATAAAATTGTGTACAGTAGAGCTCATCCTTGTTTTGACATTTGACATTCTAACCTCAAAACTGATCAAAACCGACCGGCCATAGATTTGGAGCGTTTTGGCGCGCTTTGAAAAATTGAAACTTTCAAAATTATTTTAACTATGAAAACTAACTTTAGAAAAAAAACGAAATATACTGGTATTTAAGTTTGAACGTCATTACTGATGTAAAAAATTGAACTAATAAGGATTGGGGACGTCCGAGGAAGATTAGACACTACGATCAAGTGAATCAAACACCTTTCATCTTGGGAGGCACGTTCCATTAATTGGACAACCAGTACCTCTGCCATAGGTCACCACAAGTAGTTCTCTATGGAAGGTGATTTAGCAGGGGTGCCCAGGTTCATGGGGTGAGATTTTCCAGGGCTTGGCAGCGGATGCGTCTGCCCACCAACTGCATGGTGGGCCGGATTGGGACTGACCAGTTGAGGGAGACCCCTTGACCTCTCGAGGCGGACTATCTCGAACCATTGCCTTGCAGCGCATTGGGAGGAATAGCGCACTGACCCCAGATTCCTACTCATCCCTCATATCTTTATCCTTCACAGAACTTCCTCTCTTTAGAAAACCCTTCACACAGCATCCTCCCGAAGATGACATAGGCCATGAGGGCAATTATTTTCGTTAGGGCTTCCAGTGTAGAGTTAACATAAAAAAATAATAAAAAACCTACTTGAATCGAATCATGTCAATAAGTTATAAGGCAATGTATGAATGTGAATCAAGCAAAGAGTGCGTGCCAATCAGAAACAGTGCGATAGTTATTTAGTTAGCTAGTGAATTTCTCTGATAAAACCATTCTCTGCAATAAGAAACAGAACTATGACGTAAAAAAACGTATGTAGAAAACATAATATAATAATATATCTACATATATTATTATATACTACATATATTATACATCCGGGTATATTGTAAAACTGGTATGAAAAATCTGCTTTCTGGCATCTGTGAATGAAGGTGTGATTTTTTTTACCTTTGTAACAAAGAGGAAATAAAATATATTACTTTTTAAACGCGTCGGTGTCGTTGGGTAGGCGTTGGTGAGCAGCGTAAAACGAAATGTAGTATTCTCTTTGGCACCGGGCCTAAATACCCAGAGTTCAATCCCCGGCAGGAGCCTTGAGACATTATATTATTTATGTAAGCCCAGGTAATATTATTTCTAATTAGAATAGATTAAATGCTTCCAGTCTTTTCCTGGTAACAAAAAAAGTATTTGAAATAGACTGTCAACAAAACGCAGACAAAAATGGTGCTGCGGTCGTTGAAATGGCAACACCAATATTGCTAAAAGGAAAAATACATAGCATAGCTTTTAAAAAGCACTATGGCTGAAATCAATGTTTTTCACATCAATATCAAACTGTGTTTAGAAATTAGTGGTAGGTACTTCCTAAAAGGAAATGGTTCTACATTTAATAATCGAACATGTTGTTATTTTTTAACACTTTCCGAGATAAATGGAAGGAAATGTTATTTTTATACTTTTGAAATGTACATCATCAAAAAAACCATTTATTAGATGATAAATCAAAATAAAATCTGTAAGCAAAGCGCACTGAAATGAGAAGCATTTTTCCTGTCCATTATCGTTGTCAGATTCGGAAGTCAAACATAATCTCAGATATTTATATTTTGTTCGAAAATCGGTGTTGCCATAGAAATGAAGAAAAATTGTTCCATTTTAATTTCTAGATTATGTTGACAAACTTTAGGTAGGTACATACCTGATATAATGCGGGTAGGTACTAATTTATATATTACTTTGCAAGGACTGAATTATTTATTTCATATTTCAAAAAACATATTTTCTAGTATTTTCAACTTTGTACTTTTACTTTAAGAAACAGCGAAAATTGGGAAAAGGGGTAACGGAGTTGTCTCAAGTAAGTACCAACTGAGTAGTCTGTGTAGTTAACTACTTAAATAGCTAAGTTTAGAAAACCATTGTAAATCACCACCGCAATCACTGTGTGCTCTCCTAACCACGATGTCCCAATTATTTTCCGACATCTTCTAACTCGGTCACACATCGCAATCATTATTATTTTTCTCGGTGGCCGCATTTCCACTGCACTCAATCTGCCTTTTCCATTATTTCATGTTTCGACTTGAACGTTAACACGGGCATGGTGGCGGCTACCTCGGTGTACCGTGGTTCCATCATTCCATGGCTACTCTTTTACTTTGCGTGCTAGAAACACGAAACACTGAGAAAAAAAATCCGACGTTTTTTTCATGTCAACAATACGAACTGTCAAAATTCTTATGATCAGCTGTTTAGCGCCTGTAACTGAATGAAATTAAAACGATATTATTATCTAACGATAATCTACTTATTCGCTAGAAAACTATTTTCTTTTCTTTGTAACAAAATTATCATAGTCACGTAGTAAAAAAAGTACAATGCTCTCAACTGGGGAGTGTCAACTTTTTACCAAAAGAATGTTCCGTTGACAGGCGCCCAAAACTATGCAACTTTTTCACATCGTACGTATATTAGTGTTACTAATTCTAAGGACGTCTACTCGCATAGTAACGATTATTAATTTATTGGCAAAAGAAACGACAGTTAGATTTCAAATCAATACAATGAAACAGGAGAACAATATTACACGATCTCCAGTACAAAGCCAAAATATTCAACAAAATTGGGACGAAAACAACGTGTTTGAACTCCATGAATTACTTTTATCGGAAAGGAAAAGTATAAATATATTCTGGAGCACGCCATGGACAAGAACAAATCACAATAAAAACACTAATGAACAGTGAAAGTATTATGAACTGTACGTGGGTAATGAAGATTTGTAAAGAGCTTTGCGTAATACTTCGTGATATTGTCGCCATCGTTTCGATTCGATAGAAATGTTTCAGAGAAAAGAACTCAAACGTCAGCATTTACAGCAACGCGAGAGGAGATTTTAGCATAAACGACACACATATTCAGGAGTTTCTCTGACAATGAAATAATACAGCATAAGGTCTATGTAGAATGCATGGACTTACCGTGAAATACAAGTCGACGAAAACGTTCTGAGGCATGGAGAGCATCTCGTTACGATCCCACTTTGAATTGTTTATATGCACAAACAAGCTTTTAACACACCGAACACACTTGTAATATAAACTGGGAGGCATTTTCGGCGGTTTAATATCAGCACACGAATTATTGTCGGCCATCTTGGCAGGGAACTGACTGGGTAGCGAAGAGTAGCGAGCTAGATCTGCAGAGAAGTTGGCAGCGTACAGTGCCACCAAATAACTTTCCGGTGGTGTAAACTAGAAACGCAGATTTCAACGTACACCTTTCAATACTCGATAGCTGAATAAGCTACAGTGGCGCTTTGTGCGAGCGGCAAGGTTATATTGGAGGTAGTGTATCGAGTCCGCAAACATTCCACACGGGGGAACTTCACGGCGCTGTGGATGGTGAACTACCATTGGTTCATAACAAAGAACAGCTGATCGCGTTTGACATTGCAACACGGAGGGAAATTTAAAATATTTATAAGTTTTGGGTATTTTTTAGATAACATTAAATCTGCTACTCCCTTGTTAAAAGTGGATACTATTAATAATTTTGAAATGCATTGCTCTTTAAAAGATTAACCTTATTATAAGCTCAAAATTCCAAATGAAAGCATTAATTATGTAAGTTTGGTGAATGGATTGTATCTAATTAAGCTGGCGGAATGGAGAATTATTTCAGACCTAGTTGTATTATATAGTCATTAACCACCTAATTGGCAGCCCTCCCATCGTCGCCACTATTAAATTGCCTGTACCGACGAGGAACACAAGACAAAATGTAACATTTCTCGTACACAACCAACTATCAGTCACACTCACTAACCAATATGATGCATGATCTGGGTAACAATTTCGGGGGTATTGTTGATATATTTGCTGACTCCTTTTATAAAATAAAGCGTCATCTATACTAGCACATTGATGAATCCTACAATCAATTATTGTAGCATAGGTAATGTAGTGTTAATGAATTTTGTTATGATATTGTTTTAGTTTTCCATTTTAAGTTTCTATGCAGGTACTAATAATTTTATAGAGCTCATTATATTGTGCTTTTAAAATCTATGTAAAACCCCAGCTGGATATATAGTTTTCTCAATTGTTTTTCGTACATTAAATTTGCATACTGCACGTAAAAGTATCCCATGGCATTAAATCAAATTTTACAAGAGGAGCCATTTAAACTCGTTAATATTGTTTTTCTTTTCTTTTATAATAATAAATATCTAAAAAAGATGACAAACTCAATGAACATATATTCTTTCTAAATGCCTTTAGGTAAGATTAATAATAATAATAGTTGAATGATTTGTAAAGCGTCGTTTTCCCGAAAGAATCACCTCAAGTGCGTTTTATAACTTCCCCAGAACTGAATAGCCAAGTACTTCTCAATTTCCCCTTCCAATAACCAGTGGCGGTTCATGGTCTTTTTAACAGGGGGTTCAATCAGAAATTCATGAGAAGATATTATATTTCATCAACATGTTGCTGTTGTAGACTTTCGGCGAATCGTCGAATACAGCGGCAGTCACATAAAAATAAATAAAGTTGGTGAAAGGGGTACTATAATAACGACCAACTTGAGACAACATGGCGTTTCTCGAAACTTTCTTAAAATAGCAATATAATGTCTCATACTCTGCAAGGTATTAGAAAGGGTGGTTTAACAACAAGCTGCTCACATACCTCGAAAATAATTAAGCCCTAAACAATCGGCAATACAAAATTCGACAAAACTGATCGTATGGAGCTCTGCTCGGATATGTGACACATGTTTGGGGGTGGTACTTGGAGCGTTATGGAGAATCCCTAACTATTGGATTGGATATTCCCAAGGCATTCAATAGGGTCTGACATTGGGTGCTTGTCGGGAAGTTGCCATCTTACAGCATCCACCCAACCCTTTCAATTTGGACTGCAGACTTCCTTAAAGGAAGAACTATTCAAACAGCGGTTGACGGTTCTGGTTCCTCTCCGCATCAAATTAATGCAGGCGTACCTCAAGGATCCGTGGTGTCGCCGACGCTGTCTTTTTTGCCATTAAAAGAAAACAGTTAGAGAAATGCAGGAATAAGAAAATAAAAACTTACAAATCTTTACTACTAACTATAGAAAGGAAAATAATAACATTTAACTTGCATTTTTATTGTGCAAAGTTCAGTTGGCTGGCAAAGTGACCGATAGGGCCATTTCGGTGACACTCGTCAAACTTCCGAGATCACATGTCTTCAAACATTTCTTCTTATCGCTGCGCACAAACCTCAACATGGTTCGGGCTTAGGTTATTTAATTTCACTGCCCGGGGATTGTGATGTTTTGGTTTTTTGTACGAAGTATTTGCTTGGGATTGTGAGCCCATATGTGCTGAATCCATACAGCACAACACCTACGGGAATATCAGGTTGCTCTTCGACAGTAGTATTCGATCGCGTGGATTTCAAATGTGGAATTTTAACAACGTGCTGTTTATAATATGCAAGTTAGTCTTATTTTCTCAGATATTTTGTGGGAGTTGCAATTTGAAAACGGCACATCGATCTTTAGGGAAAACCGCCACTGCCCATAACATTTCCCAAATGCGAAGGCTTTAGTTCTAATAGTTCCTGGCTATAACGGCTCTAGTGTGGATCCCAAATAAATAACAACCACATAAAATCACCCTCGTATTTTATGAGTCCTAGTTTTTTTTTTTCAATTCAATTAAAATGATTTTCTTTATTAAAAAACCATTGTAACTTTTTTCCACTTATTTATTTTCGACCGGACCGGTTTCACCCTATCACGGGCATCGTCAGACTGGCACAATGAATACTAAATCTATGGTATATATAGCATCGATGTCGGGAGCGAGTTCCCCTGCTTTAATAATAATAATATTTGGATTAATCTATAGCACCGTTTTCGTGAGAAAATCACCTCAAGGGTGCTTTGTTTCTAATCTTTTTAATATGGAATTCCACCATGAATTTTGACAGTTTCAAAATTAGAAATGATCAATTCAATTAATTTGTTGTTTTTAAAACTTTACTAAATTTTCAAATTAAGGTGTTTTTAAAAACATAGTATACAGAAATATTTAACGCGGCGTATAAAATATTTGTTTTTAAAATTGAAAATTAGGTTCATTTTATAGAAGCAGTAACAAAGCTTGCCGTTTAAAAGCAGCTTCATTGATTCTAAATATGTAAATATCCGAATTGATTCTGGTCAACAACAAGATTACCCTCCATTGCATGATGACCATTGGAAGGTTAGTATTGCAGATTAGGGGATAAAACAGTATATGCCGTCAGTGACAGAGCTAACCATCAGAAAAATAGAAATAAATGCTCTCCATGATAGCCGAGTTTTCATACCATCGACGGATCAGTTCGAAGTAATGTGTAATAATGTACACATCCCTTCTGACCCGTAGATGGTTCGTTCAAAGCATACCCAAGAGAAAGTCGGTAGGATAGAGCCACGGGTAGTAGCCATACTACCTCAGGTAGAGAAATCTCAGAAATTTCTTCTGAACTCTCTCCAACATGAGGGAATACTTCACCTGGTGCGGGCTTTAAATTACCGACCCACTCTCAAGTCTACTTACTCCTTACTAATGTAATGAATAAAATTATGAGAACCCGGGTATCTCTAAAATTCCTTGTAGAGCGTAGGGCCAGCATTCTCAATGAAGTGCTACAAGCCATCTCGATATGAGCATGAAATGTCGGCCAACTATCAAACATTTTATTTATTTTTTTACAGTAACTCCACACAGGAGGCCCTAAGGGAAACAATTTTCCTCTAGGCCTATATCATCTATGGGGATGCTGTGCGGAGAGTCTTTCAAAGGATAGAAAGGAGTGAACTTGTATGATCCATCCTAAACACAGAGGGTAAATCATTCCACAGCGACCATGAAGCGACCGGTTCTCATGTGACAAATGTCAACCATGTGCAAATGTTGGGCGCGTGTTTTCCGACCATGCACTGGTGACGAAGGGATCAATGACGCTAGTTCCTCAGAGCGTCTTCCATTAAAATACCGATAGAACAGGGATAGCATTCCGACCTGACGTCTGTGCTCCAAAGATTGCAGTCAGTTTGTTAAGATGGTCGAATCTATCAAACAGACTGCCCGTTTCTGCACAGAGTCAAGGGTTTTTTTTTAGATATTTTGGGGCTCCCAACCAGAGGTGACTGCCAAATTCTACAGTGGGGCGAACTTGCGATTTGTACAGGGTCAGCAGTTGTATACTATTAAAGTATCTGCGGGCAATACGTCCAGCTTCTGAGAGGCTAAGTTTAGTCTGGCTTCGATGAAGCCCCCATACCTTGTAATGGTCTAACCATCATCATTTTCTTTTAATAGAACCCTGGAAAATATTTTTTTTTATATGCATAACTTTCATGCTAGAAAAGCTTAAGGGAGCGACATCTATCGACTTGTGGAGAGTTTGATTACAGTGAATTATAATCCAATAATTTTGATTCATAAAACTCGTTGCAACATAAAACCACGAGATGGCAGTGAGAAGAAGGCGTTCCCTCTTATAAATAAACATCACAGGATTGGGTGAAATCAACGAAAAAGTTACCAATCAAACGAGCGTTTTACATAAACAACAATTAGTGGTGACAGGACAAAGGAAATATTAATTATTTATGTGAATCGAAAGGGTTCAGATCAACGGCCTATAATGTAAACATTTCACTAGCGGTCGAACAGGACGAGAAGAGGTCGTGAACTTTAAAGGAAACAATGGGAAATGCAGAGATGAATAACCATTGAAAATGGAAGTAGGAAGTAAAAATAATACGCAAAATGTTAATTACAAATAAAAAACTACAAAGTGAGGATTTATCTTGCACGGGGAAAGGTGTGTTTGCATTAGAATTTAGACAGAGAGGCGTGTCATGTAAGGTTAAGCGGAAAAACAACGAATTAGAGAAAATAATTCAGAGAACAATAGCTTCAACAGATGAAAAAGGGAAGAAACAAGAATTATACAGTATGGAAACTTCGGCAAACTTAAGAGGCGATTTAGGCGAGACTAATGTGAAATAGGAGTACAATTTTCTAATTTCAGGAACGTAGATAATTACAAGGGAGTGAAACTAGGCTGATTTTAGGTGATAAAAGGTATTAATTGAGTAGATTCGGGACATCAGATATTATGAAAATGTAGATGAGAAATGTATCAATCAATTATAAAATTTAAACTGAAGGAATTCAATAGAAATATTGAGATATATGGACTACTACTTTGAATATAGTTCGATACATTTAGGTAAAATTTTGAGGTTGTCAATGACTAATGTAAACAAGGCGACAAGAATTGTTTATTTAAGCGACCAGATGAACATGAAACTCAGGTGATAAAGAGACAAACAAACAATTAAGTTTATACAGGGAAGATAGGAATATTTATTTAAGGAAAAGTAATAAAAAATAATGAGTTTTCGATAAACTCTGATTTATATCGGTTTTTTACAAAAGTAATGGTTATTACCCATAATAATGAGTAAGCTAATGTGATATTGAGTTAGAGTGGAATGGAGAAAGGGGAGTGGCCAGGAAAGAAGTGAACGAACTCATATCTACCAGGTTTGGGGTAGGTAAATCGCAGGTAAAAACGCCAATAAATTAATACATAAAATTATTAAAGGTAGTGAAAAATCAATTAAGGATGATATCAATCGACCCGGATGAAAGTATAAGCAGACGACAGGTACATGCAAAAGGTGTAATACAGCTAGACCAGGAAGAAGCAGTGCAACACATTGAAAAATCATTCTGGAAAGGTATATTTATTAACTCAGGCAGGTGAGGTGGGGAAGAAATTATAAAGTGTTTACACCAATATTAGGATCAATTGAGAATTGCACGAAAATATGCGTTAATCGAATATTCACATGTTAGATCAGAGAAAAACCATGTTACCATCGGAAAATTCATAAATAAAAAGATATCGCATATCAAGATAACCAGGGACTAAGGGAATTTCTAAAATTGAACGATGTGAAGAAGGCGCTTCTTTAAATAAAATTCAATAATGAAATAGTGGCTATAATTACGAGATACCCGAGTTCATAGGCGACCAAAGAATAAGCGATAGATAATATTTTCAGAAAAAAAAACATGAATCGAAATTTCCAATTCTATAATAAGGAACAGCAGGGCGATCTAGAGGAATGAACTAAATTCGATCCTGGCCGGAGTGAGGAAAAGTGATGGATTCAGAGGCGGGCCAGATTTTATCTAAATATTTACATTGAAGAATTACATTCGAAATTAGTGTTACTTACATATAGGTTTACGAGTTGGTAAAGAACATAATGTAATGTAGGTATGGAATGGAGTTAAATCCTTTTGATTCTAAGCTAGGTATATAAGGGAATGTAATGAGAGAATAGAGGAATTAGTCGCGAAGTACGCCGGGCGAGGAAATAATTAAATTACGTGCTGACCGATATTAAGTAATTGTTTTGTTTTTGGACTTAGGAAGTTTCATTTTGATTTGTTTCTTACAATTAAATAAAGTTTTAAATAAATTCTTTTAAATAGTTGTTGGATTGATTCAACAATAGTTTGATTTAATTCAATAATAATTTAATAAATATTGAAGTTTCTAAAATTCATTATAATTAAGTTGATACTAAAAATTACTTCTGTGAATTAATTAAAATTGGTGGTGTTAAGTGAAATTATGATAATCGAAAGTGTTTATAAATAAAGTGTTTGAATTGAAGTTGATTGGAGTCCGTCGCGAAATAAGTTGGAAGAAATAGTTGATTACGGGCGTATCGGTATTTAAGTGATTAAAAAGTGTTTTTCTGGACTTCAAAAAAAATTCCATCTTAAAATAAATAAAATATTTGTGTTTAAATTAATATTAAAATTTTCTTAAAGACAGTTCGTCTCGAGTTGATACGTCGTTAATTGCGTGCGGAGTGATTAAAAAGTGTTTTTCTGGACTTCAAAAAAATTTCATCTTAAAATAAATAAAATATTTGTGTTTAAATTAATATTAAAATTTTCTTAAAGGCAGTTCGTCTCGAGTTGATACGTCGTTAATTGCGTGCGGAGTGATTAAAAAGTGTTTTTCCTGGACTTCAAAAATTTCGTCTTCTAATAAATAAAGTGTTAAAATAAATTCTCTTGTTGATCTAATACAATAATAGTTTCATAAATAGTGAAATTTCCTAAAAAATTAATAATACTTAAATTACGTTAAAGATTCTAAAAGTCGCAATTAAAGTTGGTAACAATAATTTGATTTAATTTTCTCAAAATTATAAGTGCAATGTGATACTAATAATAATTTAATAAATATTGAAAAATTTCTATAATTAATAAAGTTATTTGTTTAAAGATTTTAAAATTTGCTTCTGTGAATTAATTAAAATTGTTTAAATGAAATGTGATTTAATTCATATTTTGTGTTGAACTGAATTTATTACGAGTTTAAGAAAAATTAAATATAATTGCGTTTAAAATAATTTAGTGAAAGTTTAAAAACAGCTGAGTCTTAGTTTCATATAATTCATTTTTAATACCTAGTGTGGGATTAATTTCGTAAAAGAAAAATAATAAAGCTCTAAAATATTACCAAGCGTTCGGTTTACGGATTTAATTAATAGTTAGTAAAGAGAATTACGTGAGTACAAAGAATAAAATAGGAAAATAAAACAACAAAAATTAAATATTATCTAATAAAATTTGGATTTAGAGATCATTAAATTTGAAGAAATAGTACAAATCGGTAGATCACGAATTGAAATTAGGAAACACTAGATTGTATTAAGTAAATATTTCTAACTTAGATTAAACATTCCAGGCAGGGAAGTTCAATATTTTCTGAATCTTCATATTGGCGTGTATAACCCGTCTGGAAAAATTATGAATTTGTCGGAATTCAGGTGAGTCAATTTAATATACAAGTTTTCAGGTTCTCCCGGGGAAGGCGAGGACGGAGACATGAATTATATTTCTAATGATGTATAAGCGCACATATTAAATGCATATATTATATGTATAAATATATATTTATATTTAATGTTTAATATGTATATATATATAAAACCAATTATTATATTTATGTATATCTCCTATAAAAACAATTTATTTTATTAATATATATATTTTCCTAACATATAAATTCAAAACTAACGTTACTAAAATTACCAACAACCCAAACGATTTTTATTAATTCAAAGATCGTTATCATTCTAAAACAAACCAATGAATCCTAATTGTTATGCTTCCTGACGGGGGTCTCTGACACCTTATAACTGTCGCATATCTCAACGACCTACATCCTCGACTGTTATTATAACTAGGTCAACATTCCAAACCACACCCTTCTTTTATCGAAGTATGTAGATACGTATAAGTATGTATATATATATTCGAATTTCAGTACATCTTACGAAGAATAAGTACCTTAACAAACGTCGACATTTAATTGAAAATAACTATCATCTTTTGCGATGAATTATCATCTTTTAGAAATCACGTATTTGTAGTTTACGTACATACATAATTTTATAGCGCCATTTTCATGGAAAGATTCAATTCAAAGGCGCTCCACACCCGTTCGAACATATTGATGAATTCAACAGAACAAACAAAAAACCCACATTACTAGAAATGTCAAAATAAGCATAATCATTCGTCGACAATACGTTCCCAAGTTATGTTATAAAATTAATTTTATCTTCGACTTAGGTTTTCAAGGTTCAGGCCTTGCGAATTTTGGGCTTTTGGAGTCCTACCTTTTCTCCAAACAAAAATCAATCTACAGTTAAACTCAAACTACATGAGATAGCAGGGTCTCATTAAAGCAACCTGTCAACCAAACCAAAAGTAATCTATTATATATATTGTATTATCACTTTCATGTATTTTGATATGTAATATGTCTGAATATCTGGCACAGATTCACGACCTGTGTTGGAGATGTCAGATCCACAATTTTCTGGGAAAACTGGAGTATTGTGGATTATAAAAACTCGTATTGTTTACATATATTTATAATTTGTACCTATCGATTGGGCAGAGATAATTGCTGATTTAAGCGTGGTTATCTCTGAACTCTTGATGCGGGGGACGGCCTTTCAACCCGGACTTTGCAAAAATTCGCAAGTATATAATGTTGTTTGACGAGGGGACGGAACCGGTTTGATCTCCTTTAAATGTAACTGTCTGGAGGACGGGAATTCGGAGGGTCTCGGACCCATGGATAAGGAAGGTGCTCTTTCCGTCGCGGTACAGGGGATGACCAATAGCGCACGAACTAAAAGAAGAGGTTACGTATACCGATTTGGTCAGGCTGTGCGTCTGTGAAGAGAGAGTTACTGACCGGAAACGTGGTCATCTGAGTACTTTAGGGGTAGGTCTGGAGCCGAATTGCAGCAAAACAAACCGTATTCGATCTCTCGTCATAACAAAAGCTGTGAAAACTAAAACCTAATCATGTAATTTTCCCAAATTTAGGAGAGGATGGAGATGGCGCCAAAACAAGTAAAACTGTACCTTTTAACCATGAAATTCATTGAAACTAACCCATGTAGAATAACACTTAGTACGATGAGGAAAGGCGATAATACTGTGATCATTACATTTATGTATACCAAATTTAAAATTGAAACTACGTCGTATTATATAGATCAGGAATAGTGCAATTAGTATAGCCTAGAAGCTAAGTTTTCCCATTAAAACTCACGATAGAAAGAAAATAGAAAATTTAGGGGTAAAGTTAGGAAAATGCTAGTCTTCCTATAGGAAATTAACGTAGATTGCATAGTAGGATAATAATAGAGAGTTCAGAACATTAAAGTCTAAGATAGGAGTAATGTTAGGAATATGAATTCTGTCAATGGTATGCGAGAGTCTGCCTACGCTACAAAGAATAGGGGTTACCACAAATAAAGGCCTTGTTTTTCCAATAGTCTGAAACAAAAAACAACACAACGTAGACTCGCGAAAAGCTTGGCAAATTGACCACATTGGAGTGCAAAATTTCCGTGAAAATCATGAAAATCGGAAACACTCGAATGTTAGCATAGGGCTAGACGTTACACGCTGGCCAAGGAGGAGAAAAACCTCAAATTGAAAGGAAAACTACAAAGAGTTTTCCGATCACATTAGTTAGGAAAATTTAAGGCAGCAGTAGAGGAGTCACCTTAAATCGGTGGCGCGAACGGAAGTCTATTGCTAAATTAAATCATAAACGAAGGAAGGGCGGGCCATCACGTCTTTAAAGCCTAGTGGGGGGGGGAGCCATCTCAACCTGAGCTGGTCACTTAGGGTTACACCAAGCATATCAATGGAGAGCTTGTTGGGAAGATTGCTTCCATTAAAGGGAAACATGATCCCAAGATCCTCCATAGTTGAGACACGTTTTAAACTTGGGCCGTCCATTGTATAACGGTAATACCTGGTATGACACACCCCAGTGAATGGCAAAATTAAACATTTAGATATATTGAACTTAATCTTATTCATTTTACTGCAGTCGACAATTCTATCTACATCTGAATGGAGTCGATCGCAATCTTCTAAAGTTAGTATATCTAAGATTAGTTTTAGGTCAACAGCGAAGAGAAGATACCTCGAATAGA
The DNA here is from genome assembly GCA_022606495.2 of Halesus radiatus. Taxonomy (NCBI): domain Eukaryota; kingdom Metazoa; phylum Arthropoda; class Insecta; order Trichoptera; family Limnephilidae; genus Halesus; species Halesus radiatus. The sequence goes on from JAHDVE020002886.1 coordinate 122,238, forward strand.
GAATAATTTTTACAGCATTGTAGTACCTATACATGTATTTAATAATAAAACATTTTTTGTACAATATTGTTTATTAGACAATAACAATTAGAAGCTAGTATCACTATAAAATAGCTAAACAAAACTTTGGTCATTATAAAGTTGCTTCAAATGTTTAGATTCTCGGCACATCTGCAGAATCTCATTTTTCCATTTCAACATGGTTTCAATTTTAACCTAAAAAATAGCGTACATAGATTTAAAAAAAAATTGTGCAATAATTTTATAAAGCGTAAAGTAAAAAAAAGAGAGCAATAAGGAAAACACATTCCTAAAACATCAAATTGTGCTAAACTCACATTGTTTTCAGTTGATACTACAGCTTGACACAGTTATCTTTGCAGGCTGTCAAAGGAGGAGCTAGTGAACGAATAAACTATTTCAAAATCCATATATTTTTTGTATCCACAAAATCTACACTAGCTTCGCAACAGACTGTAAAGTTAACCGTGCCAAGCTATACTAACATTTTAACATTAACAGCTGTACAGAAATTTTTTAAACACAACTTACAATTTAAAATATATATATTTTGCGCAGGTAAGTATAGGTTGCACAATTGGAGTTGAGACGACCAAGACATACATAGAATTGTGTGTATTGGTGCATATGTACTCGTATACCCTTCCGACAGTGATGTCCTCGCACTGTCACTGACAAACAGCCTTTTATCTTGCTTACATCAAATACTCTCAAATGACAATACCTACAGCTCTTGACATTTGATGGCAACATGCTACACTAGCGCCCTCTAGCAGCCTGAGTTGTACGGAATGGTTTTTTCGTACGTTTTAATAGATTTCCTGTGAAATATATTCTTATTAAATTATAGAAATCGAAAATTAAAAAAATAAATATTAGGTGATTAGGTGATATTATTTTACTCCTTTATAAAATGTATGAAAATACCAATACGTAAAACTCGGACCACTAGAGGGCGCTAGTGTAGCATGTTGCCAAATCTATGGTAAATGTCAGGAGCTGCGCGTATTATCAATTTCTATAGTATTTGCTTACAGACGCTTCCGACAGTTGTGTCCTTGTGAAGTATCACCGAGAAATAACATTTTATCTTGCTTACACCTACTTATTGTTATTAGCGAAAAAGAGACAGCAAGTGTATACGTTCGAATTTGAAAATTCATAAAGTTTCTACAGTTACATATTTGAAAAGTTTTACAGGTTGTTATTTTTTTAATATTAAAACGAATTTTTCTTTTCTGAAATCGAATAACAAGTTTGAAACATGCTGTAGCGAGCAATACTTGTGAATACTGTGTTCGCACCAACGTTAATTGAAACACGTATACAACTATCTGCCTTCCATTTTGACATGAGTGTTCCATGGACATGCCAAGAGACATTCGAAATTATAGTAAGTATTTAAAATTTTGTGAAATAACTTTGAATATTTAATTTAAAATAAAAGTGTTGCCACTAGAGAGAGAAAGTGTGACAAGTCAGAAAAAAGAGCAAATATAGGAAATCAAGGCATGCGAAATGTAAATAAAAAGGACGAAAGAGCAAGCTCTCTCTTATAATGGATTCCAAGCATCTATAGGTACGGAAAACAAAATATTAATTTTATTGTTAGGTAAAATTCTGTTATTATTTGTACAGTTAGATGAGTCAGCACATGAAACTAATCTCAGGTGTAGAAAGGCACTTAACTACATAAAAATAAAAAGTTTTATTACTGTAAAGTAAAATAATATTTTACAAGTTAGAGTGAATTGCTAAATACAAGAAGCTTGAGTAGAGGGCGACCGATACATCATGAGAAATATTGAAAGACGTAATGGAGGAGACATACAAGAAAAAAATCATTGTGAGATCATTTAAAAATATGTCCAAACAAGGATATAAGCAGAATCTACCTAGATACCTGTTAGAATATTCGAGTATTAGCAGGTGATTCTTATAGGATTTTTTGGACGCTTTTCGATGGTGAAATCGGTTTTAAATACATTATTTTTAGGTTTAAAGTTGAACGTTTGTTTCAAAAACAGACATCTGCCGTAAAGGTTTATTTCAAAAGCGGACATCTACCAAAACAGCCAATGGAATAGCCGGACTGAATATTCAGTTATGGCTGCCACTGTCGTCAATGGTGTTGTTGTATGGACTATGCTATTTTATTTTTGTTAATTATACAAAATTATCAGTCGGTGGGTAAAAGTCAATCATTTTAATCCAAGTTTGTACCCAAAAGTAGGCTGTGATTCTATGCCCTGCTTAGTTAGTGTACAATCAGAGATTGCTAATGAAAATCTTAGTTATTTACTTCAAAAACGGACACCTATGGTAGGTGTATTTAAAACAAAAAAAGACATTTGCCAATCTTCATTATTTAATAACCAGACATCTGTATCTTCAAAGCTTAATTTGTTTAAATATGTTATTATCAGATGATTCACAGCATTAATTTAGAATTTTTTAGCCATATTATGAAAAAAAAGTCATCGGCAAAATAATAAATGAAGGTTGTATGACAAAAAATTAGATTTTCTCAACTTTTTCGAAACAACAGATGTCCGTCTTCGATATTAAGCCACTCATTTGTGACGAGAGGTTTGGAATAAATTTTTTTGCTACTTAGGGAAAGTTTATTTCTTTTTTCTCCTCAAAATCTCATTTTCAGATGCCGATATCTCAGTAAATGTCAAGAATTAATGCTAATTTATTCACCCAAGCTTTTTTTCTTGTATATTATAAAAAATTACACATGTATTTTATACTACACATCAGACAACATTGTACATTATTGAAAAATTTTCGCACTTTATCTCAGAATGATCACACAAAACATTATATAACAATCAATATTCAATAAATCCATGAATCGTTATTGCGTTTAATTCGTAGAACTCCATTAAATTATTTTTATTTTTATTTAAAGAAAATAGATTTAAGAATGTTTTTTTTTTTAAATAGAAAGACAAATATTCCCAAGTTACGAATAACCCGACAATATTTGAAAATCTCCTACTACCATCACAGTAAGCGGAAGATGTTGCTTGTGTCGTGATGGAGGACTTGAACTCACGAAGCCTGGGTCAGAACCAGACGCGATACCAACTCAGCCACCGACTGGTCATGTTATTATTAAGTTCTGCAAGTTTTTATTATTGGGACAGCTGTCTCAGCATTCAAAGCCATTTTCAAACTGTGGTTATGCCACATTGCGACGACTTACTTATATTATTTTATTTACTTTTAGTATTTTCACAAAATCAAAATAATATAATTCATCAAAATAATTCACAGATTTAACACAAATTTAAATTCATTGCCTTAATGGCACTCAAGTCATTATAAAACAATTTTAAAAATCGACCACCATTAAAAGTGGGGAAAACAGATTTTAACTGTAAGTACCTAACAGAAGGGAGAATTTTAAATATCGCAATTATTTGAGTAAATCGGTATTTTCGAAAAATATCAATAAATTACTTCAAACACCATAAAATTTTTAATTGGATGTAAATAAAATCATACAAGTCGTCGCAAAGCAGATAGAAAATGGCTTTGAACGCTGAAACAGCTGTCGCCATAATAAAAACTAAAATAATTGCAAAACATTATTATATTTATTTTCTTTAAGTTTTTAATTCAATAAATCCAGTAAAATTTTGTTGGCAAATCACTCTACAGACCAAAATAAAGAAAAACATTAAAACTGTACATGCATTATTTGTGATATAATTATAAGAAATAGAAAATCTAGCGTAGACTATGATCAATTAAAAATACTATTAGATCTAAAAAGTACACGTGAGAAGTCACGCAAACGGATATGTAAGTCTAGAGATTCTGAGAATTTTGAAGTAGTCAATTCTGTTTTTATACACGCTTTTGAAATAACTCATTCAACAAAGCGTCACGATAACATACGTTCTTATTAAAATCCTATTTTTTCCCACCCCTATGCACATATACTATCAAAAAATAGTGTATGAATTACAAAAGTTTTTTTTGTTTTTGACATCCCGGAGTAATTTTCATACAATAAGGAACTCCAGTCCAATTTTAAAAAAAAAATTATATCTATAATGACGTTCAAACTTAAATAAAAGTACATTTGGTTTTTTTTCTAAAGTTAGTTTTCATGGTTAAAATAATTTAAGTTTCAATTTTTCAAAAACTGCCAAAACGCTCCAAATCTATGGCTGGTCGGTTTTGATGAGTTTTGTGGTTAGAATGTCAAATGTCAAAACAAGGATGAGCTTTACCGTACATAATTTTATATTCTATTCATGGTAAACCATAACTAAACACGAGTAATAAAACTATGTATCTTTTTAGAAACTTTAACTCAAAGAATAATAATTGTATTGACCATTATCATAATATCCGTATTGATAATTGGTTTGATCATGAATACTCTAATTTCTTTGATGAATAATAATTGTATATATTGAACAACAATTATAGAGCTTAAAGTCGCCTAAATTAAGTCAAAATTTTGCCAAAACTAAAAGATACATATTAAAAATACAAAACAAAATCGAAAAATAAAATTTTTCATACTAATCCAAAGACAGAATGCTCACGTGACGTCAGATGTTCCAAATGCAATGGTACCAACATAACACAGTGTTTTGATGAGCTGATTTGTATATTTTTTATATAATTTAATTAATGATACATAATGAAAGTCATATATTCAGAATCGGCATTTTCTGATCTTTATGAATATATATTTTTAAAGTCATTATATTTTTCACTGGAGTTCCTCAGTGAACCTATTTTCCGTTTTCCGATACATTATGTACTAAATGTAGTTTTTACACGCTATTCTGTGGTGCGCACCCCCCGTGCAAATACAGAATTAAATGTCAGTACTTTCTCGGGAGCTCTAGGCTCATTTAAAATTTGTAAGTTCAGTCTGACATTTAAAAGTAGACAAAAATTGAGGGCGCTGCAATCGTTTAAAAGGTTTTAAATGGCAACACAAAGATGGCCCATAGTAAGTTTTAAAAAACACAATGTTTTGTTTAAACACAGTGCTCATTTCACTTTAACCGCTTCATGCTTGGATTTTTTTCACAAAAATAGAACTAAAAACATCAGCTTATTTTTCATTTTTTTAAAGAGTTTACATAATTTAAAAGTTGTCCAGTTCAAAGAACAAACAAGAAGCAATAAATTTAAAAAAAAAACTAAACAAGTCTAACTATAATAATTAAAAAAATATACATAATTAAACAAATCTAACTACGATAAGTTAAAACAGAAGAAACGATTTGTGTAAACCTCTACGAGCATCAAGTGGCAATTGGTGAGCTCAGTTTGTTTGTTTATCTTATGTAATGCAAACAAGTCGAAACACGCGAGCAGTGCTCGGGTTGGCGCAATACGACACATGCGCCGCTCGCGAACACTGCTCATTCAAAAGCATGAAGTGGTTAAGAAAACAGTGTTCAGAAATTAGTGGTACTTTCCGAAAGGAGATCATTCTACATCATTTTGTGTTTAAACTTTTTTTATTATTTAACGCTTTCCAAGGAAGATAATTACACGGAAAGGCGATTTTTTTTTTGTATTTACGTTAGATAAATAAAATAAAAAACAAAATCAAATTCACAGATCTAAATTTAAAATAAATTTAAATGTAAAAAGAATTATTATGTAGCTTTATCTTGTTTCTTTAAAATGAACTGTCAAATGCAAATATATGAAAATATTTGAATGTAAAGAACACATTTCAAAAACAAAGTGAGTAGCTTTGAGTTGCCAAAGTAATGGTATTTTGTAGTTCCAAAATAATAAATATCTACAATTAAATGCCAAGCTATAGATCCCTGTCTTTTTTTTTTGTATTAACAAACTTTTTAGTTTCAATATCCCCATCACGAACTTCAACAGAGACTTTTTCTCACGTGATATTCGAAATGATGATATTATTAATTTTGATAATCGTTTACACAAATTTGAGGAATGTAACTACATAATATGGAAAGGAATGAAACATAATCAGAATTCAAAACTGTACCTTCTCACTTTGTGTAATGTCTGCCTTTTATATTAAGATAGCTGAAGTACCCGGCGTTACCCGGGGTTATGAATGGTTGTGTTACCCCTACCCAATATTTGATCAAAAAGTACCAAAATTCTGCTTTAAGGCGTGGGAAAGGGGGATGGGGGGTGATTTTTCTAAATTTCATGTAGATAGATACCTTCCTCTTATTTCGAAGGTCAAGTGTGCAAAATTTCATCAAGCTTGGAATAAAACTGTAGATTTGTATACAAAACAAACACACACCGCCCGCTCAGGACATTCTTCTTTATATAATAGAAGATAGATTTTACTATTATATTGGGATGGCAGAATAATTAACACAATGTATTGTGATGGGTGATGACGAAGAGACACCGGACAACCTTGCGCACTTTTATATACCTACATAGCTGTCCCTCTCATACAAAACGTCAGTTGCATGTTCGTTACACTTTGTTACTGTTATATTATATTAACTATAAGGCAGAAAATATGTTTGTATAAAGGAGCAGAATCTCTCAAGCAACGGGATGATGAAATTTGCATCTTTTTCTGTCGAAAATTTCTAGGTCAATGCAAATATTTTTAGCCCACAATATCATTTCCATCATGAGCTATCGAGCTTAGAAATATTAATTTAACTGTCAAAAATATAAGGTTAGATGTCGAATTGTTTCATATTTTCCAAAAATATTGTTGAAATATAGAAAAAAAAAATATTTGTTACAATTTTGAATTCAGCCAAAAAAATCATTGCGTAGTATGTGCATACATAATTGTAAAAGTTTCCCCAGACATTTGTTAAAAACAACAGATTATTGAAATAAAGTCTCATATAGTTCTCTTTGCTTATTTTGTGTTATTTAATTTTGTAAATTCAGATCGACGTGATAACTTCGGCTGTATTTAAACCTAAATATACAGAATGCTCAATATTGAAGAACATCATAGAATATACTTTCTTGTCACCTTCATTGAATGATTACTTATCAACAAAGTCTTAATAATAGTAGAGAATTGAATAAAACTTTTTTTTAAATGTTGTTTTTTTCCATTTCCACAGTAATTTTCTTTTCTGTAGTCGAGTAAGGCCCACTGTCCATGGAGGCGTAGCTTCATAGACACTTCAAAATGTATCGTGCTGCTTGTGCAGAAAGGCATACACAGGCTTATCAAAGAAGCTAATTAGAATTGTACATTGTCTCTCACTTGTGATAATGTTGTCCAACGATGATGACATTTTTGCCTACTATTTTAAATCCGACGCGCCGAAGCAACTATGATATTGGATACATCCATAGATGGAATGACACATCAATTGAAGATTTTTCGTAGCCGCAAGAGAATCGGCAGAAGATGATTGATCATTCGTTTTATAAAATGAGTAAAAGCACCACTGTTACAAAAATAAAACTAGAAAATTTGTTAACTCAGATAAGGGTATTTTACCAGCAGTTCCTGTCATTATTTTCAACACGTATAAGCAGCGATATGCTCAGGCAGAACGCAGAACAACGGGCCTCATGAAGCTTGCATGCAGCTCCGTCGACAGAGTTCCGTTAGTTTATATGGAAGCAGTATAGCAAGCATAAAATTCCACATACACATCTATGCAGCAGCGCTTCAGTGAACAGTGGACCTAACAGGTTTTAAACATGCCGTGTGCAAGAATGCATCTGTGTGAGTACCATACTCGACTCAACTCTGAATGCGATACCTTTACATTCTTCAATATTTTGCATCAAGTTCCATGCGCCATGTACTATAAAATAAACTATTAAATGCAGTAGGTGTATAGAACCCTTAGGTCACATGTCGGCATAAAACCAAATATTTGGTATAAACATAGTCTTTACAATCTTAAACTAACAACGTTCCTTGCGTTAACAGTACAAAAATAATATATTATCAGAGGAATATTGCTCAAGACCATAGAGTGTTGTAATCATATAAAAAATATCACTATTCAAAATTTATTATCATCCTAAAAATAAATTGATAGGTAGAGAGTTCTGAAAAAAAATGTTATGCAAAATTTGTTGTTTCTTTGGGTTTTTAGCCGTGCTTTGTTTCCTCCAATATTTCAGATAACCTTACGATGTAAAGTATCGTCGAATGCAAATCATTACTGCGTTTGTCACATCACCGCGTAAGTCATCCCGAAATGCCATTTGTTGACGACAATAAACAGAACATTGGTAGAATTAAAATAGAAATGTTTCAATGTAAAAGAATTTCACTGCACATCTTAAATGCCAAACAATTGCGTAAAATCACCGCCTGTTTTTTGCCTCTCCTGTAAAGTGACCAAATAAATTTTACACGGTGATGGATTGCCGTCGAAGATGTCGTGAGCAAACAACGAAAAGTGGTCAAGGCAAAAGTCGTTTGCATAGACGCAAACTCACAGTGTCACAAATTAGGATATTTTATTACATATGTGAAGTAAAATATCCTAACTTGCAAATCTCGATCTTCCAACAAATAAGAACTTTGACTTGGCCACTTTTCGATGAATGCTCACAGTATACTCGTATGTACATATAGTAGACATCTGTCCCGATAGTTTTAGATATATTACTGCAAGGCTGTCCAAACGTCGTTTCAAGTAAATTGAGGAAGTGCAAAACGGCGCACACCAAGAAAAAACAACCAAATGAAAACTATTGGCAGTGAAAATTTTAAATAAGTATGTAATCGATATCATTGTAAAAGTATTTTTGGCACCAAATTATGCGTGATAATTTTTGTCACAACATTTTTAAGTAAGCATTACATACACAATTACGTCGAGATAGGATATGATGCAACAAAATATAATATTAAATTTAAAACTCTATGCAGAATGACTGGAAAATTACAAAGTATCATGACTCTTACAGAACTAAATATGTAGAAAGAAATTATATGAAAATATAAAAAATCCTCCCATTCTTAAAAATTTAAGAATGACTTAATATTCACCAGCTTTTTCTGACGGTGGCCACCCTACAATAGCTGCTGATATTCTGCCATTCATGAAGCTAATTATAGCTTCATATCATTATTCCATAGATAGATACATAGTATTTGTACAGCGCCCTTGAGGTGATTTTTCACAAAAACGGCGCTATATAAATCGTCCACGTATTATTATTATTATTATAGATCAAAGGAAATAAATTCCCAACAACTACAAAAATAATAGCATTCATTAACCGGACGATAAATGTCCAATTTGTTTTAAAACTTCTAGCCTCTATTGAAACAATCAATCAAAGTATCCCATTTGAAGGGGGCCTTGCTTTCAGAGATTAAAAATTAAGCTCTACACAATTATTTTCCCTCCAAATAGATCACATTCTTTTACATAATAAACATTTGAAAGCAAGAAATATTTCAAGATAATTTAATTAAAAAAATCTACGAAAATTTGTTATGGTTTTCATAAAATAGATTGTTGATGAACTTCCCATCAAGCTATGCTTATATATAATAACATAGATTGTTGATGATAAACTTCCCATCAAGCTATGATTATATATAATAACATAGATTGTTGATGATAAACTTCCCATCAAGCTATGCTTATATATAATAACATAGATTGTTGATGATAAACTTCCCATCAAGCTATGCTTATATATAATAAAATAGAAGGGGTAAGGGCTGATGACGGAGAAGGTTTTCACCGCCAAGGTTTTCGAGGATTCAGATCTCCGGAAACTGTCAATGTTCTTCGTCCCTTGTCGGTGGAAGCTGCTCTGATGTGATCACCGCTCTCTGAAATCATTTATATACTGCAAAATTATATTAGAGACTAGCTTGTACAATCATGGGAAAATTATATTAGAGACTAGCTTGTACAATCACGGAAAAATTATATTAGAGACTAGCTTGTACAATCATGGGAAAATTATATTAGAGACTAGCTTGAAAAATCATTGGAAAATCATATTAGAGACTAGCTTGTACAATCACGGAAAAATTATATTAGAGACTAGCTTGTACAATCATGGGAAAATTATATTAGAGACTAGCTTGTACAATCACGGAAAAATTATATTAGAGACTAGCTTGTACAATCATGGGAAAATTATATTAGAGACTAGCTTGTATAATCATGGGAAAATTATATTAGAGACTAGCTTGTATAATCATGGGAAAATTATATTAGAGATTAGCTTGTACAATCATGGGAAAATTATATTAGATACTAGTTTGTACAATCATGAGAAAATTATATTCACAAAGAGTTAAGAATTACACTAATCTAAAAATAAATAATAATTATAAAATATATAAATTGGCTGATAGAGAGATCTAAAGATTTCTCAATAAAGTAATTTTAAAAATGTAAATAAATAAAAATTTTAAATTAATAAATTGTTGACAAACTCTAATGCTATAATGTAAACTAAATATAATATGATGTAAAATAAACATAATATGATGTAAACTAAACATAATATGATGTAAACTAAACACAATATGATGGGAACTAAACATACTAATATACCGGCCTATATATACTTAAATACACAATATACCACAATCTACACATCTGCTTTGATGATGGACACTGTAAAGCTGTCCGAAATGTTGGGTAATGAAGGAGGAAGCACAACACGGCATAATATCCCAAAAACTATCCAAGAAAATAAAATATTTTTGGCCGTGAAAACCTGAAAACATATCTAAACATACTATGATGGCATATGTGTGCATTTAAAAAAAAAAAAAGACAACTCCTTTGAATTCTAATAACTACACCACAAAATGTACAAACTCTGATATTATATTTACTCACCTGTCAAAAGTTTTGGGTTTATTTGCTGTAAAGACAAATAACAAAACCAAACAAAAAAACCAATAATCTATTGTACTATAAGGCAAGCAAAAATAAATACATATTAAAATAAATTTATTGCGATTAATATTTTTCCAAAAGTAAAAAAATATGTAAATACTTCATCTAGAATGAGGAATAGATGAAAGAGAGTAAATGAGTATTTGTTACCATAATGTGACCTGGTCATGACATTTGGCGGGTAGTGGGTACTGCTTCTGGAAGATCTGCTGGTGAACACTCCGGAATGGCTCCGAGACATGCCCTCCCTATTGGGAATAACAACACACAGAATATATTATAAATACTAGAACAATGGTAATCTATCCGTATGGTATAGACATGAGACCAGTGGCCTGAATCCTGTTCTTTTTAAGGAAAAGACATTGTCCTTATCCTTAGGGTTATGCCAGGTGTATGCGAGGCCAGTATAACAAGCCAGGATAGCAAGCCAGTTTGCCGGCATCCTGTCCTGACAAGATCTTAGCTTACTAACCTGGCTTGGCACCATTTACACGATGCTAGGAAATTTTAAGCCAGTATCATTGTAGTGACTACGGTAACCACATGTCCGCGTCCGTCCATAGGGAAAATGAATAGCCTAGAATAGACGTAGAATTTTATTATTTTAAGCTTATATTGCTCTTTAGCACCTGCTAAATTGATATGTTATTTATTTTAGGTTTATATTCCTCTTTAGCACCTGCTCCGCACCTGGTTGATTTATCAAGTTTTGACAACTCTTGACAATAAGTTGCTCTTGAACTTTTATTTTTATTTATGTCTTTAGTGGTCATTATTATGCCGATTAATTCGGTACTTTTTTTTGTAATGCCGGATTACGCATCGACTTATCTTTATAAGATGGAATACTAGTGTTCCACAGGCAGTTAGTTTGACATTCCCCTAACAAACGGATTTATACAATCTTTAGAGAGCTGGCATCAGGTGGGAATACTGTCCTTGTTCGACCGGTATTTCAATGTAAGATCTCTGAGGAACTAGGGTCATTGATCCCTTTGGCACCGGTGCATAGTCGGGAAACATGCCAAACGCGCGCCCAACATTTATCAAATGAGAACGGGTTGTTTCTACGACCCGTTCTCAGCCCGGCTGTGGAACGATTTTCCGGCTTCTGTGTTTCCTCCCTCCTACAACATGACCTCTTCAAAACCCATGTTCACTCCTTCCTTTCCCCAAAAAGACCCTCCAGATAGGATCCCCAAAGATGACATAGGCCCTGAGGGAAATTATTTTCCTCAGGGCCTCCTGCGTGGAGTTAATGTAAAAAAAAAAAGATAAATTATCTAATATTGCTCGGCTAGCAGATCAAGGAATATCATCTACATTACGTCCACACTCAGAGCCATGCACATAGGCACATAAGCACTGTACCTTACTTACATAAAAAGTAAATAATATTAAAATTTATAAAAATACGCGCAAAGTTCCGGCAACGAATCGCAGCGCAGCGGGCGCCCCACCAATCGCCATACTATAAAGTGTCAAAAGCAGGATCTAGGTATGCAAAATGTCATATTAAAATGTTGACGGTATTCAACACAAAAAAATGTACATGTGCAATACAACGCATTCAAGGGAAGACTAGTTTGTGTTAGTGTCGCAAAAAGCCATGCCTATCGGTACAAATTACAAATGTAGCAACCAGTGCCATCTGTTGGTACCTCTATTGATAAGTACAACATTACTAATGAAATAATTATCATAAAATATTATGTTGGCTTTTTTTCATACAATAAGGAACTCCAGTGAAAAATATAATGGGTTTAAAAATATATATTCGTATAGATCAGCAAATGCCGATTCTGAATATATAACTTTCATTGTATATAATTATACGTAGATTTTATAAATCGTTATTTAAAGTGAATTAAAAACCGTACCATCAAAACACCATGTTCTGTTGGTATCACTGCTTCGTCACACATGCAATTTTCGAGCCCAACTTATATCTAGATAAGGTTTTTTTTTCAGCTTTTTATAATCTATGGCTTATAATTTCGCTATTTGCAGTGTTCATTTTGCTCGTAAAATAATTATGTTTGTTCATTGCGACTACTTGAGGGTTTTTGCTTGAAAATTCATAACAATTTTAATGAATTTGTCTACATAATAATCTATACCGCTTGCACAAAACAACAACGTCATTGGCACTTTGGTGATTATTTCTTCAGTTATTCTGGAATTGGAGGATTTCTAATGATACCTCAAACCTATTATTTCTTACAATGCATAATATATTTATTTTTATTTCAAGCCATTAAAGTTCAAAACGATTTAATTTATTCAACCTATTTATGTTAATACCTGTCTACTGCTGTCACAGATGCGCATGCGTAGAACACTGATGGAAGCTATTAACGCAAGCGATTCTGATTTGCCTTTCAAACATAATTTAAAGCATTAAAGGACTTAAAAGACTTTCTTTGAACGCTGATAAATTGTTAATTAGTTGCGGATATGAATGTATTTTTGCACTTTCGTACAATGCACCTACAATAGTAACGAGACGATGATATTTTACAATGTTTCCTTCAATTAAAAGCAGTTAAATTTGAGTATAAAGTTCCCGAAGTTTTGTATGGAATCCATATAATAACGATTACCGCCTATTGAATTGCTAATCCGACTGCTCCTGTGACATCACACCCAACAAGCCATAGATTTTGTGCGTTTTGGTGGACTTTAAAAATTTGAAACAATTATTTTAACTTGAAAACGAACTTTAAAAAAAAATTAAATAAGCAGAAAATGAAGTTAGGATGTCAACATTAATTAAAAAAAAAATTAAAAAATGGACTGGAGTTCCTTATTGTGCAGTCGAAAAAAATATGTAATTGGCTTGTAATATGCATAAATGAAGCGGTTATTTGGATACTTGATGCAACAGGTAATCCCAACAAACATTGGCTGAAGCCAGCAGCTTAGTCATTCTTAGCAACCTTGCACGTCTGTGGTAAGTTTTTTAAATAACAATTAATTCACAACTTTTCCTATTCCCCTACCCTGATTAAACGTCACTGCTCACAGGTATTATACATTATGGTACTCGTCTGTGACGACTGTGTGGGATTGTATGACGAGCGATATCGTGAGATAGGCCGCGGCCATTGACATTAATATTATATATTCATTATGTGGAACAGGCTTAAGTTGAATGAGTGAATTAAGGGCAAGTTAAGCTAATTTGTGGCATAGTAAAGAAAATAATATATTCTTACAGTTTTCTCTTGATGAATCTCTGTGTGGTAGCAGACAGCTGGCGATGTTGAGGAGACAGATTGGAGGAAGCGGCTCGATGAGCTTTCCTCTCGCGGTCCTGGCGTATGAGAGACATCTGCTCATCGGGACTCGATAAGATAAAGATGTCGTGCAGGGTGTAGCAGGCAGCAGTTATCTATGCAAACAAAAAGAAATATAAATGTTGTAGTGCGTAATAGTACTGGGCGTTGATGAAAATTCCATCCAACGCCATTGTTGAAAATAACACCAACGTTGATGCGACGACAATGATTACAAAAAAAAATTATAAATATAGTGCCTACTATCCACACACATTATTATTATTATAAATATTGAAAATAATTCCATAAAATCACTTCCATTATTGTTCACCATTTTGTTTATGCACTTATGAAGGCACTTCAGAAGTAAAACAATAAAACTAACAAAAACACATTGAATATGCGCAACAAACTAAATGTGTAGGAGGTTGACATAGGAGTCGGCAATGACGACACTAACAAAAAATAATAAAATAATGATCAGAATTGTATTAGGGAATCCCTTCAATGGGGGATACCCCGATACCTAATAATAATCCTGTAATAACGTTGAAAGTTGAAACTGTTTGATGACGTTGGCCCGTTGGTAAGTGTTGGATATTATTAGTATTGATAAATTAAGCTAAGCGTTATAAGTTATCACAGTTGATTTTTTGCTTGCCAACGATAGATTTGCTTGATGCTTGGCGCTAGGTATCGGCCGCATGGAATACCGAAATTCAAAACAAATGTGTAGTAGGAAGGTACATGTCCAGGAGATATAAATGGGGGTCCACGGATCGGAGTCCATTTAGACTGCACGCATAGCAACGCGGTACAGTAAGGTTCGCCCGGTGAGCCTACTGCGTACTTATAGCGAATCGCGTCCTCATGTGCAAGTTTTTACAAGTTTTCATACCAGCAGCGATGCATTGCACAGTGAATAAATAACACTTCAGTCTTGTACCAAAATTTTGCACAGACTTTTTTGAATCAATCGCATTCAGACAGACACGTTCATGTGCAAGTTTTCATACCAGCAGCAATGCACGCACAGTGAATAAATAACACTTATTCAGTCTTGTACTAAAGTTTTACACAAAGTATGTATATAAATTGCTACAGATATTCTGTGTTTTTAAATAAAAAAGTATGGTATTCAATAAAAATGCAATAACTTGGACAAATATCAATCAATTTCAATGTTTTTTTTTTTAATTATACAAGTAAAGAATGAAATTTTATGAATACTGTAGTTCTAATAAAAATAAAAAAAAAACTACAAAAAATATTAAAAAATACAAAAATATAAGATTATTTCACTTCACAATTGTGTTTCCCGTGGTCCATGTAGTCCCTTTTTACAGCGAGAGCATATGAGATTGGATTGCGTTATCTCATTTGCTTTGCTGCAGACATTCATTTATGGGAACAAAAGTCTCATCGTCCGTAGTGCCGCTGTCATTTGATACATTACGATCATTCGCAATAGAACTAACTTCCGACATGGTGAAAAATATTGATTCATTTTAGGGTGTATTTATTTTAACAGGATAAACAATAAATCCAATTATCAAGACACGCGCCAACCGCAATATACTACGCTCAAATTGAATGCATGCTCTCCCGAGGACGAGAAAAAGCACACTGAAAATTGCAGTGCCATAGCGCTGCGTCGCACTTTACGTAACTAAAGCTTACAGCACGATGGCGCTAGGCCGCACTCTAATGGTTAATACCAACGTGTAAGCAATCTGAAGTGTGCGTTTTTATTTCAGATGTAATACAATATACCTTGGCATTGGGGGATCTAACACATATCAAATTAGTTTTGTTTTTTTTTTTTGCATTTATAAATTATGCCAGAGAGTGCTATTTGTGAGACCATTTCAAAAGTTCAATGTAGCCTTTTTGTAAAAGGTCCACATAAAATTATTGCAAATCACTCTGAGAAATCAACAATGCAGTATATCCGCATACACAAAGCGTTTTACATGTTCAAAAATATATTAAAAAAATGATACATAAATTAAATTAAAATTAGACCTAATATGGAACCTTGAGGAACCCCTGCCTTTTTGAATTTATCATTACGGAGATAACAGTTTATTTGAAACATTTCTATAACACTTACATTATTTTTCATAGTATTTGTTAGTTGTTTGAAGGAGAACAGACCTTTCATTTTATTTGAATTCTGTATTATAAATTTGAAATGGCTCACCTGTTGTATAAGCCTCCGGTGCAGGTCTACGTCAGCACCCTGGATGCCCCCCTCGTCCCTGTGCAATTGTAGGGCGCACATGAGGGCATCCCGGATGGTCTGGACCGTGGTCTCCACTCGCTCTGTCTTCATCAGCCTGCGGGTCAAGTAGCCACGGCAATAGGCTACTATTACAGTTGACGCTTTAATCTGAAAAAAAAAACAATTATTTTTGTTTTCATGACAGCAAAATGGGGAAGTATCTGGCTATTCAGATTTGGTCAGAAGTCTAATATTAAAAAAAAAAAACTAAGAATTTTTTCATTTTATGACCATGGCACAAGTCTAATTACCTCGAAAAGCATTGGACTTTTACTAAACATGATATTCAATTTTCGAAACAGCGTCGGGGTCTCCCATCCACAGTTGGAAGGTTATCCACCACTTGCGGGATACCCTGTATAATGTACGTATATAAAAAGTAATCTACCTCTCTTTGCAGATCTTCAGGGTTTTTATATTTCCTCCTGAGGGGCTGCGATTTGCCACTGGGTTTGTTAATCTCGGTCAAATTCAAGGACAAGTGATTTCGGTCTGCATAGTTTCGTGTATAATAGTCTGACATCACGTCGATTGACGAGAGTGATACGGCTTGATCAGATGCAGAAAGATGTCGATCACTTTCTAAATAATGATTATCAGAGTGTAAACTTCTGGTCATACTCAAAGTTTGAGAAGCCAAGTTTTTCTGAATCTCAGATATTTTTGATCGGGCATTTTTTAATTTTGACGCTTTTTCATAGTCGCCGTTATTAGAATTGGAGAAGTATTCGTTTCTATTCCCGTCCGTGTATAGTTTGTTTGTGTGCGCTCCGTCGTCCGAAGCAAAAGAAAAATTCAAATCATCCAAGGTATTGTTCGTTCTCGCTGTATTTAAAGATTCGTCCAATGCCATTTCTTCGTATCCTTGAAATGATCTGTTGGCATCGAAATATGAATCATTGTTGGTTCGGCGCAGATACAAGGAATCTGTATCAGTTCTAGTATCGTCCAATGAAGTGATTTTGTGATATTTCTTGGTGGCCACATCCTTCACTCTGGCAGTGGATATTCTATCAGTGTGAGACGATGGTTCCCCGTCCCCCATGATGCAAGGAATGGCTGGTTGTCTAGGCATGACGTTAACACACTGGATATCTGTTGGGGACAAATTAACAGTTTTCCTGTTGATCAGCAGACAGCGAGAGGTGTTGAGAACATCTGCACTTATAGTCAAGTATTTCTCCATGCTGTCACTACAGGATGTATCACTTGAATGTTGTGCGTTATCTTTCTGCAAAGAGTGTAGTGTTTTATGCTTAGCAACATGTGTATCTTCCTCTTCAGATCTTCTACCGGGTACGCTTATCGCTTGAGATGAATGTCTCTTTTTACTCGCTTGATTCGGACCGCTGAAAGCAGTCTGAAACTGATCTAGCAACACTTTTTGTTGGTTTTCAAATGACTTCTTCAAAATCAGTTGTTCATCGTGTTGCTTTTGTATCAATGCGTTCATCTGCTTCTCGTGATCTTCCTGAAACTTCCTCATGATAAAATCAAAGTATACTTTGGGACTATCCTTAGAAGCGATCGATTTCAAGTCTGAGAGAATTTCGATGCCATTGCTCACAATTTTGTTTTCAAATTCATTTTGGACCGCTTCACTATCACCATAAAGTGATTTATCTTTCAACGGGGTGGCGCTACTTTCTGTCCAAGGTAAATGTGTGGAAGCACTGCGCTCTGATGCATTATGTTTAATAGTTTCAGTCTCTTTGAACAGTTCATTGCAGACATTTCTCATGTGAGTGGAAGACGAAGCGGAAGCATTATTCTTAAAATTTTCTGTATTCGATATGTCGGAGACTTTATTCTCGGAAGAATTAACAGGAGTTACATTCATATCAGAGATCGTCGATCGGTTTCTCTTTGGTGTCTCATCTATGTGGAGAGATACTTCACCTAGAGATAAAGAATTAATATCAGATCCAATAGAAGTGTTAAGATCCAAACTCTTGTCCACGGATCTATTTTTCGGGACTTGACAAAGTCTGCTGGTTGATTCGGACATTGATATAGATCCCACATCTATCCCGGAAGTGATGGACTGTACCTCCAGATGGGCCAACAAGAGAGGGCTCGGGGACTCGAGTGTGTAAGAGTTCTGCCGGACCAGTTTAGGCGGAGAAGTAAGCCCCGAAGAAATATTATTCAACGAACCCGTTATGTTCTTAGCCGGAGACAACTTATGCGGTTGAATCACTGTTTTCTTAGTTACCTTTGGCAGTTCGTAGGGAGATCTACCTTTAGGTGGTATTGGCTTCTTACCGACAACAGCAGGGGATATATTTTCTTTCTTCATCGGCGTAATCTTTTTCCTTTTCAGCGGATTATTCGTCGGCGTTGTTTTCATATTTTTAGCAGAACTGCTTCCTAAAACATTGTCTTTCGAGGGGGTTCTCATCAGATACGGAGACTTGGTGAAAGGGTCATCTTTCTTAGTTACCGACTCACTCGAAGGAGACTCCAGACTTGACGAGATATTGTCCGTATGAATTTTGCCGACAGTCCAAAGTTTTGCATTATTTGAATCAACCGAACCATCTGCAGCATCTCTTATTTTTACAGAATTCTCATTGTTTTTATTTTGTGGTTTGTTTTCTTTTCTGTCTAATTTGGGTATTTGTTTCTCGTTCTTGTGTTCGGAGCTCATATCGATGATAGTGACTTGCGAGTTCATGCTTTCAAAGTCGTTGCTTTCGAAGACCTCGTCGGGTTTGGGTTCCGAGTAGTCAGTGGTGAGCTGGTCTCCGATAAAGCTGAAGGAGGAGCGGTCATGCAGGTAGTCGTAGGACATGTTGGTCTGGTCGAAGCACTCCTCGGTATCGCTGGGCAGGTTGGTGGTGGTGTTGGTAGAGTAGAGGGTGGAGTCGTCCAGGCAGACGTTCAGGTCGGATATGCGGCGCTCCACGGCCAGGGCCAGCTGCTTGTAGTACTTCATCTCATTGCGGCACTCTTCCGTCATCTAGAATCGTCAGTACATATTAATATTATTACGATCATTGTCACAATAGGCTTTATTCTATATAGTACACATAGAATCGTTTTAAGAATTTTACAATTAATCGGTTGTGTATATTGAGATGTGTGTGCAATGCCATAAAACACATTCTATTAATATTTTTTAATTACCCATCGGATACACAAAATTTGTATCCGTTGAATACCAACGCATCCGATCAGCAGTGTTAAAAAAATCATTTCTCTGAATATAAGTAGCTATTCTGGGAAAACTACTTATACTATATGAATATGCATTTTTTATAAATATATAAACAGATTATCTGGTAAGATGGTACAATTTACAAAAACATCATTTTGCAAAAAACAAGTTATTACGAAAATAAAATCAGGCGGCCCATTGCAACTAATTAAAAAAAAAAATTTATTAAAAAAACAATCCAATTTCAAATTGAAAAAATGTTCAATAAGTAGCTATCTATAAAATATATATATAATGGATGTTAAATTATGGTACCTACCCGAAAAGCAATTTAAAATTATTAAAATTAAGATAGATATTCGGATAGTTTATAAATGCTCAACGGATGAACAAAGACTAGTATAATTATTAGGAGAATATATTGTGATGTACAAATACATGCAATAAGGAGTCCGGCATGTCCCTGAAAGACATGACATGAAACGGCACTGTGATTAGTTAGATATTATGAAAAGTATTAAAATATTGACAAATTATTCAAACATACATAAACATCGGTGCTCAATGTACTACCTACATAAATACGTTTTGTTAGAGGGAAAAAATATATTAAAAAATAGGTAGAAAGGTAATACAGTGCACCAAAAACATACCAATGGGGGTAAAAGTGGAACACCATTGATTTTCATACAAGATATGTATTGTCCTTGGGAAGAAAGTCGCCCCCCTCCCTGTATATCGTCCATCGTGTTCAATAGATTAACTACATATCTGAAATCAAACCAAATCAATCATAGTTATAACTTAATTTCGCTAATGGATTTCGATCAGCGGCTATCGGCGGTGCGTATGTACCGAGGCCGAACAATAACTTATAAAACTCTACGAATAATGTATGTCCCTTGAGCCTACTTCAAATTGTATTATGTAAATTGCAAGATGCGAACATTTGTTATTAGTTAAAGTGATTGTACAATTACTGTGGGTGTAAAAATCATCTTTTATATTTGTACGATGACGTTCTCTAGCAAGACTGTGTACGGTCGCGACCTAATTAGCATATCGAAAAACAAATAAATACATGATGGACTATTCAATGAGTAAGTCATATTGTTTCCGGTAAAATTTATTACTTACCCATTTCGGAAAATATTTTTAAAAGTGTCGCTCCTTGAACCAATCCGTGTTTTGGTTTTGAAATTGAATCGGTCGCACAACAAAACCTGTCAAAACATCGTCATGGATACATGGATATTTGTTATTATACTACTGGCAGCACAGCACATGGATTTATTTACACATTAGATTTCGAAGAAAAGTATTTGGAGAACTTCTTCAACTCAATTGTTTATAAATTTTAAAGGTTTTGGTTTCGCCTTTGAGCATTAAATCATATTTTGTGCCCTAATAGTAAAAATAATAATATAACTCATGTATAACTGTTGCGAGTTCCTACAAAAAAAAATCTCTTTTGGGGAATAAATATTTTTTTGATGACAATACTCGTATGTCAAAAATGTTAGGTTATAAAAGTTATCTGGTTGTCAGATCAGATTTCAAAGTAATTGTTGCACAAAAATGATGTTTTGATATAATTTCGCAGGTTTATGACAAAGTCGATTTCTTCTAATGCTTCTTTCTCCGCGATGTGATATTTGGAAAGCACGTACAAAATGTCTAAAATTGGCTATCAGAGCCTCGGCTATTTTTCCTTCTCGGCTTTGTTATTTTCGTCGATTTACCTGACCGAGGCTTATCTAGGATTAATGCCCAAAGTTTGGGGCACCATATTCTGGGGTCCCATCCTATATTTCTCCGTTATTAACATTTTCCTAAGGTTTTATCTTCGTGGGTTTATATATGATGTGAGTACCAACAAAAATAATGCAATTTAAAATTAATATTTTTAACTGTTTTTCTTAAAATTCTATGAACAAATTATTTTAAGTCGAATATTTAACGCTCTCATTCACCATCTTAACTATAATTATCATTCAAATTGCATAAAATAACACCTAACCTAAGTATTTCTTCTAACAGGTGGCAGTTCGAGCTACATTTCTTGGTTGTGCATTTGCGACAGGCATATATTTGTCATGTTCGCCGGACGGGTGGCGCGTGTTCGGCATGTACGCTGCGGTGATGTCCGCTTTCCACTTCGGGGAATTCTTGGCCATAGCCATCTCCAATCCTGACTCCCTGTCGCTGGATTCCTTCATACTGAACCACAGCGTGCAGTACGGAGTGGCGGCGGTATCCAGCTGGGTGGAGTGGGCGCTGGAGATGTATTTCTTCCCAGGTTAGAGGGCAATTATCAACTCTTTAATGAAAGGACTTCTGAGAACTATAAATACCCTGCGCATGTTCAAAGGAAAACCGACCAACGAAAACCCGCAGAAAGGAGCCATTTTGGGAGGCTTAAACTTACGTGACTGGTTGGTGGAAGATAACAATGCAGCCTTAAATATAAGGCACTGGTGAAAAACATCGGGAGTGGAGAAGTTTCCTCAAGACGGCCAACACTCTCCAAAAGTTGTAGCGCCGATGAATATATCTTCAAAGGAATATCTTTTCAACAGTAGTAAAAATAAAGTTAAACAAATTAATTGCGAACTCACATTTCTAGATTCTGGCAGCAGTAGGTATAAGTACAAATTGCACACACAATAGTTAGAAAAGCACTTAGGTAGATCACATTAGATGTGATACTAATTCCACGGATGTCGTGATTACGAGGGAACGGGCGCAGATCTTGATGCAATATGAAATCACAGGTACAACGTTATACACAACAGTTTACTCTTACACCGACTATTCTGTGAAATATCACAGTTTCGTTCACGAGCCACGAGAATGGAATGTTTAAGTGACAAAGGTCCTTTGTTTATAATTTATGGTTCACAATATTATCTCGAAGATAAAGAATAAAAATTATCCAACTATTTATTGACATTATTTTTAAAAGAAAAGAGAGGAATTTCCCATACTTAAACAGGAATTTTCATAAACTTTTTATTGTGGTTTATAACAGAAATGAGATTAAGATTTAACTTACGGTGCTGAAAAAAATAGTTAATGATAGGATTCTTGACTTTTAAAAAGAGCGAGAATAGTTTTGTAAGACACCTTTGTCTTACAAATAAAACACATAATACTGCACACATAACATATCGATTAATTTTACTTAATTTTTTTTTTGTGTGTAACAAACAGACTGCGTCCATTTATACACATGAACACAAAGATATAAAAAAAAAACATTTCAAAATAAAAGTTAATTAGAATGACATAAGTTAAGAGATATATTTGCATATCTCTTGAAACCTTCAAAGTTTATGGTGAAAATATCAAGACATACAGCAGAAGCGTACTCTAGCTTGGACCTTATAATGCAGTTGAACATAGAAGTCATTTTCTTTCCAATATGAAACCTGTGAAAAAAATCTGTGATCTATCAGACATGATTTTACCGGAGTAGGTTTGAAGTAACATCTGCCCTGATTGAAGAACTAGTTTTTATATTCCATTAATAGCCAAGACACCTTATATTTTAAAAATATATTGCATCCACATACTGCTATCATATTTAGGTACTTAACTTACAACAACCAAAAATGTACTTGTTGTAATGTCCGTCTAATGTAGGGGTAACAGATCACAACCTCGAAACTTTCCTCCAAACCATTCACAACATCCGGAAATCGCCAGGTAGTAATTGATATTTTACAAAGTATAGTGATATTTTATCTTCCAGAATCCAAAACATACTTCATGATCTCCTTGTTTGGTCTGATTGTGTGCATCGCAGGGGAGATTTTGAGAAAAGGGGCTATGCTGACAGCCAGGAAAAGCTTCAACCACTGTGTAAGTTTTGTATATGTATTAAAAAAAAAAAAATTACGTACATCTCGCAATGTAATTATTAAATATCCTTGTTTTTTTTCAGGTTCAATTTTCTAAGAAAGAAGATCACGTTTTAGTGACGCACGGTTTGTACGCATTATGCCGTCACCCGAGCTACGTTGGATGGTTCTACTGGTCAATTGGTACTCAGGTCAGTTACGCAAAACATTTTTCACTCCTCCAACCGTATTCTTTTCATTTCTCAACAATGTCTGTTAATCCTTCTTCTTCATTGTGACGGCTACCGTAGAAAGCCATCGTTTACACCCAAATCACGAAAATTCATAGTTAGTTTCTGTATCATTATCTAAATATAATCCTATAGTTTCATCAAAAACAAAAGCTTGTTCCTTGGCATCGTTCAGAATGAGTTATGCCAATCGTTTTTAAAACATTCATAGAGTTTTTTCAGTGCAATCACCATATTTTATCATCAATAATTTTTTTTTTTTAAAGAATTGAATGCTATTTTTTAAACTGTTAATTTGCAGTAGAATAAAGTATTTTCACAAACTTTAAATACCGTTAAAAATGTGTGAAAGATTTAAAGTTTATTTTTCTAATTCTGATCATCGCACTAAAGATGTGTAATTTTAATACATATTTTCATCAATTGATCTAAAACTGTACATTCCGAAACAGTTTGAATTAGCTAAAACATCATTATGATTATGATGTAGATAATGCCACTGGCTGGTAAGATGGGTGTCACTGATGTTGGTCGGCACGTCAACAACGCCATATTCACGAACACAAACGAACATGTCGTTTTGGCATCAAATAAAAAATGACACATTTTAATAAATTTATTCATAAACATAAAAATAAAATAAAAATGCCATCGTTATTATAATTGTTTGGACAATAAACAAAAATACTGAAAATACCCTATTCTGTTGTAATATTATAATTTAAAAATCTTATAACTTTGATTCATATTCAAGGCGGCCAGTTTTATTTTATAAACGAACAATAATAAAAACTAAAAATACTGGCAGAACTTAATAACATTATTAAATTTGATTTACATTAAATTTAAAAAATAAATAAGTTCTACGAATTAAAAACAAAAACAATTAATGCTGTAGATATAAGTTCAAGTTTATGAAATTTTACAAAAATTTTCTTTTTTTAGCCAGTGAAATAATAATGTTATTTTCAAAACTATTTTTAATTAATTTAATGCATACTTAACTATGTATTTATATTTTTATATTAAATAAAAAATATCAACTTATTATAAGTAACATACTTTAGTCACAATTTTAAGCTCAATTGTGTTCAACGTGCCAATAAACTAATTTTGTTTTTCTAACATTTTTTTGTAATAAGTAATTTTTTTAAATAATTAATTAATTTTACCTTAAATTTATTATTACAAGTGTATGATATTATTTATTTATACCAAGAAAAGTAACACATTTCTGTCTCTCTATATATTTGATTAAATAATATATATTCCACTAACATTTACTTGTTTAATTAATAAAAATAACCTAACATATGTGTAATAAAAAAAATATATCTACGAATAAATGGTATGGTTCAATGTTTAACTTGAAATCAACTGTGTATTGAATTGATTAATTAAACTAACTTATCTGTGCAGTTGGGGGCGTTGTACTGTAAATATGTGTTGAGGCTACCAGTGCAAAAATAAAGCACATATTATAAGTTTGTAAATCTATAGTTTAAAACAACTATCAAAAATATTGACATTATTAAACTGCGAATTAAATCAATATAAATGCGAATAAGCGTTTCATGACGCACGCTGCATTATTATCTGGACCCCGTATGAAGCATCTTACATCTCGAATATTGAAAAAAATACATAAATAATTCTTACAATTTTGTGCCTCCATGGAACGCATCCTTGGTCATATCCTTCACATTTTATCCGCAGTATGACACAAACAAAACTCTTAGATATTTTGCTTTGTTAAAATATTTTTTTAAATTAACAAAATGCTACATATCGAACAACGGTAAGATTCTGGTACAAGTCAACCTGTCTGTGCTGGAGTCCCACAGTCAGGGACATCGTTCTATTGTCAAGCGAGTCATACAAATCCGTAATCAAATTCCGTAGGGAGAATGACCTGCTATCTGAATACAGTAGATGTAAAATTCACAATGTAGGCCTGAAGCCGCATCTCTTGCGAACTTTTTTCCGAAACATTACACAAAAAACCATACACAAAAACATTTATTTTCATACACATTCCGCCTCCTGCTAAATGCAAAATGTTTTGTTTTTAACCAAAACAAAACATTTTGCGTAGACAACAAGATGCGTTCAAGAATAATCTTTTTAATGTACTACGTATTTTTATAGGTTGGAATAAAATACCATTGTTTTGTTAGTTGTTTGAATAAAAAAAAAAAAAAAATCACAATGAATGTAAAAATAACAAGAAATATGTTGTGTAAACCACTCTAATATAGTCAATGAATGTGTTTATCACAATCACTAAATATGCATAAGCACAATTTTCTTAATATACACAAAATTAATGAAAAACTATTTCAGTCACCGGAGAAGCAAAATCACGCATTTTAATTCATTTAAAGTTTCAAGTTTTTGGGTGGTTTTTAGGTTATTCTTTTTTTTTATTTACGTAAAAAAAAACAAGCTAAAAACCTGAAACCTATTTTATGTCTAATTAAAACGTTGTATTATATATAAAGTAGGTTTTAGATTTTTAGTTTTTTAATAATAATAAAAACTAACAAGAAAAAGACGTGCTTATATGCATATTTACTTCACAATGTTTACTTTTAAAAGTTCTTAATATGAGGGCTGTAGTCCTATTAGAAATAGCAGACAAATAATAGAATAAGATAATACATAACAGTTAAATAAATTATTATTATTACTGATACATAAGCAAATTTCTTATAATAATATATTATTATTTCGCTTAGTTCAAATAACCTAAAAAAAACCCGTCCGATTTATGACGAAGTACCATCGGACGGGACGCATAGATAGATCCACACCGTGCGGCGATTTAAAAAAATGAAGCAAACCCTTCCCCTCTTCACCAGCGAGAGGAATGTTTCCATTGATTTCAGAAGACAATAACATTCTATACGCACACAGAAATGTGTATGGTAACGCCCCTTTGTTTTGTTTTTTTGTGTAAATGTTTTAAAAAAACAGTGGCAGGAGACGCGGCTTTAGTCATTCAAACCTGTTCATTTGTGATATTACCTAATCCTGATTGATTAATTTGCCGGTATTACATTATTTTCACCGTTTCCGGATATCAGCATGACATCGGATCCAGACACTGCCATCCAGCAGCGGGTGGTACTTGCAAAAAAGCAGTGCTTTAGAAATCTAGAAATCTTTTCAGATTAGTAAGATTTGAGCTTTGCAAAATGCAATTTTGAAGCTTATATAGCTGGGAGTATCCTTAAGCTAACTGTGAACGAAGGTGGCCTAATGTATTCGCCACGCCACCTCTATTGGCGTGGCGAATACTTCCGAATGGATTTTCAATACAATGGTCCACATTCACCTTCACCCCATCCCCGACTTCTTCTACCATTCATTTTCGCATCATAAATTCTCCTGACACTCTTATTAAATGTAGAAACTAAAAACCTGCTTTTTTCTGAAACAAATAGCACACTAAGGGCCTAGTTATAGCAAGCGCCCAGGGCGCTCTATGGACATAATAGTATAAAGCTCTATGCAACGAATTATAGTAGGTGGACGACACTCGCCGGTGAGCACTTCGGGCACTTGTTATAACTAGGCCACAAAGGTGATTTTTTTACAAAATCGGAGCTCTACAAATCATCCAATTGTTATTTTTTGTTATTAATTATCATAAATTAAAAACCAAAAACAGGTTTGTTTATTTTATCAAATCTACCAAAAGTCTCCCATAATCACTTGTGTACTCTAAATTCGAAGTACCGATCAGTCAAAGATAATATCAATATAATATAATGTACCTTACAGTCACAGATCTCAGAGCATGGCAGGCAGAACAGCCGTTCCAACTTGGAAGGATACAGCATTATTTTCAATCGATTTCAAATACGGATAGGTACCAAAGATCTGTTAATATCAGATAATGATGAATACTTGAAATGGATACTGTATCGAATATATTGAGAACGGTCAGTAATGCAAGTGCTAAATATCGATATCAGATATTATGTATTCAATAAATATCGCTTCCATACTCGAAACGCCTGGAACGGTTAGGTTAGAACTCTAATATCTATGGAGCCAGTATCGATAATAGGCCTTCCAGATGAGCTGGTGGGCCAATACTAAAAAAGCCATGGCGTCGAAAGGTTCGACCATCCAGTCGTCCTTTCCTAAAGTTGGTAGGCTTGACTTTAGGGACATCTGGCAGTATTATAATACATCTACCTGTTATGAATATATTAGGTTTACACTTAAGGCCAAAAAACCACCCAGCTAAAATTCATGTTTCCGTCAAAAACGATTGTCGCACTCGGCGGGAGATGGTGACACTACGGTTTACTCCTGTCTCGCTAGCCAACGTATCATACAGTGTGGTTCTAATGAAATTATTGATGAATTCTAGGTTCGAGCATTTTTACCGAATAATTTGTCATTTGGGTCTTGGGCATGGAAGTGCGTAAACATGAAAAGGAAAATAACCAAATATACAGTATTATACATCTACCACGATTTATTTCATACAAAATTTGGAATAATATGTACCTACATTCAATATGGAAAAGCAGGAAGGTACATTTTTTTTTGTTGATTTTACAAATAGCGAAACTAAGAAAAAAGTTTTTTGATTTGATAATAAATATTTATATTAAAAATAAAATATATTTATAATGTTTTTTTCTAATATTATTTTAAAAGAAAAATAATAATAACAATATTAACCGCCCTACCCATACGAACGTACGCAATACGGCTGCTATATTATCGCCCGAACGCAACAAGCCATATCCCGTACGTTCAGGTACAAAAAAAGCTATACCCAAAACCCACAAAACATTAGAATACGTCAAGTTTGTTCCTGCTTTATCTTGTATTGTGTTTCAACGGATAGGTTCGGATATTTTCGTCTCTCCCTTACAAGTTACGTCAATTTATTTGTTGTTTTCCAAATAGCAAAACAACACAAAACGGTTTTTTTGATAGCGGATAATTATCATTAAATCAAATTAACATTAAATGACAAGCAATTGAAGACTTCATATTTTACACTTTATTTAATTCCGCCATTTTGGATTTTGGATATGAATATTATAAAAATAATAAGAGTGCTCTAAGGCAGTCATATTTTGAAACACAGGTCGTATGTTTTTGGCTAATTTAAGTAATATATACAGTTTTTGAATTAGTATGAAAAAAATATTTTTCGCTTTTGTTTTGTATTTTAAATACGTATTTGTTTAGTTTTGGCATAATTTTAACTTAAGTTCATGAAAGAAATTAGGGTATTCACGATCAAACCAATTATCAATACAGATATTATAATAAGCTCAATACTATTATTATTCTTAGAGTTGAAGTTTCTAAAACGGTACATACTTTTTTACTTGTGTTTAGTTATGGTTTACCATGAATAGAATATACAATTATGTACGGTGAAGCTCATCTCTGTTTTGACATATGATATTCTAACCTCAAAACTCATCAAAACCGAGCGGTCATAGATTTAGAGAATTTTTATTATTTTAACTATGAAAACTAACTTGTGAAAAAATAATGTTCTGGAGTTCCTTTTTGTGATTATGATTTATTTAGAATAGACGAGCTATACAGGGCTCAAGGTTTGCATCGCACGTGTGCATTTGTGCAAATAAAAATCCATCAAAATTCTGAATTCTTGTAAAAAATTAATAAACTAAATCAACACAGACATAACCATTCTCCAAGAAGAAGAAATTAAATAAGACTTCCCTTTCGAAAGAAAACAAAATCGCAAAACTCTACATAATGAAAACTCATTACTAGGATCCGGCAACGCGGTGGCTCTACCAGTGCTGTACTCAAGAGAAAAAAAAATACAAAAATGCATACCTACATACGAAAAACTTATTTATAGACCCCTTTCCAGTTTTAGTATGCCAGGAGTCAAGTATGTTGTCAACAATAAAACTCTATTGTCTTAATAAAAATAATTACACATCATCCACTTTTTTATATTTATCCCGCACAGTTGAAGCGACTAGATTTAGTGAATGAGCCAAACAGGTAAAGTGTATCATATTGGGAAACACTTTTTTAAGTTCGCGTCCGGCTTTTAGCATGTAAGGGGCAGAGTCGTTAAAAGTCGTTAAATGTTGTTAAAATTAAAAGTTTGTCGAAGTTATTAACTGCAGATTCCTGCCACAAAAAAATTAAACTGTTTTTTACAAAATCCTTTATGGTTTCGGCATTGGTAAAACCTTGCTAGCAATCAAATATGACCGAGTTACAATGTCTCCTAGTGGTTTTACGACCAGATTAGCTATATTGCGTCCAAACTTATCGGTCGTTTCAACAACTGTCGCCCATATATATGAATGTCCTAATTTTTTTCTGATATCGTTAATTTCACTACAAAACACTTTATGTAAATACCCTTTTCGGAGAGTATTAGTATTAGTATTAGTATTAGTATTAGTATTAGTACTCGGGAGATCTATAGTCGAACATTTACAACACAAATATTTCGAAAAAAAAAGACGGAAATTAAAATGGTCTAGTTTTATCCATGGGATATTACAACATATTAAAAACATAGCTAAATCAAAATAGAAATCTGTTTTAGACGTATCATTTGTCTTCATTATCAAATGATTTCTGCTTTGCTAATTCGTAACTAACTTCTAGAAAATAAAATATTTCCTATCGGCTTGTAGTTTACAAAGATTTGTTTTAAAGTAAGACATACCGATACTATTGTCTCTTTTCTTTCCCATATTTTGTTCATTGAATAGAAAAAGGCGAAATTATTATTATCGATTGCCTATGTGATATGATAAACAAAAGTATCGGATTTCACTTTTCCAGTGCTGAGCTTCAGTTAACAAGTCAAGTGAAGTCATTTTTACCACAAAAAGGACAAAGAGCAGTACGCCATATAATATTATTTTAGTGTGATTGATATAAACCTTTCCACATAAACTCAAATTTTGTATACCGTAGTTGAATCACAGTAGCTGACCATCTGCTTACATAGTGATATCAACAACGAAACTGGAATATCTTATTAATATATTTTTTTATTTAATTTTTACCTTGATTTCATATTATCTAAATATGTATATAAAAATCAATGTATGTTTGGATGTTTGTCCTTTGTGCGCTCCGAAACCATTCATCCGATTGGGATGAAATTTTCGAGATTTGTTCTTCACATGCCTGGGATGGTTTCTACGTACATAAAATTGAGCTCTGGCGATATGAAAATCCCTTGTTTCCTATCCGATTGCAAAGAAACTTTGGTGAGTTATTGTGTGGATGCAAGGGAAGGTTTCTATATATAATGGTGAGCTCTGGTGTTTTGAAATTTATATAAAATTCCCTTATTTCGTATACTATTCATCTGATTGCGATGAAACTTTGGCGGGTTGTTGTGCACACGCCTGGGAAGGTTTCTATACATAAAAGTGAGCTCTGGCGTTATTAAGTATGTATATATTTTTTCCTATACCATTATTCCTATAGCAATGAAACTTTGGCCAGTTGTGTGGATGCTAGGAAAGGGAATAAAAATAATAACATGACATTTATGTAGCGCAGTTTTGTGCTATTTCACTTCAAGTGGAACGGGGATGCGTGGGTAAGGACACGTAGGGATTATCACTCTTCCTTTGAATGGTATAGCAACGCATGCCGGGCAGGCGCTAGTATTTCATAAAAAAAAATACAATCGATATCACAAAACATTTAGACTGAAAATCCAATATATATTTAGGCACAAAAATGTGGTTATTCTCCGTATGAAAATTAATTTCCTTAAAAAATAATGTAAAATTGAGAATTTGT
Source organism: Halesus radiatus (assembly GCA_022606495.2). Classification (NCBI taxonomy): domain Eukaryota; kingdom Metazoa; phylum Arthropoda; class Insecta; order Trichoptera; family Limnephilidae; genus Halesus; species Halesus radiatus. Next base: position 153,748 of record JAHDVE020002886.1, read on the forward strand.
TCAGACCAAGCCTTTAGTGTGTATAATATATGCAGCTGCAAAAGGACAGTATGTTTAAAACAAATTTAACCCGTTTAATAACGATAATTTAATTGTTTTGCCTTTAATAATGAGCGGCCCTGGAATTCTTCAAAATGCCACCGCGTTTCCGGATCCTACTCATTACTATATAATGAGGAATGAACTGCCCATGATTTAAATGTTCAAAGACTCGACAGAATTCAGAACTAAACTTAAAACTCATATTTTCAGACAATCATATCCATAAATGGAATAAATGCACCAGTAAATTGCTTAGCTACACTAGCCGGTTAGTGCTTACCTAAACTCACTTATAGAAAAAGTAAAAAAATTTCACGCATCGGTGCGCAAATGCGTCCACAGCCCGCAATACTCTAAATAACTAAAAGTGTCAAAAAAATAAAAATGTCAATATCCGTTTAATATTTTTGCAATAGTAAAAAATGTGACTGAATACCATTGATTCGTTCGGACTGTAACCGACGTAATCGATTGTTTATAATAATCATGATTCTTAGGATTCCAATTTTGCGACATTATGTTTATCAATGTATATCGTATGTACTATTAGCGCCATCTTGTGTAAGATTTATAACATTTAACCAGTACCGTGTGGCAGACTTTCCTCTCACTTCGATAACGCATCTGACCCCGCAACAGCACGATACCGTGTTGTGGGCTTTCATATCATTTAACAATGCAACTAACCCCGTGGCAGCACAGTACCGTGTGTGAACCCCCATTTACATGTCTGCCTCAGCAAACGCCCCATTCCCTCCTGGTGTTGAAAACTTGTATCACTTTGTAATGGTATAAATATGTCAATTTTGTAAAATAAAGGCAGTCACACTCGGTCGAGCACTCGTGACTCGTAACCAGTCACATCTCGTAACCAAACAAAGTCTTTCACTTCTCCTACCTCCCACCTGAAGGATTCCTGGACCTGCCTCAAGAATAGTCGGCCTTGTACCCTCAGAAGCATAGAAAGTGACTTGGATCTAGCACCTCCATGTTTAAAGTCTTGTAATCGACACCGGTCGCTTGCACGGACTACCCTACACATATAAGGTACATGCATAATTAAATATATCGCTAATCAATGTTTTTCGACAAAATATTAATTCAAAAAATGTTTTTGATGTTGTGACTTTTGTTTTCAGGTGAAAGATTTCTCATTTCGTCCTTTTCTGTCAATTTTTAACCAAATAATTCATAAAAAATGTTGCTAATCAGAGCGCCGCGAAAACACGTCTACCCGCTGCCATCTCTGGGCAGCTAGTGGCGATTTGACCAGTTTAAATAAGTATTGCGCTAACTAGATAAAATAGGCAAATGCGAGTTCATAAATTTATTAAAATATTGCACTTTTTCAATTATTATTTTTTTTCTAAATATGTCAAATTATTTAATAATATCTCAGTACAGTAGGTGAGTAAAAAATTCTGAAATATATCGATTAGTACGTGTGTAAATAAATAGACAAATTGAAGGAGTTTCGTAGCAAAACACATGCTCGGAATTTTTTATTAATGATCTTATTTAAAGTAAAATTAACTTTACGAAAAGTAGCCAAGCTAGATAATGTATTAATTTATAATACTGTATCATTAGGTGATACGAAATATGTGTGAAATATGAAAATGTAAAAATCTGTGCAACGACCAACGGAAGAACTTTATTACATAAAAATATATTTATAATATTTCAAAATTTCAAACTAACTATGCTAAATAAAATAACAATCTTTCAAAAACAATTTATGTTTTTTTGTGGAAAATGTCGACACGTCTAGAATTCGTTTCAAAAATGACTATTTTTCAGTTGCGGCTGGTTATATCGCCTTAACAATGAGTTTCCAAGGTTTTTAGCACTACGTACTCATTATATCAACAGTACGTTTGCGATGAATTAGATATGAGAGTATCTGTAATATTGAGATTATTACGTGAACAAATAAAATATTCTGTGTGTGAAAGGAAGAAATGAACGAGTAAAATTTTCTAACAAGAGTACACTAAACCTTTGTCCTTGCGACAAACTACAAAGAGCCGTGGAAGGAATCTTTCCAGACATCTCCTTGCGAGAGAGAAAGACTAATGAATCATTTAGATTAGGAGCAAGACAAAGGTAGATGCTACTCTCCCAATCGCCACACTCGGGTGAGACTTTCCTGGGCATGTTGCACAACTAAGACGATTTTAGGCTTTATTTGGAGTCATTTCAACTTTTTTTTAACTATTCCAGACATTTCTACGTTTCTAAATGATTTTTGTTTTATTTGAAGTCATTTCATGTATTTTTACTTTTCCAGACATTTCTAAGTTTCTAGATGATTTTTGTTTTATTTGAAGTCATTTCATGTTTTTTTTTTTTTCCAGACATTTCTACGTTTCTAGACGATTTTAGGCTTTATTTGAAGTCATTTCATGACTTTTACACACGTTTTAAGACGATTTCATGTTTTTTGACTTTTCAAAAGGAGCACAATAAATTCTATTGACAAGTTAAACAGGCGTTCAAACATTATACTCTTTTGAAATTCATAAATACACGTATATAAACTTCATTTTAACAGAAACTCACTGTTCATAAATCCAGGTGTTAAAGGTTTCGTATTTTGGTATAGAGGAGCACATTTAGAAGAAAAAAAATCATTTTTAATCTATCAGCGTCCACATAGATCCTTGGCTATACATAAAAAATAATACTTTCACATAAAAATGAATTTTATTGAACATAATATAATATAGTCCTTACAACAATAATAACTATTGGAAACAGATAATATCTTAAGTGACGTTCCCACCCCATCTATTCTATGAGAACACACTTTTCTATGCAATGGAATGCTCGATAGAATAGAAGCCCAATGTTGAATCGACTCTAACTTTCATTCTTTTCTATTTAAAATAGACCATATAATAGAATTCCATCCTCTGTGCACAGTACAGTAATATCTATGGTTATGTCCGATAAAAAAATACTTTTTTCTTTCGAAGATTTCCTGCGTCACTTTCAGCTCCGCAAATACAAATGAACTGGTATATCATAAAAGGGTACGTTTTATGAGACAGACCATAGAACAAATAAGGTGGGAACCCAGCATTATTCCAAAAGTCATTCTCATTTCTTCACATATTTAATAATGCACCTGTGTGTGTTGCAAAGAATGCTTTGAGAGAGGGAGTAAAATAAATTAATGAAATGTTACCGCTGCAAAAAAACACCTAAACTATGTCGGGAAATTATTTTATATGAACATATTACGAGGTTGCTTGGAAAGCCAGGTGCTTAAATTTATTCAATATATCACTTACTTTCAAGGCTTAATTAATTAAATCAAAAAATATATTTCACAATGTAAACATTTTAAAAGTTTGTAATAAAATAAAGATTTTTAGATATGTCTTTTAGATGGTTGTAATTCTAGGTATCAATACGATTAATAATCTTCACATTGAGCAATGCTTCTTGTACTACAAGCACCGCGTAACGACAACAAAAATGCTTCATAAAAAATATATTGTCACCACACTGCTAAAACTGTATAACTGACAAATTAACTTTAAACATCTCCTTAGGAATTATTGTAAGTATGCATTAGAGATTTCTTTTTTCTTCGTAAAATTGATTATATTTGTCATAATAAAAATGCCTTTGGTCTATTAAAAACAACATACAGCTAAACTTGGTTACAAATAGGGCTGGCTTTCTTTACAGTTTTAGTATTCAGTTTTAGCAGTATGGCGACGATATGCCAATACTTCTTTAATAAATTGTGAAAGTACTTTGTGGCACCATATTTAATAAATAATAATAAACACTTATTTTTTACCACTGTTTTTTAATAATAAATTATTTACATGTGTCAGGACCAATGGTTCCTTCTTCAGGATACAAAGTATACTTAAAATAAAAAGACATACAAGTACAGACATAAACAAAAGAGTAAAATAAGTGAATTAGGTATTAATGTGAAAACAAATTTAGAAGGTGGTTCAGTGTATAAAGGATTTGGTTAATAATAATATTTAATTCACTGTTAACGCTTTTTTTATTTATAATTTATCTAATTGTAAATCCCTGGTATTTGTTTGTATTTAATTTTTTTTATTTTATGTGACACCTCACAAGAGCGTCCCTGTCTGTATGGAGTACATAGAGGGGAACTATATCTCGCCACCAAGTTGGGCAAAGTTGTGAGGCAGGTTAAGGAGGGGGGCTATAGAAAGGAATTAGTTAATGCGGGTCTTGATGGGGCCAACTAACTGAATGAATTAACTTCCAAATTCAACTGTGGACGTACTTGAGATTTGTATAGGGTTAGCTTCACTATTGAAGAATCTGCTAGCCCTATATTCGACATCCAGTTTCTTGGAAGCCTGATTTACTTTTACTTGAGCTGGTCTGAAATACTTACCCTCAAGCATTTCAATAGTCTTTATTGGGGAGGGTGCCCCCATTAAATCCCACCAGAAAGTCATTGACCACCGTTTTTTGCTGAGATCAGACACGCTTGCGTTTTTGAGACATTGAAGCTGACCGGGTTGGCCCTACCCCAGGTACGAACCTTCTCGAGGTGGTGGTCAAATTTTATTCTCCGAGTCGTTCGGACGCCGACAGTGAAAGGGGGCTTGTCGAAAAGAAAATCATGAACGATGCTATCATTGGCGTAACAATGTATTGATGCACATTCAACGAGATAGTTTATGTGCAACAAAAGCTGCATCAGTGACAGCACAGATCTTTGAGGTACGCCTGCATTGATTCGTGTGGAGAGGAACAAGAGTTGTCAACTGCGGTTTGAATAGTTCTGTCTTTAAAGAAGTTCACAATCCAAATTTGCAGGGTTGGGTGGATCCCGTAAGATGGCAACTTTCCGACAAAGCGCTTGATGCCAGAACCTATCCAAGGCTTTGGAGATATCCAATCCAACAGTTTGGGTCTCTCTGAAATGCTCCTAGTACCGCCCCCAAACATGTGTCACATACCCGAGCAGATCGTCATACGATCGGTTTCATCGAAATCTATATTGCAAATCGTTTGGGACTTTGTTATTTTCAAGGAATGTGAGCAGCTTGTTGTTAATCACCCTTTCCAATACCTTGGAGAGTATGGAAGTGGTGACTATGGGGTAGTAGTTGGATGAATCGGAGCTGTCCCCCTATTATTGAGTGACCGTTTAAATAATTTTGATAGGACTTGGGTTAATTCTGCAGCACCTCTTAAGGACCAGGGCAGATATTCCGTCAGGTCTGCTGGCTTTGTCGACTTTTAATTCATTCAAGACCCAGAAAAATTCATTGTTACGGATTTTGCACAATGCAGAATGGATGGGAGAGTTTCTCTCGAAGAGTTGGGGTTTTAGCGATTTTTTTTTCCATGTAATTCGGCCTTCATGCGGACCGTGTTGGCCAACAGACCATCAGAGGTGGGAAAGTAGTCTTGCAGAAATTTCTCCCGATTGACCCAGCGAGCGACCAGAATGATCAGCTGCCATTGGGGAAGATTGCCAGCTTTTTGGAAATTCTCTGGTTGTGGTCGCTTTTTGCTCTGTTTAAGGAAATCCTTTGCTCTCTGTCGGTATTCTGATGGGTTATCCATGGAGCCAACTTTTCGTAGTGCGTTGTGGGCTGTCTTATACGGCCTGACTGCTTCAGTGCAGTGATGATCAAACCATGATTTTATGCCAGTTCCAGAGGATTCGGTGGAGGAAGGAATGTAGCTATCCATGGGTGATGTGATGACCTCTCCTAACTCACGTGTACAAACTGCAAGGACTAAACGTGCGCTAAACCCGTATTTATATCGGAAGATGCTTTATTTCCAATTAGTTATTACCTCTCCCTCTAGTCCTCTCGCACCACTTTATAGTTTTGTTTATGTCTATACTTGTATGTCATTTTATTTTTACTACATACATGTACATTGTATCCTGAAGAAGGAACCATTAGTTCATAAACATGTAGATACTTTATTATTAAAAAACTAAGTTTATTATTTATATGTCAATACATTTGTGATGAATTCACATACTTTTGGCAATGTAAATGTCTGAAGCAGAAGCTGATAGATCACTAAAAATTGCAAAATATCAAAATAAGAAAATAATAACCTTTTTCACATCAAATTAATTTGAATATCTCCCAACAGCAAAACGAGTCTTCTAGTATTTTTTCAATAGTTATTATCATTTTTAAGGCCCATAGTGATTTTTTTTAAATGTCACGTTTTTAATTGCGGTAACTTTTTGGTTTATTTTGATGTTTAGCAATATTTCGCATCATTCGCTAAGTTTAGCGTAGGTTGACTTACGTAAAAATTTCGAATTTATAAAATTTTTGTAATCTTTTGAATTCCGTTATTATAATTATTTAAGCTTACGATTTAAAAAGCCCACTTTGGCAATTCAGTCACATATGATATTCCATAACAAAAAATAAAAACTACCAAGGACACTTCGCAGCACTACATCGAAAATAAACACTTTTTTTTGCAATCAATACTTGAGGTTATGTTTTGGCATGTTATTCAATATATAATAAGGTAAAATTCTTATAAATGTCGCACGATAAAGAACACGGCACTGTTTACTTTAATATTATTAAACCGTATCAAAAAGTATTTTTTATAGTTTAGAATTAACCACACGTCTCACTCGTATCGCCAAACTTCAGAGGATGGATTATTCATGAAAAAAAAGTTAATAAACGATTGACGCACGTAACCTTAATAACGTAAAGCTTGGTTCGTACTGTTAATTGCTCTGTTTTCTAAACGAAACTTTTATTTTTCTTTTCGAAACGTTTTATTAGGATATTTTTCTTAGATTATCATGGATAATAATCCCCTAGAGCTTAGCAGTACACACGTAAAACATAGCGTACATCAGTCAAGCGATCAATAGTTGTTCGTAAGACACGATGTTGAACCTTCCAAATGTTTCAACTTAAAGTGTTCACGTAAACAGAATGTGTTTGAAGTTTATGAGACGTATGAAATCAACACATGTCGTTCGTCCTATGATTTGTTACTTTCCACTTGATTGTAGTAACAGTTGAGGCATCTCAAAGCAACCTCTGGGGCGCCCCTGATGTAGAGGACTGAGCGCAGGTTGCAGACCTGGCACAGCGGGGGGCGGAAGCCTGCAACAGGCATCACCGCCGGACGTGGAGGCGCCTCGTCAACCGCTTCTCCCTCACCACCTAAATTCGCATACATCTCATTGAAGATATCTGCAAAATAAACGGTATGTTATGAAGTATATGTTATATTGAGACCTGGTCACTAAACACATTATTATCATAATATCCGTAATGATAATTGGTTTAATCATGAATACTCTAATTTCTTTCATTAATAATAGTTGTTTATATTGAACAACAATTATAGAGCTTAAAGTCACCCAAATTAAGTTCAAATTTCGTCAAAACTAAAAATCAAAGTGAAAAATAAAAATGTCCATACTAATCCAAAAACAGAATGCGAATGTGACGTCAGATGTTCCAAATGCAATGGTACCAACATAACAAGGTGTTTTGATGAGATGATTTTTTATTCACTTTTAAATAATGATTTATAAATTCTATGTATAAATATATATGTATAATGAAAGTTATATATATTCAGAATCGGCATTTGCTAATCTATATGAATATATATATTTAAAGTCATTATATTTTTTACTGGAGTTCCTAATTCCACGTAAGAAACGGTGTCGTACAAATTCAATATGAAGAATATGAACAGCATAGAAAGGGGATGTATGTAAAATAAATGATAAACAGTGAAAAAATTGTCACATGAGATTTTCACAAGTTTTGTTTTTTCAATCCCCTGAAAGCTGAAATTCAAATATTGGCCTGATTTATCCCACACACATACATATAAGGTTTTCCCATATAAGATGTTTATTTTTTTCCGCTCCCTTAGAGAAAACCTCAGAAAAACTAAACCTCTTAAGCACGAAAACCTTATGTGTGGGTTTCACTGTACGGTGGTTTGTTGAGTTCTTGAAGAAATTTGTTCTTCAAAAAAATGCACATTCTTTCATTAAAGCAGTCAGTCATTCAAGTGTCAACTTGAATGACTGACTTGAACAAAATGTCAATAAGAGGAACACTCACCGGGGGATTCCCTCATATTCCACGGGGGAATGTCACCATGCACATCATGCACGTTAACATCTTGAACTTGGGCTTTATTCAGGGCTATTCTATGGAAATTGGCAGATCTCTGGAAAATCAATTGAAAATTATTATAAAAATAATAAGCCATAGACAATAAAGGTTTTAAATGGCAATACAAAGATGGAAATCAAAGTTTAAAATAAACACAATGGTCCAAGTGCATGTTTTAATTTAACCAAACGGTGTTCAGAAATTAGTGGTACTTTCCGAAAGGAGATGATTCTACATCATATTCTAAGGTAATTTTATGTTTAAACTTTTTTTTATTATTTAACGCTTTGCAAGGAAGATAATTACACGGAAAGGTGAATTTTTCTGTATTTCTGAAATTTGATGTATCGAAATAACAATGAATTAGATGTAAGATAAATAAAAAATCAAATTCACATGTCAAAATTATAAATTAAAAAAAAAAAAACATTAAAAAAATTAATTATGATATTTTGCATTGTTTTTAACAAACTGTCAAACGCGAATATGTGTGTGAAAACATTTTAATGTGAAGAACACATTTCAAAAACGAAGTTAGTAGCTTGGTGTTGCCATAGTAATGACATTTTGTGGTTCCAAAATAATAAATATCTACAATTAAATGCCATAATATTTTATCAAAATAAGACTTTTTAGTTATTCATTGATTTCTGGTTTCATTATCCATTCAACCGTCACCTTTGATTTGTTATTCTGTTATTTTCTATTTAGGTTAGGATATTAAGTGTATATCTTCTTGCCCTTTTGTTATTTGTACTTCACATTTGATCATTTATACCCCTAGTTCAGTGGCGTGCACTCCATAAAGCCTAAAAAGCTGTGCCTACCCTAAAAAAAAAACGAACCATGCAAAGAAATTTAAAGACTGTTTGTCAAAATGTATTTTTCCATGAATTTGGTAAGGAATTTGCACGCGCATTTATTCAGTTAGCCACGAAAATCACCGTAAGATGTTAATAAAACGACCATTTTAAAAAATTCAATGCACAGTTCATGTACGAAAAATTCGCATATGAAAAATTACACACAGCCTACCTTTGGCCATAAAGCAATGCACACCACTGCCATAGTTTATTCTAAATTGTTCATGTAAGTGAGTCTGCTGCTCATGAATATTTAAGTCATAGTTTTGAGTTGCATACATATAATACCTCCATATTAATTTCAACAGTGGAGTTATTTTCAAAAAGTTCGATTTTAATCTGCAATCTCCCACATCTCGCTCTGCAACGAGGTCCATTACCACATGAACCGCTTTCTGCAGTAACAAATCTCCTCCTACAGCCCCCTCCTTAACCCACCTCACAACGTTGCCCAACCGGATAGCGATATATTTACCCGGTAAAAAAAAATACTCTCAACTTTACTCCTAACCATTCATAGCCCCGGGTATTTAAGGTAGTAATTACAAACAAAAAAAATCTCTCAGGCGGGTGGTGTTTGTTTGTTTTGTATACATATCTACAAATTCGGGGCAGAAATTTAGTCCTTCTTGAGGAAATTTTGCACACTTGATGTTCAAAATAAGAGTAAAATGACTGGGTGGGGGTAGGAGTAGGGTGGTGTAACACGTCAAAACCTCAATACTTTACTCCAATTCATTCATAACCCCGGGCAACGCTGGGTGCTTACATAATAAAGAAATATGAAAATATTCTTGAAGTATTATTGTATTTTCTATAAAGCTAAATACAGTGAAACTTGCTTAAGAAGTTTGATTTTTTTGGTCCCATGAAGGCTAAATTTGAAAAATGGCCCAATTTATCCTGCATATAAGGTTTTCCCACATATGAAGTTTTTTTTTCCGGTCCCTTGGATAACTTTTTAAGAGAGTTTCACTGTAAGTGATCTTCACAATAAAAAATAAATTATAGTCTTACAAAAAGCTATAACTTGGCTTTGAAAATCGGAAATATTTTTCACTTTCGCGCGAGTCAAGTTGAGAAATTAATTATTTCATTATGAATATACATTTACAGAGAAAAGTTTTTCAGTAATAGCTCAGAAATATATTTAGTTTTTTTTTTATTTTATTTAATGTTAATAAAATTTAATAATGTTATTATTAGGTTCTGCAAGCATTTTTAGTTTTTATTATTGTGACAGCTGTTTTGGTGTTCGAGGCCATTTTCAAACTGCGGTTAATCCACATTGTGACGACTTATTTATATTATTTTATTCACTCCCACCTCATTTTAATTTGGATGGGTTTTTAAAAATAATGATTTATTATTGGTAAAAAACCGATTTAGTTAGAAAATAATTAAAATTATCTATTCTGTGAGGTTTGTACATTTATAATGTGTTTCCCCGTATTAAAACAATTAATAAATATATTTAGAATGACTAAAAATCACAATATACACTTCGAATCAGTAACTACGAACATTTTTTAAGGTACAAAATCCCACAGAAAAGAAAGCATATTTTGACATTTCCGATAAGATACGCTGGCATTTAACGGATACAAATTACGCGTCGGCGCACTAAAAGTTAATCTCTTAGAATGGTTTTTGCAACCGCAGTAAGTATTAGAAGATTTTTTGTTAGAAACAACTATTCGGTAACTACATATCATAACTATTTTTGTAACTTCGCCTCACTTAAAAATACAGCATATTCTCAACTTTACGATTGGTTAATTTGACCCACGACAAAAGGGTTGCATATTGTGTCATGCGTACTTACAGTGTTCATGCTCAGTGGGTGCATTTCATTCCCTCCTCCGACATAGTGGCAATCATCATCGTCTTCTTCATTGTCAATCGCACCTGAAATGAAAATCATTTAACCCCAATAAGACGGGTAATATTTTGTAAATACTACTTGATGTATGGCAGTGAGGCATTGAACTGGCAAAGGAAGGATGAAAAAAGACTGAATGCTGTAGAAATCTGAGGCGTATGTGTGTTAAAACTTTGTATGACTGTGTTAAAAATTATTTAAATTTTATTCGGAAAGAATACAAGATGTGACCGTAATGGTTAAGATTAAGAAAGGGGTACTTGAATGGTTTGGGCGTGTAGAGCGGATGAAAGAAAAAAGCTGTGTAAGGAGAAAATAATGGTAGAAGAAGTCGGGGACGCTCGAGGAAGACATGGCACGATTAAGTCAGAATAACAGAAGAGTATGTATGAATGAAGCAAGAAGTTTGTGCCGAGACAGAGTGTTGTATGGTGGACTATCCTCTCTGCTTACCCCTGCTGGAAAACGGCGTGATGGTCAGTTTGTTATATTTGAAATAATAGACACGCTTCTACAATATCAACTTTTTCACCTTATAATTTTCGTGGAGACTAACGAAATGCTTTAAAAGCTCTCCACACAACACAATTTGTACTTTTTATTTGTTCATTATTCAGTATACATATTGTTTATCATAGGTGATGCCGAATTTTCAACCACCATACTAGGTACATGACTGTGTTATGGCGGTAGCAGTGCACCTGGAAGAAGTCTTAATTTGAATGAATTGCTAATGCAGCCAGCTGTAGCCAAGAGGTTAAGGTACTATAGTAAAAGCTAATAATTATTTATTTAGATTGAATTAGTCTAGTCTAGTTACAATGTTGACAACCTCTGTGACAGAGCGGTAAACTCCTTTGAGGTAATATTTCACAAAAATGGTGCTATATAAATGTAATGAATATGCGACTGAAGTCTTGTGCGGGGAGACGGCATGAAAACGAGATAACTGCAGGAATACATATAAAGAGTATGCCTGGTTGTCCGGTCTCTCTTCATTATCACCGGTTATCCGTAATAATACATTGTGTTAATTACAGCCTATTGACTCTTATTTCATATATTATAAAAGGCAAATTTGGGAGGCGGGCACCGCCGAGCCGAGCCGAGCGGGCACCCCGGGAACCATTCATTGGATAACCAACACCTCTGCCATTAATCACCCCGAGTGGTTCACTACAGCAGGTGACTAAGCATCGGGAGAGCCCGGTTGAGGGAGACCCTTGCCAGCCGGACTCTCTTGATCCATCGCCTTGCACCGCAGTGGAGAGGATAGATTAATACGTCCGTCACTCCTGGACACACTGACTCCTAGATTCCTACCCACCCCTCATACCTTTTTCCTTCCCAGAACGTTCTCTGCTTCCTTTCCTTAAAAAGACCCTCCACATAGCATCCCCAAAGAAGTAATATGATTTTTAAGTATGAAACTGTTTGGAGAGAGGTAGTCTGAACCGGTATAATGTACGGTGGTAACTGGTATAATGTGCTGTAACCTATAATGTGCGGTGGTAACTGGTATAATGTGCTGTAACATATAATGTGCAGTGGTAACTGGTATAATGTGCGGTGGTAACTGGTATAATGTGCTGTAACCTATAATGTGCGGTGGTAACTGGTATAATGTGCGGTGGTAACTGGTATAATGTGCGGTGGTAACTGGTATAATGTGCTGTAACCTATAATGTGCGGTGGTAACTGGTATAATGTGCTGTAACCTATAATGTGCGGTGGTAACTGGTATAATGTGCTGTAACATATAATGTGCAGTGGTAACTGGTATAATGTGCTGTAACCTATAATGTGCGGTGGTAACTGGTATAATGTGCTGTAACATATAATGTGCAGTGGTAACTGGTATAATGTGCAGTGGTAACTGGTATAATGTGCGGTGGTAACTGGTATAATGTGCTGTAACCTATAATGTGCGGTGGTAACTGGTATAATGTGCGGTGGTAACTGGTATAATGTGCGGTGGTAACTGGTATAATGTACTGTAACCTATAATGTGCGGTGGTAACTGGTATAATGTGCTGTAACCTATAATGTGCGGTGGTAACTGGTATAATGTGCTGTAACATATAATGTGCAGTGGTAACTGGTATAATGTGCGGTGGTAACTGGTATAATGTGCTGTAACCTATAATGTGCGGTGGTAATTGGTATAATGTGATGTAACCTATAATGTGCGGTGGTAATTGATATAATGTGCTGTAACCTATAATGTGCGATGATATATCGATGATATACATATGTGCTGTAACCCATAATGTGCGGTGGTAACTGGTATAATGTGCTGTAACCTATAATGTGCAGTAATCACATTAAAAATTCACTCACTGGTCACCCGCATCAGCAACCAGAACACGTCGTCAAACAGGTGCTTCATCCCGGGCACGCTCTGCAGCCGGCACATCACGGTGGGCTGCTGCGACAGCACCCTGGCCGAGTGCAGAAACAGAGAGGCGGGGCGCGAGGCCGCAGTCACCAGCAGCATGGAGATCTGCGCCGCCGTGGAGCAAACCATGGGGTACAGCACCTGGTGCTTCTGCAGGCCGCGGAAGGCCACCCCTGAAACCATTATTAAAACTTTTGGTCTCAGCCACTTTTCAGCTTAAATAAACCTAAGAATAATGTCACATAAATGATTTTATTTAGATGACAAAAGGTTCGTCCAATGGACTTTCCATGTTCCACGATATTTCCTATGACTTCATCGGTGCTGTGAGGAGTTTAGCACAGTCTAGATGAGATTAGAACCAAAAAAACCCATATTATATATAATACAATATATTAATTACATATAAAATAGGTTTTTAGATTCTTAGTTTGGGTATAAAAAATAAAAAAAATACTAACCTTAAAACCATACAAAAACTTGAAACATTACCAAACTTTAAATTAATTAAAATGCATTATTTTTCTTCTCTGGTGACTGAAATATTTGCTATTAATTTTAATTAAAGTGATTTTTAAATAATTTAGAATGGGGCAGTCCTCGGATGTTTACCAAAATCAGATTAACATATACCCCATGAACAAATGGATTTATCAAATAAACATGTCTAAAGTCAATTTAATAATGTTCTGTCATTAGTTTAACATAATTACATTGAGTACAACGGTGGTTTTGGTACAATGCGATACCAATAGAAAATAGGTACCAAACCAGCTAGCTTGGGATTGAAAAGTCATTCCATGAGATAATGAGCTTTAAAGCAGTTTTCTCCAGAGTTCATTATCGTATAACATAAAACTATAAAATCATCTCTCAGATGATGACATATCGTATTAGACATGGCTGATATCTGAAATGAGGGTCACTGTCACTGTGATAAACTGTGGTTCCAACTACAGAAAAATAAAGAGAAAAATGTTGTTATTCCCCAGATACTTTTTGGAACCAGTTCCCAATAGTGGACACTTCAGTTATGATATTTTAGCTTTGTTTTGCGTGATTAAAAAACAACACACAAAAGCATTTCTTCAAACCAGTTCCTAAATCCAGTGATCGCAAAGTCACCAGGACAATTTAATAGGGACAGGAATATTGACCATCTCTAACTATGTCATTTGAATGCTGGGAAAAAAAGCCCAGACTCTTGATTGGTCATTGTCTGCACATTGTGGCGTATACGGCCTAAAGCCCACGAAAATGATTCATAGAAAAACAGGTTCTATGCTCGAGTAGCTATTATGCAATTCGTAAAAAAATTCCATAACACAAACTTTTCCCATCCATTTTTTGACGATCATTCAGTGCACACTTCGGCTCCCTAGAAACCTAGAGACGAGTTGTAATGTTGCCAGCACAATAGAAGACATAATTATTCCATGTAATGGGACATTATAGATAATTTAAAAATGATTTAGGAAATATTTCAGCCCCCTTGTGAGATGTTTATGTTACGCCTGTGTTTTTTGCACAGTATGAACGTATGGCAGAGCCAGCGCTGAACGTAATAAGGTATGCTTATATTGTAATATTGTTGTATTAAAATAGGCTTATATTGTAATATTGTTGTATTAAAATAGGCTTATATTGTAATATCGATGATGTACTAAATAAAGTATGCTTATATTTTTGTATTAAAATAGGCTTATATTGTAATATCGATGTACTAAAGTATGCTTATATTGTAATATTGTTGTATTAAAATAGGCTTATATTGTAATATCGATGTACTAAAGTATTCTTATATTGTAATATTGATGTACTTATTATGTATATCAATATACATATAGGAGTATAATATTGAGACACTGAAGTAGAGTCGCATAGGAGTATAATATTGAGACACTGAAGTAGAATTGTCACAATAATATGGTAGGTACTGTCCTTATAACTGTCCTGCCAGGAACATGAAAATGAATTAAATATAGCAATTCAGGGGTATAAAACATTAAATTAACAATTTTAAACAAACATGTTAAATAGCATTTTTTTTTTTTATATGATTACCGCACAAGAGTCCCAACTGCTCCCAACCGTCTGGAGCCAGTGAGGAATGTTGTGAGGCTGAAGGTATTGTGGAGGGGAAGGAGAAGGGAAAGAGGAAGATGGGGAATACCTGGCTATTCAGATCTGGTCACCAAACACGGCTAAAAGTAATTTCAAGCAACGTTTCAATTCTGAATGGTGGTCTTTCACCAGGGCGATACTAAGAGTATCTTCCACCCTGGAACGTGCGCAAATATACTATATATTATTTTTATATGAATTAATTGTGAAACAACACAAATTAATTAAATAAAACCTTCGGATTCGTAGTGGAGAGCTTTATCCCTCGACCATGAAGCCCGTCAAAATATAATTCTTTGTTCAAATAATTTTACTAAAATTAATTAATAAAGTAGATAATCGTAATCTAGGCAACCTCTTGGAATACCTATTCTAAAATTTACGTATTTAAAGAATTTATATTAGATTCTTTTAATTGTGTGTGAATGAACATCATAATTTGGAGACCAAACTGTGGAATTGTACATGACTCCTTGGAAGTGACATATACAATGTTTTGATAGTATTGAAATTATTAAAATATATTGAAAGATGGGAGAGGTGCGGTGTCAGGAAGACAATAAAACAAATCCATTTAAGCATGAGCAATCATTATTCGGATAAAAAAAGGTATAACACAACAGAATGATCTATTAGAAATAAACTCACCCAGCGGTTTCTTATTGACAAAGAAGGAGATGGTCCCGTGCCAGGTGTCCAGATGCACGCCCACCACGTCGCCGATGCGGAAGCCCTTGCCGTAGCGGTGCACGCGGCCCCCGTGCTGGATGCGTCCCGTGTAGCTGAATCCCCAGGACTCGCGGTCCTGCCCCAGCAGCGAGGCGAATTTGTAGGCCGAGGTGTCGAGGGCCATGTTGGGTGTGCCCACACCAATCATCTGGTAATGAAATTTAACAAGCGTGTTAGACTTTAGATATTCTATGTGCATACAATACGAGGAAAATTACTAATTAGGGGTAGGGGTAACACATGACAACCTCAAAACTTTACTCCAAACCATTCATAAACCCGGGCAATGCCAAATACTTCAGCTAGTTATTAATATTATCTTCAATAATATTAAAAAAATTAAGAAACCGGTAGGCGTATAAAATAAATGTGGTGTAAACAAAGTTTGAGTGTTTCATTTGATAAAAATTTTTATTTATATGGGGTATTATTTTGCATGCAGATTTATATTATTCTTTTTTTAAGCCTTCTTACGGACTTCCAGCACCCTTGTGAAGGCCAACTTTTTGAGGGAGAGATCGATTCAGACAGTTGCTGACGGTTTCACCTCTTCATCACATTCAATAAATGCTGGCATCCCTCGGGGATCGGTTCTGTCGCTGACTTTATTTTTGTTTCACATCATCCTTTTGACATTTGCACCAATTCATTGTTACGCGGATAACAGTACAGTCCAAGGTAGCTTTTTGTTTGACAAGCCCCGGAAGGGCACACAAACTCCAACTGATCGGAGGGCTTTGAAGCAGAGAATGGACGGTTACCTTGACAGGATTTCCTCTTGAGGTAAGAATAACATCGTTGAATTTAATGTTTCAAAGACTCAATCATGTCTGATAACATATAAAAGAGATCGAAATGACAATTTAGTCTCCATTAACGGAAGCAATCTTCCTAACAGTATATTTATGTGTTTATTCTGTATAAGAATGCTGCAGACGCATTAGTCTAGGGACATTGATTTTTAACCATTTTTGTAATACAAGTGTGTTTTATAGATACCCTCTTTGTGTCTCAAAGAAATAAATAAATAAAACAAGCCCTCCATTGATATGCTTGATGTAATCCTAAGAGACCAGCTCGGGTATGGGGGCTCCATCAAAGCCAGGGTAAAGTTAGCGTCTCAGAAGCTGGGCATACTGTACAAGGCCCGCAGATACTTTAATAGTACATGGCTGCTGACCCTGTACAAATCGCAAGTGTTCCCACTGTAGAATTTGGCAGCCGCCTCTGGTCGAGAGCCCCAAAATAACTGAAAAAAAAAAACCCTTGACTCTATGCAGAAACGGGCAGTCCGTTTGATAGATTCGCCTATCTTAACAAATGGATTGCAATCCTTGGAACACAGACATCAGGTGGGAATGCTGTCCTGTTCTACTAGTATTTCAATGAAGATGCTCTGAGGTACTAGTGTCATTGATCCCTTCGGCACCGGTCGGGAAACACGCCAAACGCGCACCCAACATTTGTAGACAGTTAACATTTGTCATATAAAACCGGGTCGCTTCCACGACTCGTTCTTGTGTTCAACAGCGGCTGAGGAATGATCTGCCGGCCTCTGTGTTTCCTTCCTCCTACAACATGGGGCTCTTCAAAACCCAGGTTCACTCCTTCCTATCCTACAAAATACCCTAGACACAGCATCCCCAAATATTCCATAGGCCTTGTGGGGAAATATTTGTCCAAGGCCCCCCCTGTATGGAGTAACTGTAAAAATTAAAATAAAATAAAATACTATACATATTTGCAACTTTTCTAAAGAGAAAAATACTCTCAGTATGCTGGTGAAAGACACCTAGGTAATAAATCATCACTTGCAATGGTTTTAGCTATGTTTGGTGACCAAAACCGAATAGCAATGATATGTAAGTATGTTTGCAGAAATTTATTGCATAGAAACATACTCGTACATAAGCATTATTAACTCAAGTTCATCGAGATCTGGGTCATCAAAATTTTCTAAATTAGCAAGTCTACCAACAGCAAATTCTCACGTGCTGATTCAATATTGTGTATTCAACTTCAAATATTATTATTGCATTTCTTCTTTTTCTTATTCAGGTATTATTTTATATTAGAAACAAAAGCTTCATTTTACTGAACCCCAAAAACATTCATGGCAATGCGTCATTATTAAAATGCACACATGCATATCGACTAGAGGTGGGCGGTTCAGTTTATTTTTCAAAATAGCTGAAACCGTTTCGGTGTCTCAAAATAAATGGTTACTCGAAACTGTTTAAAAATAACACAATAATTTAGAAAACAGGTGAAAGCGTTTCATAGCAACGGTCAGCGATAGAGTTTAGGAACGCAAGCGATTATTTGTGAGGGGCTATGGCTTATCGCGGAGGAGTGTTTAATTTTTTTGAAAGCGTTTCTTTTCAACAAAGTTTTGGGCGAAAGCATTTAAGGCGCAAGCGTTTCTTTTCAACGGTTTGCGACGGGTATAGCAATTTAGTAAAGTGTTGTGAAAAGCTGTTTTAAACGTTTTGCGTGGAATCCTCAAATGAATTATGCTCCATTGAAATCATGCTACGCGGGTTTATTGCAGGTGTAGTTACACGTTTTTAAACCGTTATCCCGAAATCCGCGAAACTGTTACAACCGTTTCGGAACTTAAACGGTTACGAAAAAACGGTTTCACATTATTTTACTCACCTCTACTAACGACTGGGTTTAGGAAAAGGGCGGTAACTCTCAAGATTTGGAAAAATTACTTTTTTACATACATAATTGTTATTTTTACCACTCAATAAACATCCTGGAAAGGGGAGTTAGGCCACAAAAATCTAATTCTTAGTAAAAATTTCAGTTTCAATTTTTAAATTCGAGAGTATTCCAAATATACGGAAAGGAAAACAACTTGACCTACACTACCGTGATAAGTAAAGACACAGTATCTTTCTCGAGAGTCTCAAGGAAGATAATGTGTTTTTACTTACCACGGCAGTACATCTATGCCTTAATTATTAATTAATGTTTCATTTTAGGGTAAGGAAAAAGGCAATAAGCCACCTACTACCTACAATGATATTACAGTGATTTCCGAACCCTAGCAGCAGAAAACGATCTACTAATGGAACGTAATTACGAACAAGCCTCATACAGCCTTAAGTTGCCATTGTGACAGTTATGTTTGTGTTTCCTGCAAATTTTTTTTTTTTTTATGATTTGTCAATAATGTTATGTTAGGATCATCAGTTTGTTCTTTTTTTTTAAAAACCCATAATTTTTTAAAAACCCGTCCAAATTGAAAAGCAGTGGGAATAAATAAAATAAACAAGTCGTCACAATGTGGATTAACCACAGTTTGAAAATGGCCTGAAACGCCGAAACAGCTGTCACAATAATAAAACCTAAAAATACTTGCAGAACTTAATAATAACATTATTTACATTAAATCTCTATAAATCAATCTGTCAACTTCGTCTGCCATAACACAGGGACATCCCAAGCATGGTGGTTGAAAAAATACTCAACAAAAAATTTATAAAACTTTTTAGCGCATAAAAAAAAAAGAATTTCTTCAAAAGATTTGTAGTCACTTTGTGGCGTCATTATTAATAAATTAATAAGAATAACTTTGTTTACACCACTTTCTTTAATATATAAATATCAACATGTCTTGAAAGCAAAGCTTTCCTCATCAGTATACTGTTTATCCAGATAAGGAAAGCTTTGCTTTCGAAACATGGTATTTATATATTAAAAAAGTGGTGTAAACAAAGTTATTCTTATTAATTTATTTATTAAAAAAAGAAGTTGACTGTTAATCAATGAATGGACTACGTAATATGTAATGGCCTCTGCAGAATAAGGATAAGCAATGATCTTTGATCTGAGAAGTTGCGGCTTTCATTCCCGTTACAGCGTAAAAAGGATTATATTTAAATCATATCTGGGCGCTGTCAGTTGATAATGAATTTTGACGGATCGTACTTAAATGGTTGTCAAAATGAAAATGATGTATAAATAGGTGTAAAGACATACGTCGATGGCCCAGTATTATACTACAACAAGTCTGAAAAACTATAAATTACAACATGGGTAGCAAAAAAAGACCGGTCAGTGGCTGAGTTAGCATCGCATCTGGGTCCCACCCAGGTTTTGTGAGTTCAATTCCTCGGCCGGCTAAGTCCACCATCATGAGACAAGCAACATCTTCCGCTTAGTGTGATGGTAGTAAGAGATTTTCTAATATGGTCAGGTTATTCGTAACCAGGGAATGTTTGCCTTTCTTTAAAAAAAAAATATATATATATATATATATTCACCAAAAAGAACTCATGACAGTTATAAATAGAAACAAAAGCAATAAAAATGTTTTACCGCTCCAGAGCAGAAAAACCAGTTTAAAAATCTTCAAACATTCAACATCGCCTGAATGCATAACTATTCTAACTGCATTTAAGCAAATTTTACAGGGAGGCATTTAAAGTTTTGAAAGTGGATTATTTTATTTCAAATGAAAATATTTCTGCACATGTCGAAATATGGTCGCTCATGTTAAGATCTTTCTGCACAACAAAATCAGTTGCACAAAGAACACGATAAATGAAGTAAAAAATGAAATTGACTTGCGATAGGATAGTTCTGCATTCAGATGATGAAAAATACTCAATTTCATACAAATCTATTTCGAATTGTTCCATTTAAAACTGACCATTGTCCTATGCACGTCAATTTCAAACAGAAATAACTAACTAACCATCACGCCGTTTCACCGCAGGGGTAGGCAGAGAGGACGGACCGCCAAACAACTCGATCTTGGCATACACTTCTTGCTTCATTCACTTTCATACAACGTCTCATACATTCTCTTCTGTTATTCCGATTTCTGACATGGCCCGACTCAAGTATTTGATTCACTTGATCGTGCCACGTCTTCCTTGGACGTCCCCGGCTTCTTCTTCCATTCACATTCGCGTCATATATTCTCCTTACACTCCTTTCTTCATTCATTCGCTCTACATTTCTACAGAATTCAGTCTACTTTCATCCTTCCTCTGCCAGTTCCATGCCTCACTGCCATACATCAGAGTTGGTATCAGCACTCCATTGTGAACTGCTAGCTTCGCTTCTTTGGACAACGTTTTGTTTGCGCCAACCGCGTTCAGTCCTCCGTTAATGGAGTTTCCTGCATTCACCCTTCTTTCAATATCCCTATCAGTCTTTCCATCTCTCGTAAACATACTTCCCAAATACACAAACTCGTCTACCTGCTCCAAGTATTCATCATTCACAACTATATTGCACACTGTTTTCGTACTCTCCCTTTCAAACACCACGACTTTAGACTTACTTACATTCATCATTAGCTCATTCTTCATACATACTAGGTTCATCAATAGCAATAATAATAATAATCGGATGACTTGTATAGTCACTTTTGTGAAAAATCACCTCAAGGGCGCTGTACAAATTTTACTTCCTATTCTCTATCTAATTATGTATAAACAGATACAGATTAACATACTTACCTGGCAGGTCGCTTCAGATGAACACAGTTTTATTAGAAAATTTAAGCTTAGAGAAGGTAAGATTTTTACAGTTGCTATTTTATCCTCCTTTTCCATTGATATTACATTTATTAGAAGATTGGTGGCACAAGAAGAGTTGATATTTATTTGAAATATTTATAATTTTTAGGACTGGAAAATATTTATATTTTTTTACACATTTAGTTATTTACAGTGTTGCGGGATGTGGACGCATTTGCGAAACCGAAGCGTGAAATTTTTTACTTATTCTATAAGTCACTTTAGGTAAGGTACTTAAGCACTAACAGGCTAGCCTAGATAAGCAATTTACGTGTGCATTTCTTCCATTTATGGATATGATTGTATGAAAATATGAGTTTTAAGTTTAGCTCTGAATTCTGTTGAGTCTTTGATCATTTTTAAATCATGCGGCAGTTCATTCCAGGCTTTAGGTACTGATACTCCGAAAGCACGATCACCGAACTTAGTATCACATATATAACAGTGAGAACTAATAAAATTTAACATTTTTGCCTATATGTTTTGACAAATGCAAATATACAAAATGTTAATTATCTCAAAACAACAGATTTTGACTTGTTGCAGTTTAATACTGGGCCATCGATAAGATTATTAGATTAGAAGAATTATGCCAAATTTGGCAATGGAAATTCCCGGAAGTACCGTTGTATACGTAAGAAAGGCTTACAATGTCTGTCCCGTACAGCTCGTTGCACATGTGCAGCTCCCAGTAGTAGTGGCGGTCGGGGACAAGGGCGGTGTTGCCGCGCACGGCGGCCGTACCCGAGCTGTAGCGGCGGTGGAACGTGATGAGGCTGCCGCGTCGACTGACCAACACCGACGAGGAGTTCTCCTCGCTCTGAAGCCATTTCCATTCCAGACCTGGACGAAAGAGAGCACATAAACCTGATTAAAACTTACAAATATGAGAAAATTAATTCAGATATAAACAAATTTTTAACTGTATCGGAATTTTTTTTTTAATTTTTAAATGTGCAATATCTCACAACAGTGCCAACCGCCCGAAGCCAGTGGGATTGTGGCGCCCTTAATTAGAATCAGAGATATGGAAAGTGAAATCAAAAGATTATCATTGTATTTGCACTGTAGGTACTGTTCCTGCAGACATTCAACGATCAATTGGGGTGAAAATATTGACAGGTCAACTGAAGCTCCGTCAATCACACTTCAATTGTCAATTGCGTAAACACATTGACAATTGTTATTGACTGTTTCTGGGGCTCTTACAGGAATTTCATCACAGCACTGCACCTAGCGAATAAGATACAATTCGACGATTCATTAAAACGTCTGTGGCTAACTAACCATCACGCCGTTTCTCCGCAGGGGTAGGCAGAGTGGATAGACTGCCACGCAACTATCTTGGCACACACTCCTTGCTTCATTCACACTCATATGTTGTCATGTACTAACTCTTTTGTTATTCTGGCTCTTGGCAAGACCTGAGTCAAGTATTTGATTGACTTGTTCATGCCATGTCTTCCTCGAGCTTCCCCGACTTCTTCTACCACGTCTGTGGCTACAGAATATCGTGGGGTAAATACTATAACTAGGTAACTTCGAAATAAGCATTTTCGAGTTATAACTTTATTTCCTCCTCCGTGTATTATGCCACAGACACATATTGATGTACACAATTTTAAAATATGGGCTGAAAAATCATTTCAAACTCCACAGAAATTGTATTCAGTTATGTAAATATATCAGAAATTACTATAAATAAGATTTGTAATTACCTTCGCATTCGTCTAGACAATGAGTACAGCTATCGTCCATTTCATTAGCCAGGTTTGATGTATCTAAACATTTGCACAGTTGACTTTCGGCCATATTTTGAACATGTGAAGAAATCATTCAACAGAATTTTATTGTTATTTGATTTTAAATTAATTGTCAGTACCTGAACCACAGTGTTTCAAAAAGCCTTGTAAATCATTTCCGATTACAGATTATTTTTTTATGTAGAATATAAAAAAAAACGAATTTTTATGATTGACCACGGCGAGAATTGAATACTCTTCCCGTTATTTTACTAGAATCCAACGCAATAAAACTACATAAAACTTTTAATTACGAACCACGTACATTTATTAGAAAGTCCTGGCCGTATAAAGTGAGCAAATGTTTAAAGATTACCTTAAAAACTTTGTATTGTTCGTTCCGCTTACACCGATTATTTATATTTATTATTTGCGATACCAATATCAAAATATTTTGTTATTGACGTCTAAACTGCAGTGCCGCCATATATCGGAAAATGTATTCCTTACTTTTGGGATCCATACAGATAATATTGGAAAATGTGTTTGAATACACATTTTATATATTATTATGAAAATATTTTGTTACTTTATTTTGTATAAAGGGGAGAGGGACGTCGGAGAGTTATTATTTATTAATCCGAATTACAAATCTTTAGTTACGTTAATTACAAAAACGCAACGATAAATGATTAAACATATTTTTATCCACTTTAAAAATCATATTTGTATTTTAAATATATTGTAAAACATACAATGGGACGGTCAGAAAAAGGTAATATTTCGGATTAGATTTTGATAAATGCTAAGCCTTTGTAAATTTATAAAATATTTAATAAATATTTTCCTATTTAAAAACATTATGTTTATCGTATTGCGTAATAATACTCTCATTATTTTGAATTAATCATTAATAACTCTCCGATGTCCCTCTCCCCGTTTATATAGCCAACTACTTTCGGTTATATGAACACCAAAATTACAATAAGAGAAGTCAAGGAGACATAGACGGTAGAGAGAAAGATTACAAAATAGGAAATTTCATGGGGGTGGGTAAAATATATTTTTATTGAATCATTTACAGAGGGAAATAAACAATTCACATAAAGCAGTTTATACATATTCAATACCTCATCCGAATATATCAATGATAAACTTTGTACAGCGCCGTTTTGTGATACAATGGCCTCAAAGGCGCTTTCCATTAAAATCTTTTCAAGCTTTACATCATGTTTTTAACAAAAGGTACTCTAATTATTTATGCAGCGCCAATTTTTTGAAATGTCACCTAAACCCCAAGGGCATTTAACAAGGCTAGAAAACAACAAAAAATTATAGGAAAAATTGCAAAAAAAATACGCTCTACTGTATGCGAGATGAGTCTCGCATACGGAGTCATAGCTTCAGTCATAGATTAATAAATCTGACGGATTATTTTTAATTTATTGAGGTGAATATTGTAGATGTAGCAGATTGTGAAGTAGCTACTAGCCACTAGCTGCAGGGTGCGAATTTTATTTTGAAAACGATCGCTTTTGAGCGCTTTGTCTATCTATTACACTTATTTACTGATTTGTAAAATTACATTTTATCGCAAGCGGCAAGTTTCGACAATGAATAAATAACGTGGAATTGTTGCAGTGTTTTACTTTAGAGCTGCTAAATCGATTGCGCCGCGAGTGCCCGTGTCCCGTATCACGTCATATTAGAATAATAATTATTACGATGTTAAAAACACTCCCTTACCGAGATGTCAAAGTGTGTATGTAAATGTAAGCTAGAATAATGCACTAGTTTCTCGAGTGTGTAGTGAATAAATTGATTGATTCCATCTGTTTGGCGAGAGCGTTACTTTTCCAAACTATTCTCACCAGTTTATGTTCGTAAGAATGTTATTTATTTATGTTTTGTAAACATTAACTATATTTGCACAATTTTTCATCCCTTATGTCAACAATGTCAGATTTTTTCAATATTTGCATTAGTTAATTATATCTCAGTATTCATAATTAAACCATGTATTAAATTATTAAGTCAGGTTCACAACATGGCCATGTCCAGTATGTTTTTTATAAATACGCACCTAGGAGTGTTTATCCCATTTTATTTCATGATAATTTCATTACCACCGCAACTGTGTGTTCCGATCATGTCTTTCCAATATCGAAATTAATATGTACGTATTGTCAAGCTTTCATGATTATAAATTATATTTAGGTAAATAAAACCAAATAATAAATTTTTACAAAAAAAAATTATAACAATTAAAAAAAAAATGTTTGTGATACTTTTCATCTGCTTCCATTAATTTTCATATTTTTTTAAAGTAGTTATTAGTGTTTACCTAGTAAAGTAGCATTCGTAAAAAGTGAATCTGACATCGATATATCAAGTTGGTACTATATTGATGGAATCTGATGATTTTATATTACGAATAGTAATTTATTATGAGGCTCTAGTTTATTATTTTTATTATTAGTATAGGTATTGCAACGAGAGTTGAGTTGAACACAGAAACATTGCGTTCATAAAGAATGTTTCACACTTGTTATTCAGTGTCAAAAAATGAAAATAAAAACATTTAGGACGGACCGCCAAACAACTTGATCTTGGCTTACACTTCCTGCTTCATTCACATTCATATATCAGCTCATACATTCTCTTCTGTTATTCTGACTTCTGACATGGCCCTGACTAAAGTAGGCATTTGATTCACTTGATCGTGTCATATCTTCCTAGGTCTTTCCCGACTTCTTCCTTTCACATTCGCATGATATATTCTTAGACTCCTTTCTCCGTTCATTCGCTCTATTGTTGTCCCTTTATCACTAATAACAATAAGTAGGTGAAAGCAAGACAAAACGCTGTTTCTCAGTGATGTTTGACAAGGACATCACCGTCGGAAGGGAATACATATTTATATGATTCAACTCTAGTTACGGCACCTATACTTTAAATACGAAATGATTGATAATTATTGGTATTTACATGTATGTCATGGGCTGTGAAAAGTTTCGGAAATTTTGTTTAGCAGTAGATCAAGAATTTGCACACTAGTTCAATTAATAATAGTATAATATAAGGTCGAACTTGGTTATAACGATCACGGCAATAGCGAGTTCACGGCTGTAATGAGATATTACCCAATTATATTTTGGTTCAGGCTTAATTTCATACAATTGTTGGCGGTTATAACAAAGACACTTCACTGATATACCGTTTGGCCTGAAAAAAACAATCCTCGATGTAAGTAATAACAGACAAAGGTGGCGGCTCAGCGGCGGAGCGGCAGGTGGTGGCTGGCGGACGAATTAATATTTTAATGGTGCTATTTGTGTAAGATTGTCGGTAATGTGAAACATTCCTATCTATTGGGCACTACGTAAAATTGTCATATAAAATCAGCGAAAGTCATGCAAACGTTGGCATTTGCAATAAGGAACTCTAGTCCAATTTTTTTTTTATTAATAATGACATACCGTATATTTCCTTTTTTTTTAAATTTTTCAAAGCCGGCCAAGACGCTACAAATCTATGGCCGGTCGGTTTTGATCAGTTTTGAGGCTAGAATGTCAAATGTCAAAACAAGGATGAGCTTCACCGTACATATAATTTTAGATTCTATTCATAGTAAACCATAACTAAACATAAGTAATAAAATTATATACCTTTTTAGAAACATTAACTCAAAGAATAATAATAGCATTGAGCATTAATAATAATAATAATTATTATTATTATTTATTTATTCCGGAATTAATATTGTCATTATATTCGTATTGATAATTGGTTTGCTCACGAAAACTCTAATTTATTTCACTAATAATAGTTTTTTTTATATTAAACAAAAATTTTAGAGCTTAAAGTCACCCAAATTAACCTTAAATTTTGCCAAAACTTTGAAAATACATATTTAAAATACAAAACAAAAGTGAAAAATAAAAATGTCCGTACTAATCCAAAAACAGAATGCACACGTGACGTCAGGTGTTCCAAATGCAATGGTACCAACATAACAAGGTGTTTTGATGAAATGATTTTTTATTCACTTTTAAGTAACGATTTATAAATTCTACGTATAATTATATACCTATAATAAAAGTTATATATTCAGGATCGGCATTTGCTGATCTATATGAATGCATATTTTTAAAGCCATTATATTTTTTACTGGAGTTACTTATTTTGTTCCCTTTTTACATCTTTTGTATTACTACTTTACCTAATTATCAAACGCGACTCGCGGCCTACAAGATGATCTTTAATTTTTTCAGTGGAGAGGAGGCTGAAAGTGACATTCATAATTTCACATTTCTGGGGATTTTTTGATTTTCATGCAGTGCAAACTGATTCTGACACTGATTCTGACACTGAGGACTTACTTACAAAAACTCTATAAAGAATTGTTCTGAGCCAGGGTTTTCAAGAATTATGGCATACATTCTTTTTTATATAAAGCCATTTGAACCCTACGAAATACGACAGCGGGCTGCACGACTTGAGCCGCGGGTTGTGCATCACTCTTTTATGACAATAACAATTGCACAAGCTAGTGATTTATAACAAAACGGATTTTTACAATATAATATAACGAGTAATGGCTATAAGGAGCAAATTTAGTCGGTCTCCTCGTACTTGGTATAACCAAGTATAACTGTAATATAGTATGTAAATTTAGGTACTCACTAGCTAGCAAAATCAAATTAAGTTTACAATTTTGTTATCCATTTATGGATCTGACTTTCTGAAGAAATGCGTTTTAAGTTTATCTCTGAGTTTTTCATCAATCTTATGAGATCATGTGGCAGTTTACTCCAGGCTCTAGGGCCCGACACTCTGAAAATACACTCTGAATGTGCGTGTATCTGGTATGCGCTTTGGTTCCTTCAACCTTCCGATAGCTAATGAATCTAGTGAGGTATATAGTATGTATGTTATTTGTTGTTCCAGGTAGCTGATAGCTGACGAATCTATTAAGGTATATAGTATCTATGTATGTTTGTCATTCCAGGTAGCTGATAGCTGACGAATCTAGTGAGGTATATAGTATGTATGTATGTTTGTTGTTCCAGGTAGCTGATAGCTGACGAATCTCGTGAGGTATATAGTATATAATGTTGTTTGTTTGTTGTTCTAGGTAGGAGTATGATCCTGGAAGCAGCCCGACCGCGGAGCAGCTGGTGAAGTTCTTCAGGAATGCATTTCTGGATAGATAAACGCAGTCAGTGCGGCTACAGCGGCCGTAGAGCACCCCCCTCTCTGTCTACTGGTAACAAACACACTCGATCATTTGCTTAATATTGCAAGAAAAGATGACTGGTAACATTGTTAAACTGATCTACGCAGCTGTCCCATACGTGATCTCTCGGCGGCTATCCTCGTATGCGGATGTCACACACATTATCGTATATTTGAATAGTAAATGGATGCAGTTTGTTATTTAAAAAAAAAAATTCATATATAATCCATAAAGCTTTACTAAAACACATACATTTTGTCAAAGCATGCCACAGGTGCGATAGATTATGTTGGAAAGGCCAGCATTAAAAGAAGCTTAAGGGGGAAGACTCAAATAAGGCGCTAAACGTCACTTCGCAGTATGCTAACGTAAGCAATACAACACATAATTTATCTGCAAATTCTTAACAGAAAGTTACGAAAGAGTCTAAGGTTTTCAGTGACGTAAATTCTTAAACTGTAACCTTTTATATTATATATAAAATACCTACAGTAATTTTAAGTAAAACGCTCGACAGTGCCTTCGCCGTTATGTTAACTGCACCCATTACAAACATATTTAATCAAAATCCTTCCACAATCTCAGAGTAAATAAGATCAAGAACCAAAAGCGTTTATTAAAAATAATTCAGTAAATCTAGATTTTCACTGTAATTCCCTCAAAGTTCAAGAATTTTTAAATTCAGTTCCGTCATACAAAAAACGTATGACAATTTCTGGCCCGCGCGATTGTTGATAAAACGTTTTATTTCGCCGGAGTAAATCAGTTGTGAGAAGTCCTTCAGAGCGAGCGGACGTCGATTTGAAATTCGATATTTCTGTCTGTTTTATGACGAATAGCTGGGAAGAGAGGTGTTAAACTGCCACCGGAATGTAGGAATTACGTATTTTCGATTTTTTTTGTTATAATCACATTTCTTTGCAACGTTCTTTAAGATGGTCCAAAAAGTGATTAATTTATTATACGGCACAATTTAAAACGCCTGCGTACTGGAAAAAAACTGACGGACGTGGTACAGATCTACAAGATTAGATCTTTGCAGGCGGTCAACAGCA
The DNA here is from genome assembly GCA_022606495.2 of Halesus radiatus. NCBI lineage: Eukaryota > Metazoa > Arthropoda > Insecta > Trichoptera > Limnephilidae > Halesus > Halesus radiatus. The sequence continues at coordinate 183,521 of JAHDVE020002886.1, forward strand.
AAACTAATGAATAAACGAATTATTTTTAAAATCTTAACATTTTTTGTGCCCATATAATTTACAATCTTGACGCCCCTGACTGCATGTATAAGTATGCCGATCTGTGCCTATCAAAATTCATAGTTTTAGCGGCTATTTTGAATTTCTAGATATTCACACCGATTTGGTTAGAAAGCGGCGTAAGTCATGTTAGGGGGGTGCTGAAGTCAAATTTAATGTCAACCTGAGTAATTTCGATGGCCATTTTTAATTTTGAGTTCTCTACCGATTTGGTTCAAAATCGGAATTAAAGTGTTTGGAAGTGAACTGAAATCAAATGCGAAGAATGATAACAAAGAATGTTTTTCTTCATTTCAAATTGTAGAATCTTTATCCTACTTTAAAAAATATTAATTAACCTTCACCGAAAAATTACCCCTTAATTAATAATTTTTTTTAAAATAGCGAAGTTTGTTTTTTTTTATTTCTCGCTATTTTTTTTAGTGTTTAACCAATTTTGACAGTGAAGGGGTAATTTTTCGGTGAAGGTTAATTAATATTTTTTAAAGCAGGCTAAAGATTCTACAATTTGAAATGAAGAAAAATATTCTATGTTATCATAATAACATACAATGTTTTTCTTTATTTAGAACACTTGTATTTCGGACGATATTAGGTCCTTGGAGACCAATTTGTTTTCAAATTGTACCATCTTTAGTCTACTTTAAAAACAATAGATTAACCTTTACCGAAAAATTACTCCTTCACTGTCAAAATTGACCAAAACACTAAAAAATAGCGAAGAATGACAACTTACAAAAAATTTGAATAATTTAGAACCGCTGTATCTCGGACATTATTAAGTCGTTAGAAACGTATTTGATTTCAAATTATAGCATATTTGGTCTACTTTGCTTGGGGGAGGGGCAAGGGGAAGATAGGAGACTTTTGTGAAAATACTCCCTGTTATAGGTATTATTCACCGGCAAAATATCAGTTTTTCTTATTGCCTTCATTGACTTGGTGAATTGTATTCAAGCTTATTGTGTGCATCTGGAATGGGTTGTAAATCATCGTTATCTACCTATGTTATATTTTTACTGCTGTTTAGTATACAATATTGAAGGGCGTTTCTAAATCCCAAAAATTATCAAAAGACAAATAATTCTTATTCCCGATTAATAAACGGGATCTAATTCACATCCTCCATCTTGGTTCCCAATTCAAATGTAATAGTAGAATTACTTAACCATTAATAAAAACCAAAGCCACTAATAGAATAGCCATATAAAAAAGCATCCAATTCATTTCAACCACCTTGAATCCCCTAGTGGACAATCGAAAAACGGATTCCTTGATTCAAAATCCATGAAAATAATTCCCTGTGTCAAAAAGCTGTGCTTATAAGTATTTCTGAGCAGTTGGTCCACGTTACCCATTTCTATAATATTTCCGAAGCTAAAAAAAAGATTATGCTGTGAAGAAACAAATATGTAAATAGTAACAAAACAAATCTTTTGTAAAAGGGAGGCACTTTGTATGGCTACTGACAATAATTAATATATTATATATAAATTGAAAAAAAACATATTCTCATCAGTTACCCTATCCTATTACCAACAGATGCTAAGTTAAGTCTGTCAAGCTTCTATTTATTTATTTTTATACAGCGAATAAACGAAAAAAATATAGAGCAAATGTTTTTTGTTTCGTATTGCATCAATACGCTATTATCCACATTTCCCCAATCCTGCTGCCGGATCGCGGTGGTCCGTGGTTTTAAGTTTGAGGCCTAAAATTCCTAACGGCGGTGAATACGCGGTCTTATACTGGACCCTTAACACATTCATTGCTAACTAAAATTCGTACATATTAATGCCATGCTGAGAACATTTGACTGAAAGGTCGAGCGAACTAAAGGAGCGTTTACATGAGCATAATATTGTATAGACATAATTTACTGTTTTTTTTTCAGAAGAAAACGAGAAAGAGGAATGTGTAATGTTTTATTTATTATGACGAACTAAAGGAGTATTTACATGCGGAAAAATTTCGTATGCTTTATGCACGACAATGACAAAACGCTTCTAACGACCGGTATGAATGACGGATCTATTCAAACTGCCGAACAGTGACAGTGCCTAGCGCTGAGGCTAGAAACGACTCAAAACCACATGGCTGCGTCTGTTTTAGACCGGAAATGGAACAGACGGCGCAACTTACTGTCAACGCGTGACGCGCGGTGTCAGCAATGAACGTGTTAAACAGATTCTACACAACATCCCCAAAGATATAAAGTTAATATAATATTTCCTCCTTGGAATTAATAACAAAAAAGCAGAATCTTTTCTTGTAATTTCAGTTTGACTTATTTTTACTTGTATTGTGTGTTGTGATGCAGGTGTGGGCAGGACGAGGCGGGAGCGCCACCTGAAGCCCATGGTGACCCCGGTGCACCGCTTCCAGAGCGTGGAGTGCGTGGCCGGCCCTGCGCGCCCGCACCACCCGCTGCAGCACACGCAGAGGATCACGCACCACTTTGGGTTAGTCTCCCCTGCCCCTGAAGTGTGAATAAATATGCTTATTGGTATAAAGATGTTATTTGTGCATTTACATTGCCTACACAATGGGATTATCCAAATTCCGTGACAATGAATTTCAAACAGGAAATTACAATAAACACTGTATTTCTAAAAAAAAATTTCAGCTTTTGCTGCACTATACACAACATACATTTACATATTGCTGTCAAGCTATAGGTTATTAAAGACATTTAACATGGAATTGCATGGAGATTAAGCCGAGAAAGAGGTGATTACTCCTATGATGAAGTTATTAGAAAAGTGTAGGAAAGACTTTGATCTCATTTGCATTTTCAAAATGATTCATCGTATTATTGACTCACCTTCTTTGTTGCAACTCATCCAGTTCAACATTCCTTGCCGTAGTAATTTTTAGTAACAGCATATATGATTTTTATCAGGCTTTACAAAATTAAACCTCGAAGATTATCATTTAGTTTCCTGTTTAGTATAGTTCCTGATGTCCAGACTCACTGCTCCAATCTGTTAGACCTATTTTTCACTACTGATCCACACGGTTATGGGATTGATGTCACAGCGCCTTTAGGATTGTGCGACCCCTGCCTAGTGACGACTTTAACTTCAGACCGCCAATCGAGAGGCTGAAGAGAAGTGTGGCACTATAGGTCAGCAGATTGGTTCGGTCTGCGGGTTCACTTTAATGCTTTCCCGTGGTCAGCTGTCTGTTTTCAAATTTCGGATCCTTCCAGATGTGCCCAGGAAATTGGTGAAGTCATCACATCTGCGATGGATGGCTTCATTCAATCCACCGTTAAACAAACTGGTGTAGGCTCAAAGCTGCGGTTCAGTCGAGAATGTTCCGAAGCAGTTTAACCAAAAAACGTGGCTTAGCGAGCCTACAACACATCTCGAACGTCAGAAAACAGATCAGCATATAACAAATTGGCAAAGGAAAGCAATAGGTCAATATTTTAGCACAACCTACAGAACAGCAAAAAGCTAGCTGTCTGCCCGCATGGCAGCAGAGCATTCTGGTCGCTAGCGGATTCCATAGGTCGCTATTCTTGCAAATCCAGTCTGCCACCTCTTACCAGACCCGACGGTTCACTAGCGAACACTGCCACCGAAAAGGGCAACCTTTTAGGGAAAATGTTTGCAGAAAACTCAGCCCTTGATGATCAAGGCACCATTCAGCCCTCGGTTCCTCATTGCGGTTTCTATATGAAAAAGCTAAGGATCCGACATCGGGATGTACTCCACGTTTCACGGGGAGTCGACGTTAATAAAGTGGGCCTGACAGAATACCTGCCTTGGTATTGCAGAGGTGTGCTGCAGAAATTGCTCCAATTTTGACAAAGCTCTTTAAAATGTTCCTAAAATGTGGCTCTGTGCCTTTTGGTTGGAAAAAAGCTGTCATTCATCCCATACCTTACAAATAAATACCTAAGAAAGGTGACCGCTCCAACCTGGCTAACTACCACACTATAGCGATCACATCAGTTCTGTCCGAGGTGATGGAACATGTGATCAACGACAAACTGCTCACATACCTCGAGAAAAACAAAATTATTAATGTCCGGCAATATGGATTCCGGTAGAACCGCTCCTGCGGTGATCTTCTCGCATATGTGACGCATGTTTGGGGGCGGTGCCTGGAATGTCACGGTGAGACTCAAACGGTCTCAACTGACATTTCCAAGGCCTTTGACCGGGTTTGGCACCCAGGACTTGTCAACAAACTGCCTTCTTACGGACTTCCCGTATCCTTGTGTATGTGGATTGCTGACTTTTTGAGAGAGAGATCGATTCAGACGGTTTCATCTCTTCCTCGCATTCAATAAATGCTGGTGTCCCACAGGGATCGGTTCTGTTACCGACTTTGTTTTTGTTGCACATCAATGACCTTTTGACATGTGCACCAATTCATTCTTACGCGGATGACAGTACAGTCTATGATAGTTTTTTTGTTTGACAAGCCCCCAAAGGGCACACAAACTCCAACGGCTCGGAGGGCTCTGAAGCAGAGAATGGACGGTTACTTCGAGAGGGTTTCCTCTTGGGGTAAGAATAACCTCGTCGAATTTAATGTTTCAAAGACCCTATCATGTCTGATTATGTCTAAAAGGGATTGAAAAGCAATCTTCCTAACAAGCCCTCCTTGATATGCTTGGTGTAACCCTAAGTGGCCAGCTCGAGTATGGGGGCTCCATCCAAGGCAGAGTAACGTTAGCCTCTCAGAAGTTGAGCGTACTGTACAGAGCCTGCAGATACTTTAATAGTAAACAACTGTTGACCCTGCACAAATATCAAGTGCGCCCCACTGGAGAATTTCGCAGCCTTATCCTCTGGTTGGGAGCCCCAAAATATCTGAAAAAACTCTTCACTCTGTGCAGAAACGGGCGGTCCGTTTGATGCCAAACGCACGCCCAACATTTGCACACGGTTGACATTTGTCACATGAGAACGGTTCGCTTCTACGACTCGTTCTTGTGTTCAACAGCTCGGCTGTGGAATGATCTGCCGGCCTCTGTGTTTCCTCCCTCCTACAGCATGGGTCTCTTCAAGACCCAGGTTCACTCCTTCCTATCTTCTAAAAGACCTTCCACACAGCATCCCCAAAGATGATATAGGCTTTGAGGGAATTTACTTCTCTGTGGAGTTACTGAAAATAAAAGAAATTATTTTAATAATATCTATTTATCTAATTTTTATAGAGGTGTGTTTAAAAGAAAAGGTGAATTTTGAATTAATCAATATCCATTTTCTCCCCTTCAAAGTAATCCCCCTCAGATATAATGCACTTATGCGAGAGCTTCTTCCAATCCTCGAAGCACTTTATGAATGCGCTTTTCGGTATGGCCATCAGCTCGTTCTTCGATTGTGACTTTATCTCATCAATTGTGGCAAAACGCTTTTCTTTCATTGGTCTCTTCAGTTTCGGGAATAGGAAAAAGTCACAGGCAGCCAAATCTGGTGAATACGGTGGTTGAGGCATGATTACGGTGTTGTTTTTGGCCAAATAATCACGAACAAGCATTGATGTATAGCTGGTGCATTATCGTGATGCAAAATCCATGATTTGTTTTCGTGATCACAATTCCGATCGTTTGAGCCGTATTGCATCACGCAAACGTTGCATAATTTCCTTGTAGTATTCCTTATTAACCGTACAACCTGTTGGCAAGAACTCATGATGCACTACGTCATTGTAATCGAAGAAAACAGTGAGCAAAACCTTCACATTTGATCGAACTTGGCGTGCTTTTTTCGGTCTTGGCTCTTCTGGCTACTTCCATTGGGATGATTGGGCCTTGGTTTCGACGTCATAACCATATACCCGCGTTTCATCACCAGTTATGACCCTTTTGAGCAAATCTGGATCGTCGTTGACGTCATTCAACAACTCCTGAGCGATACTAATGCGACGTTGCTTTTGCTCAAAATTTAGCAATTTCGGAACAAACTTCGCTGCCACACGTTTCATGCCCAAAACATCCGAGAAAATTGCATGGCATGAGCCGATTGATATGCCAACATCCTCTGCAACTTCCCTAATAGTGATTCGACGATTTTCCAAAACCATTTTCTTCACTGTTTCCATGTTTTCTTTGTTTGTTGATGTTGTTGCAACTCCAGGACGCTCATCGTCATTAACATCTTCTCGGCCTTCTGTAAAGCGCTTGTACCACTTATAAACACTTTTTTGAGACAATGTAAACTCGCCGAATGCCACAGTCAACATTTTAAGTGCGTTGGAGCACTTTATTCCATTTTTAATGTAAAATTTAATACATATTCTTTGATCCATTTTTTTCGAAAGTAAAAAATTGAAGAACACACCAAAACGTGACTAACCTTTCCAGTTGTCAAAAACAAACCACTAATCCAAAATGGCTGATAATGCTAACATATGATAAACATATGTGTACCAACATAGCAAAAAAAAAATCGATAATCGAATGTACACAGCCCGCGGATATTCAAAATTCACCTTTTCTTTTGAACACACCTCGTATACATACCTTCAATAGACGCTTATTCTTGATTTGCTATTTACAGATATTCTTGAAATTTTGTTATTATACACGCTCATAAGGACTCTTTATTGGTTACATATTTTTCACATTATAGTCTATGTCTTATGCTTTATGCTCTATGTAAAAAGCGAAAAGCGTCAATGATTCAAAAATAAAATAATTTTTGAAAGATAAACTCTCCCATTCCTTTGCAGCATTCCAGCGTCCAACGGGGTGCTACCCCCCGGCGCGGCGGTACGGCCCCCAGTGGAGACGGACACCTCTGTGTACCTGGATCCCCCCAACGAGACGCCGGGCCCCCGTCTCCGCTCGCCGCCGCCCCCGCTCATGCCCCCGCACCTCAAGTGCGGCATGTGGGCATCCTTCGCGCTGGCTACCATCTTTGTGGCATCGGCAAAATTCTACTTCGACCATCAGGTTTGTCTTTATAGCATTCATTGTACTGTGAATTGAGATGGCGGGATAATAGTCAAAATTCTTTCATTAATACAATGTATTATTTCGAGTAACAGGTGATGAAGAAGAGACATTGGACTGCCGTTCACACTCTTTTATATTCATTTCTTCTATTTCTCTCATGTCGTATCTTTCATACTAGACATAGGTCGCACAGTCGTTGCGTTGATTTATTACAGTGAAACTCTTTTATAAGGGTTTTCATGGAACGGAAAAAAAATGGTTGGTGTCAAATTCTTAGTAAGTTAATTTCAGTTTATAAGGGATTAAAAAAACACTGGAACTTCTGATGTGGGAACCTTATAAATATGTTTCACTCTATTGTATAATATATTGATTGAAAATAATGTATAATAATGTATAATATAATATGTATAATATATACACTATCGCAGACCCGTGAAAAATCATGTTATATTAAAAAAATTTAAAGTAATAATTTCTTAACAATAAATTTTTATTAAAAAATTACTAATTTGGACTATTCCAGGATCTTTTGACCTCCTTCCAAAACAGTATAATATTTTCTCAGAAGTGGTTTGTCATTTTCATCCCCTCTTCCTCTTCCAGGCGTTTCTTTCGTTCTTTCACTCCATCACATACTCTTTTCTTGCATCCCTTGTAAACTTCTTTCACTCTATCCCTCTCTTCGCTAGAAGCACTGCTAGTCGCTATCAGACATAACCACGCTTTCTTCTTCTCTGAGACCAGTGCTTTAATCTCATCATCCCACCATGCATCACCTTTCTTCCTATTTTCATACTTACTTCTTACATTATCGTTTTGTATTGAAGTGTGTGTGAAATGTGTGTCGCGGAAGAGGTTTACCCTCGACACAACCAGGAAATAGTCGGTTTCTACCTCAGCCCATCTGAAAACTCTCATGTCTGCGGTGACGGCTCTCAACCTAGAGTCAATTACTACAAAATCAATCATTGACCTCTCATTTCCTTTTTCCCACATATATTGGTGGATACCTTTTGATTGAAAAAGGTATTCGATACAAATAGGTTCCACTCTAAACATACTTCAAGCATTCTGTTTCGATTGTCATTCGTTCTTTTATCCCCAAATAAACCTAAGGCTGACTCAAAACCATCCCTTCTAACTCCCACCCACCCATTCAAATCCCCTACCGTTATAATCCTTTCATTCGTATTCTTTAATCTCATCACATCGCTCACACCAGTCCAAAAATCATCTTTCACTTCATCGCTTTCAGAGTTGACAGGAGCATAGCATATAACTAAAAACACTCTTGTCAACCCGATTTTGAATCGGATCCACATTATTCTCGGACTTGCACATTCATATTGCAACATATATTCCACCATTCTAGAAGACAGTAACGTTGCAACACCCTGACAAGCCCTATCTGTATCTGGTCTACCAGACCAGATGACGAGCGTATCATTGTGCTGCATCCTACCGCTCCCCTTTTTTCATACTCTCTATTATACAGAGTACATCCAAACTTTTCCTTACCATCGTATCACATAGTTCATTCATCTTTCTTTCTTTCCATTCCACCTCTGACATTCCACGTGTCAATTCGACATTGTTCACGTTCCTTCCTCCTCTTCGCGCTAACGAAGGGTTGGCGGTGTGATGGATAGCTAGCCTCATCGACACATGTGTCGGCCATTCCCTTCCACGGACTACTTAACTACCCATAACTAAACTTAACATAACATAGCACAATAAAACGTAGCTTATCTAACTTGTAACTTACCATAACATAATATAGCTTATAACTTAAAATAACATAGCACAATAAAACATTTTTTTTTTTCTTGTCAAATTTTGTCAAAAACAAAAAACAAAAAAAAACTTAAACAAAAAACAATAAAACTCTTTATGGTCCAAAGTTGGCCACACGGGGAATTCCAACTAAAATAAAGCGTCTTATCACTAGATTTATATTGTAAATTGTTTTTAAAACACACATATCGTCCTCTATCAGTAGAAAAAAAAAGCGCGTGGTTTCAGTCCCATGTCATCCTTCCAGATGTAGGAACTTGTACCGGGCTGGCCGGGGCGGTGGAGAGCAGTGGGGAGCTGCGACGCGGTTGCATGATAACTCGCATGATTTTTTTTTCTGGTGCGAACATTAGAACATGTGGTCTAAGGTCATCCTATAAGGGCAACGGCGAAGACGGGCTGTGGCGGTGGGTAGCGGGGAGGGGAGGGGTGTTCATAGGTGCTCGTTTCACCAGATGATCGTCTTCCCTGCACATCTGGTCCATGTAACAGATCACGGCATTTTCGAACTGCATTTTTAAGTCTTTTTTATAGGTGGAATGTATGAAATATATATTTTACCTCATATTTTACGATAAATAACGAGACTGACTAAAACACGTCGGGCTGCTCCGTATTGTTAACGTATTCCAGATAATTGTTCTTTGTTTAAACCTAGCGCAATGAAACATTAATACACAATACATTATGTGAAAATGTCCATAATTAATACCAAGGAATTGTTTTCTAGAGCTATTAATTAGAGATTCGCGGAGTACAAGTTTTACCGAGTTACCGAGTACGAGTTTTACTCGGTTTGATGTTTGCCAAACTGAGTACTCAGCCGAATAACTCGGTTGAGGCGGCTGCTTCAACTTCGTCGTCGGAATCGAATGCAACAAAAGTGAAATAAATCCTTCAGGAGTCATTTGCGGCAAAGTGGGATATAAATGATTCGCGGGCTAAAGAAATCCACAAAGCTGTCGCCGAAATGATTGCTATTGACAACCAACCGATTTCCATAGTGGAAGATAATGGGTTTTGAAGATTAATGAATGTTTTAAAGCTGAAATATCAAATCCCCGGAAGAAAGTATATCAGCGAAGTTGCCATACCAGAAGTTTACATCAAAGTGAAAAGCATAATTAGAACGGAAATTGCAAATGTTAAAGCTGTATCAATAACCACTACTGATATTTGGACCTGCATGAACATGACTTGCTTGGTTTTCTAAGCTATACTGCTCACTGGCTCAACTGCTGAGGAGTTTATCCTACAGCACAGAGTGCTGCAAATGCAGCATTTTAGAGGAAACCATACAGGTGATAATATTCGATCAGTGCTGTAAGACTTATCTGTGAGCTGGGTAATTGATACTATTATTCATGTGATTTTGAGAGACAATGGACCCAATGTAGTCAAAGCTATTAATGATAGTTCTCAGCAAAGGATGCTACATACATACACTGCAATTGGCCATAAAAGCTTCTCTGAAAGTTCAAAATGTAAAAGACGCTATGGTCTAAGCTAGAGGAATTGTAGGCCACTTTAATCATTCTGCATTGCCGCAAGGTAAGCTGGACATAATACAAAAAGAACTTAAACTGCCTGAACACAAACTCGTGCAGGACCTTACCACGAGATGGAACAGCACATATTATATGATTGAAAGATTGGTAGAGCAAAAAAGGGCAATTTCACTATATATCAGACAATCCGAGTACAGCCAATCTTCAACAGTTGACAGAACGTCAATAGGAAATTTAAAGAGAGTGTGTAACGTTACTCAAACCTTTTGACAAAGTCACCAAAATTACCAGCTCAGAAGTAATACCCCACACCAATGCTCTTCTAAAATATTTATCAAAACCTGAAGTCGGTGAAATCTGCCCAAACATGCTGTGGATATGCAACAAAAGCTTAAATATGAAGTTCAGGATCGCTTTCAAGGCTTAGAGGGTGATAAATATTACTGTTTGGCTACTTTACTGGACCTCAGATTCAGAATGAGATCCAGAGAAATGCGAATTGATCAGGAAGATCCCATTTTTAGAATCCGTTGAAAGAAGCAATGTTACAGAGCGCCAGCAGCAGTGAAGAAAACGAATCTAATTCTAACCTTAACCAATTAAGACAATCATGAGATGCTCATGCATCATTTTGGAATTGCTTCCAAGAACTTGCTTCTACCCAGCCACCGGAGCGCGACGATCCTAAAAGCCCCATCGCTCTAGAATTGGATCGATATGTAAATGAAGGATTGTTGTCAAAAGATAGTCTTTTCGAGTGGTGGGCAAGACATAAAACAAGATATCCAGAGATAGCACATTTAACAAGATTCTTTTTATGTGCACCTGCAAGCACTGTGTATAGCGAGCGTTTATTTTCAGAAGCAGGTAACGTCTATGAAGAAGAAGGGAACAGGCTGTTACCAGAACGTGCGGAGAGTCTTGTATTCTTATATCACAACTTGCCTTTGCTAAATTTTAAATATTAATTGTTTAAATTCAATTTTAATAAATACAGCTTTTTTATCCTCTGGTTTTTATTCTATTTCCCAAAATATTATATTAATTTAGTTAAACAGAGTATACTCGTCATTTAAACAGAGTTATTCGGCCGAGTACGAGTAATAAAAAAATGTCGAATACGCCGAGTACCGAGTATTAAACGAGTACTCAGCCCATCACTACTATTAATATAAATGCACTCTTGAGGCGAACCTTCACAAAAGTGCACTATAGAAATGAACTATTATTAAGTAAAATGAATCTGCATCAAGCAGAAAAGAACATTATCAACACAGATGACGCCAAACTTATTGTTTGAGTGTAAATTTTTTTAACTGATGGTTCGATCTATGTATCAGTCAGGGCCATTTATCTCGGTTGCTTTTATTCCTTACCCGAAGTTAAACGTACAATATTTTTATTTATTTAATTTCTAGAAATATCGTTAAAAATAAATGCAAAATCTTCACAATTAAATTTAGGTTCTTTAATTTGGTTGTACGCATTAAGGTCCATTCACATCTACCAGCACCGGGCAGTGCAGAACAGTATAGTACAGGCACGACAACATTAGTTGCCTGCATTATCGATGAACACATTCATATTACAGCCTACCTAGTGTAATGTATTCGCACATGCATGGGCAAGAACCGGCTGAGATTGTCGGCTAGAATTTTTTGACTTGCTGGTGCCGCTTGTGACGTCTGCACCTGCGCAGTTAGTTTGAACACATACCGTTAGCACCCCCATCTTCGTCAGTTGACGTCAGTAGACGCAGACATTGCTAAAGCCGAAAAGATGGATAACGATAAATTGATTGAATTAGACAGGGAATTTAGGTTATATAATAATAATAAATATGGGAATAGGATTATAAAATCCTCAAACATGTTGTGGCAGATACTAACGCTCAGTTGACAGCCGTACTCGCATCTATGCTGTGTTTGTGCTGTGCTGCACTGTGTAATGTGAATACTCGCGTCTGCTGTGTTGCACGGTGTAATGTGAATATTCGCGTCTGTGCTGTGCCTCTACTGTACTGTTCTGCTTTGCGCAGTGCTGGTAGATGTGAATAGACCATAACACAACGAGGATTCAAATCTAGAAATTGGTCGCTCCCCGAGGCTAAGGTTAAAGAAGGAATGCTTAGATCACTTAACGTTTGATGTGCCGGAATTACCCATCAGAAATACAAAATTTGTATACGTTGAACGCCGGCATATCCGATCGGCAATGTCAAAAAATCATTTCTCTGAATATAAGTAGCTCTTCTGGGGAAAATACTTATGATAGATACATACAATTCATACAAATATATGAACATATTATTTGGTAAGACTGTACAATTTCCAAAAACATCATTTTGCAAAAAATGATTGTATTGATGTTATTGTAGCTGAAAATTTTTTTTTTTTAAATTTTCCCTACAATTTTTTTTTATGTAAATGTTTATGCTAGCGTTTCAATTTGATCAATTATTTAAAAATCTTCGTACGAAAATTAAAATCATTTTCGGCTACACCAGTAATGTAGTTTTTTTTCAATCTCAGCACTCTAGTTTTAAAAAAAAAAAAATATTTACATAAAAAACAAAAACAAAAAATACACAAACGACAACGATAAATCGTACATAACATAATATTTCCTTATTATCTAATACAAATACCTTCTTTCAACTAGCCAAGTTTTCAATATATTTATTAATTGTTTAGTTTTAATACAGTACACCAAAATGTCACGCGCCGCCCCTGCAAATGAATATGTGTTTTAATGTCACATCTGTCACAAAACAGGCATTGTCTAGTGAGGCGGGTAATGTCAATATATTATGTAAAAATAAAATAATCAATGCCCGGGTTGCCGGAAATAAAATTACAAAAGAGGTGTGAAAATAATGCCATGTATTTCGGCAATCCTTAGATCCTATATGACCAGGGCAGCGGTATGGAGGTGCTGGTGTTCTGCGGGCTGCTAGTGGTGTTGCTGCTGGGTGCGTGCACTGTGTCTCTGTGTCGCGCACGCGTGCCTCCCTCGCTGCCCCTGCCGCCCCTCACTGCGCCTCCCCTCCTCAACGTTGTGCGCCAGGTACTGTCATGCACGCCTGTCTATATATATATAATTCGAAGATCTTATATGTCCAGGCAAGTGGCATGTGTAGGTATTTCAACGGTTCTCTTGTCACTTGAGTGAAAATAGAGCCCATATTCAGAATGTTTTTTATTTGAAAAATGTTCTGTCTCTTCACTTCCCTTATGCCCAAGTGTTTGAACTTGCGCGTCCGATTTTCAAAAAGAAATTTTGATCAGCTGTTCAACCTTAAACGCACTGATAAATTGGCATTTAATGGAGGTCATTTAAATGTCGAAAATTTTAAATTGCCCAGGTCCTCAATTTGATGGTCATCAAATGTGACGAGAGTTCGAAACTGCAATAATGAACGGGAAAACTGAAGAAGTTCACACTTCTAAACTCCAATCGAAATAATCTAAGATATATGTTCGGAAGGACGAAGGATCAAATGCAATTGCTATATCGAATGAATCTAATCTGGCATCGCTATGAGTTTGAATTATTCAAACTAATTGTATGTATGTCTCGCTCATTTACATGTATTATTATAATATGCTACCGTTTCTGCAATTCCAACTCCAATACTTATTCTTTTTGCTATCACTTACGTAGGACTACGATGATTATATTTGTTTTTGTATGCACTGCTGTATACTGTACTATACTTTGGAAGTGAATCCACAAATTCTGAAACGTTTATTGGGTCAACGTTCATTTGAATATTACCATGTGGTATTTATAATGATACTGGTATAACTTGCAACATGAATGTGATATTATGTTGGAATTCTTATAATTTAAAAATAATTCATCAAAAGTATTTCATCAAACATTGATGATTTTTTTGATATTTCTTCATCAATTTATTTATACTTTCGATGTCATAATTTTATCGGAATGTTGGATCCATAAAGATTATACCTCTAAAATTATAAACACTTGCATAGAATATTACACAACTATAAATACTAATAAATCTAGTGGGATTGTTGTTTACAAAAGATTATTATTATTGTATTATCGCAAGCAAACTGTCTAAAAATTGTACTGAATAATTATTTATGTGTTTTTGCAATATACAGATCACCTTCTTTCCAAAACATCAACACTTTTTTGAATTTGCTTCGATCTATCATCAACAATTTTTAAAAATTTGAACATCAAATTATTATAGGCGATCTCAATATTAATACTATTCCTCAATATCACCATCAATCAAACAATTATATTATATGAAAATGGCTTCATTCAGACAATCAACACCCCTACTCGAGAACAGGTCGCGACTAAATCCTGTCTAGACCATATCAAATAATCTTCATTGACTCATTTGTTATTCACACATCGATTTCGGACCACTATACTACAGCCCTCTGCATTAAAGTTAAACCTCCCCCAATTGCTAAAATTAAATACGTCCCTCGAATAAACTACACTAATTTAATTGAGGACTTGCGTTCAGAAAACTGGCAAAACGTATTTGACCAAATTGACATAGACATTGCAATGAAGGAATTCACTAGTAAACTACATTCATATATATCTAAACATACTAGTAAGAAATTCATATCAAACAGCCAGTTTAAACTCACGCCCTGGATCTCTCCTGGCCTTATTAAATCTATCCACAGAAGGAACCAACTTCATGAAAAGGCGAGAAGGTGTCCAGATAATATTTCAGTACAAGCCCATTACAAAAAAATACTGGAACTTTTGTAAAAATTTAATTAAATCTACGAAGGAAAATTATTATAAAAAGTTAATTTATGAAAATATCTATTCTCCAAAACGTTTGTGGGAAGCATTTCGTAATATTAGTAAAACAAAAAACAGTAAGTCTTCCGAAATTAAAACATTGAACATGAATAACATAGACGCTTCCAATCCCAAAAATAAGTGCGAATTTTGCTAATAAGTATTACACATCAGTGGGAGCCACATTTGCAAAAAAAATCTTTTAAAATGTAATAAAATTGAAACCGATCTCGCCAAGTTAATCACCTTTAATCTTGAGCACAAAATAGACAATATCCAAACAACGACAAACGAAGTCTTAAAAATAATAGACGGCCTAAAGACATTGAATGCTTGTAGATCAGATAAACTGTCAACAAATCTGTTTAAAGTAATAAAATCATTCATATCACCTCTGATCGCGTTCATTTCTAATCTAAGCTTCCAATTGGGAATATTCTCTGATCATTTAAAACACTCAATTATTATATTGATCCACAAAAACGGAGATAAGTCGCAGATTCAAAATTACTGGCCGATATCTCTGCTAAATTCGGTTTAAAAAATTATTGAAAAAATTGTTAAGAGCTGTCTTACCCTTTACCTTGAACATAATAACATCCTCTCAAAGAGACAATACAGATTCCGACCAGGATTAGGTACCAAAAATTCTATTGCTAAACTAACGAAAACTGTCTCCAATAATATCGACGGAGGATTTAAATGCATCACGATCTAGCTAAAGGTTTTGACACCATCTCACACAAAATTCTTTTGAAAAAACTACAGCTAATCGGTATACAAGGGCAGCTATTTAAATGGCTGGGTAGTTACTTAGAAAGCAGGAGCCAAAGAAGTAATATCAATGATACTCTAAGCGATCCAGCCAATATTGTATTTGGTGTACCACAAGGAAGTACTTTAGGGCGTATTTTATTTAATATTTACATTAATGACCTATGTAACAGTAACCTTGCCGATCACTTCATCACCTATGCCGATGATAGTCTTGATTTATGAAGGCAAAAGCTGGAACGAAGTTCATAGTAAAGTTGAAATTGGTATAAAGAAAGTTATGCAATGGCTAGAAAATAACCTCCTTACTCTCAATACGGATAAAACAAAATTCATACGTTTCAGTGCAACGCCATGTGTAATTCTTTACTTGAATGTGCATCCTTAGGATGGGGCGGTTGTGCCAAAACAATTTTGGACCCCCTGGCAAAAGCACAGAGATCACTTATAAAAGTCATCCTTAAAAACCCTTCAGGTACCCCAGTGATCAATTATTCAAATAAATCCAAGTTCTTGATGTCAGACAACTGTATATCAGGAAAATTTTGTATGTTCCGTACAGTAGTTATGACGTATATCCAAGAACTTAAATTCTTTTTGTATTGTACGCACATAAACAACGTCACCACTACCCATCTATCGACCATTATCACGACACCAGACACTCAAGAAGTAATCCAATAGTTTCAACAAAAACCATGACATCCCTTGCTCAAAGACAATTTTCGTACTTAGGAACAAAATTGTTCAACATCATACCCGATACATGGAAAATGAAAAGTACAAACGTCCTACGTAAATTGATCAATGTTTGGCTTCTCCATTTAGGGAGGGTCAAAAGCGAACACATGCTGATTAATAGATATGTACACTTTTAAATTAAATATTTAATTCGTTATTACTCTACATTAAACTAAAAAATGTATATCACACTTTAAAAAAAAAAACCACTCAATTTTTAAAAACTTTACTTTATGGATTCTTTAATAATCCTTAATCTATCTAGGGCTTATAGCAATATCCTAGGAATTGTATAATACCCTCCATCTTTTCTATCTAACTAGTACTGCGGCGCTTTGGCCTTATTACTATTACCATATCATGGTTTGATTTACTTGACTGAATTTATGTTACATTATTTGTGCTCTTTGGGAAAAGATCTTAACTGGATTAAAAACCCTAACCAAGGAAAGGAAAAAGGACAAACATTTGGTTATGAACAATTTAATAAAGTAACTTTTTGTACTTACTGAATAAAATATGTTATTAACTATTTGCTGCATCCACTTCGGGCTGCATCCCCGAGTTTCGTCGTAGGCTCATAAAGCTGAGTGAACGTAACACAATCTTATTAATATTACCTTTTTTTAGTACTCAATTTTAAACGAATTTTTTTCCTCATAGTACCAACCAGTACCTATCAAACACATATACACAACCTCTTTATACTTAATTATTATACTTTTTTCTAAATATATTATATTACCATACTATGTCAATACTAGCTTTTTTCCCTTCTATTTTTATATAATGGCACTTAATATGAACTAAACTTGTCAATTTGACTGTCCTAAAATGGGATTTGTTCCTAGTTGGGCAGTCAAAGCTTTCTCAAATGTTGTTGTTAAATAATGTATTTCAAATAAATAAATATTATTATTATTATTATTATTATATATCTCTCTTCCAGGACTCTAATTCGGACCTATCACTTGGCACCATGCTGAGCCTGCAGGCGGCCGTGCCGGTGCCCCAGGGGCCCCCGCCGGTGCCTGTACCCCCCCCGCCTCCCCCGCCCTATCACATCGCCGTGCTGCTGCCCGCGCGCCCCGTCACCGAGGCGCCCCCCCCCTCCTACGAGAAGGCCATCAGCTAATTGCCAAAACACCATAATTACTATACCCACAGTACAGTGTAGGTTGACATCTGAAAATGCTGAGATTTTCACCAACTTCCCTTATTAAATTGGTTAAATGGGAAGTTAAGAATTGATATTTTGTTTACATGAAAAAAAAATTCCAGTGTATTACATTCTTCGATATGTTGTCAAATATTATAACCCTGTATGAGTCACCATGTATATTACATTCTTCGATATGTTGTCAAATATTATAACCCTGTATGAGTCACCATGTATATTGACTCTTCACATATGTACAGGTAGCTATGAAGTATTTTCCCATCATAAATGTAACTAAATTATAACACATGTCTATACTTACTTATTATGCTTTGAATAATATAACCACTGTGGCAATTTGCTGGATAAAATTTTCAATTTTCATTGAATATAACTTTCATTCAATCAATCATCAATCTAAACGATCTGTTGAATTTAACTCTCAGAATTCATAAATCCATACAACGATCACTGTAAACGATACATTGAATATAATTCTCATAAATCACAACATACAAACATCAATGTAAACAATCTGTTCAATCTAACTCTCATAATTAATAAATACGTACAACCATCACTGTAAACAATCCGTTGAATGTAACTCTCACAATTCACAACATACAAACATCAATATAAACAATTCGTTGAATACAATATAACTATCATAATTCACAACATACCAATGTAAACTTCAATGTAACTAACTAATCCATCGAATATTAACTCTCATAATTCACAATTTTAAACCATCAATGTACACAATTTGTTGATCTAAACATCAATGTAAACAATTCATTGAATATAACTCTTGTAATTCACAGAGTACATCTATCATTGTTAAACAATTTGTTGAATATCTCCCCCCCCCCATAACAACACATAACCATTAATGTAAACAATTCTTGAATATAACTCTCATTATTCACAACATACAACCGTCAATGTAAACAATTCTTGAATATAACTCTCATTATTCACAACATACAACCGTCAATGTAAACAATACATTGAAAAGAGCTTTCACAAGTAATACTTGATACAATCATTGGCACAATATTGTTACTGTATGCAATCATTTGATTAAAAAACGTAACAAATAACAATCGGTGTTACAATGTGTATGCCAAGATTATCTGTAAAATAATTATAACATTCTCCAAAGAAATTATTATTGTTACCAAATTAGAGTGGTGAAGATTGGTGCCAAAGTTGAAAAGCATCGTACGATCATTTGTATGGATCCCTTTTTCAATATGTATAACCAGTATCTTTACAATTATTATTGTTACCAACAAAGATGATATGATATTGTATTATGTATTCTATTATATATTTACCAATCTTTTAGGTATTTACGATGCCATGGAATACTGAACCTTACAAACTGTGTAAATATAATGTATGTAAAACAGATTTTGATCTTTGTAGCTTGTCTTGTAAAAATCAACAAATATTTTAAATATATGTATGTATAGGTATTTGCAGCCAGAGTTGACACGAACACAGTACTCACACAGGTGCATTGTTTGCATACAGCATATTTCAAATGTTCATACAGCATATTCGACTTCAGAAAAAAAGTTTATTTTTAACCCTCCCCTTACGGTGCTAGAAAAAATGAGGAAAAAACAGCCGGCTACTACTGACGACCACGTTTCTTGACACGGTGAGCGAAACCCTATACCCCTCTCGCTCACTGTCACAGCACTCGGCAAGTTACCAACGCACGCAGACATACGTATACATATATGTTTTAACCAATTTTTTTTACTATTTTTTTTCTGTTATGTTCGATGAATACTTATTTATATATGTGTTTTAATTATTTTATCCAATACATAAATGTATTGCTGAGGAACACCTAAAATGTGAACTCTGTGTTTAGTATATTTACAGAGATATTGAAATAATTAGAAACAGGTCAAATCAGTTGACAGCATCGGCAAGGAAGGGTTAGTAATATACATAATAAAAAGAACACACGTTTTTGATAACTATAAAAACTATTTGAATATTCAAATTTTATCAACGTATAGGTAAAAATAAATAGGCACAACCAAGACAAAAGGCTATTCTTCTGTGACCTTTCGCAAAGATATCACTGATGGAATCCTAAATTGTTTTTGGATCAACTCTTAATTACGCAACCTATACTACATATTCATATTATTAATCTATTTAAGCTAAGAACCGATTGAAAAATTTCAGGAAGATTTAATCTTTACCCCGGTGTTAATAAATTAATATTTCTAATGACTCTTATCGGGTTCTTAGCCTAAAAAAGCCAAGGTTTTTTTTAGCTTAAGGTAAATTTCTATTAGATAGAATTAACGGCCGTTCTTTTCAACTTTTCAATTGATTAATCTGAGGTACCGATCAGCCAAGTCTTTTCAATTGCTCAATCTGAGGTACTGATCAGCAGTATTTATTATGAATACACATCATTTGTTTTAAATACTGTAATACGTGAACTAAAATTTTATATAGAGTGGAAGATACTCTCAGTATCGCCCTGGTGAAAGACCACCATTCAGAATTGAAACATTCCTTGAAATGGCTTTTAGCCGTGTTTGGTGACCAGATATGAATAGCCAGGTATTTCCCCACCTTCCTCTCCCCCTTCTCCTTCCCCTCTCCAATACCTTCAGCCTCGCAACATTCCCCAATTGGAGATGCCGTAGTCTCACTGGCTCCAGACGGTTGGGAGGAGTTGGGACTCTGGAGGGGTATTCATATAAAAAAATATATATTTTACAAACGTATGTGCTAAAAATGTGTTGAAAAATAAGATGTTAGCTTAATTTTAGCTAATGCCGCAAACGTTTCATGCATTTATCCCGCGTGAAAAACAAGCCAAAACGTAGCTTATAATAAGTTGGGTTCTCCTCAATTTTATTTAAAACATACAAAAATCATGGGTAAAGTTTAAAAATCGAGACTCGTTCTTAATGCGCATAGATTATTGAAATAACACTTCGTTTTAATTAAATTACAACAAGAAATGACTATTTACTACGGCGGAGATGTAAAATAATGCGTATAAATTCATTTAAAGCTTACTAAAGTTTGAGGTTTTTGTATGGAGTTTTTAGGTTATTTTTGTTTTTGTTTTTAGGTCCTTAGTTTGGGTTTAAAGAAAGAAGAAAAAAACTTATCCGAAAACGAGTCTAAATTGTAAATCTTTAATAAAACAGTTTTTGACATTCTAAAACGTACAAATAAATCTTTGTCATTCAATATTTGGATCACGAGCCAAATGACATTTAACATTTCGCTAACATTTTTTCACTCTGTTGACTCTTTTTATAACTAGTCCTTTGTTGAACGGATTGAATCGATCACCTTACTTGATGGTAAATTTGTTCGTAACTTGATCGATAATTGCATTGGGAATGGCGTAATTATGCATTTGAACAGTGTTGAGGCAAAATTTCGGGTCAACATTTGCTCAGTAGGGTTGAGAAGAACGGCCGTTTCATTTAATTTTTTTCTCAAACAAACCATATGAAAGTGCTTAAAATTAATTAATTATTAGATGATGCATCTGTGTTAAATTTTAAAGTTGTCGAAATATCTCAAAGAAATTCAGACATTTATTTGATATGTATTTTTATTATGTAGGTACATAAATTGAAATATTAAAATGATACATTGAAATACATTTGTGGGTATGATTAGATATGCCGTACTGTACAGAACCTTAATAATAAAAATTCAATTGCTTTATATTATCATGGCTGGTTGAATATTAATTAGTGAAAAAAAAAAATTATAGCAACCTAACAGGTGAAGATTATACCTTTGAGACCTCAACTAATTCCTGTAGCGATGATAACAATTTTGTTTTATAATTTTTTTTTGAAACGTTCCTGCAAGCGCTTTTTGTAACCAAAAATCACCAATTAACCTTTCTTTTAAAATTAAATTCTTTTTGACCCAATTTAATTTAATTTTCCATAGAATTCTTTTATTGCAAGAAATTCATAAAAACTAATAGAATAAAATAGCCATTGTAATAATTATGTATTCTTAAGCAGATAAATAAAGAAAAATAAAATAGAAAAACAATGCTGAAATCCTAAAGTCAAATTTTTCAAGAGATTTTGAAAATGCGTAGTTGTGTTGACTTAGAAATTTGAAACGGAAAGGGCTGTTTATTTATGCCAGAGACATAACATACAAGGTTCAGGAGGGATAAAATCTTGAAAATAGCTTCTTTTTTTAAAATTCTGGGTCTCAGGAATAAAAACAAAGAAGCACCTACTTTATGGATAGAAAGAAGATGGTTCGGAATGTATAAAAGGGATTATGTATTATTGCTGTCATATTGTTTTAATTATAAGATTGTTACTATTTGGAATGTTGTTTTTTATGCACATGGTTGTTACTCACGGTGGGCTTTTCGTTTGTCTCTACTGTTTATCGATGTTAGGTTTAAACAAGTTAATTATAGGGCTTGTGAAAGGGCGATGAAGAAAAGGTTCTTTGAAAAAAATCAGTTATTTAACTTATTTTTTTCTTTCCGAACTGATTTTGACCAATTAATTTAACATTTTCGACAGCAAAGTGGTCCTAACACAACTATTTGAATTTTTTTTTACTCGCTTTAAATTGTTGTTTCGGTATTTACAAAATTCTTTTCAGTATTTAAAGAAAAAAATTGTTTTTTAATTATGTATAATCTACAGTTATTATATTGTATGTCTTTAAAATTAATCATTTATTGAATATGTATTACTTAATATCAACTTTCTTGTAAAATTACGTGTAGATAGTCAAAGAGCTCAGGATCAGAGGGGCTAAAGCACCATCTGACATATTTCATCTGAAAAACATTTCATTTTAAATTATAGTTGGATGAACAAATTAATTGTCTTTCATTTCCGCACTTGCATAACAAATTTGTAGCTAAACTTTAGAAAACCTTCTTTTTATTGTAGGGCTAAAGCTGGTCTTTTTTTACCTACTAATTTCCCTCAAAACTACATAAATAGTGCTAAACTCCTTTGGTCCTGACTACCCTATTTGCGAAGGTTGCAGGGTAAAGTTTAATTTGGATATACTGTAAAATTTTAAATGCATTCACAAGTGAGCTATTTAAAGTAGAAAGACAATTTATCATTATTAAGTTGGACTTTTCGGTAATAAGTAAATACTTACACCATGTGGCGGTTTTCGCAAAACGGTTTGTTTATGACACGTTTGATGATCGCATGCGATTCAGTCATATAAAAGGTTAAAATCTTTGAATAGGTTATTTTTTCTTGTTCTTACAGAACATGTTAACTTGTATTATTATTTATTTTCAACAAATGATTTATTTTATCGATAATCCCTACGTTGCATTTATAGGGACCTGAAAATTTCACATTATTTTTTGGTGAAAAGTGGTGTTATGTCAGCTTTTTGGTATTTTGCAACAAAAATGCTATATACCTACCAATAAAATTTATATTTTGTTTCCATCGATGCCTGGAATCCATTATGAGAGAGAGCTTGCTTTTTCGTCCCTTTTAATTTACGTTTCGCGTGCATTTATTCCTTTTTCTGACTTGCCACACTTTCTCTCTCTAGTGGCAACACACCTTTAATGTTTTTTTTTATTTTAAAAATCTAAAAAAGAACGAAAATACGCGGCGTTTTCGATATGAAGTTAACTGCATTCCGTTTCATGACTCTTCAAGCCTGTTTTGACAATAGACAAAGAAATATTTAGAACGTATAATATTACATTCTTATTTTAAAAGACCAGAATATCACATGATAAATTACGTTATTTACCTGAACATTGCAAATTTTAAATTGTTAGAATAACAAAATTCACATTACCGCAAATGCAAAATTTTTAGGTTTAGATTTTTTATTGAGATCATTTTTCATCACAAAATTTACACAGTTAGAAATATTGTAGTCAGGGACTATCGCAGACTTTTCATGGACAATTTAATTAGCTATCTAGATACTTTTAAATATATGCAATACAACACAGATCATTTCGAGCTGGCGTTCAAAAAAAACTAACAATAAGGAACGCCAGTCCAATTTTTTTTTTTTTTTTATCAATATGTTCAAACTTACATACCAGTATATTTTGTTTTTTTTAAAGTTAGTTTTCATAGTTTCAATTTTTAAAAGCCCGCCAAAATTCTCCAAATCTATGGCCAGTCGGTTTTGATTATTTTCGAGGTTAGAATGTCAAATGTCAAAACAAAGATGAGTTTTACCGTACATAATTTTATATTCTATTCATAGTAAACCATAACTAAACATAAGTAATAAAATTATGTACCTTTTTAGAAACATTAACTCAAAGAATAATAATAGTATTGAGCATTAATATTATAATATCCGCATTAATAATTGGTTTGCTCATGAATACCCTAATTTATTTCATTAATAATAGTTTTTTTATATTGAACAACATTTATAAAGCTTGAAGTTACCCAAATTAAGTTTAAATTTCGCCAAAACCAAAAAAATACTTATTAAATATACAAAAGAAAAGTGAAAAATAAAAACCTCCACTAATCTAAAATAGAATGCGCACGTGACGTCAGATGTTTCAAATGCAATGATACCAACATAACAAGGTGTTTTGATGAGATGATTTTTTATTAACTCTTAAAAAATGATATATCATTATATTTTTTACAGGAGTTTCTTATTCACAAAGTATTAATTTTTTTCCAAGCAAACAGATATTTTAACATGCAGATGTAATGTATTCAAGTTACAACAATAGTTTTGTCAAATCACGCTCAACAATGGCTTTGGATATGGCACGGCAATAGAGTTGTACATTTTGTTGAGTTCTAAAGTTTCAAATTTGGTGACGCGTTCCTTTCTGGCTTCCTATTGACGGACCAAATGAAGAATTACATTATGCGGTTTGGGGTTAACTTTGTGTTCTGTGTTATTTTTGAGCGAAACATGCATTAAAAGAACTAGTCTTTCGAAGCGAGGCAACGAAAATTCAATAGGGAGTTGCGTTATGAAATTACTCATAAGTGGGCCGCATTCATCTTGCAAATTCGTACGACACGTCGTATCTAGTACTTCATATATCGATGGTCTCTGTGCATTTATTATCTGTACAAGTATGTCATTTTTTGTGTCATACAAAGTGTATTGCCAAATTATTTATTGTATGTTTAATTGAGAAGAAGAATGTTAATCTTATATTATTAGATCACAATACTTACGTGCAATGATCCATTTTCCAATTTTCCAAAACAAAAAGCTTATATTGGTATTTTTATACCCGAACCAAATTGCAACTTTTTGTATGGAAAAAGGATATTTTCATCTTAAACTTTCAACTTTTTGTATGGAAAATATCTTCAACTTTTTGTATTGGAAAATCAGAATAGTCACGGATTTTATTAATATGCTTTATATCTAGCTTATTTGTCTTGTGTTGAGAAGCGTGTCAGCTTCAGTTTACTTATAATATCAGTAATGCATAAAACTAATATATAAACTTCTTAAATGCTTATTATTATTATGTTTAATTTTATATTTCAATCATTCAAAAATATTGATGTATTTTTTAAATCGCTCAAAAATGAATTACCCGTACTTAAAAACGAATTTCTTAAATTATAGTGTCTGAATTTAGGGAATTTTTATTCTATTCAGTAGAACTTCTTGCAACTTCATATAAAAATGGGTGTAGAAAATATAAATCGAATTAATGACAGATGGTGGCATACATTAGCGCGAGTTTGGAATTTTCAGTAATTTAATTATTCAGGAGATGAAAGCTTTCTACTCACGTCCAGTTTAAAGAAGTTTTACTGTGATAATGGATTTGGAAATGGTTCTCGCGTGAACCCAAAGAAAAGGACTGAAGGATAATTTAAGGAAACATGTAACCAAATGTTAGTTTCATAATATATTTATAAGGCCTGTGTAAAATAACATGTGCGTATCTTAATTAATTCCATAAAAAATATTGTATTTCAACTACATAGTAACTATGTAAACTGTTTGTACCTGCAAAAAGGGCAGGAAAACTTTTATTCACTAAGTGAAGATTTAATTTAAAAATAATGCGCAGGTAATTAATTATAAAGAATTGTCCAAAAGAATATTATTTGAAAATCACATGTATGTTCTTTTTCCAACACTGATTTGAAAATCCCAGGAAGGTCTTTTTTTAAACTTTATTAAAAAAAAATTTTGAAAATCTGCAGCCAGGTAAAAAGTACCTACCTACTAATTCATATTTCAGTGGTGGAATCTAACTATGTAACAAATTTATGGAGGTTATGTTAAATTGTTTTAAACAACAACAGGATTTTCCTGGGTAGAACCAGAGCTCTACAAAACCTAGCTTTTTATGAATCAATATTATTGCAAAACAGTCTAAACATTTCTCAGTGGCATTTAATTTTTTTAAAGTGAGGAGATAATATTATTAAAATATTGCTTTTTTCCACTATTGTTGCATTGACCAACTTGTTTCTGTTATTTTAAATATGTCTCTTTAATCATTATATTACGATATCTCTTGCATTTATTTCGTTTTAGATTATTGTACTAGCAAAAACCAAAGACTAATTTTATTGAGATATGGTATTATTACCAAAGCGTTACTTAGGAAAGCAGGTGCCGAACTTATTTGGAGGGAATATTTTGCGAGATAAATGTCACTCTATATTAAACTATACAAATTAATTTATTAAAGTTCTTCAGGCACTGCCCTTGTCTATGTTTAAGCATATTTTGTAAAATGATTATGGAATAAATGTGTTCTCAAAATGTATTCACTGTTTTTATTTACCCCCTCCCTTCCAATAAATCATTTGGCAAGGCTAAGTTAAATATGGGTTTCCAACAATAATAGTACCTATAGAGATTTGTTTTGATGATTATATTATTATGATATTTCCCCACCTTCCTCTTCCCCTCCTCCTTCCCCTCCCAAATACCTTCAGCCTCACAACATTCCCCAATTGGGGATGCCATAGTCTGAATGGCTCCAGAGAGTTGGGACTCTTAAAGGGTATTCATATAAAAAAATAATTTATCTTTCATAAAGTTTATGCTTTTACAGCGCCCTTGAGGTGATTTCTCACAAAAACAGCGCTATACAAATCATCCAATTATTATTATTATAGAATCCAATTAGAAAAATGATCCATTTTGGAAATCAACAAGTCTACTTTGAACCTTAAACTACGTTCCCACCTAATCTAATCTGATTTATTTCATAGTTCTATGAAATAGATTACAGAGAGAACAGGCTTAAGCTACGTTCGCACCTCGTCTATTCTATAATCTACATATTTTATAGAATCTATGGAATAGATCAGTGAGAGCGGGTGTATCTATGCAATAGAATAGAAGCCCAATGTTGAATTGAATTCAACTTTGGTTCTAATCTATTTAACCGTTAGAGTGCAGCTAATTGCCATCGCGCTGTAAGCTTTACTTACGTCAATATATATAGCGCCGCAATTTTCAGTGTGCTTTTAATCGTCCTCGGGAGAGCATGTGTTCAATTTGAGCGTGGTATACGTGTGTTCAAAAGAAGAGGTGAATTTTGAATTTTCGCGGGCTGTGTACATTCGATTATCGATTTTTTTTTTGGTATGTTGGTACCCATATGTTAGCATTATCAGCCATTTTGAATTAGTGGTTTGTTTTTGACAACTGGAAAGGTTAGTCGTTTTTGTGTTCGATTTTTTACTTTTGAAAAAAATGGATCAAGAATATGTATTAAATTTTGCGTTAAAAATGGAATAAAGTGCTCCAACGCACTTAAAATGTTGACTGTGGCATTTGGCGAGACTACTTTGTCTCAAAAAAGAGTTTATAAAGTAGAAGGCCGAGAAGATGTTAATGGCGATGAGCATCCTGGGGTTGCAACCACGTCAACAAACGAAGAAAACATTGAAACAGTGAAGAAAATGGTTTTGGAAAATCGTCGAATCACTATTAGGGAAGTTGCAGAGGATGTTGGCATATCAATCGGCTCATGCCATGCAATTTTCTCGGATGTTTTGGGCATGAAACGTGTGGCAGCGAAGTTTGTTCCGAAATTGCTAAATTTTGAGCAAAAACGTCGCATTAGTATCGCTCAGGAGTTGTTGAATGACGTCAACGACGATCCAGATTTGCTCAAAAGGGTCATAACTGGTGATGAAACGTGGGTATATGGTTATGACGTCGAAACCAAGGCCCAATCATCTCAATGGAAGCGGCCAGAAGAGCCAAGACCGACAAAAGCACGCCAAGTTCAATCAAATGTGAAGGTTTTGCTCACTGTTTTCTTCGATTACAATGGCGTGGTGCATCATGAGTTCTTGCCAACAGGTCGTACGGTTAATAAGGAAGTTATGCAACGTTTGCGTGAAGCAATACGACTCAAATGATCGGAATTGCGGAAAAACAAATCATCCAGCTCACACATCAATGCTTGTTTGTGATTATTTGGCCAAAAAAAATAACCATAATCATGTCTCAACCACCGTATTCACCAGATTTGGCTCCCTGCGACTTTTTCCTATTCCCGAAACTGAAGAGACCAATGAAAGGAAAGCGTTTTGCCACAATTGATGAGATAAAGTCAGAATCGAAGAACGAGCTGATGGCCATACCGAAAAGCGCATTCCAGAAGTGCTTCGAGGATTGGAAGAAGCGCTGGCATAAGTGCATTATATCTGAGGGGGATTACTTTGAAGGGGAGAAAATGGATATTGATGAATAAATAAATACTTTTCGAAAAAATTCGAAATTCACCTTTTCTTTTGAACAATCCTCGTATAGTGGTTGGAGCATATTTTCATAACTATTTTTTGTTTATCCTGTTAAAATAAATACACCCTAAAGTGAATCGATGTTTTTCACCATGTCGGAAGTTAATTCTATTGCGGATGATCGTAATGTATCAAATGACAGCGGCACTACGGATGACGAGACCTTTGTTCCCATAAATAAATGTGTGTAGCAAAGCAAATGAGATAAGGCGATCCAATCTCATATGCCTTCGCTGTAAAAAGGGACTAGATGGACCACGGGAAAAAACAATTGTGAAGTGAAATAATAAGATAGTTTTACCTACCATTAAAACTTATATTATGTACCTAACCTCAGTTAAAACCTTATTGAGAGAAGCATACTTAAATATCTGTTCGCGTTGGCTTTCCCGCTCATTTTTAGTACCTTTTGTCTAACAGGTGGTCACCAGATGCCATCAAAAGTAATATATTTTTATTTTTTAATATTTTTTGTAGTTGTAAATGTGTAGTTTTTTTTAATTAGAACTATAATATTTGTAAAATTGCAATCTTTACTTGTATAATTTAAAAAAAAAATCATCAAAATTGATTGATATTTGTCAAAGTTATTGCATTTTTATTGAATACTATACTTTTTTTATTTAAAAAACACAGAATATCTGTAGCAATTTATATACATACTTGCAAAATAAGCATAGCACTAAAACGGTTAAAGTAGACCATAAAATAGAATTGTGTGGAACAGCAATTGCTACGTGAACGCCGCCCTCTGCGCACAGTACAGTAATGTCTATGGTTATGTCCAATAAAAAAATACTTTTTCCTTTCGAAGATTTGATGCATCACTTTGAGCTCCACAAATAAATAGAGAAAGTGTGAATGTGCTACAATTCTAAACCTAACCTAACCGTTCCAGTTGTCAAAAAAAACCACTAATCCAAAATGGCTGATAATGCTAACATATGATAAACATACGTGTACCAACATAACAAAAAAAAAATCAATAATCGAATGTACACAGCCCGCGAAAATTCACCTTTTCTTTTGAACACCCCTCGTATATATATGTATTGATTAAATACCAAACAGAAATGTGTCTTTTCAAGTAATAAAAAAACGGTCATAGAATAAACACAGGTTTATATTATTGTAAATTATACATTTTACAGAACATCAACTATATATTTATAATTTAATAAATTATTTAAACATTTTAAACATCAGTAAAAGGAAAATGTACAGATTGGTGAAAATAATTTTAATAAATACGTGAATATTATTCTACAGCTGTAAAAGTATTACTTTAGGAACCAATACAATTTTTATGTAGGCACCCAAATTCATACAAAGGTAACCAAAGTAGGTACTTGGAAAGGGGTTTTTAATATTTTACTAAATGATTAATATGACTTCATTCAAAAAACAATTAAAAATAAGAATGTTTTGAATTTTTCTAAAAAATAAAATTTCCTAACTCGTGGTAATATACATTATAATTATATTTTATCATTGAAATCAATAATAATAAATAATCAAAATTATCTGTAGCAAAAATAGCGATAGAAAAAGAAAAATGGAATGATTAAAAGGGAAAAATACATAACAGATTAACTAGAAATAAATAAATTTCAAATAGGCATCATTGTTTTAAAACTATTAGAGAGATTATTAACCAGTCTCTAGTACATTGATTTTTAGAATACGTTCACTTTATGATACATTCAAAAATATTGCCCTCACGAAGCACAATAATATAAGAATGCTTTATTACAGTTTGTCAAAATAAAGGGCACTACAATCGTTTAAATGGCAACACCAAGATGGTTGAAAGTAAAAATGATGAAACTTTAAAAAAAGCATTATGATTCAAGTGAATATTTTTCACATCAAAGGGCATTCAAAAATTAGTTTTTTTAATGCGAAATAATTGCATGGAAAAGTATTTTTGAAATGTACATATTAGATAAGCCACTTATTATATAAGTTAGATAAAAAAAAGTTAAGAAAAATTGAGTTATTCCATTATCGGATTTGAAGCCAAACATAACCTCACATTTGAATCCACCAAAAATTTTGTTCTAAAATCAGTGTTGCCCATAGTCATGAAAATTTTAGTTTCATTTTATTCAATTTACAAATTATTATGACACACTGTACACATGCATACATTAAAAAAGGGCAGGAAGTTACTGAACATTTAATTTTCTTAAGTGGCAACTTTTTTATATGCATTTATTGCTTTTTCAGAAACACACAAAAAGCATTCAGTAATTCATATATGATAACTTCTGATAACTATAAATAACTTCTTTTAACGATTTTGGCAAAAAAATTTGATAAACTAAAATTAGGCATGTGTAAATTACATTGCGTGTGAAATCTTTAGTATTTATAAAATGGAAAAAGGGTTACACAAGGCAATGTGATAGAAATAATCAGTGATATGTATAAAAATCTAAACCAATACAAATATGATGCTAAACATCTTAACCTGTTTACCTGAAGCAGTCAATGAACAGTTAACATTTTGTGCACCTGAAAATGACCGCATAACAAATAGTCTGGAACTACGTAAGCCAGACTAGTACTTTGCATTTTATGTTGGTTGACTTCGAAATCTGCCGTGACAATGGATTGCAAGGCTGTCCGGCAAAAGTCAACGGATAAAAGACAAAAAAAATTGGTTTGTGAAATCTTGAATCATATCTAGTGCTTCACAAGCCACTTATCACGAGCGGTACAGTTATAGGTGGCGCAATTAAAGTTGACTTAAACAACACAAAATTGATTGTGTGTATTGGTGCACATTTATTCATACTATTGTATGAAGCTATCACTTTGTGGTTATGCAACAATCAAACTTTGTTTTAACTACTTTTATTTTTCACGCCGATCGGTTTCGGAATAAAGAATCAAAGAACATGTAAGATGTCTTAAAAATGATAATTCTTCCGAATTCGCTAATCATATTATTTCAAGTAATCATAGTTTTGATAAAAATACGGGGATCAATATTCTTCACATTAATAGTAAAGAAACGCTTAAATAATTTAGAAGCCTTGGAAATTAAGAAATCCCTGAATAGTAATGAGACTATTATTAACAATAAAAATATATACATACATATATATATTACAGCCCCATTTTAAATATGTTTCCTTTCACCCCTCCTTCATTTTCTATCTCTTCCCTCACTCTTTACTAATCCCTAGCCAAGACCCCGCCCACACTGTGACACCTATTATGTATGTTCTGCCATAATTTTGTAATATTGTTTAGTATAAATTTTGCCCTGACGATGGAATGGTTGTTTCGAAACCGTTCAGGTTGAAAAATAAAAGTAGTTAAAACAAAGTTTGATTGTTTCATTTGATCATTTGTATTAATTTCCGACGGTGATGTCCTTGCCAAAAGCCACTGAAAAACAGTATTTTGTTATTCTAACGCCTACTTATCGTTATTAGCGAGAAAAAGACAATAAGTGGATACAGTAGTTTTTACAGTCATTTGAAAATTGTTCTTTTTATTATTCAACTTTTGGAAAGTCGAGCTCCCGCGATTTAATACCTCGGTTATTTGCCCGCCTGAGTACATTTTCATAATAACTTGTTTGTTTTTTTTGCAAAATGATATTTTTGTAAATTGTACCGTCTAACCTAACCTGATAATGTGTTTGTATATTTATAAGAATTGTAAATATCTGTCATAAGTAGTTTCCCCGAAATAGCTACTGATATTCAGAGAAATGATTTTTTGACATTGCCGATCGGGTACACCGGCGACCAATGGATACAAATTTTGCCTATCCGACGGGCAATTCCGGCACACTAGAAGTTAAAAATAGAACTTTTTTTAATTTTCACTGGAATTTCTTTCACGAAGTCAAATAACATGCTGCATGTAAGCAATGCATCTGTGTGAATACTGTGTTTGACTCAACTCAGGTTGCGATATCTATAATTGATATAATAATTCGACACTGCCTCGTTGTGTGAATTCTTTTTTTTTTTAAAAACATTCCTGGATTATGAATAGCCTCACATTATTTCAAAATCTCCTAATACCATCACAGTAAGCGGAAGATGTTGCTTGTGTCATGATGGAGGACTTAGCCAGCCGAGGAATTGAACTCACGACGCCTGGGTGCAACCCATATGCGATGTCAACTCCAGTCCATTTCAATGTGGCTGATATTAAGTTGGTTGATACCTGAAATAAGTTGTCACTGCGGTACCAATTAAAATCAAATCGTGAAAGGGAGGGGTTGAAAGAGAAATCTGAGAAAAAAAATTCCCATCCTGGGGTGGCTAGAGAAATTCCGAGACAAAGGAACCAGTTCCTCTGAATATTTTTCATATCCTGCGGGCTGGGCTTAAAAATTCTGAGAAAAAAATATGTTCCTCAAAAATTTCCAATATTTTGTCTCGTTTTTACATTTTTAAAACAAATTTTCGTTTTTGATAACTATTCCAAAAATAACCGATTCCTCAGAGAAATATTACCTACCGGTTCCAGTGACAGCAAAGAAACCAGTTCCAAGTAACCAGGACAGGAATATTAACCATCTCTATCTGATATACAAAGGGTACTGGTATCAAACAGGCTCGCATAAAAAATTATTATCAATAATAAATGCTTACATCTTAAAAATGTTTAAACATATTCCTCTAATCTTAAAATCAAGTCTTTTTATTATATGACTGAAAGAACTTTAAGAAATTCTAAATAATTTCAAGTGAGAAAGTTAAAAATTATACTAAAACTAAATATTATTCAGATAAAATGTTGTTTTTAAAACTATATTCTGGTGAAATGTGTATTCATACAAGGGTAAGTGATATAAAAACACACAGATTCTGTAAACATTAAAGGCTAGACACCACAATGAATAAATTGAACATTCCATCTGTCTAGATGCTATTTACTCTGACTTTTTAACAATACATATTTAAGGCGAGATCTTGTTGATCTGAAATCACTTCATGATAACAAATAGCAACTGACAGAATATAATATATTTAAATGGTGACATCATTGTCAAATGTCTTTTCCGAAAAGAAAAAGAGCATTGATTAAAAACATGACTTTGGTTCTGCACACCGA
The DNA here is from genome assembly GCA_022606495.2 of Halesus radiatus. NCBI lineage: Eukaryota > Metazoa > Arthropoda > Insecta > Trichoptera > Limnephilidae > Halesus > Halesus radiatus. Next base: position 217,136 of record JAHDVE020002886.1, read on the forward strand.
AACTCCTCAAATTTAAACTAATCAGCATATTAAGGGGGCAGGCTTCGTATTGTTTTAAAAGAATCCCCTCTTAAACTCGTCATTAATGGCTACAAAATTGAACTAAGCGAGAGTTATAACTAAATCATTGTTTTATATCGTTTCTTAAACACAAATCGCTTAAGTACTCGCGGTAATTTTTAATATAAAATAGCTTAGTATTAATATAAATATGTATTACAAACATCTTTTCTTCATAAGATTATAATATAGACACCGATTCTTTACATTTTACACCCGTTGGATTTCAAACAGTTTCACATCTGTGTCATACCAGATTGGAGGCTCCACATTCCTGAAAAAAAAAACAATAATTATAAGGAAGCTCATACACAAACAAGCAAATTCAACCGTAGATAAAAACAGAAAGCAGATGGCACATCATAACAAGTTGACTGAAGCATTCATATAACCAGAGATAAAACAGATATAAAGATGAATAATCTTATTTTAAATAAATGATTGATAAGTAACATATTTGATAGAGTAAGTACCTGAGATAGATGACCCCCCACATGTAGGTGCGGAACCAGGTGGTAGTACCAGCATTGGCCTGGTACTTTCGTATGAGGATGGGGTGAGGAACTGGCAGCAGACCAACCAGGGTCCCGTGCTGCAGGAACTTCAGGATCTCACTCTCATCCGTCAGTCCCCTGGGAAATGAGACAGTACATTATTGTACTGTTTATAATATCTTACAGCTAGCTTCGTCGGAGATGTTTCACTCTTGGATGCATAAAACATAATGTGGTGTCTTACATGATTATATTTATCCGGAACAAACAAGTTTATACCTTTCAGTATACTTACTCGTACATGGGTTGTATTTACTACCAGATACATAATTGTTAAACTGTTTGCCCAAAACAAACACTACTCCCTCATTAAGAATAACAAATCCAAGCATTTTGTTGGCACGGGAGACAATTTTAGATCGAACATTTGGATAGAACAAGTCTTTAGACCTCGTAAAATTGAAGACATAACATTTCTGAATGCTGAAAGACCACCAACGAAAAGTAAAAGAAATCAACATTATTCTGCAGAAGACTGGAATCGATGATGCAATTTGAATGGATTAAAAAGTCTTCTACTAACTTGTCAATACAGATCTTCTCCACCTGTGGCACCAGCACCTGCAGCAGGCGCATGATGGTCTGCAGAGGCAGTTTGCTCCGCCAGGAGTGCACCCACTCCGCAGTGGGGCTCCAGCCCTGGCCTCCGCCGCCACCGGCACCTGCCCCACCTTCTCCACCCGCCACACGTATGCTGCCACGCTACAGATTAAAGACTCAAAGTTAGTAGTTAAATAACTATGTATGTACATACGTATACATATACTGTAGTTTATTTTTATAAAGGAATGTAAATATTTCATCGGACAGATTGATACTTTAAAACAGGCATTATATATATATATATATCTATGTCCAAAATAGCAATTTTTTAAAAGAAAAAACAACCTTCATAAACAATTCTTGAGCACATTGTCTTCAAACAGTAATATTAAAAATATATTGACATGTCAAAAGTATTTACCTGTGCCACGGATCTCTGGAAGTTGTGTGTTACAGTCAAGGAATTCTCCGTGGGCGTTTTTTCTGCCTTTTCTAGGGGAGGTATGACGTTGGCTTCTATTTTCAGTTCCTCTGCACTCTCTGACAGGGACAACTTTTCCAAGCACTAAAACACAATAAATAGAATTAGATGGCTCAATAAACTACAGAAAAATTTAACTACATATGCATACATATTATATTTCCCTAAACGTTTTCCCAATAAACTGTGCTTTCCCACAAACAATCTGTCAAAACAATTTTTTTTTTACTTAAATTTAAAATTGGAACGCATTGAGGAAAATCTATTAAAAAGTACCTACCCTAATTTCGTTAGAACATCATCAGCCTTTCTTACTCTTTGAAATTCAAAGATAAAATTAAATCAGTACACTCACAGTTTCATCCTGTCCGTCACCCCCCGATCTGGATTCCCCGACAACCCCCAGTACGGCCAGAGGCTGCGTCTCGTCCGGAGGCCCAGTCAACATGCTTGGGGGGCCCACGTCCACTATGGTTTGCTGCGTGGGATGGGCTGATTCCCTCTCGGTCATCTGACTGATGGCTGCGGAAAACATTAAAGGTTAGCTGGACATATTTAAAAACAAACATTGTTGAAAGACAAAACTTCTTAGGTTTTGTAGATCATTGGTGATTATGGCAGCAGTCGTTATCTTACTTTTAGCTTATCCTGAAATGTCTGAATATCACCTATAATCTTTATAGAAGATGATATTTTATATGAATTGATTTTCTTGTCATTTCGTTCAATCGGTTTTGACACAACAATTTTCAAACTAAATATCTGAGAGTAAGAAAACAATAAAAATAAAGCAGAATTGATTTAAACAAAAGCACAGAAAAATATGTATGTGTAGCCTACTCCGAATTGAACTACAATATGTACATATATGTATGTTAACTGCATAATACGAATACAATAAGAAAATTCAGTGAAAAAAATTATGGCTTAAAAACTACATACATTCATGTAGATCAACAAACGCCGATTCTGAATATACTCGTATATAAGTTTTGTTATATGTATATAATACGTAGAATTTATAAATCGTTATTTAAAAGTGAATAAAAAACCATTTCATCAAAATGTCCCGTTTGTTGTTACTTTTGGAACGACGTGGCTTAGTTGTTCATGCCTAAATTCTTTCTGTGTAGTATTTAATGACTAGTTCACACAATGACAGGACAATGCTGTTTTGTCTCAGATCCGGACCTATTTTCCTATTGTGAACAGGACGGCCTCCATGGTCGAGGGGTAAGGCTCTCGACTACGAATCGAAGGCGTGCGCAAGTAAATTTTACTTAATTGATTTGTGATGTTTCACAATTAATTAATTTAAAAATAATATATAATATATTTGCGCACGTCCCAGAGTGGAAGATACTCTCAGTATCGCCCTGGTGAATGATCATCATTCAGAATTGAAGCGTTGCTTGAAATGGCTTTTAGCCGTGTTTGGTGACCAGATCTGAATAGCCAGGTATTTTCCCTTTTTCCCACCTTCCTCTCCCCCTTCTCCTTCCCCTCCCCAATACCTTCAGCCTCACAACATTCCCCAATTGGTAATGTCATAGTCTCACTGGCTCCAGACGGTTGGGAGCAGTTGGGACTCTTTTGAGGTATTCATATAAAAAAAAAAAAAAAAGGAGTTTGGAGGACAAGAATGGACGAAAACATTGTCCTAGAGATAGACGGGTAGGATATCTCCACAGGACAGTGGCTTACCCCCACCACCGCGTGCGGTTGCATTGTCCGCGTGTGAACGTTAAAGGACAGTACAGTGGGACAATAGACACTCGCTGCACGCGTTCATGTAGCTCTTGCGCATTTTATCTGGGGAAAATGTTGGGTAGATGGAAACCGGAAGAGATTTTCAAATTAATTAATTAATTCAAAGTGCTCTGGTGACATTCCCATGCACAATTTATACTCTTGAGGATCTTCCTCTTCTAATTCTTTAAGGATCATTGCAGACAATCTCAGTGAAGATCCGCGCCCCATCCAATTCCTAATCCACAGTTTTTTCTCTTTAATTATGGTATGAAAGAAATTAATATTTTTCACAAATTCGATCGTAACGCGTGTCGTTGTGCATCCATTTTCGCAGCGTTCCGCATTTGAACTACAGTTGAATTGTTGTATTGTCCCACTGTCCTATCCTGTATGGTCGAGGCTGTTCACGGAGCTGGGACAGGGCAGTATTGTCCTGTCTTTTGTATTGTCCTCGTGTGAACTCAAATTCAAATTAATCTTAATTATTTATAATCAATTCAAAACCAATAACTTTGTGTGTATCATTTTTTCATATTTTTTGATGAAAACAAAAAAAGTTACACCCACCAACCAGTTTCAACACTACCTATATCTTCATCAGGGCACATAATATAAAAATAATTATTAATATAAATTAAATTCATAAACAAAAGCTTTGTAAGAAACGAATATTGGAAAAAAAAGTTTGTACGCAGTCAATAACAGAGTCAGGTACCCACCTGGGTGGATCTGATCTTCTAGCATGACGGTAGTGGTGAGTGCCCTACCTGGCGTCTCGGGCAGCGTGGCCTTCAGTGTACCGGGCTCCGCGGGCAGTGCGGGCCGGCTGCCCTCCATTACGCCCTCGTCCCCGCTGCTCTCCTTACCCTCCTTGGGCGGTCCGGGCGCGGCCGAAGGGCCCCGGCTGGTGCGGCGGGAGCCCCCTGCCTGCAGAGAGCGCCGGATGGCCGAGTGCTCGTGCGGCAGGTTGGCCAGGTTGTGGAATACGGAGCGTTTGCGGATTATGGTGTACACCAAGTTTGAGTTGCCTGTAAAATTTGATTAAAATGATTTTGATTAAATGTGGGGTATACAAGAATAGTCACAAAATTCAATCCTTTGTTTCTCCCAGTTCGCTAAGTTCACTGTCAAGAATGTAGGTAAAATATGTGAAAAAAAAATTTTTTAGAAAATTAGTAGAAAAGAGCAACAATCAAATGTTATCATTGCATTAACGGGTCAATTTCCATATTTTAAGTTTATACATTTAATTCTACTGATACATCGATATATCACTACTAGATTTGGCGAGTCATACAAATCAGCACAACAATTTTGGCCTATGAGTAATTTCATAACACAACTCCCTATTGAATTCCGTTGCCTTGCTTCAATAGACTAGCACGCTTCGTTCCAAAATAGCACAGAGCGCAAAGTTAACCCCAAACCGCATGATGTGATTTGGTCATTTCATAGGAACTCAGAAAGGCATGTGTCACAAATTTGAAGTTGAAACTTAAGAACCAACCTTCATGTACTGCGCCGTATACAAAGCCATTGTTGAGAATGAAGTTTTTGATAAAACTACTGTTGTAACATGAAGACATTCACACGTCACAAACCCATACATCGCCATACAACAACGGTTAGGAGAAATTTTACAATTTATCTTTCAATTAGTTTTTTGAAAACGCTCGCTCAAAACGATCTTTGACGTACATATTTTTTAAGTATTCATATAGCTTATTAAATTGTCAATAATAAAGTCCGTCATAGTCCCTATCTAAAATATCTCTAACTGTCTCAATTTTGTGTTTCAAAAATGATCTCAATAAAGTTTGTCACTTTGTTGATGCAAACTTTGCCAGGAGATAAATTTGCTCGATGTAGACCACGTAGCAAGAAATGCTTCTTACGATCTTTTGACTACGAGATAATACACTTTCTTTTTGATAAATGTTTTCGGGAACCAATTCATTTTGGTTTGGACGTCATTTTTAAGATCCACATGCCCTGTCTAAATATTGTTGGTCGATGTTCTTATATTAAATGGTGGAGGTCAAGGGTCAACATCAAGATCATTGAGCAGTTTAGGACTAAATCAATTTTTTCAGAGAATTCCTCAACTACATGCTCGGTATTCTGCACCACATGGCCCACACACATGGTACTCACTCACTCACCATCAAACTGGTACTGGATGATGTTGTTGAACATCTCGAGCAGGAAGAAGACGAGGTGGTGGTTGGTTGGCGAGGAGAACAGGAACCAGGGCGTGCTGAAGGCTTCCAGGAGGTGCAGCAGCTTGGTGCTGGCCACCATGGAGAGTGTCTTCAGGTAGGGGGACACTACAAAAAGACACAATAAGAAATAAAATATTTGCATCATTTTCCTAAATTGTGTGTTTTAACTTAACCTTACAAGGATATCTACCGAAGGCAGCTAATCTCAAATCAATAGTTTTTTATCGAAAAAAAAAGAAATCATATTTTTAATAGCTAATTTTAAAAATGCACAACCGGTAAAACAGTTTTTTTAGAACATGTATATACAATCTGTTAATGATATTTAAATGTGAATTGGTTTGAAACCTGGCTATCTTCGTAAACAATAAATTCTAAACAGTGAAAGAGAAAGGGGTAAAATATATTACGTATGTATGTATATTAAAAATAAGCTTTGGGTACAAGAGTGGTACCTAATCAAATACAATATCATTAAAATGTACTCAAGACATGTATTTTCGCCACTCTCAATACGTCCGGTATGGTCTAGTGGCTAGGATACCTGGCTCTCACCCAGGAGGCTCGGGTTCGATTCCCGGTACCGGAAATATTTTTTTTCTTTTTTTTTACATTTTTATGATAAAAATATTCATTTACGATTATGCCGCCGTATTTATAATTTTTTCACTAAGAAAAAAAAAAAAAATTTATGCACTCAAAAATGCTTCATGAAAACTGCTCCATGAATGAGTGTACTTTTAAAAACTTACCATTGACCAATATGGTGAGCAGGCAATCGAACAGTGGCTGCAATCTCTGGTGTCCAGTGGTGATTATCTTGTGGAATACGGTGACCAGCAGATCTGCGTGCGTTCCCGTGAACACGGGGATGTCCATGGGGATGGTGGCAGTGTATGGCTTGTTGAGGCGCACGCCAAAGTTGCGCTCGCCCGACAACAAGAGAAGGATGAATACTCCAATGTGCATTAGACCGACACGAGCTATTAAAATTAAAAATTAATTAAATACAAAACTTTCAACGGTCAAGAAAGAAGAAAATGGGGAAATAAATTACATATGTAATATCATCATCTTCACTTCGTCCTGTTTGGGTCGGGAACCCATTGCTTCGACAAGGCCTCTCCAGGCGTCCCTGCACTATACTACTTCAGCGGCTTCCGTCCATCGCAGGCCCAGCCTCTCCTTGTAATAATTATACAAGGGCGTAGGCAAATAGTTTTACAGAGCTGTGATATTGATGAGGTTTACGTTAAAGAATATTTTGTCAGTAGTAAATACTCACACTGATCAGCTCTGGAGTCATTGAGATGATATAGAATAGGAACCAATATCTCCAGAACATCGCTGCTTTTCAAAACGTAGTATAAAAATTTCTGGAACAAGTACAAAGGTTGCATCAGATTTTTATTATTGATCATAAAAAAGTTCATAAAGAATATTATTAAGCCGCTTCTCCTGTGACTTTTTTTTGAAAATATTTACATAAAAAAAAAAAAAAAACAAAGGGCGTTACCGTACACATTTGTGTGTGCATACACAATGTTTTGTCTTCCGACACCGATGGAAAGCATTCCTCTCGCAGGTGAAGAAGGGAAGAGGGGAAGGGTTTGTTTAATTTTTTGATAATTGACGCACGGTCTGGGTCTATCTATGCGTCCCGTCCGTTGGTACTCACACATCATAAATCGGATGGGTTTTTCGGTTACGTGTACGGAGTGAAATTATATTATATTATATTTTGATAGAAAGCAGTCACTTTGTGGTTAGACATATTTAATGAAAATAAAACAATAACTTTGTTTATAACCAACCACGAGAATTTTATTTAATTTTATTAGGACCGACCGGTTCTGTATTGGTTCTATATTCTATATTGGCAAAACAACACGCAATGTCAATATTAGAATTAAAGAACATCTTAGATGCTTAAATAATAATGGCTTTTCGGAATTCACCAATCACTTTATTGATAAAGATCATACCTTCATCAAAGCACCGGTGCTAATATTCTCGAAATAAAGAAAGCAGTTAAAACCAAAAACAAAATTCTTAATAATCAACTAAATGTGTCCAATAGCCCAATATTAGGTATATTTCCTATAATCTCATAAAATTTCCCATAATCACCTGTTCAGGTATTCCTTGATATTACATTAAGTACTTCTGTCTCTTTCTCTCTGGTATTATGTCAGATTTCTATTTCATGCTATCTCATTTTTTCTTTGTTCTATGTTATGTTCTTTCTCATTATATTTTGTATATATATAAACACACACTATGTATTTTTAATCAGTTTAATTTTGTACCCTGATGATGCTTGTGATAAGTGAAACCGGTCGGTCCTAATAAAATTAAATAAAATTCTCGTGGTTATTGTTTTATTTTCATTATAATATATTATTATAAGGTTGCTTATGGATCAGTAATAATAATAATTTCTTTAACTGTTATGTATTCTCTTATTATGTCTGCTATTTCTAATAGGACTACAGCCCCTACGAGTATAATTAAGAACTTTTTAAAGCACACATCGTGAAGTAAATATGCATATTTCTCGTTTGTTTTTATTATTATTAAAAAAAAAACCAAACTAAGAACCTAAAACCTATTTTATATATAATACAATATATTCATTAGACAAAAAACAGGTTTTAAGGTTCTTAGTTTGGGTTTTTTTAGCAAATAAAAAAAAAAAAAACTTAAAAGCCATACAAAAATTTGAAACTTAATTAAAATGCGTGATTTTGGTTCTTCGGTGACTGAAATACAGTAAAACCCCTATTTTACGTTTTTCAAGGGACTGAAAAAAAAAACTTAAATGGAGGGAAAATGTAAATCGGGGAAAATGAAAAAAAACAACTTTTTTTCTTTAAATAATCTTGTTAATTTTTTTGGTTGAAAAAACAATACATATTTTATTTTTTATTTAAAATCATGTAGGTAGATTAATTGAGTATTGAACAAAAACATTTAATTTTTTTTAATTAAAAAATCATATTTGTTGAATTTTTTTGTATTGAAAAAAATTTCATGTATTATTAAAAAAATCATGTAGATTAGTTTGTTTAATTTTTTTTTTCTCTAATTCTTTTTCAATTGTATATATACATTTAAAAGTTTCGTTTTGAACGCCACAAATGTGACAACTGCGCCGGCGCATTGTCATGTGCGCGTCCAATCACGGCACAGATAGCTAAAATTGAAAGTGGGCGGCCAATCACGGCGTTTCGCGCCGTACGGCCGACCAATCACGGCACGACAGATAAACATGTTCTGCGCCGACTCATTGTCAAGCGCGCGTAAATCACACATTTTGAATATTTTCGACGTAAATTGCGGGAAAAAAACGTAAAAATCGGGTAATAAATGTACTAAAATACATCGGGACTGAAATAATAACACGTAATTGGCGGGAAAACGTTAAATCCGGGGACGTAAAATACGGGTTTCACTGTAGTTATTTTTCATTGTAATTAAACTAATAAAAAGTGTTTTTCTTTAATTTTGTCCATATTAAGAAAGTCAAACTTATATTAATATTTAATCATCGTGATAAACACATACATTGGCTATATTACAGTGGTTTACACAAAATATTACTTATTAATTTTACATTCATTGACATTTATGTTGTATTTTTTTTTTCAATCAATAAACAAAACAATGATATTTTATTCCAACCTATACAAATATGTAGTACATTCAAAAGATTATTCTTGTCGTCTACGCAAAATGTTTTGTTTTTAACCAAAACAAAACTTTTTAGCAGGAAACGGAATGTGTATGAAAACAAATATTTTATATGTAATGTTTCGAAAAACGTTCGCAGGAGACGCGGCTTTATGAACATATTCATTTTGGAGCCTTTCAACTAAACTCCTTCCCAGGAATCAATTGTTTTTTATCATCTATCTCTACGGACTACAAAACTCGACAGTGATTGTCTAGGGCCAATATGACATTGTTTAAAAAAAAAAAGATAAACATTTCGTGGTTACGAATAACCTGACAATATTAGAATTCTCCTAATATTTCATCATAGGCGGAAAATGTTGTTGGTGGAATGATGGATGATTGAATTGAATTCTGTTTTCAAATTTCTACAGTACGGCTGTGCTCATGTGAGCTCCTGCTAACAAAATGTATACAGTACGGCTGTGCTCGTGTAAGCTCCTGCTAACAAAATTTATACAGTACGGCTGTGCTCATGTGAGCTTCTGCTAACAAAATTTATACAGTACGGCTGTGCTCGTGTAAGCTCCTGCTAACAGAATTTATACAGTACGGCTGTGCTCGTGTGAGCTTCTGCTAACAAAATTTATACAGTACGGCTGTGCACGTGTGAGCTCCTGCTAACAAAATTTATACAGTACGGCTGTGCTCGTGTGAGGTCCTGCTAACAAAATTTATACAGTACGACTGTGCTCGTGTTAGCTCCTGCTAATAAAATTTATACAGTACGGCTGTGCTCGTGTAAGCTCCTGCTAACAAAATTTATAAGTGTGGAAAAAGTGTACATTATTTCCAAATTTTTTATCTAAAAACACATAGTTTTATGTGAGCTAATACCCACGCACTGGCCTTGCCTATGTGAGATTTTTTTGTTATACATATATACAATATATCTTTTTTTTTCCCGATATCTTACCGGGAAATGATTTAAAAGTGTTGGTCTTTTACATATTTCACTACTGGGTGTCATTGTACACAAACAGAAGAATTCATAAATTTAAAAAATGGACTCTCCCTATAATGACATTACAAGGAAGTGTTTTATTCGAATTTGAGATACAAAATTTACCCAACTGATAATCCAGGGAAGAAATAGTAGAAAGCATGGTAAAGGAAGTAGCTGCACCTCAATTGCTTCGAAACTTGTGCAGTTCTACGAGTTTTTAGATAATATTATGTTTATTAAATTATTTTAAGAAATAGTAGAACCCGCAAATCAGCTTCCATATGGCAGCTTTGCATGACTACTCTTTTTTTGTTATTGTAAAAGTTATTGTAATATCTATGTTTTATAATAAAAATAATATTGGGAGTATGCATTAATTCCTGCGGTTTTCTAAGAGAGGGCGTTACTAGTACTATTTCGCGTTGTGTTCATCCGTGACTATATTCATTTGAAAGCTACTGTCATTGCGCATCTTTTTCAGTATATGTCATTTGGTTGAAGCGTAAACAACAGTTTTTTCTATTCATTTGAAAATGTCGAACTTTGTTTCAGATAAAGTGTTTTTGCGGGGAGTTCTTCTTCATTACTTTAACATGAAGAAAAGTGCTACCGAAAGTCATCGTATTTTAGGGAAGGTTTATTGTGACCATGCTCTAGCTGATCGAACGTGCCAGAAGTGGTCTGCACGATTTAAAAGTGGCAATTTCGACTTAGAAGATGAAGAACGACCCGGACAGCCAAAAAAGTTTGAAGATGAAGAATTGGACGCATTGCTCGATGAAGATGCGTGACAAACGCAAGAAGAACTTGCAAAATCATTGGGAATTGATCAAGCAACCATTTCCAGACATTTAAAAGCATTGGGATTCACCCAAAAGCTTGGAAATTGGGTGCCGTATGAATTGAAGCCAAAAGACGTTGGACGCCGATTCTGCATGTCGGAAATGTTGCTTGAACGCCACAAAAAGAAATCATTTTTGCATCGGATTGTCACTGGTGATGAAAAATGGATTCATTACGATAACCCCAAGCGCAAGAAATCGTATGTGAAGCCCGGCCAACGGGTCAGACGATCAAAGGGGACCTCTACCGAACACAGTTGATTCGTTTGAAGAGAGCGATCGCGGAAAAACGACCAGAATATGCGACTAGACACAAATCCATAATTCTTCATCATGACAACGCTCGGCCACATGTTGCAAGACCTGTTAAAAACTATTTGGAAAACAGTGGGTGGGAAGTTCTACCTCATCCGCCTTATAGCCCAGACATGGCCCCTTCTGATTACTACTTGTTCAGATCAATGCAGAATGCCCTCACCGGAATACGCTTCACTTCGGAACAGGTTATCAAAAATTGGCTCGATTCGTTCTTGGCCGCCAAGCCGGAGAAGTTCTTTAGGGATGGAATCCACAAACTGCCAGAAAGATGGACAAATGTCGTAGCTTCCCATGGACAATACTTTGAACATTGAATGTATAACCATTTTTTCACAATAAAGCCTTCATTTTCGAAAAAAAACTGCACAAATTAATGCATACTCCCAATAAATAAATAAAACGGCCACACCGGTGGGAACCTGAAGCTTTGTTAGTATCGCTCGGGAAACTAACCGATCCATTTATGTACTATTATCCGCAGGCTCTGGAGAGCATGGCCAACTTCAGAGGTTAACTGAACTCTTTTTTTTTTTTTTTACAGTAACTCCACACAGGAGACCAAGGAGGAAATAATTTCCCTCAAAGGCCATATCATCTTTGGGGATGCTGTGTGGAGGATCTTTTAGAGGATAGGAAGGAGTGAACTTGAAGAGACCCATGTTATAGGATGGAGGAAACACAGAGGCCGGCAGATCATTCCACAGCCGAGCTGTTGAACACAAGAACGAATCGTAGAAGCGACCCGTTCTCATGTGACAAATGTCAACCGTGTGCAAATGTTGGGCGCGCGTTTGGCGTGTTTCCCGACTATGCACCGGTGCCGAAGGGATCAATGACGCTAGTTCCTCGGAGCATCTTCCATTAAAATACCGGTAGAACAAGGACAGCATTCCCACCCGACGTCTGTGCTCCAAAGATTGCAACCCATTTGTTAAGATAGGCGAATCTATCAAACGGACCGCCCGTTTCTGCACAGAGTCAAGGTTTTTTTTCAGATATTTTGGGACTCCCGACCAGAGGTGGCTGCCAAATTCTACAATGGGGCGCACTTGCGATTTGTACAGGGTCAGCAGTTGTGTACTATTAAAGTATCTGCGGGCTCTGTACAATACGCCCAGCTTCTGAGAGGCTAACTTTACTCGGGCTCTGGCTTGAATGAAGCCTCCAGACGTGATGGTCGCTTTAAACATGTCAATGGAAGGCTTGTTCTTAAGAATATGGAGCATGTATTTGAGAAAACCAACCTTATTGTAGTCGCACATTTTCCAGAACAGCACCAATAGCTCTTGGTGGAACTGCACCTTCTTGGCGGAGTTGGGCAGGTAGGTCTGCGCCAGGGGGTTGTTGAGCAGCCGCGTCACGCCGCGCAGAACAAACGCAAAGTCCTCATCGCGGTGGATCCTCGACAGGTAGTTGATGAACAAGTTGTCGGGGACATTTGTCTGGAAGGAGAAGGAATTCTGGGGTTAATTGGGTCATATTATCACCCTTTTAGTATTGATTGTGACTCGTATTACATAATCATCAATTTTAGTATTGATTGTGACTTGTATTACATAATCATCCATTTTAGTATTGATTGTGACTCGTATTACATATTCATCCATTTTAGTATTGATTATGACTCGTATTACATAATCATTCATTTTAGTATTGATTGTGACTCATATTACATAATCATCCAATTTAGTATTGATTGTGACTTACATTACATAATCATCCATTTTAGTATCGATAGTGACTCATAATTATCCATTTTAGTATTGATTGTGACTCATATTACATAATCATCCAATTTAGTATTGATTGTGACTTACATTACATAATCATCCATTTTAGTATCGATAGTGACTCATAATTATCCATTTTAGTATTGATTGTGACTTATATTACATAATCATCCATTTTAGTATCGATAGTGACTCATAATTATCCATTTTAGTATTGATTGTGATTCGAAATATTGTTGGAATATTTTAAATGGCGACATATGATAAATTATATAGGAGACAGATTTTGTTGTTCTTTAAACATCTCCTTCGGAATTATTGTAACTTCTGTAATAAAAGTTGTTTGATACTTCATTAATTTGATCATATTTGCTCTAATAAAATTCCAACATGAATTTTCAGTATCAAAAATATAAATATTAAACAGAATCATGATTATTATCAGATTAGATACATATCTATGAAATTTTAACAAAAATAACATTTTCGAGTATCTCAGATTTTATATTGAGATAATATCAGACACACTAACTACAAGCCAACTGACAACTAAATAACTTATAACCGGCCGCGTGTCCCGTCAAAAATTAAATGTGCTGAGAAATATCTCCATACCATTTCACAAAATAATGACCTCTCCAGAATTTACCCGTAGAATATAATATACAGGCGGACCTCGACTTTCGCACATGATTGGTTCCTGAAAATGTGTGCGAAAGTTAAATTTTCGAAAGTAGAGGGATGTAAAAAAAAAAACACCAAAAATTGTACTTTAAAATTTTTATTTATCATAAATTACTAACTAAGTACATACTAAATAAAAATTATATTCTCTTAATAAACTTGTCAAGGGTTAGTTGTATTTTACTACTTTTTTTCTTTTCTTCATAGAGAGTTCTGTAACATGCAGTACTATTATGGATCGCCCTACGCATTTGAGATATGCGTTCTCCATTGGGATCACATTCTTCCATAATATTAAAAAATGTCTCGAGATGCGTAAAAGCTTCGTTCATGTTTTTTATTGTTAAGGTGTTGATGATTTCTTCTGGTTCTTCCTCCTCACTTTCAATTTGTATACTATTTTCGTTCTCTTGTCGGTCTATTAGAAATTCATTAGTCAAGAGTTCAGAATGAGATTCAATCATCTCATTAACATCTTCACTGTTAATATCTATGTTTAGTTCATTCATTAGGTGAACTATTTCAAGTGTGATGGTTTCTGGAGTTTCATCAAAATTTATGAAATCACTCATCATTGAACAACTCATCATGAACCTTTCATTGTTGACTCTTTTATTTCAGCCCATGCGTCTCCAATATTGTTTATTGCATTCCATGTTATAATTCTTCCAGAAATCTTTTAATGTGGGCCCACCTTCCTTGTCAGTTGCCTTGATGGCCTGATTCATTATCGATAGCATATATCGTTTAAACGTAGCTATCACCGTTTGGTCCATGGATTGTATGAGACACGTAGTATTGGGGGGAAGAAACACAACATTGATTTCTGGGTATAAATTTTGTAGAGATTTTGGGTGTCCTGGAGCATTATCTAAGATTAATAATGCTTTAATGGGAATATTATTAACTTCACAATAATGTTTTACTGCTGGTACGAAATGTGAAGTTAACCAATCTTTAAATATTAAAGCAGTAACCCAGGTTTTTTATTGGATTTCCAAATGACTGGAAGCAATGTTTTTATGTTTCCCTTTCAATGCTCTAGAATTTTCTGCTTGATAAGCCTAACCATGGCTTCAATTTTAAATCACCAGCTAAATTTCCACCAAGAAGCAATGTCAATCGGTGTTTAGAAGGTTTATGACCAGGGCAACTGATTCGTCTTTTGATAAAAATGTACGATTAGGCATCTTCTTCCAAAATAAACCAGTCTCATCTACATTGAATATTTGACTAGAGGTACATTCTCCATCTTCAATAATTTGGGACAATGACGAAATAAAGTCTTTTGCAACATCTTCATCGCATCAGCTGATTCTCCAGTGAATTTAATATTGTGTAAAGAATACCTTGTTTTAAAATTTGAAAACCAGCCGTTACATGCATGAAACACTGTGTTAGAATCTTCCTTTAGTCTAGCCTTCCAATATTTATGCAAACTAAGAGCCTTAGCTTGAATCATTGAAGTACTCAGAGGGATGCTTTCTTGATTTTGATTACTTATCCAATAACACAAAGATTTCTCCATTTCATCCATCACTATGCCGTGCCTTTTGGAAACAATTTTTGATGATATATTTCCAATTTTTTTTACATATTCTTTAATTTTATCTTTATTCTTTGATATCGAACATATCGTAGACCTGTATATATCATACGAATGGCCGATTGAAGCATAAGACTCCATTTTCAGAATGTTTTATTATATTCATCTTTGTTTTGATTGTAAGAAGTTTATGGGTTATTGATTTTTTTTTTTCTACTTTGCAGTTTCTTCATTTCTCACTCATGTTAAAACGGGTACGAAATATTTGAAACAAAACTCGCAGAACAGTGCGAACAGTACGTGGGTTGACGCAAGACTAAACCTGTCGAGATCAGATGGGAGTGTGTCCAAATTAGTACATACAAACGCATGCGTTCTGACTCGCTCGCGCTTGTATGTTAATGCATATGTGCGAACATAACATTTTTCGCAGTACGGACCTGGTTCATATACATTTCATAGTGCGACAGGGAAACAACTGCACGAAAACAAAACATTTTTGCAATATCACCAAAAGAAATAAAAAAAAAAAAACGACTTTTCAAAAATGTGCGAAATAGTGAATTGTGCGAAAGTCTAATGTGCGAAAGCCGAGGTCCGCCTGTAGTTTGAATACAGTAATTTATTTTTTATTTGAAAGATCATTTCAACAGCAAGCCCTCAGATGACCATAAACATAGTCGTATCGTAAAGTAGGGCACTTACAATGGATTACAAACACCGCTTGAAAAATACAATAGCCATTTTACTGGTGCTCAGCAATGTTAAGTACTGGGTTCGTCAATAGCTTATTATGGTACAATATGTTACAAGTACCAAAAACTTTTGTAACTTTTCTCCACTTATTTATTTTCGACCGGACCGGTTTCACCCTATCACAGGCATCGCCAGACTGGCACAGTTAAAACTAAATCTATGGTATATATAGCATCGATGTCTGGAGTGAGTTCCCCTGCTTTCTAATATTATTTTATTTATGACTTGAAATTGAAATTTGTTTTATTGCTGACGGTACTTCACCCTATTACAGGCATCGCCAGACTGGCACAATTAAAACTAAATCTATGGTATATATAGCATCGATATCTGGAGTGAGTTCCCCTGCTTTCTAATATTATTTTATTTATGACTTGAAATTGAAATTTGTTTTATTGCTGAGGGTACTTCACCCTATCACAGGCATCGCCAGACTGGCACAATTAAAACTAAATCTATGGTATATATAGCATCGATGTCTGGAGTGAGTTCCCCTGCTTTCTAATATTATTTTATTTATGACTTGAAATTGAAATTTGTTTTATTGCTGACGGTACTGTTTACTATTATGTTTTTAAAACTACTTTCGGGTTGGTTTATTCACACAAGTCTTACTCAACACAATGTAATCCGTCTTCCAGAGGGTAATTTATTATGATTTACAGCGCCCTTGAGGTGACTTTTCACAAAAACGAAGCTATACAAATCATCCAAGTATTATTATTATTATTATTATATGCACTACTTATAGAGAAAGTCTATTGGGCTGTTTTTCAAATGCATAGGGTTCAATTATCCTGTATTCGGTGTTTCATTAATAAGTTCTATTTCTATTGATAGCATTGTAAGTATTTTATCAGAAAACATTAGACATGGGAAACAAAACAAAGCATTTTTGTGCTCACAACCATTTTACCAATCATTTTTAAGATAATAAAATGCCATAAAATAATGTGAGATTTCACCTTGTTCGAGAAAAATTTAATTTTGGGAGAGGACGACCCGATCTCTTAATTTCTACTTGATCATCCAACTTCTGTTTCATGAACCAATTTGACGAAAACGTAACATAAAACAGTTAAATAACATAGAACTCTAGAGTATTGAAGAGTAATACTTATGCAAACATGCAAGATAATTACAGTATTATAGCACTCGTAAACGGTCAACGAACCTGAATACATACACTGTTTAACTGTTGTCAAAATGTCAATAATTATTTGTTATGATTTTCCTGGATCATCTCCCGCTAAACAATTCTTACCAAAGTAATACATATGTAAGTCAAGAGGTCACATCTATTCCTGTATTTGTATGCGGCGAATAAAACCAACCAAGTGGTAAGAATTGCCAGGTAGAGAAACGAATTTCTTGCGTGCTCTCTCCCATAAAGGGGCACAACAAACTTGAGCCCACCAGCTATACATAATATTTCTATGGAACATTAATGCAGTACCCAATGCGCATGTCCAGAACACCAAAATCTGGACATAAAACCAAATGTGCCAAGCCAAGCAAATTTAGCAAGCCACTCAGTTTGCAAAACGGGTCAATAGATGGCTGTAATTAATTATATATCGTACAACACCTAACAACTTTACCGTTAAAATATGAACTCAATTGCTGATATTTAAAATATTAATTTAAAGATATAATTCGTCTAAAAAAGGGGTAGGTGCACCCACGTTGAATAACCTCCCCTGATAATTAGGAACAATGGAAATTTACCTCATCCCCCTCGCTGGTGGTATCATGGTCCAGCGTCACAATCAGTATCTGGAGCGCCACGTCCACCAGCGGCTCGAGTGAGTCCAGGAACAGCAGGTGATTGTAGGGCAGCCCCAAGCCCACGGGGTCGTAGGCGCACACGGTGTTCAGCAGGGACGTGAACATGGGCAACGCGTGGCGGTTCTCCGGACATGTCAGGTAACTGGGAAAAACAGATTACATATATTATAACGATACATCAATACATACATATATTACGGAGAAAAGGGTAAACAAGTTTCATTTAATAACCCTTTACATATAATATTTAACTACATAGTAGTATAAAGACGGACTTACTAATAAAATGTAGACTTTAGTAATAAAATTAAGGACCTATATATATAGCTTTTGGAGCCGGGTTTACGCTTTGACAATAAACGGTTATAGTAATTTCTTCAATAAATGTATACAGTGAAACTCGTTTAAGAAGTTTTCATGGTTGGTTTTTTCGGTCCCTTCAAGACTGAATTAGACAAATGGCCCATTATCCCACATAAGAAGTTTTTTCTTCCGGTCCCTTGGAAAACCTTATAAGAGAGTTTCACTGTAATTATTTTGTGGTGTCATTAGATAAACAAACAGTGGTGGGCACAAAGTATTTCGTATTAATTTCATTAGTTGATAGTAACCCCGTAGCGTCCGTTTTTTTCTTCATACTTAATGTAAAATATGACAAACTTCAGACTCGATTTACTAGAAAACGAAAGCTCAAATCAATTTTTTTTTAACACAAATTGACAAATGTAATGTAGATTCACTAGTTTCCCGCTTGTACCACGAGTTTCCGGACACCATGTATACCCATAGAGTGATTATTGTACACATTTAAAAAAAAAAATTGAATTCCACACTGTTACCAACTGCTTCCAACCATCTGGAGCTAGTGAGACTATGGCATTACCAATTGGGATATGTTGAGAGGTTGAAGGTAGTAGGGATGTAAAGGGGATTGGGAAGAGGAAGAAGGTGGGGAAGTTCCTGGGTATTCAGATCTAGTCACCAAATACAGCGAAAGCCATTTCAATCAACGTTTCAATTATGAGTGGTAGTCTTTCACCAGGGCGATACTGAGAGTATATTCCACTCTGAAATGTGCCGCTAATATATTACATATTATTTTTAATGATTTAATTGTGAAATAACACAAATTAATAAAATAAAATGTATTAATTGTTTTTGTGTTTATTTCGTAGAACTGCATTTAATTTTCAAAAATTTAATATAAATCTAATTACTTGCAAATGCCGGAATTTTACTCCACTACCTCCGATTTCGAAGTGGAGAGCCTCACTGCTCGACCACAGAGGCAGTTATTTATCAGACACCATAATATAAGCTATACTATAAATATCTAAAATAGTACAAAAGTTGTGGTAGTACTAACGCAATCCACTTGTTGGGCATGTCGGTGATATCGGCCGTGGGGCGGTACATGGCCTCGCTGAAGCCAGCCAGCAGCAGGCGCAACAGCTCGGCGCGGCGAGCGTCCAGCGGCGGACAACGCGGCGGGGAAGCGGCAAAGCCCACGCCCGCCTCCCAGATATACTCGCAGCTGTCCAGCGCCGAAAGCTCTTCCGCTTTGTCCTGAGAAAGGAAGAATGCATTTATTCATTAAAATCTCAAAAAAGACTGTAAAGATATTTTTAAACAATATTAGCCAGACACCACAAGGAAGAATAAAAATTTATTTATTTATTTTTCATAGTCTCCATAAAACAGTTGGACACCAATATATTACAGAGATTAAAATACATTCCAATAAATTAATGAGAAATGGTAAAAAATATTTGCCCCTGAGGTAATTTTTCACAAAAGCGGTGCTATACAAGTCATCCAAGAATTATTATTATTATAGACAAGTATTAGGAATAACAAATATGTAGTACAAGTATTTGTATATAAATGATTTAAACAACACTGAAAATTTTAATCTGTATCAAATAGCGAAGAGTCGTTTATGAACAAGCCGTTGACTTGTGCTGACTCATTTTGATGAGCCGTGAATGTACGACTCCTGGTAAACCGTACCATAGCTCACTTGAACTGTGACTCTTTTTGAGAAACCTTGGAACCACTTAAGAAAGATTGTTTATTTATCTAAAAAGATAAACATATCTCAGATGTTCGATAGTGTTCTTATGCGTATTTAAATATGGTCCTTTGTTCTAATTTACTTATATAAAATCATCGTACACGTGTCTAATTTCTACAAGGCTAAATTATTATATATATATATTTTTTTTATTTAATAATGTTATTATTAAGTTCCGCAAGTATTTTTAGTTTTTATTATTGTGACAGCTGTTTCGGCGTTTAAGGTCATTTTAAAACTGTCTTAACTGCCTTAAACGCCGAAACAGCTGTCACAATAATAAAAACTAAAAATACTTGAAGAACTTAATAATAACATTATTAAATACGATTTACATTAAATTTAAAAAAAAATTAAATGGAGTTCTACGAATTGAACACAAAAACAATTAATAGGCTAAATTACGCCTACGACCGTAGGACTTGAAATTAATATTTGGCACCATGACGTATCGTAAAGAAGTTGTTTTCAAGGGTTCACATTCGTGTGTAGAGATAAGAATATTTGCCACATGTACACGTGTAGGCACTGAACAGTATGTAAACGGCGCCTGACAGTCTGGCATCTGGACGTTTTGTACCTACACCTATACGCTGGGACCTGGGAGCCGTAGGAGCTGAGAGTCGTATGAACTGGGGTATGAGCTGATGAACTGGGAGTCAGCTCTTAATATGTGCCGACTCCTAAATGAGCCGTTGCTCAATTGAGTCATAAAAAAATGTTGAGCTGATACCGTGACTCCCGCTCGTAACAAAACCAGTCATGACCCATCGCTAGTATCAAACATGCAAGACTGTGATTGTGGGTCAGAGGACACTCTGGACCATAATTTCTTTATCAATGACCAATTTCCAAACTTTATGTATGAATTGGTAAAACTTAAAATTGAACTCCCTACCAGTATTCCCTGCCTTCTAAGTCTCAACTCCCCCCAAATTAACAATTTATTACCAAAATATATTTATGAAAATGGCATTAAAATTTAATTCATCGGGGATTAAAAGCACATAAATTTACACCGAAACTTATTTGCTTCAATTTTATTTGCCCAAATATTACATAATGTTTAAAAGTAACTAATTTTAAGAACAATTTGTAATAAACTGATTAAAGATGGCCAAGATCGCCCTTAATGGGTGAAAGTCAGAAAATAACAACAAACAAATAACAAAGTATCAAAAGTCATGGGGGTAGTTTTATAACTGTTTTGTGACATGGGTTAAAAGATAGTCACAAAATTGTCTGTAAGTGATATTGAAAATGTCAATGGTCAACGCAACATCATTGAGCAGTTGAATCGCTCTGCCGATTGGTGTGCTCTGGTAAACAGAGTTCTTGCTTTCAGAGCATAAAAGAGTGCATGGGATCTCCCACGAGTATACTTGTTAGGAACGTATAAGTTTACCTCTTTCAACATAAGTATGGTTCCAGAGATTAACTTAAAAAATATATACCTAATAATATTTTTCGGGGGGCTTCTAAGGTGTGTAATCAAGCCCCTGAGGTGATTTTTCACAAAAGCGGCGCTATAGAAATGGTCCGATTATTATTATTTAATATTCCTGTTAAGAACAAGGATGGACATAGGAATGAATATATATATATATTCTCTTATATAAATATAACACATAAACATCTTTTGCACTGTTTCTATTTTGATATCACATAATCTAGAAAGTCAGAAAACTGGGAACTCCATCCGGACAAACAGTGTTCGAATAATCAGCATCCTATTGTTTGTTCCTCGAACGAGATAAAGCAACTGATTATGCAATGCGATGAAGTAATTATTGGATAAAATACTCACTGGTCCAGCCCTCCTACTGCTAACAACTGTGAAATCAGGGCAGAAGAGCAAATCCTGCAACAGAAATAAATATGTAAATAAAAACAACAAATATCATAATTAGGGTCACAACTCAAAATCAAAAATACACAGTATGTAAACTTGTAATATGCATAAGCAATACTGCAAAATTACTCATCTGTAATGTTTTGAATAAGGAACTTAAGTCCATTTTTTAACCAATGTTGATCACAGAGCAAATAATATATATAGATGCCCTGACACACAAGGGGAAGAAACCATAATAAGGGGGGAAAGGGGCGAGCTAGGAGTGCTGCCAATTATATTTTGTGATTAGTTGGTTTGAGGCTTTTTATAAATGTTTTGGACCTAAATACCAATATTTTTTATTTATTTTAAATGTTCGTTTCAAATTAATTCTCAAAGTTAGATTTTTTTTCAAATCCTCCTAAACGTCCTGAATCCGAGTGGCAAGTAGCGGTAACCATGTGACATCACGCAAGTGTCGTACGATCACACGGGATGATTTTAATTATTTATTCACTTTTAAACAATTTATAAATTCTACATATACAAGGTGTTCAGGTGTAAAGTGCAGTAACTTCAGGAGGTGATTCTACCTACTACCAGGCAAATAAGACAAAAAAATATCCAAAATTCGAATGTTTAATGGTAATTTTCAGGTAAAAAAAGAAAATTGTATGGAAAATTAAATATTCTTTCATGAAAAATAAATATTCTTCCATGGAAAAATATTTTTATAAGGAAAAAAAAACAATGGAATTTCGAAAAAGTTATTTATCTTTTTACTTCTGCCGTCATGTTACTACTTTAACCCTTACCACTCCTTTGTCGAGTGTGGCTCGACATTATATTTCTTACACCAACTCCTATGTCGAGTCATACTCGACATTATAGTAGCGCAATTTCGAAAAATAATTTAAATTATCAAATGTATTTTTTTTTCTTTTAAATACTTTATATCTCATTCTGAATATTCCGAATACGCAAAATACATATATCTCGTCAAGTTTCGCCTTTTAGATAATTTTTAAAATCGTATTATTTTTAACCTTGTAAATGCACTGCGCAGTTATTTGGTTGCGACGCATGTAAGTAGGTAGGTACTTGCCTGTCTATCTGCGTAACAATAGGAAGCGCTGAGGGATTTCTCCCAACACATAACAAAGGATTCTTATACCTATTCACTTGTTATCACATAATATTTTGTTCTGTTTGTGTATTTACATTTGTTTTTACTGTTTTTAGTAGCAAATATTTCGTGGCCGAGAAAGCACATGTGTCGTTCGGTCTTGAAAATAATACTCAGTAATTAGGTGAAAATATAGTTTTACATTTCTTTTTCTTCATAATTAGTGATTTGGGAGTAATAATTTAACGTGCTTTATTATATACCTTGAATAAAATAAAAATGCCCCGGATAAAAAAAAAACAATCTGTGATCAATGAATATGAAAGTGGTGATGACGAATACATGCTTGAAATAGACAGTGAACTTCGTTTACTTGAAAATGACAGAGATGTTCCTCCTTCTCCACAAGTTCCATTTTCTGATAAGGACGATTCCGATGAAGATATTATTATCAGAAGAAGAAAAGTTAGAAGACTTAGAATCAGTAGTGATGAGGAGAATACGGATAGTACACAGCAATCTTCAACAGTTCAAGATAATCAAGAATCATGGATAGACGTTAGTGAAAACGATAATTATCATCACACAATAGGCTTCTCAGTTGGTGATAATGTTACCGGACCAAAAGTTCCATCCAGTTGTAAGACACCTTGCGAGTTCTTTGAGTTATTTTTCACTCAAACTTTGTTAAAAAAAATAGTGGCAGAAACTAATGCTTATGCTGCAAAAATAATAACCGAAAAAACAATAAGGAAATATTCCATCTGGCAGAACTGGAAAGATATTACTGAGACTGAAATGAGAGCCTTTATTGGAGTGATCATAAATATGGGTATCGTCAATTTACCAACTTTAGAATCATATTGGTCTAGATCGTTTCACTTGAAAATGTCATTTTTCAAAACAATATTTACACCAAGACGTTTTTTTCAAATTTTTTGGGCACTACATTTAGAAACCATCACTTCAGACAATCAAATGATGAGGACAAGAACACAGAGAGTAAGCAACTATTTAGATTTCCTAAACAAAAAGTTTATGGAACACTACATACCCGGAGAAAATTTGTCAATTGACGAATCTACTGTCGCTTTCAAAGGAAAAATATCGTTTCTTGCATACAACCCCAAAAAACCAACAAAATGGGGGCTTCGAGTTTATGTGTTGGCCGATTCTGAAAGCAGTTATATATATTTATTTGTACCATACTACGGAAAAATTACCACCGATAACTTGATAAGACCAGATCTACCTTTTACCAGCAGAATTGTATTAGAACTCTACAAAAATTTACAAAATTCCATTCCTGAAGCCAAAGGTTATCATATATTTACGGATCGATTTTATACTAGTCCAACGTTAGCTGAAGAACTTTTAAAAGTGGGCTGTTTTCTTACTGGAACCATAATGACTAACAGAAAAGGATTGCCAGCAACTATAAAGAAACCTAAACTAGTTGTTGGGCAAAAAATTGCTTACAGAAGGAATAAATGTTTAGTGCTAGGATGGCGAGACAAGAGAGTAGTAACGATGCTTAGCACTAAACATTCTTCAGCTTCTCAGTCAACAAGGAGAAGGAGAAGAGGCACAGACGAAATAGACAAGCCGACCATCATCTTAGATTATAATAGAAACATGGGTGGAGTGGATGTCGCAGATCAATATGCAACTTCATATTGTTTTCTACGGAAAAGTTTGAAATGGTGGAGGAAATTATTTTTCTGGGGGTTGGAAACCTCTATTGTTAATTCATATATTATTTATAACAATTACGCAGCGAAAGAAAACATAAAGAAAATAACCCACAAAAAATTTAGAGAAGAATTGTTGATGGCTCTAATTGGAGAATTTCGTGTGCCATTACAAAGACCAGGCCGACCGTCCTCAAGTGACACCATCCAGCGCTTGGATGGAAAATCTCATTTTATTTTTTCACATAAGAAACATAAAGACTGTATAGTGTGTTCCAATCGGACAATTCGGGGAGGGAGAAAAGAAACAACGTTCTATTGTGAAACTTGTGATAGGAAACCTGGCCTCCATCCAGGAGAATGTTTCAAGAAATACCACACACTGAAAAAGTTTAAGTGAATAAGGGCATATTAAGTTGTTAATTTTATATATTTCTATGTTTTTTGTACTCTATGTAAAGAAAGAGTAATAAAAATTACATATTTTAAAAATTTTTGTTTAACTTTTTATCCCTTTTTTGTAAATTAATTAAGGAGTTGGTAGTAGGTAATTAAAAAAAAAATTAGGAGTGCAAAGAGTTAAGAATTACTTTGTTTGGACCACTGTTTTTCACATATAAATATCAACATGTTTCAAAAGCGAAGCTTTCCTCATCAGGATACACGGTATACTAAAAAATAATGACAAGTATAGACAAATAATAAACATAGAAAAATAATAATGTAAGCATAGACAAATTACAAACATAAACAAAAAATTACAATAAATGATAAAAGTAGGCCATTAATTAAAAATGGAAATAATTATTGAAAAAATAATTTTAAAATATTAAATAATAAATTTATATTAGAAATTTTCGACAGAAATTATTTTTATTATTAATATAAATAAAAACAAGAAAATTACAAGGCACAAAAAATAAAATAATAAGAGTTATTATTATTAAAAATTATATTTATAATATTCTAAATAGTTATTAATGCGAAAATAAATTTAAGAGATATTTATAACATTTACTAACTAAACATCACGCCGTTTCTCCGCAGGGGTAGACAGAAAGGACGGACCGCCAAACAACTCGATCTTGGCATACACTTCTTGATCATTCACATTCATACAACGACTCATACATTCTCTTCTGTTATTCCGACTTCTGACATGGCCCGATTCAATTATTTGATTCACTTAATCATGCCATGTCTTCCTCGGACATCCCAGGCTTCTTCTTCCATTCAAATTCGCGTCATATATTCTCCTTACACTCCTCTCTTCGTTCATTCGCTCTGCATGCCCAAACCATCTAAGCGTCCCTTTCTTAATATTGCTCACTACGCTTACATCAGTCTCACACATTCGTCTCAGAGATCTCATTTCTACAGCATTTAGTCTACTTTCATTCTTCCTCTGCCAGTTCCATGCCTCACTGCCATACATCAGGGTTGGTATCAGCACTTCATTGTGGACTGCTAGTTTCGCTTCTCTGGACAACTTTTTGTTTGCGCCAACCGCGTTCAGTCCTCCCTTAATGGAGTTTCTTGCATTCACCCTTCTTTCAATATCCCTATCAGTCTTTCCATCTCTCGTAAACATACTTCCCAAATACACAAACTCATCGACATGCTCTAAATATTCATCATTCACAACTATAATGCACACTATTTTCGTACTCTCTCTTTCAAACACCATGACTTTAGACTTACTTACATTCAACATTAGCTCATTCTTCATACATACTTCGTTCATCCTAGATACGGGGGACTGTAGATCTTCCATACTGTTAGCAATCAGCACCGTATCATCAGCATACAACAGGCGAACTACTCATTTTCGCGCCCAAGCCCACCTCTTTCAATTCTTGCATACAATTGTATAAATTGAATAACCACGGTTACATTACGCAGCCTTGCTAAATCCATGTATAAATTGAATAACCACGGTTACATTACGCAGCCTTGCTTAACACCTTTTGTGATGTCAAACCACTCTGTAAAATCACCGTATGCCCTAACACATGCAACGCTTCCCTCCTACAGAGATGCGATTGCCTGTATAAGATTTGTATTCACTCCATACTTGGATAACACCTTACATAACTTTTTTCTGTCAACTCGGTTGTATGCTTTTTGACCAAAGCACAGAAAAGTTTCTGGTTTTTTGCCAGAAACTTCTCTGTGAGTATACGCTACGAGAAAATCTGATCGATGCACCCCCTTCCACTCATAAGTGCACCTTGCACATCCCATATTTTATCCTTTGTTTTCATTTTTACCCTTTCAATCAATATCCTACCATACAGCTTTCCAAATGAACTTAGCAAGCTAATAGCCCTGTGATTTCCACATTCCATGTGCGACCCTTTACCTTTGTATAGAGGCATGATCACTGCCCATCTCCAATGGGGTATAACTCTCCTCTAAACACCGGTTAAAAAGTTTGCATAACCATTTGAGAATTATACGGCTATCTCCTTTAAAGTATTCAGCACCAATATTGTCAAAACCAACAACCTTACCATTCTTCATACATTTAATTGATCTTTTAATTTCATCCATGCTGATTTTGGGAACATTCACCCCATCACCATTCATACCTGACTCGCCATTGGAATCACCATCACTCAGGTTGCTTTCGAAGACCTCTTCAAAGTATTTTATCCATCTCTCTTTTATTTCTTTCTCATTTGTCAACATTTTTCCATCTTTCGATTTTATCATTTTCACACATCAGCTTTCTGGACCATTACGGGACCTTTTGACCTCCTTCCAAAACAGTTTATTTTGTATTTGTATGTAAAATTTTAAACCTTTATTTATGTCAGAAGAATGATTCGTTTCCAAAATATGGTTGGTAAATTCAGAATAATTATTATTACTCAAACACCTTAGGCACTGCTTAACTATTAAGTATTAAAATTTCTCGAAGCCTTTCGGATATAAAAAAGTTACAATTGTTATAAATTAATTTATAGACCCCCAATTTATTTAAAATATTATTTTTATTCTTATTATTTAAAAAAAATATTTTTTAATTTATTAATAGTATAAAAAGCTGGTTGGATAGTATTTAGAAGGTTTTTTTATTAATAAATTTGAAGTATTATTATTTAAAAAAAAAAAAACATTGTTTACCAACGTTAATTATTTGTGGATAAACAAAAGATTTAATAAACTTTTTCATATACCTTTTGTTTAACATATTATCTATTTATTTAGTATTTTAACAGTTGTTGATTGCAATCTGTTATTTATTTAGAGGAACATTAACTAATCTACTAAGCATGAAATGAAAAGCTGATAATTTTTTAGCAAAGGGATGATTAAAAGTATTATGTAGCGCCCTTGAGGTAATTTTTCACAAAAACGGCGCTAAACAAATCATCCTATTATTATTAACTATGTCTATATGAGTATCTTTATGATATATGTTAAGACAAACGCATTCGCTTGGATTTCTGCCATTTTAGAATTCAATTGGCAGTCGTGTGTCTCTTTCTATCATAAAAAAGCTGACAAAGTGTGAGCGAGACGCAAAGAAAAAAAGTAGGTAAAAATAACCTTGAATTTGTCGCTAACTAAATGTAAAATTTTGACACAGATCAAACAATTTTCAGAAGTCATTAAAATTTTATTGTATTCTTCATCATATTCCTGAGGTAGGTTAGAGACAGTTTTTTTTCAAAAATAGTATCCATTTAGTCACAAATTAATGCCAAAGGTGCCTCCTAAAAATATGAATAAATTGTCATCTTTGGTGGCTTATATTTTCTAAATTAAAACAAAAATCAATAAAATACTTCTAATCCTTACTAGAATTAGATTGGAGGCCAAAATACCCATCCAAACTGAATGATCTATTTTTTCTAATTAAAGGTTTAGTAAATATCTAGTACAGATGAGAAGTATTTTATTTATTTTTGTTTTACCTTATGAAATATCGGTCATTAAAGGAATTGATTAGGGTCTAATGGTGATTTAAAAAAAAGTTTCATCTGCTTTGAAAATATAATGAAATATAAAATTTATTTTATTTTTAAAATATTAAAATAAGCATTATGGTGGACTTTAAATTAAATTAAAAATGACCAATTTACGGTGGAACACAAATTTGCCATACAGAATTTAAAATATCAACCTGAAAAATCCTTTTTTTTTTAATAGTTTTATTTTTATATTTTTATGTATGTAATCATACTTACATAGCAAATGTGATATTTTTTAAAAAAAGTACGATAAACCCGCAAATAATTTTCATACTTATAAAGGTTGTAATCACCTAATTTAAGGGGGCAGACTCAAATAAGGCGGTAAACGTCACTTCGCAGTATGCTAACGCAAGCAATACAACACATAATTTATCTGCAAATTCTTAACAGAAAGTTACGAAAGTTTCTAAGGTTTTCAGTGACGTAAATTCTTAAACTGTAATCTTTTACATTATATATGAAATATCTACTGTAATTTTAAGTAAAACGCTCGACAGTGCCTTCGCCGTTATGTTAACTGCATCCATTACAAACATATTTAATTAAAATCTTTCCACATTCTCAGAGTAAATAAGATCAAGAACCAAGAGCGTTTATTAAAAATAATTCAGTAAATTTAGATTTTCACTGTAATTCCCTCAAAGTTCAGGAATTTTTAAATTCAGTTCCGTCATACAAAAAACGTATGAGAATTTCGGGACCGCGCGATTGTTGATAAAACGATTTATTTCGTCGGAGTAAATCAGTTGTGAGAAGTCATTCAGAGCGAGCGGACGTCGATTTGAAATTCGATATTTTGTCTGTTTTATGACGAATAGCTGGGAAGAGAGGTGTTAAACTGCCACCGGAATGTAAGAATTACGTATTTTAGATTTTTTTTTGTTGTAATCACATTTCTTTGCAAAGTTCTTTAAGATGGTCCAAAAAGTGATTAATTTATTATACGTCACAATATAAAAGACCTGCGCACTGGAAAAAACTGACGGACGTGGTACAGATCTACAAGATTATATCTTTGCAGGCTGTCAAAAGCAAAACTAATGAATGAACGAATTATTTTTGAAATCTTAACATTTTTTTTGCCCATATAATTTACAATCTTAACGCCCCTGACTGCATATATAAGTATGCCGATCTGTGCCTATCAAAATCCATAGTTTTAGCGGCTTTAATCTTGAATTTCTAGATATTCACACCGATTTGGTTAGAAAGCGGCGTAAGTCATGTTAGGGGGGGTGCTGATGTCAAATTTAATGTCAACCTGAGTAATTTCGATGGTCATTTTGAATTTTGAGTTCTCTACCGATTTGGTTCAAAATCGGAATTAAAGTGTTTGGAGGTACACTGAAATCAAATGCGAAGAATGATAACAAAGAATGTTTTTCTTCATTTAGAACAGCTGTATTTCGGACGATATTAGGTCCTTGGAGACCAATTTGTTTTCAAATTGTACCATCTTTAGCCTACTTTAAAAAGTATAGATTAACCTTTGCCGAAAAATTACTCCTTCACTGTCACCAATTCACCAAAACACTAAAAAATAGCGAAGAATGAGAACTTACAAAAAATTTGCATAATTTAGAACCGCTGTATCTCGGACACTAGTAAGTCCTTAGAAACGTATTTGATTTCAAATTATATTGTAGCATATTTTCATAAGAAGCAATCACTTTGTGGTTTGACATTGTATTAAGTAAATGAAACACGTTGTTATAAACCACGAATATATTTTATTTTCACCAACCGGTTTCGCTTAACTCAAGCTTCATCAGGGTAAATATAATAAAGTTATTTACCGTGATGAAGCTTGAGTTAAGCGAAACCGGTTGGTGAAAATAAAATATATTCGTGGTTTATAACGTGTTTCATTTACTTAATATAGCAGATTTGGTCTACTTTGCTTGTGGGAGGGGCAAGGGGAAGATAGGAGACTTTTGTGAAAATACTCCCTGTTATAGGTATTATTCACCTGCAAAATTTCAGTTTTTCTTATTGCCTTCATTGACTGAACTACTGGTGAATTGTATTCAAGCTTATTGTCTGCGTCTGGAGTGGGTTGTAAATCATTGTTTTCTACCTATGTTATATTTTTACTGCTGTTTAGTATACAATATTGAAGAGCGTTTCGAAATCCCAAAAATTATCAAAAGACAAATAATTCTTATTCCCGTTTAATAAACGGGATCTAATTCACATCCGCAATCTTGGTTCCTAAGTTAAATGTAATAGTCGGATTCCTTAACCATTAATAAAAACCAAAGCCATTGAAAGAACAGCCATATAAAAAAGCATCTAATTCATTTCAACCATCTTGAATCCACAAGTGGACAATCGAAAATCGGATTCCTCGATTCAAAAACCATGAAAATAATTCCATATGTCAAAAACTGTGCTTATAAGTATTTCTGAGCAGGTGGTCCACGTTACCCATTTCTATAATATTTCCGAAGCAAAAATAAAAGATTATGCTGTGAAGAAATAAATACGTAAATAGTAACAAAAAAATATTGAGAAGGGGAAGTACTTTGTATGGGGTACTGTCAATTATTAATATATTATACTCAAATTTAAAAAAAAAAACATATTCTCATCATTTACCCTAACCTATACCAACAGATCGACTTTCTTTACTTTGCAGTAAGCGGCAAAAAAATCCTCCCTTTTCCGACTGCTAAGTTAAGTCTGTCAAGCTTCTATTAATTTATTGTTATACAGCGAATAAACGAAAAAAATATAGAGCAAATGTCTTTTGTTTCGTATTGCATCAATACGCTAAACATTTTTTTTAATCCGGCGTGGTCTACATTATCCACATTTCCCCAATCCTGCTGCCGGATCGTGGTGGTCCGTGGTTTTGAGTTTGAGGCCTAAAATTCCTAACGGCGGTGAATACGCGGTTTTATACTGGACCCTTAAGTTAAAAATAATCGTTGAAACTAAAAAAATATATCTTTTTTCACATAAACAAGATCAGCATGGCAAAATATTGAAAACCTTCACAAAAAACTGTTTCATCTATATAAATTTATTTAAAAATGTAAATATATTATTTGTAAGTCTCTATTCCTAAATCATAGATGTTAACCATACAATAATATTGTTTATAAGACCCACCTGTTCATAAATATGTTTGTCACTAGTTTTAAGTCACTAGTTAAAAGTCTTAGTTGTAAGTCACTAGCTATATAAGTATTAGATGTAAGTCACTAGCTATATAAGTATTAGATGTAAGTCACTAGCTATGTAAGTATTAGTTGTAAGTCACTAGCTATATAAGTATTAATTATTAAGGATATAATATTATAAGTAATTGGGAGTCAAGTATATAATCTAGTGGTTTGGTTGACTCACGCAGATAGCATTGAGAAGCGACTGTGCGAGGGGCACGGACTCCTCGCTCTCGGAGCTGGCGGCCGGCAATGATGACCAGAAAAACCCCCGCCAGTCCTCATCCTCGAATATGTAGGGCAGGATGCGTGTCAGCAGGCGGATGCAGTTCAGGGCTGAAACCGAAATTTGAGTGTTATAAATAGAAAAGTGAAAATTTATCTAGAAAAGAAATAGATCAAAGTTTGCACAATTTTCGCTTAAAGAAGATGTTGTATTGTAGAAAATAGCAAATTCAAAGGTAGGCTGTGCATAGTTTTTCAAGTTCGGGTATGAACTGTGCATTGAATATTTGAAAATGACCATTTTATTATCATTTTCCGCTGATTGTTGTGGCCAACCGAATAATGAACTGCGACAGAAATTTGTTGACCAAACTTCTTAAGATAGGCACAGCTTTTAAGCCTCTACGAACTGCACGCAACTGCGAAAAAAATACTATTAAATCATTATTACCTTATTAAAGCTTAGGCGGCCTTACTCGGAAGTTTCTCTCGTAAGTGGCTTATGTAAGTACTTTTTTTTTTTTTATACGATAAGCCGACGTAGCTCAATGGTAGAGCATCTGACCGGATATTAGAAGGGTGTGGGTTCGAGTCCTGCCGGCGACATTTATCTTTGCTCGGAAGGTTTTTTCAATTTGGATGAGTGTTTTCAGGCTAATAATTATTGTTTATAAAAATAATTGTTACCCTTTGCGCTATGCACAAAAATCTTGTCTTAAAAACTTTAGTTTATCAATTAATAAATATTTGACAAGTCAAACATTTTTCACCAATAAAATGAATACATAATTTGTCTCGACGCCACCTAGTGAGGGATTTAGCAGTTACAAGCCTTCCTCATACAAATAAAGTTGGTTGTTTACAGGTGAAATATAATAAAAAACCGTAATTATTGAATGAAACACTAGTATATATTGATTAACTTGGCGGGTTTGCGATAAGCCGACGTAGCTCAATGGTAGAGCATCTGACCGGATATTAGAAGGGTGTGGGTTCGAGTCCTGCCGGCGACATTTATCTTTGCTCGAAAGGTTTTTTCAATTTGGTTGAGTGTTTTCAGGCTAATAATTATTGTTTATAAAAATAAAATTTACTTGCGCACGCCGGGATTAGAACCCGCGACCTTCGAATTCGAATTCGTAGTCGAGAGTCTTACCCCTCGACCATGGAGGCCGTCAAAGTACATAACTTATGGGAAAATTACCAATGTAAGCAACATTTTAAGTTACTTATCGTAAGTTATAGGAACTTATAGAAGTCGTAAGAGGCATATTTTTTGACAGATCTAACTAAGATCGTGTTTAACCATTTGATGACAACGCTACATTAGAATTTCTATGAAACAAACCAACCTTAGTGAAGTTTCATGAATCAGATATGAGACAGCCGCATGTGGGGATAGTCACCGATGAATCACATATGCGACAGCCGCCTGGATCAGACTAAGGAATGCACACTTTGGACAAGGTGGAACCACTACCTGTCTGCTGCTCATGTTGCGTCCGGCAGCTGCTGTCCACTGCCTTGACCAGCTTCTCCACGGCCTTGTAGCAGAGTGTGGCCAGGTTCTGGGGGGCCTGCTCGCGCAGGGCTCGAATCTCCGCCGCCGGGATTAGTGTGAACACGTCCTGCACGTTGGTCACGCTCTCCGACCAGAACTGCTCCCAAAACACATCGTCGCTGGCGTCTATTGACTGGAATAATCAAACAGATTCTATTAATACTACCCATTTATAAGACTACATAATGAGTTCTTATATTCATAAATTGAACAGGAACATGTCATCATAGTACCAGTATTACAATATGTAATATTTGTGAATGTTGGGGGAGTGAAAAATATTGTCAACATTTCAGTAATAACGATGAACATATCCGCAACACAAGTGGACAAAATCGAAAGGAAGACAGGCGCCAAAATAATGGGAGAAAAATAGTTCAATTTGTAAATAGATATAACATTTATAGAAGGTTGATGATTTGTAAAACAAAAATAAAAGTTAATCTGCATTCATTTTTCATTTATTTATAGTTCGCGTATCAGTATTATTTAACAAAGTCGTTAAGTTGTAATAATGTCCATCAATGAAAAGTACACTGAAAAGAGCAATAAAACAATTGCCTTCAAATAACCATTACTTTAGGCAAATGCTGTACATTTCATAAGATAACTACTAATAAAAACATTGTTTAATAAAAAACGACCCTCGTTAAACATACACTGATAAGCTAATTGTTGAATGCGGTTAAATAAATTTATCAGCTCGTACTTCCTTCCCATATTGAGTGTATTGTGTGGGAGTATAAAATAAGACAACATACCTGAGTTTTGGATGTCAAAAGAACGACGGCTTTTCTAAAATTTAATTTCGTATCGGCGTTGCCCATTCCGCCGCTTTTAAATCACCAAAATTCTGAATTAGAAAAATCAACAACGCATCTTAGAAAATGTACATAAGAAATTTGACGCAGATTTGACGTAAAGCAGTCGTAGACAACAAGGGTACGAGAGACAATAGACTTTGACAACAAATAAATGTCATGTCTGGTCTCTATTTTCCATAGACATTATGTTTTTAGAATTATTCAGTTGGTCAAATTGATCAACTGATGTACTTTTTTCTCGTGCGGCATCCTGTTTTTTTCGGCATTCCCTGTCGATTTTGGTCGGTAAAAAAGTTCTTCATCTGAAAATGGCCGCGTTAGTACGGGGCGTTCAAGCCATATTATTACGAACCCCGTTAAGATTGCAAACATGCCGTCTGCCGCTAGTCGTTATGCAACAAAAATATTTAAGTACCAAAACAGTTTTCCCAATCCATACATGTGAACCCATCTTTAAAAGTCAGGTATGGCACTTCCATATTAATATTTTTCTGTCATTTCATTGATACAAGTCTAATAAGATAACAGTGTTCATTTTCAACCTACATTTAATCTGGAGAAGTTGAGTGGTTCATTTTCGATATTTTTGACATTTGCTTTACAAGGAGTTGCATAACGCCGCTTTCCTGTGAGTGTTGACACTGGAGGGTACTGAGATAGCTGAGATAAACTATACATCTTGTAACCGTATAAAAGTATTACGCATGCTAACACGTAATTATATTCCGAGTTGCCTTATTTACCGACCGTTCTTTTTTTTCAGGATTTGAACTTACTAAAACGTCAGCACTCGAGTCAGCCCACCACCCTGGCCCTTATTGAGAGCCGGGTCCTCCTTGTACTGAAGTTGTACGACAAGATTGACCCCACCAAGGTAATGATAACACCCTCGAAATTCTAGACTCGATTTTACAATTTGTATTTTGAGGTTAGGAACAACAATTGTAACCTGTTTATGTCAAGGAGAACAGGGTCGAAATTATTGGTCAAACGATTTGCGAATACTTGTCTTGATATTGGCAATTCAATCTATTAGCAAATTTGGTTTAGAATACATTTTTCTAAATTTGAATTTCTTGAACTCTCGGAGTGGCCTTATCATGGAGATATCTTTCAGAATTATAATTCTATAGACCCAATTGTATAGAGTACCAACATAGGATATATACGATAATTACCCTTTTCATGGATTCCAGCTTTTCTTCATATTCTTTACTGCTTGTTACTGAGGTATTAAAATATTTCAAGTTCGAAATCCCCTGTGGCTCAAGTGTTCTAAATGGTTTCAGTTCAAATATAAAGCCAATTGAAATAACCCAACCATACATATCTGAACTGACATCGATAGACCAAACCAAATATTAAGTTCAAAGTAACAAGCTCCTAAAAAACGTCTGATTGTGCCACAAACCATTAAAACTTACTATTTTCACTCACAATATGAGCAAAAAGTTGTGTCAAAATACCTCTGGAGTCAATGTTTGGCAAAATTGGAAACCATTAAAACATACTATTTTCACTCACAATATGAGCAGAAAGTTGTGTCAAAATATCTCTGGAGTCAATGTTTGGCAAAATTGGCCCTATTTAATAATCCATTTATTATATTCAACTGAAGAAATAATATACAGGTTAGAGAAAGTATAGATTATTATTGCCCCATTTAAAATGTGTATGTTATAATACATATTTACGTAATACTCTTCCCCAGTGGCGGATCGTGGCTTTTAAATTAACTAAAGTACTAAGATTGAAAAATACAACATTATTGACGTAAAAAAAATATTGTATGGAGATTTTGATGTTAGATAGGACAGTGCCCCACCTAACTAGAAAAATCTTCATACATAAAATTGATTTACTACAACATCAATGTCGCATTTTTCAATTTTATTGCTCTAGCTCACTCAAGTCACGAGCCGCCACGTCTCAACTAATTATTTTAATCCAACTGCCAATTATTAATGGTATTAATAATTTAAAAAACCACATTTTCAGTGATAGATCTGCATTTAAAAGTGAGCCGACAGTTTTCAAAAATCAATAAACAATATTACTGTAATCAAGAAAGAGCTCGGTCAATCTGATGACTACATATAAAAGTTCTCTATGTCTGCTCATTCTATTGTATTTGCATTCGGTGGGTAGCATATATCGACAGTTCAAACGTAAGGTGTCGAATCTGCAAAATTTTCATTTTATCGTCACTATCCAATTATATATATTTTTTCGGATGACACCAAAAGTTGAATTTTCCACTAAATTCTTCCCATTTTAAAAATGATTGAAACTGCACGATGCATCCGGTGTAGAATATGACTTTATTTTCACTCTCCTGTTAACCTCGCAAAATGCAAATTCGAAGCCTTACATTGGGACCGCCGATACATTGCTAATGAAAAATGGTTTATTATTACTACTTCAATCATTGGCATGCAAAGACAAACAAAGCATGTATTGTATATGCATGAATGTAGTCATTACTGGGTTAATCTATAACCAACCCCTCATCATTAATTTACAGGAGAATTAAAACAGAATAACTGCATAAGTGGCGAGTAAACTAAACACCCCCTTTCCCCCCTAGCTGAAGCTGGACTCCCACTTCATCAACGACCTGGGGCTGGATTCGCTGGACCACGTGGAGATCATCATGGCCATGGAGGACGAGTTTGGCTTCGAGATACCCGACATGGACGCTGAGCGCCTTAACAAACCTGCAGAGATAATCCGCTACGTGGCTGACCGCGACGATGTCTACGAATGAGAGCATTTAGTCTATTTAACGTTACGTTGTATATTTAGTCACCGCCTGTTTAATAGAAAAACGATATCCGACAAACGGCACACTGCAGTCCCAGTCTTCGGAAATCCTTTATCTTCTCTTTAAGTTTTCCAGATGTTATCACTGCAATAAATAAAAATTAAAAATGCCAAAAGTTGTGTTATTATTTTTTTACATTTATTTACGATCTTAACAATATAATCTAATAAATATGGTACATAAAAATTTCATTTACAATATGTTCTTTGCTTAAATCTAGGATTCATTTCCCACCATCGGATACATTCGCAACGTCGCTTAAAATAATATTCACAATATTTACCGGTTGCCGTACAAAAATTTAATTAATAAATGCATCACGTTAAAGTAAACGGTACAAAAAGGACGACAGACATTATAGAGAGAATGTTTGTATCACACACAGCGCACCTGACACCACCGGGGGGGAAGGAGACACATTCATCAGACCAGCAGATCTACATATCTGAATAGAGATACACCTGCAAAGGGGCAATGTTCACATAACATACAAAAAAGGTAACATTGATGCGGATCTAAGCAGCGAGTATTCTTGATGAGTACGGAGAATATTACATGTATAACATTATATCATCTACTATTGGTAATGTCCAGTTGGAAAAATGAAAATGTACAGATTCTAAGTGACGCGGGGCAACTTATTGAATTTCAGACCCTGCATTACACGGCATAAGAATTCCAGACGGAATACCGGAATAAAAAACCCTAGGCTTTGAGATCATAAAAATAATTTATGTAAATGATTAAAATAACAAATCGTTTAAAAAAAGTTGTAGTAAAAGTAGCCAAATGGTCAGAGAAATCTTTCCATTTTTCATTTACAGCTTAAATCACTAAACTCCGATAACACGGATGCGCAATTCTCAATATGAGAGAGGGGCAGTATCGTAGGGGGTTTAAACGGCAGTCATTGTGGCTTGGTGAGAGGTGTGTGGTGGTCGAGTGGGGGGTGGGGGGTTACCGGTGCGGTCTGGCGGGGCGGCGGCGCACGCGCAGGCGGCGGTTCACGTCTCCGCTGCGCAGCCGCCGCTCCAGCTTGGCCTCCATCTTAAGCACGCGCACCACGGGCTGCAAATCCCTGTCCCGGGCACTGCACTCCCAGTCCGCAGGCACAGAGTTCACAGGCAGCTCCTCACTGGCCTCGGTGTACTTAGAACTCACTGAAGCAGTCTCCATCTCCTCCGTATCGCTCCACGTAATACTGATTTCATTTAATTCTACGTGACCATTGTCTTTGGGTGCACTGTCCTCCGGGGGCGGGCGCTGCTGACTGGGGTCTCGGGACGAGCTGGCGCTGCCCACGGTGGAGGGGGGATCTCGTTTCAGCTTCTTTTTGTTGGGCCAGCCCGTTCTGTTTTTCTTCTTGAACTTGTAGCCCCTCCGTCGTTTGGGTGGTTCGGGCTGACCATTTTCGTGAATCTCCCGCACCGTATTGTCCAAGGTGTCACACTCCTCAAAGTCCTGAAGGAGCTGGATGACATCAGGTTTGACCGAAGTGTGGTCCAGCTTGACACCGCAGTCTTCTGCCTCGATTGGCACTTCAAAGTCCTCTTCGCCTTCGTACACGGAAGAAAAAAGAGCATCCATTTGCATAGAGATTTCAGCATCACAGGGAGGGAGCGGGGCAGGGGTGTAGGGAGTGGTATCGCTGGAGCAGTCCTCCTCCGCGATAGAAGGGAGGGACTTGGAATCGTCGGAGCAGCTGAACTTGCTCTTCCTGTGTATGAGGCCTCCCAGGATGGCCAGCGTAGAGGCGTGTTCCCGGGGAGACTTTCTGCTGAGGCTGGTGCTGTTGAATGTGAAGACGGGATCTACAGGTTTGATCTTCCTCATCTTCTTCATCCCCCGGGTGCCGTAGGAGCGCGGGGGACGAGACTTGGCATCGGGAGGTCTCTTCACTTGACTGAGAGCGCAGCAGTTGGGTTTTAACGGTGGGATCTCGCTCATTTCATACGGCAGTACTAAAGATTTTGAATAATAACCTGCAACAATAATATAAATAAAATGATTACCCTAGATTCTAAAGAAAGTAAGATTGCTGGAACAAAAGATTAATTACTGAACTTAATATGATACAATTTTTATCACTTGTTCATTGCAGGTTTGTGTAAATTATTTAATATTTAATAACTTCATTGAATTAAAATAATTATTTATACACATAGATTTAAACTAATAAATAGTTGGAAGTAATCTATGAAGGAACTTAACATTAGTAAGCATAAAGGTCAAGGGAATAGAATACAGTAGAACTCACCTAAATAATTAATAATACTCTTGGTGTTTTCCTTCCCCTCGTCCTGTCTCCGGAAGGTGTGGTACCAGGGCTCGCTGTGGGGCACCTGCTCAAAGGTGTAGGTCAGCCGTTCTACCTCCTCGGAGGCCCGCAGCCGCCCCTCCTCCCACTTCAGGCAGCGCTGCTTGGTCTCACCTTCTGCCTCGAGGGGTTCCGGCACTTCGGGGGGTGGCACCTCTAGGGGTGCAGGCACTCCAGGGGGTTCTGGCTCCACGGGGGGCTCCACTTCTACACTGTCCTGGTAGGACTCAACATGCCCTCGTCGCCGGGGATTGCGCCGCCCCGCGTCCCACTCCTCGTCTCCAGACATCACCTCCTCCTTGACGGGTGACTCTGAGAGCAGAGCGCTGCTCGGCCTCTTGCGGGAACTAGGCGTGGTTTCCGCCTCGTCTTCTGTATCACTATCGTCTTTTTTAGGGAACATGAAATTCTCAGCCTCGTCACTCAGGACAGACAGCTCAGAACGCCGCACCCGACGGAACTTGACCACAAGTCCCGGGGGAGCACGGTTGGAAGTGGGCGCAGGGGTCGGGGTAAAATTATTGCTGGAGCGCAGCTTGGTGCTCATGCCCACCACCCGGTAGTACGTCTGCGTGTCTCTAACAGGCGGGGTTCCTTCGGGGCTGGGTCTTCGCCAGCGAATGCTGCGAGGTTTGCGACTCTCCACTTCTATCTTTCCGTTGAGTCGAGGTGGGCTGGCTGATCCGTTCAGCAGTCCCTGGGGAGACACCTTGGGCGGGTAATCCTGCTCAGGTCCGCCTTTGGAACGAAGGTAGTGCCCCAGAGCAGGTGAGGTGCGCGGAGTGTCGGGGCTGTGAGGCTCTGCCCCATTACATATGACCTCAAGCTGCTTGCGTGGGTCGTGCGTCTCGTCCTGATGCAACTTAATAATATTCCGTAAAGATCTGCGTTCCAAACTATTATTTGACACTGTCACGGGTTTGTTCATTTTAAGGAAAGCCTCCACATCTGCATTGGCACTTATTAGAGAGTCTAGGGATAAAAAGTTTGAACAGTTTTTGACGAAACTGAGGTGAGACACTGAGCGTTCATGGTCGGCGAGATGGGCGTACTCAACGCGACATATCTCACAGTAGCCGCTCTGTTTAAGGGGCACGTCCGCTTGTTCCTTGGGGCGTGGCTTGGTCTTGCGTGTCATCCTGCAACAAGGGAGACACTTAGTGGGCTGTCACTATCACACCATTAACACAATCAGTGCTATGTAAAAAAGGGAGAATTGCCTTACAATAGAACAAATACATTATATTGGAACATCTGTGCAGTTTCACATTTCAGCAACTGCGCCTTTTGTGTCTTACTTACAATGCACTCATGACACACGACTGTGTTTATGTTTCGCATATAATAAATACCCTTCTATCTCATAATAACTGTGTTAGGTTAGTTAATGTTAAAATATTATAAAGTATTAAGATAAAGATTCAATGGTGTGAGCATTTTCATTTCGTTTGGTGAATTTGGAATTTTCGCCATTTTTAAATGTTGGTAGAGATATGGAAATTTATTAACATTTATAAACTATTTTTGTACAATTTTCTTCGAAATACAGGGTTATTTATTCAAAATGATGGATTCAATTTCGTACTACCATATTTTCCAAATTATACGTTATATGTGAATGATCCACATAGCAATTGAAACAAGAGGTCCGAAAGTTTAGAATCCCACCACCGAAGAATGACCGCTAGGGTGCTCACGCCACCAAGCAGCCATTTCACACCAGTTGCGAGTAAAATGGCTACTATGCAGCACAAGGTTTGTGAGTTCTGTATAACTGAGCCGGCAACTGTAGTGCATTGTACCTTTCGCCATTTTAACATTGAACCTCCAATTAGAAAAAGCGTTTGTCGTTGGTATTACAAATTTGACCAAACTGGATGTCTTTGTAAAGGAAAAGGCCCAGGTCAACCGCGTGAGTCAGAGGAGAATGTGCAAAATTGAGGTCATGATTTTGAATAACCCTGTAGAGGACATACACAGGACGAGTCCATTTTTTACCAAAGATGGCCTACCAATCTCAATCGAATGTGCAGTTGAAAACTTTTTATCGATTCACTTGGTAAATTGTCTTCACAGAAACATTCTAATACTTAAACAATTTAGTTTGATTCGAATCCATAGAGCCGGAGAAAATACCAAACCTAACAATAACCAGCTTTCTGTAAATCATTCAAAAAGTTAATATTTAATAAATACTATTTTTACAAATTTTGTTTCTGATGATTTTCTTTCCGAATCTTATTCTAAGAATGTGTCAAAATTATCCCAGGGCAGACGGTTCAAAATAGAATGAAACCTACTTGGTAAATTTTCCATATACAGATGAATCTCATTAATGCGACACATCTAGTAATGCAGCAGTATCAGAGTCGGGGCCAGAGTTGTTAAACAAGGATGTAGCGTGGAAAACATTAGTTGATAAAGTAATGGTTTCTTAAGAAAGCGGTGCTGTTATCTAGCGAACGTGATGTCATGATGCGGTGAGCATACCAACACAGTCTTAACGGTGACCAGAGATGTCAAGTTAGACGGACAGTGACATACTTGGGTGGAGTCATGGTTATATACCTAGGAAATAGGTTTTAGCTATGGTTTCCTATTCTTATGATTAACATAATATGCTCTAAAATATTAAAACCTGATTTTACAAGTATAATGCCGATATTACTCGGCAGATTTTATTTTAGTTGGTCTTTTCTAGTCTTTGCTCATCACATTATATAAAGCATCATGATTTCTTACA
This sequence comes from Halesus radiatus, assembly GCA_022606495.2. Lineage (NCBI taxonomy): Eukaryota > Metazoa > Arthropoda > Insecta > Trichoptera > Limnephilidae > Halesus > Halesus radiatus. The sequence continues at coordinate 259,462 of JAHDVE020002886.1, forward strand.
AAATCAATAAAAAAAATCATTATTTTCACTGATCTAACTCACTCCAGCATTCATTTATTTTTTAAATGTTCACCGCAACATGAGAAAAACATTCCACAGCTGTTTGTCACCGATGACGGCCATCATGCATATGGTGGCCCCGCGATTTGACGTTCTACTCACAACACTCTAGAAAACCTACATGCTGGTTTATATAGACGACAGTTCAGTGACGTCATCCACCGCTACATTACGGCCGCTAGAAAACATCATGCTTTTTAGGAAACCCTAACTTTAGAGATTATTTTCATAAACATTACTGCCCATTTAACTTGTAGGAAATAGGAAACACTTTGAACATACCCGCGTTACGAATAACCTGAAACTTCAGTTTCATATACCTACGAGAGCGACTCGTTCCAAAATCCTGTTTAAATGTAACACCAGGGGCGCTATTCTCGTTCTTTTTAAGAAAGATTCCGGTTAAAGCCTTCTTACTTAACTGCGGTTCCAATTCTCTCGGATGACAGCTGTCAGCTGTATTCAGCGAGCGACATTCATCAAAAATGTCAATATTTGCAATGTTTTAACAAGAGAAAAACTCAATATTAAGTATGTAACCAATTACGTTATTATTTACTTTAAACATAATTAGCTAGTAAACATTATATAGATGTTGACATTTTTGACAATTCACGTCAAGCGCAGCATTGAAGAGAGTCGGTATGACCGGCCGAGTCCAATGAATTCGATTCCGAAGGCTCACTCACTAACTCCGGATTTGCTAACTCACTCCGAGTTAGCAAATCCGGATTCACTCGTTTTAAACTCACACTCAAGGAACGGCAAAGGTTTTGGATTTGAGTCAGAAACGAAAGGCGTCCCTATTCAATATGAACGATTTTTGATTCCAGAATAGCGGACCTATGCGGACCGAAAGGAACGAATACCGAGTCCGAGAAATGAGTCCACGTGGCTAAACTCGGAATTGGAACAGAGTTTTTAAAATAAGTGGAATGACCCACCTCTTCGGTCGGCACAAATTCAAATGTCACTTTTAGAAATAGAGACAAAAAAGGTCATTACTATCTAAGGAGGTGGATACCTTTTTATAAAATGTGATTCTTCATTAGAAGGCTTATTTATGATGTTTAAAAATGTATTAAAATGATTATAATGTAATTGTTTTTAAAAAGTTTCAGTTCAAAATCTTATGTCACTTTAAGATATTTCATCAATTTGTGTTTTCAAATAATCTCTTGACAATCTATTTAGGATATTTTTACTATGTCTCACCGGAATTCCGCAGTTAATGAAGAAGTCTTTAACCCTAAGGAAAAACGTAAGAAATCTTCCTTAAAAAGAACGGGAATAGCGCCCCAGGACTGAGCATTACAAACACTCACTTGTACCTAAATTAAAATGGTATTTAGGAAATGTAAATTAGAAATTAAAACAAGAAAATCAAAAGAAAAAATCGGTGCATAGCAAGCACAGTTGCAATTTCGTTATTTTTAGATTTATAATAATAACCTTTAATTAAATCTCAGATATCATCATTTTTTTTTAAGAATTGGATCACTAGCATTGAGGGCAGTTAAATAAAAGCATATTAATTACAAATTTGTTCATACATTCCAGTAATACAGCAACAGCGGGTTTTAAAATATAGTTGGGGATTAGTTGAGATTCTAGGGTATATTTGTTATGGTTATATAATATCAACCTAACTACATAATGGAAGAGATCACTGAACAGACAGTACCTAGAAGTGCGATGTAAACCGATTCCAATTTCACCCAAAGTGGGGGAAATTTGAAATAACTAGGACACTTGTACGGTTTTATCTCTCCAGTGGGAGTGATTGGTTGGTTGTTTGTTTGGGTGGACTAGGCTAGCCAGTGTTGGTTACCTCTTCCTGGTGGCGGATGAGGGGATATTGCGGGCCTTGGCGGCGGGCCCCTTGCTGGCGCGGGCCTCCCCGGGAGACATAAAGGGACAGCCAGAGTGGGCCCCCTTCAACTGCAGCTCAGGCCACGCGGCCAGCTCCTTGTATACCGCACGACTCTTTCTGCACAACACAACATACACTCCGGGTCAGTATCACTCCCACACACATCAATACTACCAGTCTAGCCCGACCGGGACACTGGCTCCACCAATGTGGGAGTGGAAGGTATAATAATGGGTTGGGTTGATGCATAACTTCTTAGTGTTTTTAATTTCAATCAGGCAACAGAGATGTGGGACACTTGTTTTCCTAATTCTTGAGTCAGCCGAGTGCCGCATTCCGTATGAAAACTGCATTACGTTATGTTATAATGAATTAATTCATTCCTCCTGAATTAAAGGAATAATTTAGATCAATACTACAATCAATTGAGTCTTGAGGAATATATAGTTTGAGGTGCAACTTAACTTTTATATCAATCAATATTTCTGTACCCGAGAGGTAATGGTCCTATGTTCATTTTACCTATATTGCAAGAGGGTACAAAATACTCAAAATTGGTTTTCCTTTAAATTGACATAGGACTCATTTTTGCAAAGCCATCCCATGACGAAGCTGCTTAGGTAAGAGTGCTGTTTACCTCTAGACAGATAACAAAATTCCAAATGAAATGGCGAAATTAACTCATTTTCGGTATTTCAGACCAAACAAGATAATACCTGAATATTCAATGGAACACAATTTCCACCTATATACGGGCTACAGGCTAATGTAGCATCTACTACCAGCGCATAGAGTTTAATGTTGCGTGAAGACAGCAACATTTCACAACAATATTCCAAATTGTAAACAAATTTGACAAACATCTAGTAGGAGCCATCCGAGGCCATCTCTAAAGACCGAGTCAATTTGGATCGCTTGTATTGCGGGCTGTTATGACTGGATTTGAAAGCCTACCAGAACATTGAGAGTCAATAGTAAACAATGTAGAATATTAAATATATTCTCAAATAGCAAAATAAATTTAGAGTGCTGTGAACTTATGCAACAACCCAAAACATTCACCATCTAATACACTACTAGCCCAGCCAAACCAGGGAAGTGGCTCATCCAAAATGGGAGCGGGGGAAAATAATATTATAATACTTTAATGGTAGATAATAGTAAATAATAAAATTAATTATAATAAAAATAGATACGTAAATAATTTGATATGATAAAATACACAATTAAGCAATAACAAGCAAGACTATTGTAATAAATACCTGTCGGTAGCTTCAAACTTGATGAAGGGTTCCTGCAGCGCTCGCTCCTCAGTGTGCAGCTTTCTGTACGCTACGGCCCATAGTCGCGACAAGAATTCCTTTACCTACAAAAAACACAAAAATACATGATTCAATTTTTAAAAATCAGCCAAAAGTAATCACTTCACATCTTCAACGCAATGTATCTCACCACGTGGCACGTTTTGACGCAACATGTGTTTTAGTGAAACTTCATGTATCACATAAGCGACATCCGCTTACGGGAATAACCGCCGACGGATCATGTACGTGACAGTGGCGTAAATCGGGTTAACAAATATTTTATTACATTTTTACTACAATATATCATCGGCCTCCTGGAATAGCAAGGTTCCGTCTGATGCAGTAATGATATACGATAATGGGCTCTAGAGAGAGTTACAGTTAGTAACAGTGCTATGTTAGACATAACCTTGTTATCTCAAAGGGATGATATAAAGCAGAAATCTGTTTATCTGAAGAAGCAAAACCTCTCAAACTCATTTTGGCATCATGAAATTTGGAAAAGTTTTTTCTGTCTGGAATTTCTTGGTCAACGCAACTATTTTTAACTATTGAAAAAAAACACTAAATTGTATGTTCTATTGTATTAAAAAAAATTCTACAATATGAAAAAAAAAGTGTCAAAACTCGGATGAAGTCTGGCGGTGTACTAACAACTATAAAATGACTGCATGGCTGTCCCAAAAACAAACAAATGCGAAATTACAAATGCGAAATTACAAATGCGAAATTGCAAATGATGCGTAAGCGTTATTTCCTCACATCGCTGTGCGTCACTACTCAACTCAGAATGCAGTGTCAGATTTGTTTGCAGTAATTTAAAAATAGCACACAGAAATAATTTTAAGAAAGCATCCGACTCTAGTTCCGTTGAAATATAATATAACTTTTTTTTTTCAATAGCAAAATATTGGGTGTAACATGGCTGAGAACTGAAGAGAACTTATAAGAAGCAATATAGACTTCGAAATGGATTAAAATACTCTTAAAAATATTTAAGTATGTCCTTTAAAAGTATAAAAAACGCATGAAAAATAAAGCAAGAAATATCTTTTTAGTGTCTTTAAAGTTATTGAGGATGCACATTAAGAATCAATTAATCTTCTGGAAATAATCTTTGACTGTCGTTGGTGTTGATTAATTTCTATACTGAAAATGACTGCTCCCAACTGTTTAACTAACCAGACAGTACTTGAATATGGGCACTCATTCGTGATTGCGGGCACAGCAGATTGATAAAGTGAACTGCTGAAGAGCTCAGCTATCATGGATAGCATTAATTTCTATGTTCCCGATGGTTATCTCCGTCACCGACAGCATAGACTGTTTTATCTCCCAAAATGCAAGACCAACTTGCCAATGGCCATGCCGGTCACGGTGGGGAGGGCAATCTTATTGTCGAACAGAATCAATTCGGATATTGACACATAATCAACGAAACTGCTTTTAAACGGCGAGTTTTATTGCTGCTAGTATAAAATATACCTACTTTTAATTTTTTTATTATTTTATAAGCCATGTTAAATTATACATTGCTGTATAATGTTTATTTACATTAACACTGTGTCTTTAAAAGGCTTTAAATTGTAAAGTTTTTTAAATAAATATATTGAAATGAAGTGGACTGATGAAACGGACTGACGAACACTGCCGATGGCATACCTTGGGCACGCTCCAGACGGGGACCTTGGAGGGCAGCGGGGGCGCAAGGATGGCGGAGGGACGACACGGGGGCTGCAGCAGGGCGGCGCGCTCAAGCATGGCATCCGCACGGCGCCGACCACCCCACTGAAATAAACAAACACACATTAGCATTTACTGAAATAATTTTATCTCCAACTCATAACATCAGTCATCGATAGTACGGGTCAAGGAAGTAATGATCCATTCTAAATTATTCTCATCACGGTTTTATGTGATGCCGTAGAAGATTGGAGCTAAAACATCTCTTTTTTGGGAATTATGGGAGGCTGAAGGAAGCGAGGAAGGGGAGGATTTGAAGTAAAAAACTAGTAAAACTAAGGCATCCCCAATACGGCTAAAATGGCAATGAGGCTAAAAACAAGTGGGGGGGGAGGAGAAAGAAAAAAAGGTTGAGAAGTGCTTGGCTACTCAGATCTGGTCACTATGGTGGCACCATTGAGAGATTGGCCACAGTTGAATCGAGAACTAATGTTAATGTGCATTTCATGGGTTCTCATAACTTTTTATTCAATTCCTTAGTATGGAGTAGATTTGAGAGTGGCTTGGTAATTTGGAGCCCACACCAGGTGAAATATTCCCTCATATCGGAGAGTTCCGAAAAAATTTCTCTACCTGGGGGAGTACTGTGGCTACTACCAGTGGCTCTATCCTACCGACTTTCTCTTGGGTATGCTTGGAATGAACCATCTGCGCGTCAGAAGGGATGTGCACATTATTGCGCATTTCTTCCAACTGATTCGTGGATGGTTTGAAATCTCGGCTATCATGGAGATCATTCGTTTCTATTTTCCTGATGGTTAGCTCTGTTACCGATGGCATAGCCTGTTTTATCTCCCAATTTGCCATTGGTGATACTGGTGGGGAGGATAATCTTGCTGTTAAACAGAATCGAATAGGATATTGATATATTTAGCATCACCGAAGCTGCTTTTAAATGGCAAACTTTGCAGCTGCTAATAATTTTTTTTTAAATTTTATACACCATGTTAAATCTTGCTGTATGTTTATTTATATTAATACAGTGTATTTAAAAGTTTTTAAAATAATAAATAAATTGAATTAAATTCATACATTTTGCATTAAAAATTATTATAGTTTCTGATTTGCAAACATTGGTAAAGCCATTTGAAACAATGATCTCTGGTACTGCGATACCAAGAGAATCTTCCACTCCGGAATGAGATGCAAATATACAAAATTATAATTTATGTTCATTCAACATTTATATTTTTTAACCCATAGAGGTCATCTCTGCTCTGGGTTTGGGTTTGGGTTTGGGATACAAGAAAAGCCTGTGATTTTATTCTGTTGGCTACGGTGAGACTATCCCAAACAGACAGCAGCCTGTTGGTATGTCAGTCATTACCTCTACAAGGACTAACATAAAATGCCCAACTGTGGTAATCTTATTATGCGCATTCATTTTGTGGGAGAGGCAACTAGTGGCATATTCATACAAACGTTTATATTTATTTACAGGTTTCTATTTTTGAAGCTACAATGTCTTTTTTTTAACACCAACTAACCACCACACCTTTTCTCCGCAGGGGTAGGCAGAGAGGACAGACGGCCAAACAATTCAGTCTTGGCACACACTCCTTGCTTCATTCACATTCATACATATTCTTCTATTATTCTGACATGGCCTGACTCGAATATTTGGTTTACTTGATCATGCTATGTCTTCCTCGGGCATCCTAGACTTCTTCAACCATTCACACTCGTATCATATTTTCATTATGCTACTTTATTCGTCCTTCCGCTCTACATGCCCAAATCATCTAAGCGTTCCTTTAATCTTACTCGTTGCACTAACATCAGCCTTACATTCTTTGCAAACATTTTTCACACTGTCATATATATTTTTTTTACACGATTTTAATCTAACACAACCGGGATAAAGTAATGGTATTACCCATTTTTAGAGAACCCCACCATCAATAATATGAGGGAATAATACAGTAAGAATAAACAATATGGAACCAGTGAGACTATATCATCCCCAATTGGGGTGTGTTGTGAGGCTGAAGGTAGTGTAGAAGTGGAAGGTGGGGAAGTATCTGGCTATCCAGATCTGGTTCACGTATACGTTCCCATTCTGAATGGTGGTCTTTCACCAAGGCGATACTGAAAGTATTTACCACCAACATACTACACATTATTTAAATTAATAAATTGTGAAATAATACTATATAATCAGATTTATTTGCACATGCCGGGATTTTAACCCGCGACCTCCGGATTCGAAGCAGAGGAACATACCCACTCAAACATGGGGGTCATCAAATAGAACCTATCTACCAATTTCGCATGTCCATCTCATAATGTAATGTATTTTTTTAGACAATATATTGTGGAAAGTGTCCCGCGTGTCAAAACAAAATTAAGTGTACTCATTTAGATATTATGAATTGATAAAAAAAAAATGTGCCCAAATGTCACTTTTTGTAATACTTTCGAAGATGCAAAAGGGCAACAGGTGGATGGTGGTTTACGACAGATTCATAATCTAAGGTCAAGTGCATTTTAAAATTTTAATATTTATTTTCATGACCCAATATTCTTAGAAAATGTTCCTGAAGGAGGTGATTGATACATTTGCAGTTTTTAACTTATTCACCATTGACGGTACCGATCGGAACCGTTCGGGCGTAGTTCATTTACACTCTCAAATTGAAGTGGCAGCGAACCTGTTAAGGGTGAAAGGAACGTCGGAGAGGGATTATTTATTAATTTGAAATAATGATAATATTATTATGCAATACAATAAACATAATGTTTTGAAAGAGAAAAATATTTATAAAATTTACATAGGCTTAACATTTTTCTTTTTTATGTATTTTATATAAAAGATTTTTAAATGTTGAACATCCTCAAAAAAAACAGGGGTAAATATTTCCAGTTGGGACTCAATTGAAAAACTGATAATTTTTTTTTAAAGAAAAACACTTTTACATTCATAAAAATAAATAAAAAATATTTGCATATGCGGAAATAAAAAAATATTGCACTTCTTTTTTTTACTTTATATAAAAATCGGTAAATATTGAAGAAGAATTGACGCCATTTTTAATGTTATTATGAAATGACATTTGTCAAAAGTGCCAACTGCATAAAATGGATATTTAAAACACACGTTGTTAATATTTCTTAAAAAACCCAAAATAAGAACCTAGAACCTATTCTTTTATTACCGCATATATTTTTTTAAGCTGAAAGTTAGTACCAACTTAAAATATTGACCAAAAACACTTTGAAGGTTTTTCTTTAAAATGAAAAGAAACAAAAAAAATTAGGGTATAGTTTAATTTTTTCATAAACACTAACTTTAAAGGTGGCGATTGACTAGAGCATTTCGCTCGTTGTGAATATTTGGCGGAATATTTTCCGAATACTTACACCAATTAAGACTTCTGCACGAGGTCCGCTCGCGATTTCGTTCACCCAGCAGTGACTGACATGCGCTGAATGGCGAATATTACAAAGGGAATCGCTAAAAAACCGATATCCTCGAAAAACTCAACTTGCTGTATTGACATGACCAATATTCTTGTCAGAACACGTTCACAACGAGCGATTGCTCAAGTCAGTCGCCACCGTGTGTTTTAATGCGGATTACAAAACTTTGGTTAAGAGCATTAAAAAATGTACCGGGCAATTATTTTTATCCACTTTCAAAAATATTTTCATATTTTGTAAAACTAGGACGGTCAGAACGTCATATTTTTGATTTAATTTCGATAAATGCTAAGCCTACGTACATTTAAAAAATAATAATAAATATTTTTCTCTTTAATAACATTACTTTTATCATATTGCGTAATAATATTACCATTATTACGAATTAATAAATAATCCCTCTTAACAAAAACCAATTTTTCATTAAAAAAACTTGTTTTGATAAAAGCATAATGTTCCATTAATAAAGAAATTTGATAGTTTTGAAGCATATTTAAAGTCATCAAACAAATTTACCAACATTGAAGAACTTATTGATATGTCATCGGCTGGGGCTTCTAGTACAAGGATGCAACCACTGAACAGAAAATCCATAGAAGTGTGATCAACAACAATTAATAAATATGCTAATTTAGATAAAATCTTTCAACCCCTAGGCCCCAGAACGGCCAATGAAATTGATTTTTTGTACCAGCAATAAATACAATATTTGAAAATGTCTAAACAATTTCAACGAAGAATTTTTTTTACCTCATTTGAGAATAGATACATACTCAAAACACTTCTATCGGTTTATCTCTTCGGTGGGTGCTGTCAGGTTCTGAAATTATAATGTGGTAGGTTCCTACCTTAATTTGGTATTTATCCAGTCCCTACTTCCCTAAACAAACACTATGAATGGTAACACTGTAATGTGACAGTTATTTAGTGCTCTCATTCACCAGAAGCAAAACTACTTTCATAGGAGTATTCGGTAAGTGCTTGGTTATCCTTGTTCCTTTTAAACATTTAATCTAGCCCATATTACAATCAACCAAAACACTCTTTAATATTTCATAGTTGTTTTCAGTCCATTTAAGAAATTTAATATAAAGACCAACTTGTCCCACGTACGCAACGCATGAAGATATCTGGACCACTGACATTTCATAGATTTTCCATGAAAATAGAGGAACACACTTGTCACACGCAATGGAACGTACGCGATACGTGTGACAAATGTGTTCCTAAAGCATTTTTTTTCCATATGTAAGTTGCATATGTGGGACCAGCCTGTCAGAACCTTTACATTCGGAGCCCCACAATTTTCGTGTGGGTAGTTTCGGTTGTAAGAGGTGCAATCAATATAATATTACATTTTGTAGAAAATTGAATTTATTTTGTCTGCGGTACCAATTAGCCATTAAAAATATGGATGAAGAAATAGAAAAAAAAAGGGTTACGGTACCTAATTTCGGAACCCCTGGTCTACGCATTTGACTTTCTAACTAAAAAAGGAATATTATTTATTTGAAGGGAAGGGGGGTCAGGAAAAATCGCATTTTATATTCGCTTGGAAAGATCACAACAGATTGATTCTGTCGAAAGTTGGAGCTAGGGTGGACATGTGGGAAGGGTGAGGGTTGTTTATGCTTACCGTATGCGGGGCGGGCGAGTTAGTAGAGGGGGGGACGGGCACAGGGCGGGCGGCGCATGGTGCTGCGTCAGAGACTACGTGCGTCACACTATCCACCAGGAATACTTCCACGCGCTACAAAATAAAATACAATTTATATATTTTTAAATAAAGTATTACATAATATAAACATATTGTATTTTCTGTGGGTTAGTTTATCATAAGCACAGCGCTACATCCCAGGGCGGGATTTGGCCGCATCCACAAATTGTGGTTACTTTTTACTACTACTACGAAAAAAACACTTGTAATTATTAAGTTCTTGCATTTCTTTATTATTGTAAATGACAACTGTTTCGCCCTTCTAATGCATCATTAGTTGCAGCCACAGTTTCATAGTGCCTTCAATTCAATATTATTTTAAACTATTACTAAATTAGCAGTACCAGTAATGTGCACTACATAAAAGCTGAAAAGCTGTGCCAACCCTAAGAAAAACGAAACATAAAATTTTAACACACAAATTTTTTTTTTATTTAAACATAGAATAAAGAAGAACACAAGAAATGCAATGTGGGAGTGTTTTGTGGTACAAAAGTCTGACCATTCGGGCCTTAAATTTCCAATAAAAAAAATTATTTCATCAATTCATTTCGATCAAATGTAATGAAAATATACAATATAAGCAGTGTAAGAGAGACAGAGAACTACATTCCCATTGGTTCTACCGGGGCTAGTACCAAAAAGTACTAAGTCAAATTTATCTGAAAGGCATTTCTACTGTGTATTCTTATTATTCTATGAATCATTTAAATCATACCCTTTTCCATGAATTTGGTAAAGAACTTGTAAGCTCATTTATTCAGTTGGCCGCAAGAATTAACGAAAGACGATAATTTTCAAATAATCAATGTATAATTCATACCTAAATTTGAAAAACTACACACAGCCTACTAGGCATGCAAGGTTGCACGCCACTGAGCAGTACCTACCTAGCCTCTAACAAGTGCAACTGTTAATTATTTTTGTAAAATTTGATGAAAGGTTAAAAAAATGATGCCAATAATAACAATTAAGCAGAATTTAGAGCATGAATTGCACGACATGTACAAAATTATTAAACTTAACTGACAAACAACTGTTATTATAAAAATCTAGATTAGGACAGTTACTATTAGTTTCAAAAGGTGTCATTACGGTGACAGTCTGCTCATCGACATATGTAGCTGTTGTGCAATATATGTTTTGTTCTTGGTTGAGATGAAACTAATAATAATACAGATGGGAAATTATTTTAAGATTCACATTTTTTTTAGAAGGAGTTAAAGCGGTGCGTTTGGACTGACTTTCATTTACGTTATAATGAGTTGGCTGGGGTCAGAGTGACCTGTAAAGATATATATTCACTGGAGTAGCACTGTAGCCATGCACACATCACTATATTAATATGACCCACAGTTGGGTATTTCGCAAACAGCAAGCCTAAACAGTTGAATGCTTTTATTCGGTAGTTTTTCTACAGGAAAAGAAAAGATGCATTCTTGAGTGAAGTATTGAATGTCAACAGAGTGTTGAAGCGTAGCATTTAAAATTACCCAGTGACTCGGGTGTGCAGTGGGCCAGCCCTAGTATACATTATGTCACTAACTGGACTCACTTTAGCATGAAAATAGTCGAATGTCGAAGTAAGACTGAATAACAAACAAAATTAAACTGTCAAATGAGGTTGGTCCCAATTGGACGTGTCTTTATAAATATACATTTAAAATCACACCCGCCAAGCCAAAAACATCCTTAGCGACCTAAGAAACAGAGGCGACTTTTGTCTACATCTCAAGAAACAATTTAAACTGTCAAAAATCGAAAGAAACACAAAACGGCTATCCGGAATGGTCTGTTGTGGAATGCTCGGATGGTTATGTTTGCGGCGGAGGCGGAGGCGAAGGCGAAGGCTCGTTGCCGCCGAGAGCCCGACTCCGTAATGCTTGCTAATTGCACCGCGGCTGACCTAAAATGACATAAACAGAAGGGCAGAAAGCTTGGGTGGGGATATTCAAAACATTCTAACGTAAAACAACAAAAAGGACCGACCCGGTTAAGCGGAAAGTAACGCTTTTGTGGCGGCTAGGCGTGGTAGATTCTCTCGCTAGCGCCCGGCACCGACCGAGCGCCCGAGTTATCACAGAATATACAAGTATAGCTAGAGTTTGTGGGTCGGTACACTGCCTTTGTAAAGTGGTACAGCGAGCCAGGGCGAAACATTGTAAGTTCCGGGAAAAGTGCGCAAAACATGCATTCGAGACGATCACCCACCTGTGCGAGAGTAACTGAAGGAAATTTCGGCGAAAGAAAAGCACTCCGAACGCATTAAAACGATTTAAAAGCTGACAACAAACACAAATCTGTCACAAAATGGAGATATTTCACCAACAGTCACAAATTTGAGCACCGGAGCGCTGCGCGCGATACAAGACTAGTACTGCAAGCGGCGCACGCGCAGTCGACACAGTCCGGCCTCTCTCTCTCTCTCACTATACTCACACTATCACATTCCTGTACTGACACCGACTAGTACTGTAGTAGAGGTAGAGCATCATGAAGGCTTCGAAAATAATATACACTGTTTTTCATTTGGCGCGAAAATAATAAATAAATACTCACCCCACCAAATTTCTTGATTTTACTCTCGATCAACTTAGATTCCGCACTGTTCTTGATGTCCAAATAAAACACATATTTCTCTATCAGTTTACTAGTCTTCGTGGCTGAAAACAAAGTTCACGGTGAAAACAAAATAAAATTATTTATTAGAACTATGACGTTGATTTTAAAGCCATATAGTTAAAAACATCGGGTCACTGAGTTGTGTACTGTGTATTATTATGTACCTTCTGGTTTACTCTTCGCACGCACCGTTTTACAGGGCGATACCATCACTTCAAAGCGGAGCCACACTTTATTCTCTTCAAGAATTTACGAACAAAGTGAATTCTTTCGGTCTCATGATACCGTGCCAATTTTAACAGGATCGTAATATGTCCGTTCGACATTTAAGTTTTTAGATTGCACCAGTTTCCATTATATTTGATGTTGCACCCGCCGTAACTCACATTCGTAAAAATAAATTGCTTTCTTAAAAAATAAATAACTTAACAACTAATCATGTAAAGAAACATTCAAATAATAAATCAAACTCCCACTTCACCGGCAACAATTACGCCATGTTGAAATAAAATATATTTTTGAAGAGTGAATATGTTGCCATTATGGGATGAGGGGTTTGGCGGTTACCAAACTTCAGAAATAGAGTCGGTACCTAACTACAATCACAGAGTTTAGTTTTTTGGGGTTAGTTGTTAAATAGTCAGATTAGAAGGGTGCATAAAATTAAAATTTGAGTTTTTGCAGAACAAACTTATTGAAGCTGTTTTTTTTTTAAATTATGTTAATGTTTAATTTGTACAACTCCATTTTAAATTTTTAATAATAACTTATTATTATTTATCTAAGAAAGCAATCACTTTGTGGTTTGATATTATACCGAAACGTAATACGCGCTCACAGATGGCTTTTAGCACGTAATCCTTTTAAATATTGAAATGAATTTTTTGTTGGCGGATGTAAATATAAAATGGAATAAATTGTTAGTGTAAATTTTAAGCTCAAGTTCTTCAAGAAACTTATAAAAATACAATATATTATTGTAAAAACTATAACTGTGAAGCTTTAAACTTAAACTAACAATTTATTTTACTTCATATTCCGTTTGTATACCTACAAACAAACAATTCGTCTCAATATGTAAAAGCGTTAAGTTCTAAAAGTGTTTTTTCTAAAATATTTTAATTAGAGCCATTTTTCAGCGGGTATCACATTTCGCTTAACCTTAAATGAAAAAGTTCCTCGTTTTATATCACTTTATTATATTCATATATTATTTGTCGACCGGTTTTGATTGATCTCAACCTCCTTCAGGATTGTAATTATATAAACTATAAAAGAAGGTTGACATCTACTGAAACCAGTAGACAAATGTATAAATAAATAATTTAGTAATATTATAAACTTTTATACTTTATATGATTACGGTCCTGAAGAAGGTTGAGATCAACCGAAACCGAAAACAAATGTATAAATATAATTAAGTGGTTTTTGGTAAAATATATAAAAGAAGGAATTTTTCATTTCAGTATTATTATTTAGTTACTTTTAAAAAAAATAAACAATAGGTATTATTAAAATTTCAAAAATTTTAAATTTAAAAAAAAAACTTATTTTTGAGAATTCTCTCTATATCATTCTTTCTCTTTTTGTGAATTTTGTTTTAGTATTTTACTATTTATATAGTGACCTGTCAGTTAAGTATGTTTCTTTATCTGTTTGTACAGAATACGATAAACCCTAGCAAGTAATATTTCTACAGTGATTGTTCCCAAAAACGGCGCTACACAAATTAGCCAATTATTATTATTATCCTCCGCAAATTAAGTTCTTTAGTTTGGAATGAAGGTCAAGTTGTTACTTTAGCATAAAATCTGACGATTTGATATTTTATTTTAGAAATAATGTGTTCATACAATGAAGGTATGTAATTTCAAGTATACGTATACTTGAAATTACACAAATTTCAGAAAATTTTCTCCCTGTTTAGAGCGAATAAATATTGGCATTTGGCATTACTGGCTTAGCATTAGATTTTGGCTACTCATTTTTATATTTTAAAATGTGATTTTTTGGTTTTCTCGACTACCGCACCCTTTAGCCTTTGGAACACCGAGCGCCTGCAATCTAATACTTTCATAGTGTGCCGAGAGTAAATTTGCATGTGGCCCGACTGCATCTATTTTCGTAATAATTAACTATTATTGTTACACTCAAATGGATTGGAACCAAAAATAAGGTTCATCGAGGGCATAGATGTTTGTGGGATTCTACTATTGATATTTATAAAAAAATCCCAAATACAACAGTGTCCTATTCTTTTCTTTTTTAAATTGGTGTATAACAACAAAAGCAGCACTTTTAATTACTAAGTCTTGGTCGTCAGACATGTGGCATGACAATAAAAATTAAACAGCTAAAAATACATGTTCAATTCAAGTGCAATTCGGCATGCATAAAAAATGATTTCTCCAATTAACACAAATTCACTTAGTTGCATTATTTTAAATTAAATAATAAAAAAATATTGTTTAAACAAAACAAACAAAAACACTGAGTTAGTGCTGGAGCATTCGCTCGCTCGATTTGGTCTAAATGCTGAACGCTTCAACCCGGCCAACTACCGCCCGATAGCGATCACATCAGTTTTGTCCAAGGTGATGGAACTTGTGATTAATGACAAACTGCTCACATACCTTGAGAAGAACTTCCTGCGGAACAGCTCGTGAGGTGATCTTCTCGTGTATATGACGCATGTTGGTGGCCTGGAACGTCACAGTGAGACTCAAACGGTCTCATTGAACATTTCCAAAGCCTTAAACCGGATTTGGCACCGAGGACTTGTCAACAAACTGCCTTCTTACAGACTTCCCACATTCTTCTGTACATGGATTGCACATGAGGGAGAGATCGATTCAGACGGTTTCACCTCTTCCTCACATTCAATATCAGGGATCCACAGGGATCGGTTCTGTTTCTGACTTTGTTTTTATTGCATATAAATGACCTTTTGACATGTGCACCAATTCATTGTTACGTGGATGACAGTACAGTCCATGATAGCTTTTTATTTGACAAGCCCCCAAAAGGCACACAAACTCCAACGGCTTGGAGGGCTTTGAAGCAGAGAATACTCCTCTTGTGGTAAGAATAACCTCGTCGAATTTAATGTTTTAAAGACCCAATCATTTCTGATTACGTCTGAAGGGGATCAAAATGACAATCTAATCACCTTTAACGGAATCAATCTTCCCAACAAGCCTTAGTTAGTCTCTCAGAAGCTGGGCATACTGTACAGGGCCCGCAGATACTTTAATAGTACAAATTGCAAGTGCGCCCCACTGTAGAATTTAGCAGCTACCTCTGGTCGGGAGTCCCAAAATATCTGAAAAAAACCCTTGACTCCGTGCAGAAACAGGCAGCCCATTTGATAGATTCGCCTATCTTAACAAAGGGATTACAATCTTTAAAGCACAGGCGATAGGTAGGAATGCTATCCTTGTTCTACCTGTATTTTAATGGAAGATGCTCTGAGGAAAACTAGTGTCATCGATCCCTTCGGCACCGGTGCATAGTCGGGAAACACGCCAAACGCGCGCCCAGTAGTTCGACTGTGGAATGACTTGCCAGCCTGTGTTTCCTCCCTTCTACAACATGGGTCTCTACAAAATCCTTCTTCTCCTTAAAAACACCTCCATACAGCATCCCCAAATAGGACATAGGCCTTGAGGGGAAATATTTGTCCTAGGGTCTCCTGTGTGGAGTAACTGTATTATCTCGTTCTTTGTTCTTGCTCATTTGGTGTAAACCCGGCTTTATAAAGCATCAAATATGTTTCATCACTGCCAGTTTTAATTCAGATCTGAAAGGGCTGAGGCAGTGGTTTTCAAAGTGTGCGCCACTGCGCCCCGGAAAGCCGCGGCTTCTTCGAATCAGCTCATTTTCATTTAGTTACACTTACCGTTAGTAACATTAAAGTTTTTTCTGATCTAAAATGTGTTTTATTTATTTTACCTAATGATCCCTGCTAAAAAAAAACATTGGCTGCCACTAGGTCGGAAAGCGCACTTTTAAAAATTACACAGGGAGTCTTCGGAAAATCTGGATTTAGCAAGGGCGCCGGGAATCGAAAAAGTTTGGAATCCACTGGGCCAAGGGATAGACAAAGAGAGGGTTGGTTTTGGGAGGATGAATAAATAAAATTATTTTACATTCAATGGAGGTTTTATTTGTTTGAGTACAAAATATTAAGTATAGCAGTTATAACTATATTATAAACCTCTTGGTGCAGTCACTCTGTGGTCCAGAACGTAGATGAAAGTTAGGTAGGTACTTGAGATGTTTATTTCAATAATTGTCTATAAAAATTTATTTATTATATTCAATTTGTGAGTAAATACTGTAGGTACTTGATATTTTTTTACATATAGAAACACCATTAGAAGACGAGAAAATTTCATAAAAATTTGTTTTTCCAAGGAATAAATTATTTGTATTTTTAACAATATATTACTACTGCGATACAAAAAAAGTAAATTTTTATTTGTATTAAAATATTACTCAAAAAGTAAATCATTATAATAAAACTTTTTCCCAAATAATAAGTACCATAATTACTTAACTCGCAATGAAAAACAGTTTCTAGCCATCAGATAGCTACAAATCTCAGTCAATGGGCAGGGAAATGTGAACACAGAGGACTACACCTGTATACGGACATATAGAAAGAACATTTTCCATTATAGAAATTCAGACGTGAAAGATTACAATGATGAATGTAGCACATTTAAGCGCAGAATAGACGAAAATGCTAGAATATTGTATTCTCCATGAAATGTACATTATAACAATCTTAAATCACAGATGGATTTGATATTTGACAAAATAAAATAATCAATAACAGCGATTCTTTGCTTAAGAAAATAGATGCCATTTATTTAGGAATACTTCTCAAAAGACAAAATTGTTATTAGATTTGTAGAAATTTCAGAGGGTAGTCATACAGGACTAAGTACTTGTCTAAACAAAAGCTCGTATTCAATAAGAAACTTTTCCCATATCACAATATTTTGGAGATATCCTATAAATATATATCTTTCTTTCTAAATATAATTTTGGCAATATCTATTTCCATTTATTCATTTCAAAATCGTATTGAGGTAATATAGTAATATTACATGAGAATTTCCAGAAGTGTCCCGGTTGTTATCGAGAAATCTGTTCCAGTGACACCTCAAAAAAAATCAAAGATCTCATTTTTAAGAATCTGCATTCTCAAAAAAGGAATTATCTAAAATTTGTAATGGAGAGTTCTCAATCCCAACCCCGAGGTGGCGTGTAAAACAGTTTTACTCGTGTGTCATTGCGATAAATAATAAACTAACTTATTACAAAATTATCATTACACTATCTAAAGAAAAAAAAAACTAAATAATATAAAATTAAAACAAAACAAATAACGCTTATTTATCATAAATTTAATTAAGTAAACATTCAATTTCATTTACAAACAGCGATGGCGCGAGCGGGGAAAATAATTCACAATAATTGAGAAGAAAACAAAAATTTTTTAGTACAGGGTTGTACAACCATCCTTGTGGACACCCCAAGGTAAAATCTTAAGTCTAAAAAATTCCCAAATCTACAGAAAGATGTTTCAGTCTAGTTATTGTGGGAATGATTTCCAGCAAGTAGTCAGCTCCTTCCAGAAGGTCTGATTAACATGATCAAATAAAATAAAGATATTGTGAAAAATTATGAGACTGATGCAATTCTATTTTCGGTGTGCCATTAGCCTGAAATTCTACCTTGCAAGCCAAGCAATTTCAATCGTTTGCACGACATCCCAATTTCAAAAGATGCCCATATCGCTTGCTTGGTCGAAAACCAGCTATTCATTGTTTTAAAGTAAAATATAACAATGTAGTAATAGATAGATTCCCATCCGTCCATCCAATTGATACTTTCTCTAGACATTAAAAAAAATTATGGAAATTTCTCTATATAAATTAGGTTAGAAAATTAATAATGTATACAAATGGTGACATTCTTATAGTTAACAGTACCAATGTTTATAAATGCCAGTCATACTGAAACAAGTACATCAATATTAAACTCTAGTGTGGTCAACATACCAATTAAACTAAATACAATAACAGCTAAAGGACCGGATAAAACAATGGGTTGTTAGTTAGTCACAGCAATTACTATCGTATGTAACATTCGTCACACTTGATGTTTCTGGCTTCTTTCAAGTAATCCAAAATCGCAAAGTTCACGAGTCCTAGTCGACGATGTTAATCCAAATGTTTAAAAGTGATCGGTAATCCAGGAGTTCTTAAGTAAGCGATGTTCATTATTAATCCAGACATCCTTGAGAATAGAACTATTTAATAATTAAATACTAGTGAAGTGTCACTATTTCTTATAATGTTATTGGACTTCGTTCAAGGCATTGCTATCACCGTTGCAGGATTGCTTTGCCGGCTCTGGGATATCATCCTACAAAAAAATAAAATAATTATTGACAGCACTATATAGCTACTTCTGAAATGTGACATGTGTATTAACTTGATAGAACAGTGATCTCATAGGAATAAAACTGGATGGTGTAAAGAGGAAAATTTCTTCTAACCCATCTTAGTTAGCGGTGGGAATAGGGAAGTTGAGTAGTAATTTTTTTTGTGCAGGAAAAATTAAAACAAAATAGACAAGATGTGTCTATTTTGAAGTGAAGGAAATACATTTTCATAAAGTGGGTCACAAATGGAGTGGGGGAAGGAAAAAACAAAAAAAAGAGTCGGGGAGAGATGGAAACTGAGCATTATGCTGGTGGAGAAAACAGCTTCCAACTGTAAGTACCTCACAAAATAGAGAATTTTTAATTATCACAATTATTTTCAAAGTATATCGGTTTTACCAGTAATAAATCATTTTAAACATCGTCCAAATTAAAATTGGATGGGTGTAAATAAAATCATATAAGTAAGTCATCTCAATGTGACCTAACCACAGTTTGAAAATGGGTAAATAGCCGAAACAGCCGAAACGGCTCAAACAATAATTTAAAAAAATGAAATACTTGCAGAACTTAACAACATTATTAAATTTGATTTATTTAAACACAATAACAATTAATAATAATTATATATTATGTATTAGGTGTTTGAGAAGGCATTCTTTAGTGTTAAAAGTTGACAGATGAACTGACGGTTATTATAGAGTCAGTGTTGGTGATGTTTATCATGGATTTGGATAGAGCACTAAGACTTAACTGATGGTTATAGAGTCAACGTTTGTGATATTTATCCAAGGTTTGTGGAGAGTGTTAATATGTACTTGAATGATGAAGTGACCGTTATTACAGGGTCAATGTTGGTGATGTTTATCACGGATTTGGACAGAGCGTT
The DNA here is from genome assembly GCA_022606495.2 of Halesus radiatus. Taxonomy (NCBI): domain Eukaryota; kingdom Metazoa; phylum Arthropoda; class Insecta; order Trichoptera; family Limnephilidae; genus Halesus; species Halesus radiatus. Next base: position 279,547 of record JAHDVE020002886.1, read on the forward strand.
AAGACTTAACTGATGATTATAAAGTCAATGTTTGTGATATTTACCCAAGATTTGTGCAAAGTATTAAGACTTGAACGATGAACTGACGGTTATAGTGTTAATGTATGTGATATTTACCCCAGATGTGCGCAGGAGTCAAGACTTGTCTGATGAATCAACGGTTATAGAGTCAGTTCTTATGATTGTTACCCCGGACTTGAGTGTAATGAGTCAGTGTATGTAGTATTTACCCCAGGTGCGGGCAGATTGTTTAGACTTGACGGATCATTGGCGACTGGCATGGTAGAAGAAACAAGGGGTTGGGAAATTACCCCAGGCTTGGGCCGGTGCGTATCCACGGCCTCCACGGGCAGCTTGACATGTTCCACGCGGCACCCGTACGCCACAGGTGTCAGCTTGATGACCGTGTGCAGCGGCACGTGCAGGTAGGGGAGCTCATCTGAAACAACAATACATTTATAATTAAATCAATAAATCATGAGACTAAAAGTGAAATAGATGGATAGAGTAAAATGTGACGGAATTGGCAGAATTTATAGCTTATGCATCAGTGCACCAGCGAAAACTCAAGCGGACAAGAGTGAAATACCCATTTACAGATTATTTTGGCAGCATTAAAATGAGTTATAATAATTTTTAAAGAAAGTCAATCATTCTCAGGTTACGAACAATTACACAATATTTGAATTCATCCTACTACTATGTACCATCATAATAAGTGGAGAATGTTGCTTATGCAATGATGGAGATTTTAGCCAGCAGAGGATTGAATCCGTGACTCCCGGTAACCCGGTGGAAACCCGACGCTTTGGACAACTTGGCCACTAACTTGTTGAGTTGTTACTTTAACTTATGCCAAATGGTAAACATGTGGAATGAGATACTGGCATTCGTCTCTACCCCTCATTTAATCTAGGCCTCTTCAAGATTAATTAATACATTTGTGGGTTTATAAGTTGTCTTCATAGCTCAGTGGTACAGAGAGTCACCCGATTAGCGGGAGTTAAGCTCGCTGCATGGGATCAAATTAATTTCTGGAACTATAATATGTCATTCACCTATATTGAAATATAGGTTTATGAGGTTAACTTGTACGTTCCTAACAAATATACTCACATACTGTTTTATGCTCCGAAAGCGAGAAATTTTGCTTATCAACAGAGCGACTTGACTGTATAACGATGCTGCACTGAACGTCGACATTTTTAATACCACTTACAGACAATTTAGCGACCAAAGTTTAGTCACAAAATAGTCGTAAAGCTGTCTCTATTATTCTTGTATATTTCTGATTTGTTGCATTTTCCCATAAACCTTTTCTAGTTATGTACGGTCTTAACACAATAATATATTTTCTTGTATGTTTGATTTAGATTATCATCTTAGGTATTTTTGTTAACTAACTAACCATCACGCTGTTTCTCCGCAGGGGCAGGCAAAAAGGATGGACGGCCAAACAACTCGATCTTGGCATACACTTCTTGCTTCATTCACATTCATACATCGTCTCATACATTTTCTTCTATTATTCAGACTTCACACTTCTTGCTTCATTCACATTTATACATCGTCTCAAACATTCTCTTCTATTATTCCGACCTCTGACATGGCCCGACTCACGTATTTGATTCACTTGATCTTGCCATGTCATCCCCGGCTTCTTCTTCCATTTACATTTACGTCATATATTTATCTTACACTCCTTTATTCATTCATTCGCTCTACATGCCCAAACCATCTAAGCGTCCCTTTCTTGATTTTGCTCACTACGCTTACACCAGCCTTGCATTCTTTAGGAATATCAATATTTTTCACACGTATTTCAGTTGACCATTGATATACACATCTTATCTAGGTAGCTACTTATATCTACCATTTTCTACTATGCATATAGGGCAACACAAAGATGGCTCATAGAAAAAGTAAGTTTAAAAAGGCACAATGGTCCAAGAGCATATTTTATACTTTCCAAACGGTGTTCAGTAATCAGTGGTACTTTCCGAAAGGAGATGATTCTATATCATGTTATTAGAAAATTTTACTTTTAAACTTTTTTTATTATTTCACTTTTTATTATTTATCAATTACATTTGATGATCTTTATGTTTTTCTGAAATTTATGCATCGAAATAACTATGAGATTTATTTATTAATATGGAGACGGTTTGCATAGCTCCCGTTAGCACTGATAAGAGACGTCTATGGTATTTAATTACACATGTAACTTTGTCAAAATACTGGCAACATGCTATACTACCGCCTCTAGCGGTCCGGGCTGTAGCCCTTCCAGCCTGTATTGCTACTGTAATAAATATTTTCTTTTCTTTGTTAACAATTAATATAGTGCGCGAGCAGCGAAGATTTAAATGTTAATACAATCCTAATAACCTCTTTTAAAAATATATATATATATATATATATACATGAGCAAAAACAGAGTAAAATCATATGGTAACCTGATATTAATTTTTTGAATTTTCGATTTCTATAATTTATTAAGAATACATTTCACGGAAAATCTATTAAAATGTATTGAAAAAAACAACTTCGTTAACTCGCGCCACTAGGGACGGTAGTGTAGCATGTTGCCATCTCGATGTATTGTAAATGTCAGGAGCTGCGTGTATTATTATATTTCTACGGTATTTGGTTCAATACAGATTTCTGACAACCAAAATCAAATGTCAAAGACCTTGGTGTTGCTTCAATAATAACATTTTATAGTGCCAAAATAATAAATATATTTTCTTTTAGTGTACCTTTTCTTGATCTACACCTGTAATATTTTGGTGAATAACCTCTTTACATGATAGATGATAATAAATAATCTACCTGCAGACTTGTCAAGGAAGTACGCCAGCAGGCAGCGCATGACGGCCTGGTGGCTGACTACCAGCACATTGCCTTGACGCTCCAGCTCCATGATGACGGGTTCCAGCCGGGCCACCAGGTCCTCGTAGCTCTCGCCACGCGGGTAGCGGTACGCAAACTTGTTCTGGTCACGCGCTGCAAAGTCCTCAGGGTACTTGGAGTTGATCTCCTCATAGGTCATCTCCTCGCAAATGCCCTGGAAACAAGATTTATTTATTTATTTATTTACAGACCAATGTCCAATTACACAAAATACATAACATCAAATGAAATAAACAAGAGCTACAGAAAAATAACAGCATATACATAATACAAGAATGAAGCAATGACAAAAACATGACAAAAATATACATTTGAGAGAACATTTAAGTCAAAGCCTGAACATGGTTTTAGTAGAGTCCACAATTTTAGAAATTCTAAATGATAATCTTAGAGTTCTAATTTCGTAAAGTCCTACAAAAGTCATTAAGACTGATACCAAAAATTTGAAAGGACCTGGCTTGAGTTAAAATGATTACTTAGTGCACTTTGGTGATATGAAACAGTGATAATTATCGATGAATTGATTACTTGATGCAATGCATGGTGTTTGAAAGAGAGTGTTGTGGATGATGAACACTTGGAGCAAGTGGATGAGTTTGTGTATTTGGGAAGTATGTTTCCGAGAGATGTAAAGTCCAATAAGGATATCGAAGGAAGAGTAAATGCAAGAAACTCCATTAATGGTGAACTGAATGCGGTTGGCGCAAATACACATTTATAGTAAAGCGCACTTGAAGTGAAATAACACAAAACTGCGCTATATAAATTGCTTTGTTATTATTATTATTATTAAAAATAGGCATGTGACATAGAAATTCAGCTTCTGAATTATGATTTTTCAAATAAGTATGTAGCACGATTTGAGATATTCATAGCCGTATTATTATTGTTATTGATTTTTGGGGTTTTATGCCGTGTTGCCTTTACTCCTCCTTTTGTCAATGTTTCAGACAGCCTTCCAGTGTCCATCATCAGGGCAGAGATACAAGCTAAAGGAAGAGGAAGTACAACATGACAAAATACTCCAAAAATCAATCACGATAATATTTTTGTCCGTGATAATCTCAAATTGTGCAATTGAATCACAATTGTTTGAAATACCATTATTCAGAAGCCGAATTTCTCCATTTATGAATGTTTTTAATGCGAGTATGTTTTGTTTCTCGATTCATAAAATACATCATGATTAAAAACGCGATCAAGTCTTACGGCATCGATCTCGTTGAGTGCCTTCCACCGCTCCTGGGGGGCGGGCACGGCCTGCACCGTCTGGATGCTCCGCCGCAGCCAGCTGGTCCATACGCGGAGACCCTGGATGCGCTGCTGGGAGATGTATTGCGACAGCGCAGCGCCGTAACGCCGTCCGCGCGGCGACAGCGACGAGTCGCCGCCTATCCGCCCCTCCAGATTCTGCTCGCTCTCGCCGTGCTGGAATGGTCAAAATATAATGTGTTATTATTATATTGCATTTATTGTATACAGTTTAAAATACGGACAGAAATTCACTGATGGAGCTCGTAGAGATCTTAACAACCGAACCACCTACCATTTGGACCATCTCCCGAAGCCGGTAGATGGAGGATGAATAAATATTGCCATTGCGTGGCCTCCAAGATAGCGGTCACCCTAAAATGAAAGGCAGAATAGAAATAACAATAAAGAAAACCAGATATTCAGCATTGCAAAGACAAAAAAATAGTAAGTGATGATTAGGCATCGGATTATATGCACTATCAATGCCAAAATATGAATTAATAATTACATTAATTGTTTTTGTATTTAATTCATGGAACTCCATTTAATTTTTTTTTAATTTTTAATGAAAATCAAATTTAATAATGTTATTATTAAGTTCTGCAAGTGTTTTTAGTTTAGAAACAGCCGTCACAATAATGAAAACTAAAAATACTTGCAGAACTTAATAATAACATTATTAAATTTGATTTACATTAAAAATTTTAAAAAAAATAATGAACTACTAATGTCAGAATATCGATTCTAATTTGAACATCTCATATTTTGAAGAATAAATTCTTAAAATGGCTAAAATACCCATTAAAATGGGTAAAATAGGCATTAAAAGGATAAAATCTTTTTTTTTTATGTCAGTACCGCACAAGAGTCCCAACTGCTCCTAACCATTTGGAGCCAGTGAGACTACGGCATCTCCAATTGGGGTATGTTGTGAGGTTGAAGGTGGAGGGAAGGGGAGGAGATCAGGAATAGGAAGGTGGGGGAAGTACCTGGCTATTCTGATCTGATCACCAAACACGGCTAAATCCATTTCAAGCAACTATTATTATTTACACATTAAAGACTAAAAAAGGCTCAAATATGCATATGCAAACATGAAAATGCATACAATCCAATATCTAGTGATGATGTTGTTCCCTCAGAACTTATACTAAATGAAGTAAGTTGACTGGACTAACCCTGGTGAGGTATATAGTCCTGGGCACGATGTGAATGTTCATCAGGTAGTAGACGATGCGGGACTGGATGTGGCCCTCGTGCTTGTGCACCACCACCTTCTCGCCGGTGTTGTAGATCTTCATGAAGGACAGCTCCGCCTCCTTGGTCTCGTCCAGCGGGTGGTACTTCTCGCGGTAGTGCTCGATGCGCAGCAGGAAGTCGCTGAGTACTGTCTCCATGTTGACGTTCTCGTAGTCGGGGCTGCTCACCTTCACTTCCTGGAAGGTTCAAAATGAATACATTATTAATGGAATCATTAATGTACCGTAGAATTTAACTAATCTGGCACTACTTTATTCTTTATTTTTAAATTTAAATATAAAAACAAAAGACATTAGCGACTCATCTCACTAGGACAATCCTGTGTGGAGATGAGCGGCTTTACAATTTAATAATAATCAGTAAATGGTAATAAGTAAATAATAATACATGAATAAGTAAATATTAATAAGTAAATAAGTAATAAAAATTAAATAATAATAATAAGTAAATAATAATCAGCAAATAGTAATAAGCATATAATAATACACATATAATATTAAGTAAATATTAATAAGTAAATAGTAATAAGTACATAATAATAATAATGGGTAAATAATAATAAGCAAATAAAATAGTGTAAATAGTAATTAGAACATAATAATAAAAATAAAAATAGGTAAATAATAATATGTAAATAAAATTATGTAAATAGTAATAAGTAAATAATAATGTCGGTAAAAAAAATAAAATTATAAGTAAATAGTAATAAGTAAGTAGTAATAAGTAAGTAATAAGAAGTAAATTGTAATAAGTCAGTAATAATAAGTAAATAATAATGATAATATCAAGCATATATAAGGTTTCAACATTGATTACAATATAAGGGATAACATGAATAAAGCGAAAACTTATAGTGTTGGATTACTTGGGTTGCTGGATTTCTGGAATGCATGAAATTTTTTTTTTAATAATTTTTGATCATTTAATTGCACAACATATTGTAATGCGTGAAGAGGAATGGATTCGACTGGGAGATATCTGTCAACTCGGAGCAGGCAAGGATGAGGACAGCATCTCTGCGAGAAGTGTGCACTTTAGACCCGTAAAGCTTGGACCGTACAAAGCTATCAATTAGTTATAGATCTGATTATTGTATCTAATGGTGTAACAAATATAAATTAACTAAAGGCGTAATTAAACGCTGAGATCATCATAAGATTTGTTTATTCTAAAATTTACACACCAGCTAGCATTAGGTATAAAAAAGTCCTAAAGAAATTTTAAGAAACATGTTGTAACTCACCATAATATTTTGTTCAATGATTTGTGGGTTGTCACAGACAGATTCGACAAAAAATAATCCCGAGCAAGGCCGAGTACACACCGGCTAGTGTTAGGTATAAAAAAGTCCTAAAGAAATTTTAAGAAACATGTTGTAACTCACCATAATATTTTGTTCAATGATTTGTGGGTTGTCACAGACAGATTCGACAAAAAATAATCCCGAGCAAGGCCGAGTACACACCGGCTAGTGTTAGGTATAAAAAAGTCCTAAAGAAATTTTAAGAAACATGTTGTAACTCACCATAATATTTTGTTCGATGATTTGTGGGTCGTCGCAGACAGATTCCACAAAAAATAATTTGAATCCCATTTTATTTACAACAATGTTCCTGATCAGGTCCCTCCTCTCCATGGTGGAGTTGGTGGCGTCAAATACCTGCAAGGAAAACAAATACAAATTATCAACATATCGAAAACTAGCCAGAATATATTTTAAGAAAGAAAAATATATTAACACATCCTTAAAGTATGAGGGGTAACCGAGTGGAGTATAATAGCTAAAATATAAAAATATTTTTAAAATTGTGATAAAAAAAAATAAAAAAATTGTAGTAGTCTTTTTATTTATTAATTGTTTTTCATTTAATTCGTAGAACTCCATTTTTTTAATGCAATCTGCAATAAACTACATTGTAATCTATTGATTTTCAGCATTTTTATTTATGTACTAAACTGCCCCGAAGAAGGCATGTTTGCGTTAAACGAATGGGGTTTAAACTCAAAATCAAAACATTGCTTGACATAACTTTAGCTATGTTTAGTAACCAGGTGCTTACTAATCTTTATTTCCCCCTTCCTCTTTCCCATAATCATTTCCTTCCGCCTCACAACACTTCCTGCCATAGTGCAATGTTAGAAATTATCTCTTTTTAATGATTTACAATACCAAGCTCTCAAAAATAATTAAGGTAGGTATTTTCGATTTTAAAGATGATTTTTAATAGCTTCACAGCTAACGTGGGGGACATTTAATTTTAAAAAATAAACATCGGACACATAAATAGATTAAAAAAAAAAAAGATTTAATTTTAAATCGGCAAAGAATTTAATGTACATTGTATAATAATAATAATGTGTGTCGTATGTTGTGGACAAAAACAAATAATGGCAGCGTTGGTTCACTACGCAGATAAACTGCCTGAAACCAGTTCCCGCAAAACTATTTGCATAATGGCCGAGAGATATTTGACTGGGAAAATATACAACAGAAAAATAACAGACAGAAATAGACATCATGTGTCCACTCCGTGTAAACTGCTAACCAGCCGGACCAAATTAATGAACATGCTAAAATTCATTGTCAAACATCGTTTCTATTTTTTAAATGGACGGATTTAATTGGAATGGTATTGTTTTGATCGGCATTTGGGCTGACGGCATAATGTAATTGATTAACTTGTAATGCATATATTATGTAAATCAAAATCGATAGCATAGGCTACATAGGCTAGGTCTGGAGTAGAGGAGAATATTATAGCAGTAAATCAATCAATATTCATTGTATTGTCAGTCGACTGGTTGTAACATTACATGGCCAATTTATATAGTGCTATTTCTGATTTATTACCTCAAGGGTGCTAGTTGCAGAACTTTAAAACTATAGGTTTTTTTTAGAATGTGATTACCACACAAGAGTTCCAACTGCTCCCAACCGTCTGGAGCCAGTGAGACTATGGCATACCCAATTGGGGTATGTTGTGATGCTGAAGGTATCGAGGAGGGGAAGGAGTTAGGGAAGAAGGAAGGTGGGGAAGTACCTGGCTATTCAGATCTGGTCACCAAACACGGCTAAAGTCATATTAAGCAATGTTTCAATTCTGAATGGTGGTCTTTCACCAGGGCGATCACTCTAAGTATCTACCACTCTGGAAAGTACCGCGAATATGGTACATATTATTTAAAATGAATAAATTGTGAAATAACACAATTTAATCAAATAAAATTTACTTGTGAACACCGGGATTTGAACCCGCAACCTCCGGATTCGTAAACAATTTTCTACCATCAAAATGTTTCGTAATTCAATATTTCGATCATGCCCATCGATAAGTCTCAGAATGGATGTATAAATTTTAAACACATAAATTAAAGACAAATCAAGTCAGTCATGTTGTTGAACTTTATCATTGCGTGAAGGCAAATGTCACCTAAATAATAAAGACATTCAGGAGACATTCTTGGCATTTGGTTTAGTGACAGCTGTCGGACGCTCCAGTGCCAAAAGGAGCAGCTATTTCAAGACCAGGGGACTTCAAAACAAAACATTATTGTCACAATTGTATTTGCGCTGTCATGAATGAACACTGAACAGTGCACAGGATGTGCGTCAGTTTGATTCATTGGCAGCATCTTTAGTAATTAATGAGCTAATCACTAGTACAAAGAATATTGTTGTGATCTTTCTGAGAGTGAAAGTAATTCTAATATTTGGTAGTTTTGATTGACTCTGATTGCTGACTCCGATATGATGCCAAATATTGACCAAAGATGAAAGAAACCCTGAGAATACAGAATTACAAGCAACAATTATTTTGACCGGTCAGTGGCTGAGTTGGCATTGCGTCTGGGTCTCACCCAGGTGTCGTGAGTTCAATTCCTCGGCTGGCTAAGTCCTCCATCACGACACAAGCAACATCTTCCACTTACTGTGATGGTAGTAGGAGATTTTCAAATATTGTCAGGTTATTCATAACCAGGGAATTTAAAAAATAAAATTAACATTTCGCACTGATGACTTTAAGAATCTACACCCTTTCGACTTTCCACGGTTGGTTTTGTTGTATAGTTCTTTTGAATGTATAGAATGCATCAATGTTATGCCTCTTTCATGTCTGCGTTTGATATATGGCACTTGTTACTCTGCACTATAACATATCAGAGGTATACCACTCCTACGGCTAGTTTTGGTATAATATCTATGTCTGCGTTTGGCATATGGCACTTGTTACTCTGCACTATAACATATCAGAGGTATACCACTCCTACGGCTAGTTTTGGTATAATATCTATGTCTGCATTTGGTATATGGCACTTGTTACTCTGCACTATAACATATCAGAGGTATACCACTCCTACGGCTAGTTTTGGTATATTATCTATGTCTGCGTTTGGTATATGGCACTTGTTACTCTGCACTATAACATATCAGAGGTATACCACTCCTACGGCTAGTTTTGGTATAATATCTATGTCTGCGTTTGGCATATGGCACTTGTTACTCTGCACTATAACATATCAGAGGTATACCACTCCTACGGCTAGTTTTGGTATAATATCTATGGGAGGTCTTATGAGTACAAGTCCAATTTATAAGGAATTTACTTAAACTTTGGTAGCCCTCGGTCATACGCATCGAGATTCACTCTTTTACCCCTAGGTTATACGTATAAACTAGGGGTAAAAAAAAAGCGTAATTAAAATCCCATTAGCGGCGAAACATGCAAAAAAATGTATATGAATCTGGCAAAAAAAGTAGTTTTTTGACTCTCTTGGAAAGATGCTAAATATGAGATAGGCCTGTTTGTGTTGTGGGTGACAATATATCGAAGGTATTCTGTTTTCTTTTTAAACACTTTTCAGCTCACTGATGAGATGATTCCCAAACTTAAAACACCTAAGGTGATCAATAGTCTGGTGGGTTGGAAGTTCAAATTTTACAGTTCGACCCCTTGGAATAACAAGGTTCCATCTGACACAGCAATGTCATGTGATAATGTGCTCTATAGAAGGAAACTTTAAGACTCATTATCGCATAACATTGCCATGTCAAATGGAACCTTGTTATCCCAAGGGGTCGAGTTGGTACAAACTCACTCGGGAAAAGGTTTGTTCTATGAATCTTAGGGTTCAGTTATTTAATATAAATGATTCTGATTTCAGTAACTTGTATTAGTTCAGGCAAGGACACTTACCGCTACTTCGCCACCGCCCTCGAGCCACTGGCAGACATCGTCCAGGGCGTCCATGGCACACTGTGTCCGTATGGCCATGGCCTCCATGTTGTCGTGGCGGAAGAAGTCGTGGCTCTTGTACGCCGTGGTCACATGCCGCCGGTATTCACCCAGGTTGAATACTGGAAATACAACAGCAGCATCATCATTAGTACAGATGATTACATTTGATTAAAAAATACTCTTGGAATTGAATCTATCAGTAATCAAACCGAAAATTGGCTGTATTTGAAAGCTAGCTCACCCAAATTCGAAGTTATTAATTTGACCATTTACGGAACATATCTTAATATAAATGTATATTCATAGGTAATTTAAAATAATATGCAAAATTACTGCCTCAACACAGGCTAGCCTCTAGTGGGGAGGGTTATATGAAACTTCAACTAATAACTATGCATTTTTGTTCTTTACAACCTACTGTTATTATATTATTTTTAATTTTCCTTTTTATATATCTACTTTATATAAAAACTGAACACTTTATTATACACATATTTTAGTTATAGTTAAACTTAATTACAATAAAGATATTATTATTATTATTTAAAAGGGCCTCAGACAAATGTTTTTGCTTAGGTGATATGGACACTATTGAAAATTATTTGCGAGTTCAATCATATTGTTTACTAAGCCAGAAAAAATGGTTTTAGACACAACCAATAACGATGCCTTCCTTCAGGGTAAATATTAATGTACACAAACTGAAATATATATAAAGAGCTGCGTGATAGAGTGGTGAGAGTTTTGAACTTGGATCCAGTGTTTGAAGGCTGAAAACTCGGCGATGTGCAAATAAATTATTTGTATTCATTTTATTAATGTTCACACCGGTTAATAATTTACATTCATTAACACACTTTACGCGGGAAGGGTAGACCTTATAAGCTGATCCAGCTTTAAACCTTTACGTACATGAAGATAAAAATTTTACGTACGATCCGAAGGGGGGTCACTAGGGTCCCCCATAAAATCGCGAAGCGACCTTGACTCTTAATATTATTTTGGCCCTTTCCAGTTAACACAGATATTAGTTATTACCGTTTTAACCAGACATCGCCCATCTTCTCAAAAGTAGTGGAGATACGAATGGGGAAGTCGCTCACCCTGTTGGGGGGGGGGGGGAGAAATTTCGTCGGAATTTGATAAATATTATTTAATATCTTATAATATAGTAACCGTATAATTTTTTTATGAATGCATATCGATTACCGAATAGTTTTTCTAGGACTATCTAAATTATATAGAGTATATGATGTAAAAAACAACTTAGATATATACGTATTACACAAAACTCTCGTTTGGGGTAAGTGTATTACCCCCCTTCTGGACAAGAGTGTTAATAGCCGGACAGGCATCGCTCTCTGGTAGTTATATATGAATATTGTATGCCAATCTCTTTGTAAAGGTTCCAAACCATATGTATATGCATTAAAAATATTGACATAAGTCTTACTTATCTTGTGTGTCTATCATGTGGAAGGATATTTTATTAAAAGGAAACTATATTGAACCCGTAAAACGGGTAATAAGTCCTTACACTTATGGCACAGGAGATGTGGAAAATGATTTATTTTGGTAGTGATTTGGGCCAATTGAAAACAATAATCATTTGTAGTTTAATAAAATAGGATAATTAGACTCACCCCGGGTATTGATGCCAATCCAGTTGAGGTAACGGGAGAGCTTCTTGGAGATGTAGGTCTTCCCCCGCGCCGGCAGCCCCACCATGGCGATCACGTGCGGGATGTTCACATAGTTGGCCCGCTCTCCTGTAAACAACAAATACCGCACTTAATATTGTCACGGAGAGATAAAATCCTTCTTCACTGGCAAGCGATTAATAGAATTTTTAACATTTAATTAAGAACACGATAAGTCATAATGTTATATGCTGAACCTTCTACTCATGTAACACAGTGTGCACACAGATTCATTGCTTGCATACAGCATGTTTCTAACTTGTTATTCGACGTAAGAAAAGAAAAATCTATCGAAATTGAAAAAAAAAGTTTATTTTTAATATAAGAAAAACACACAGAGTAAAACTTTTCGAACCGAAAAAACTTTTTAAATATTCAAATCTGTTGATCGTATACACTTGTTGTCCCTTTTCCACTAATAAGAATAAGTAGGCTTAAGGAAGACAAAAAACTATACACCAGCAAGGCTTCACAAGAATATCGCTGCCGAAAACGAGTATATATACACCAATATAGACGGGTTAAACATAAAGCGTCGAAATCACTCCGTGTGACCGAGGCTTAAATATATATTGCTCGCATAAACCCTAACTACGCGACCTATAACGACGCAAACGGTGGGTATAAAGAATATCAATGTAAAGAATCACCATTGATCCACTCACCATTGATCCAGACCTCAAATAGAATCTTCATACCCAAAACATTACAAATAAAAGAAAAACTATGCACTTTTTCAGAACCATACGAAACTTTCTGGACTTACAACACTCGAAAATGATTTATTTTGAGGTCTATTAATCTATTATTGAGTATGGTATCATAGCATGGGAAGGTGGTACTTCATCTGCACTAGACCCTATCATAAAGACACAGAAGACGATTATAAAAATAATCCTTAAATTACCTCTGATTACAGACTCTAACTTAATCTTTCATACAATGAGAGTATTTGATGTTCGGCAAAATTACTTTATTTACTTTATTTACTTTACTCACTTTATTCAAACAAAAGTAAATGCTATGAAAAAAGACTAAACACTCATATTACTAGAAATACCAACAAAGATTTACTCCAAATTCCAGTAATTCATACTACTTTTGGACAACGGAATTTTAGGTACTTTGCGATAAGAATTTTCAACATTCTTCCAGTTAGCATCAAAAAATCTGATTCACAAAAAAAATTCAAACACAATATAAAAAATTGGATTAAAAGTAATTATAGGGCATTTACCGGTGCACTCACCCAAATTCGAAATTATTGATTTAAAAATTTACGGAACATTTAGTGTAAGTATATATTCATAAGTATTATAAAATTATAAAATAATATGCAAAATTACTGCCTGAACACAGACTGGCCTAGTGAGGCGGGTTATGTGAAACTTCAACTTATAACTGTTATTATATTATTTTCGATTTTACTTTATAAATCACTGTACACTTACATTATTATATTATACATGTATTTTAGTTATAGTTAAACTTAATTACAATAAAGATATTATTATTATATTATGTTATTATTTTTTTTTAAATCATCCATGGTTATTACTAAGTATATATTTGGAACTACAAAATGTTATTACTATGGCAACATAAAGCTACTCACTTCATCTTTAAAATGTCTTCTTCACATTCGAATGATTTCACGTATTCGCATTTGACAGTTTGTTTTAAAGAAACAAAGCAAATCATCATAATTAATTTTGTGCATTAGTTAGGAAGCTCATAGAATAGAACAAAAAACGTTTTTAAATTATTTATTTTTTCACGTGAAAGAACATTAGCTCTCTAAGGACGTATTTCACAATAACAATCACTGATAAAAAAAAAATTACATAAAAATTAAACAATAAAACCATACCTTCAAAACTTACATAAAAAAAAAAAACTTAAAGGGTGCGAAAGTCGAGATTAGTGGTGCGCGAAGCGGCTCGGTTTAGTGAGCCGGATCACTAAATCAGCTCTCTGTAAAGACAATCCACATGAAAACTGGACGAAAAAAGTATCGTATAAAAGCGTCTTAAGGACGTCTTTAGGAGGGCCAAGGGAGCGAGGGTGAGGGTATGGTGCGGGGGGACGCGAACCGTCGTTCAATCGAGTCGGATCACCGAACCGGTAAACTACAAAGAGCTGATTTAGTGATCCGGCTCACTAAACCGAGCCGATTCGCCCACCACTAGTCGAGATTAGACACAAAAATCACCTTTCAAAATATAAGCCTGAACATGTAGCTAAAATCCAAGGAAAAAATATAGCGCAAAGTCGGTAATGAAAACCGGTAAAGTTTATCCGCTCTAGATGGAAGTGTATTCACTCTAGAGGAAAAACAAATCTGAAATCTATGTATTTTCAAATATATATACGGACGGTACGAAAGGGTTAATTGTCATACATACTAATGTCTCAAATTTATTTCGTAAATGAATTTAAATATTAAATTAAATGAAACAATAAAATTATGTTTTAACCACTCCATTTTTAAAGCTGACCGCTTTCAAAACAACTATTCCATTAGGGTAAAATATATACTAAACAATATTACAAAATTATGGCAGAACATATATATTAGGTGTCATAGTGGGGGTGAGGGAGTGACTAAGTATTAGTAAAGAGTGGAGAAAGAGATGGAGATTGAGAGAGGGGTTAAAGGAAACATTTAAAATGGTGCAATAAGTCAGTTTTTTTTATTGCTAATAATATACTCAATATTATTAAGGGATTCCTTAATTTCCAAGGCTTCTAAATTATCTAAGCGATTACCTTTACTATTGACGAAATATTGATCCCTGTATTTTTATCAAAACTACACTGTTTAATATATATTTTGCCCTGATGATGGAACGTTTGTTCCGAAACCGGTCGGCGTTCAAAATAAAAAAATGCTTAAAACAAAGTTTCATTTAATTATAATGGATAACCACAAAATGATAGCTTCATACAGTAGTATTAAATATTAAAATTTAAGCGGGTATAAATTTTCAAGCATGTAAGCTATTTATTATATAATTAATCTACTTTAACCCCATCTATGTAATGTACTTGAAGTATGATGTAGGAGCTCACGACACAGTACACGTGCCTTTGACGGAAAAGTGGAATAATAATATTACGTAATGTCAAAGGTCAGAAGTCACGGCTATGGAATAAACTGCCACAGGAGTAGAGGGTTCAATCAATGAGAACTCGAGCGGGAAAAGAAAATTAGTGATGGACATAATCGAAATATAAAGAATATCCGATTTCGAAATATTTGAATAATTGAATGATGTTTCGAATTACATATAGCTCAGAAACGGAAAACGTGGGTTTGAATGTCGAAAGAAAACAGTAAAATATGCTAGCTAAGTCATCCACCATTGTACAACCAACATTTTCCGGCTATAATGATGATAGTAGGAATTTTTTATAATATATTTTCAGGTTATTCGTAACCTGGGAAATTTTTTCGTTATTTTTTTATAAAACGAGCCAAAAAATTAGGCTAATTGCTTGGCGGCAAATCGTTTCAGTGAAAATAGAATAATTAACGATTTTTTAGCAGCGTTCTTGTTGAAATAGATTAAGCTTGTATCGGAAATTAGATGGAAAACTTCGAAACCTAAATAAAGTGGTGTGACATTCAGATGATTTTCTACTTGGAATCTTTTCAAAAATTCTCGAAAATAGGCCATTGAATGTACGCCAGAAGGAAAGTAAAAATGGATTAGAAAGAAATCAAAGCAGTAAAACGCACTACAGTTTTAAATAATATTATAATTTCTTCAAAAGATTGGAATTCACTTTGTGGCGTCATTATTAATAAATGAATTAAAAATTATTTTGTAATCACCGCTTCATTAATATATACATATCAACATGCTTAGAGAGCGAAGCTTTCCTCATCAGGAAATACTCGTTAATTAATTATGGATGCTTGCGACGGATTATGCAGACAAAGTCCAGGCGTTACGTTAAATCGGCGTGTGTTTATAGTTAGTTAATCGATGTTAAAATTCGGCATGAAAATTCCATCGTTTGTTGGAATGCACAATGTATTTAATTCTGTTTTTACACGGTGGATATATTCCACAGAAATACCGTATAAAAAAGACAGTACGTTTATGTATAAGAAAACAGGAGATGCCTTTGTATGGAGAATGTAAATTAATTAACTGTCGCTGTCAGACAATAAACACATTAGTTATCGCTAGTGTTTACAGACAGAGACATTATCCACTATTGTTGTTCCAGAGTACGAAAATTTTACCTATCAAGGCTGTACTATGGTAAAAAATTATAATTCAACATATATTTAACGCGCAGCATAAAGTTAAATTAGAACGTATATAATATATTTATTTATTGTATTATATACGCCCTATATGGGCTTTTACATATTTAGTTAGTTATAATAGTCACACAGGTGCAAAACACATCACAGAACCGGTCAGTGGCTGAGTTGGCATCGCGTTTGGGTCTCATGAAATTCTATCTCGATTCGATTCTATTCTAACTCGACTCTAACGGCCGTTCTTTTCAACATTCCGAATGATCAATCTGAGTCACCGATCAGCCAAGTGTTTTGTTAATTATTAGCTCTGTTTGCCTTTTCCAAGCATTTTTCATTCTAAATTGTCTATGGAGGTTCCTGCCCACCATAAAATAGTTCCCCTCCACTTTCATACACGATAAAATAGTATCCGCCCACTTTTAAAACAATAGAGGGACATCAAAGTAAAAACTTTCATTGTATAATTAACATTAATATTGTATTTATTATGAATACATATCATTTGTTTTAAAAACTAACCCAAAAACTAACATTTTATACTTCACACATGCGTGTGTTAAAAATATGATGACAATGAAGTGCTAACTTGACTTTTGATAATGCCTCGAAGCACAATGTTCGTTTCGTACAATTGACATTTGACGTTTCTCGATGAGTGAAAAAACAAGACAAAACGTGGATTATAATTACTAAAATAGGTTGGGTTCTCTTCAGCTCTATTTAAAACATACAATAAACATGTTTTGACATTCGAAAACCGAAATACATATTAATCCTTCAATAATTGAATCGCGTAAAAAAGATCGTAAACCAGTAATTAAATTTGACATTTCGGTGACGTTTGTTCATCCTGTTGACACTTTTTATAATTAGTTTTCTGCTGAGGAGAACTTTAATCCACAAAAACCGATAACCTAAATTGATTATAAATTTGATCGAGAATTTCGTTGGGAAGAGCGTATTTGTGCATTTGAACAGTGTTGGGGCAAAATTTCTGCTCAGTAGTTGCTCAGTAAGGGAACGGCCGTAAGAACGTATAAATATTATTACCATTACACTTTGTGGACCGTGTTATTTCAAAACCGCGTAAAAAACCGTGTAAAAACAGAATTGACAGTACATTATGCGTACATATTTTTTTGTAATCGTATCAAGGCAGGCTTATTTTGGTGGAAATTTCTTCCAACCGTGACACAAATAATATAGCGTTTTTTTTTCACTAAGTGCGAATGTTTGAAAAAAGCTTTTCTAGTGGAGTGGGAATGGGGTGGTAAAAGAAAACGAGTTGAATGGAGGTAGAATCAGAGTCGAGCCTGTAAAGACGTCAGAAATTCGTACTTAATGCAGCTACCTACATATATTTTTATCAATTTACATAAAATCATGCCACCCATATTCATACACGTGTACCGTACTGATTAGCGCATATTTGCAAAAGTAATAAGAAATAATGCATGAAATATCAAAGGGCTCGAGAACACAATAAAAATAATTAAATACGTGTTTTTTTTTTAATTCCGGAAAAAATAAAATTACATTTTCACTTATTTGGTTACCTAAACATGAATAAATATAACGCTTTAATTATTTTATTTCTTTTTTACTTCGGAAGGAACGACTTCTTTTTAAATACACCTAGGCTTCTTTCGTTTTTTATGTCGCATGGAAGGCAATATAAATTACCTCCCTCGTAGCTAATGGATTGCTTGCCATATAGTGTATGTATAGTGTTAAAATGTAAGTTATCACGTTGTCGTGTGAAATGCGTGTGTGTGTCTGTATTAAAAGGCATGAGTTTATTATAAATATGTACACAAAATCATTTAAATGTTAAAATACGTAAAAGCCCATCGGAGCGTTAAAAATTAATAAATTACCTCGCCAGCTTTCACGAGAAGTGTCTTCTTTCACAAAACCTTAATACTATTAACTGTTTTTGTTTTTGATTCGCAGAATTCCATTTTATTTTTTTCAAAATTAATGTAATTCAATTTTAATAATGTTATTATTAAGTTCTGCGAGTATACTTGCAATTAGAAGTACTCGCAGAACTTAATAACATTATTAAATTTGATTTACATTAAATAAAATAAAAAACTCAATACTTCCATACGGAGTTCCCAAAAGAGGAGGTGTTACACATAACGATGTGCTGGGTACGTCCCGTCCCGTAAAATATCTTTCTTATATATGAATGGTCCTGCCGCTAGATGCAACCCCCTTTTCTGTTACATATTTATGAGAAAGACGGTGAAACTTATAACCGATCTATCGTCGGTATGCCTTTATCAATAAGGAGGTAGGTATTAAAACCCTTCCTTGCCGGTGATGTCAACTGATTTAACCTGTCTCTAATTATTTCAATATCTCTGTAAATATACTAAGCGCATAGTTCATATTGTTCATGTTGTATTTTAGGTGTTCCTCAGCAATACATTTATGTAATAGGATAAAATAATTAAAACGTATAAGTATTCATCAAACGCAACAGAAAAAAACGTTTTGCCGATAAATTTGGAAAAAAAAGTTAATATATACATATGTCTGCTTGCTTTGATAACTTGTTGAGTGGTGCGGAAGTGAGCGAGACGCGTGCGGGGTTTCACTCACCGTGCCACCATGCGCGGTCGTCAGTAGTGGTCGGCTGTAATGGACGCATCATGCGTTGCCGATGTCTTTTCCTCGTTTTCAGAACTTATTAACAATGATAAAATGATTTACATAAATAATAAATGTAAGCTATTAATTTTTATCCGACTTTAAAATTAAAACATTCTAAATGCGTACCCTATGTACGGAGTACACGGCACCGGAGCTCGAGGGATTTTCTAGCACTGTAAGGGAAGGGTTAATAAAAAATGGTTCTGTCGTTGAGACTTCAATTTCTGTTACGTGTGTCGTCAATGAGAGAGAGGGAGAGCTTATAACGGAACTATCAGCGGTGTGCCTTGATTAGCAAGTATTTCCCCTATCGTGACACCAAAATTTCAATAACGAAAACGCGATGAACCGCCCAAATAATAATAATGAAAGTTCTCGTCATTGAAACACGAAATGACTTAATAGACCAAGTGCTTACATAATTTATACAGAAAATCAATAGGCCTAGTACCTAGTGAGTGTATTCAATGATACTGAGGTCCTGTCATATTCCAATATGTGCCATGTCCATTGTCCAGCGCTCAGCGGGAATAAAGGACAATCAAGAACCACAACGTTGAGAATAAATTGTCCATGTGAATTGTGCAATAAGTATACATAATAGGCAGAGCATTTTGCGTATTCAAGTATTAATACTATTATATATTAGACTATGTTTTTAGCGACCTGAATTTAATGTCTCTGATATTCAAAAATTACTTTAATTTACGCATTCAAAAACCAGGATAACTTTGCACATACAAACTCGGGTCGATTCCCAAGATCCTTATTACAACTTACATTCCACCAACCTACAACTAAAACAACTTTTGGATAAAGAAATTCGTAATATTTCTCTAAAAATGTATTTAACACCCTCCCTCAAGCAATAGAACCATTACAATATTAACCGACTTCAAAGTAGTAAGATATGGATTATGGACACGGGAAGGAAGAATATAGATATGATGTTGCAAACGAACAGAGATTAACCGACACGGTGTTTTTTTTTAGATTTTAGAATTTTTATTCATTTATTGCATTATAATTTTCCTCTAGTAAGATTTATACAGAATTACTAAAACTTACTTAAAAATTTAACAAACTTACAAAAACTTGACCTAATTTATAATCCATACATAAAACCATGTACAATGTGACCCTAGAACGGGGTACCCCAGTAAGGTCACATTTTTTGCGACTTGTAAAAAAATGAGATAAAAAAATAAAAAGAAATATAAGAAACGCCAATGGAAATGATAAAATTAACATACCTTTCAGATCTAAAGTGATAAAATAGTTGCACTGTGTACGTAATGCTAAAAACCTTTTATGCAAAATTGTTTCAACAAATTGTCGCCCATAACACAAACAGGAGTATCTCATATTTAGTAACTTTCCAGGAGAGCCAAAAAACTGTCGAGGTTACAACAATTCCACCTGGCCACGAGACTCTTGTGCAATATCTCTGTATGTATTGTCGATCAAGTTGCACAAATCTTTCCTTGAATTCATTTGATGGAAGATTCAATATATTTCGTCGCCCACAACACAAACAGGCGTATCTCATATTTAGTAACTTTCCAGGAGAGCCAAAAAATATTATATTTTTTTGCTTTATTCTTATATATTTTATTACATGTTTCGCGAATGGGGTTTTCATTGCGTTTTTTTAACCCCATTAGCGAAATTTGTAATAAAATGAATAATGTTTTTTGGCCCCCCTGGAAATTTGCTAAATATGAGATACCCCTGTTTGTGTTGTGGGTGACGAAATATATTGAAATTTCCATCTAGTGCTTCCACCGTAGATTCAATGAAAGATTTATGCAACTTTATCGACAGTACATACACAGATACTGCACAAGAATCCCGTAGCCAGAGTTAGTGGAACTATGGTAGCCTCATTTGGAGAATGTTCTGAGGCTGAAGGAAGTTGGGAAGAAAAGGATATAGATAATTGGAAGGTTGGGAAGTGTCAGACTATCCAAATCTGGTATCTGAAAACAGCTCTCACAAGGGCGACACTGTATATATTTCACTAAAACAGGTGGAAATAAACTAAGTTTTGTATAATTTACATGGAATGGCTCATGTATCATGTTATCCACCCAAGCTGAATTTTGAACCCGATCTCACATCTCCAAGGTTCACAAGAGTTTACTATGACGGAGGTCCTCACTATTTTCCGTATTAAAGAGAGCAGGTAAAAAATTGAAATAGAAAATACTTTCAATTTTTTTAATAACTTATTGAAGTTTGTAAACCTCATTGTAATATTTAATCAATGAAGAAGATAATATTAACACATCCCAAATGAAACACGAATCCGAAAAAACAATAAGGATAGCAGCCAATAATATGGGATTTTTAAAATGGAGGATAATATTAACAAGTCTTGAACTTTAAGTATGATATCGGTGTAGATGGCGTAAATTGAACTGATCTCATTAGCTAAGTTGGTTAAGCGGTTGCCCCGGATAGGCAGAGGTCCTGGATTCGTGTCCCAGATGCGACTGACATCTTTTTATTTTCTGTTGTTTTTTCGGATTCGTGTTTCATTTGGGATGTGTTAATATTATCTTCTTCAATGAGAAAATACTTTATTGCAAACATCCGATTTTATGTAAAGAATAATAGAATAAATAAGAACACAAGAAATGCGATGTGGTCGTGTTTCGTGATCCAAAAGTCTGACCGTTCTGAATTTAAATTTCAAATACATAAATTCGTTTCATCATCATCATAAAATTATCGATCTAACGGAATAGCGATATACAATGTCAGGCAGTGTAATAGAGATATAGCGTTTGCTAAACAGTGTATTTTTATTGGCTCTCTCGGGGCTAGAACCTAAAGGTACTAAGTCAGTGGCTACAGTGAGTTCCTTTCAGAATGACATGGACGGAACTTCTATTTTGTATTATCTATTCAATGCAAAGAACCTTGAACAAGGACAATGCAACAATCAATAGTTAATGATTTTTATTGACAGCGTCGGTTTCTTCAATAAGTCTTCATCAATGAAAACATCGAAAAACCTTTTAATTTTTTTTTTAAATATTTTATATATTTTTTTATAACAAATAAAACATAATGATATTCTCACTGGAATTTCCCGTGCTGAGGATTTCATTTACAAAATATGAAATTAAATTATATTAAATTGATGTGATTGCTGAAAAAATAAATAATCGTAAGGTGAGGTGTTTTAAGTGCAGTTGAGTGGTTTCAAATCTCCCTATGTAACGTATCCAGCGTTTTACTTGATTTTTAAATTTATTATTGTTGTGATTTTTTAAGGATAGTGGGATTTTGTTGTAGAATTCAGTACCATAGTATAAGAAGTTTTTTGTCCAAATGTTGTGTTCGTGGTTCCTTGTTGGACTACTAAAAACAAGTTACTAAACGTCTGCAAGTCGCAAACACAACTTACAGACGAAACGAATTCCGACGAAAATATATCTGTAAGGAAAGCGTGAAAAAGTAAAACCGCTTAATAAAAGAAAATATACATAAATGCAATTATCCATACATTAAGTGAAAATGGACGTAGAACAAGAAGTAGTCTTGCCAAGGAATGACGTCAGCGGAGAAATGGCGCGAAAATGAAATTCAACGTAAATGTCCCTCAAAGAAAATCTATGAATAGATTCGTAAGTAACTCCCAAAGGCGTGCGACTAATGGACTAGACAAGTCGAACAAGTATCAACCAATAGTTGAACATTGATGGAACGGCCCGAATATATTATTACAGTCGCAATTGATGTCATTCACTTGATTTTGCCCTTTTGATGGATTAATTATTTATTTGCTAGTTGGGGATATGTGTTTTACGTTGTGTGAATTGTCTGGACGAAGTAATTATACAAAAAATGATGAAAATCTAGTAATCTCGTCATCACTCTACATAACCGGCGCTAGAACCATTGGAAAATTCTTGTCGCCTAAGAAACCTTTCCACTCCAATATCTTTCTGTCGTCTCCCTCTAACTCCTGAGTTAATTGTTGCCCACAATCGTCGAGTGTTTCCTTGATGAAAGTAATTTATACATTATATAACCAATCTGACCATATAAATGTAATGTCTTTATGAGCGTAGTTTGTCAATAAATATGTAATGAAATTAATAATAAAATAATGCACAATGGTTAGTATTACTTATCGCGTTCTAAGAATTTTTGTAAGGCTATTTTGTCACGATTGTTTGTTTATGCATTAACTTATAACAAACAATGCGTGCCCGCGACCGACTAAATTGATTCATAATTTAACTATATTTTTAACCCTCGCCCAACCAACCGAATAGGAATTTATTTAGTTGAATAATGGGTATTTTTTCGTTGGGCGTGGGGACTTACGCACGGTAGTACCAACACGACGAAAATAAGCAGTGCCGTTAGTACTCCCGTTCCGAAGGGGGGTAATACGCTTACCCTAAACGAGAGTTTTGTGCGATATTCAAGTTGTTTTTTACATAACATACTCTATAATTTAGGTAATCCTAGAAGTAAATATTCGGCAATCGATCTGCATTTAAAAAAAATATCCCGTAACTATTTTTTGAGATATTAAAAAAACTATCAAATTTCGAAGAAATTATTCGCTCCCCCCCCCCCACCTCGTATCCCCACTATTTTTACCGGCGATTGCGGTAGAACATGATGCATTTTAATAGAAAGGCCTACAACAATATATTTGAGTCACGCTCGCTTTTGTACTATGTCTTTGTCCGGTTAAAACGTTAGTAACTAACATACTCGTATGAGTGATGAGCGTTACTGTAAATGACAAAAGTAAAATTAAGAGTCACGGTCGCTTCGCGATTTTTCGGGGGGACCCTAGTGACAGAAAGTTAATTTTTTTATCTTGAGGTACGTTAAGGAAGGTTAAGGAAGGGTATATAAAGCAGACCACTAAATAAATACAGCTCTAATCAGATACACGTATTTCTTTGGGGAAAACTCATAAGTTGAGAACCGTTGAAAAGGGTTAACTTATTGCAGTTGTTGGAATTCGCGCCAGAAATAATACTTTAAAACATGCAACCAACATTGCAAAGTTCAGTATACATAAACCTCAACATGCACTGAACCAAGTTTGAAACGGTAACAAAGTCAATATTCATATATCTGTCACGTCGATGGACAAAAATCTATAAATTTAGATAACTAACTAACTAACTAACTAACCATCACGCCGTTTCCCCGCAGGGGTAGGCAGAGAGGACGGACCGCCAAACAACTCGATCTTGGCATACACTTCTTGCTTCATTCACTTTCATACAACGTCTCATACATTCTCTTCTGTTATTCCGACTTCTGACATGGCCCGACTCAGTATTTGATTCACTTGATCGTGCCACGTCTTCCTTGGACGTCCCCGGCTTCTTCTTCCATTTACATTCGCGTCATATATTCTCCTTACACTCCTTTCTTCGTTCATTCGCTCTACATGCCCAAACCATCTAAGCGTCCCTTTCTTAATCTTGCTCACTACGCTTACATCAGCCTTGCATTCTTTACGAATCTCAACATTTTTCACTCGATCATACATGGTTTTACCACACATTCGTCTCAGAGATCTCATTTCTACAGCATTCAGTCTACTTTCATCTTTCCTCTGCCAGTTCCATGCCTCACTGCCATACATCAAGGTTGGTATCAGCACTCCATTGTGGACTGCTAGCTTCGCTTCCTTGGACAACTTTTTGTTTGCGCCAACCGCGTTCAGTCCTCCGTTAATGGAGTTTCCTGCATTCACCCTTCTTTCAATATCCCTATCAGTCTTTCCATCTCTCGTAAACATACTTCCCAAATACACAAACTCGTCTACCTGCTCCAAGTATTCCTCATTCACAACTATATTGCACACTGTGTTCGTACTCTCTCTTTCAAACACCATGACTTTAGACTTACTTACATTCATCATTAGCTCATTCTTCATACATACTTCGTTCATCCTAGATACGAGGGACTGTAGATCTTCTATACTATTAGCAATCAGCACCGCATCATCAGCATACAACAGGCAACAAACTTGCAGACTACTCATTTTTGCGCCCAAGCCCACCTCTTTCAATTCTTGCATACAATTATCCATGTATAGATTGAATAACCACGGTGACATTACGCAGCCTTGCTTAACACCTTTTGTGATGTCAAACCACCCCGTAAAATCACCGTTTGCCCTAACACATGCAACGCTTCCCTCGTACAGAGATGCGATTGCCTGTATAAGATTTGTATTCACTCCATACTTGGACAACACCTTCCATAACTTTTTTCTGTCAACTCGGTCGTATGCTTTTTGTAGATCTACAAAAGCACAGAAAAGTTTCTGGTTTTTTGCCAGAAACTTCTCTGTGAGCATACGCAGCGAGAAAATCTGATCCATGCATCCCCTTCCGCTCATAAATGCACCTTGCACATCCCATATTTTATCCTTTGTTTTCATTTGTACCCTTTCAATCAATATCCTACCATACAGCTTTCCAACTGAACTTAGCAGGCTAATAGCCCTGTGATTTCCACATTCCATGCGTGACCCTTTACCTTTGTATAGAGGCATGATCACAGCCCTTCTCCAATCTAATGGGGTGTAACCTCCTCTAAACACTGGTTAAAAAGTTTGCATAACCATGTGAGAATTATACGGCTATCTCCTTTAAAGTATTCAGCAGCAATATTATCGAAACCAACAGCCTTACCATTCTTCATACATTTAATTGATCTCTTAATTTCATCCATGCTGATTTTGGGAACATTCACGCCATCGTCATTCATACCTGACTCGCCACTGGAATCACTATCACTCGGGTTGCTTTCGAAGACCTCTTCAAAGTATTTCATCCATCTCTCTTTTATATCTTTCTCATTCGTCAGCATTTTTCCATCTTTCGATTTTATCACTTTCACACATCCGCTTTCTGGACCATTCCGGGACCTTTTGACTTCCTTCCAAAACAGTTTAATGTTTTCTTGGAAGTAGTTTGTCATTTTGATCCCCTCTTCCTCTTCCAGGCGTTTCTTTCGTTCTTTCACTCCAGCACGTACTCTTTTCTTGCATCCCTTATAAACTTCTTTCGCTCTATCCCTCTCTTCGCTAGAAGCACTGCCAGTCGCTA
This sequence comes from Halesus radiatus, assembly GCA_022606495.2. Classification (NCBI taxonomy): domain Eukaryota; kingdom Metazoa; phylum Arthropoda; class Insecta; order Trichoptera; family Limnephilidae; genus Halesus; species Halesus radiatus. The sequence continues at coordinate 305,957 of JAHDVE020002886.1, forward strand.
TCAGACATAACCACGCTTTCTTCTTCTCTGAGACCAGTGCTTTAATCTCATCATCCCACCATGCATCACCTTTCTTCCTACCTTGCGTACTTATCCCACATACCTCTCTAGCAGATTCACAAAGGCTCACTTTTATGTGATCCCATGTTTCGTCTATGCTCAGACCGTTCATATCCTTATCATTCAATCTCATCTCTACACAATTTTCATACTTACTTCTTACATTATCGTTCTGCAGTTTTTCTATTCTGACTCTAGTTGGAGTCGACACCACTTTCACTTTAGAGCGCCAGCCGCGGAAGAGATTTACTCTCGACACAACCAGAAAATGGTCGGTTTCTACCTCAGCCCCTCTGAAAACTCTTGTGTCTGCGGTGACGGCTCGCAACCTAGAGTCAATTACCACAAAATCGATCATTGACCTTTCATTTCCTCTTTCCCACGTATATTGGTGGATACCTTTATGATTGAAGAAGGTATTCGATACAAAAAGGTTCCACTCTAAACATACTTCAAGCATTCTGTTACCATTATCATTACATTCTGTTACCATTTATCATTGGAATCTAAATTTATCAAAAGAACAAATGATAAATTTAGATTCCAATGATAAATGGCATTACCACTTCACCAGGGAGATTGTTTTATAGAAAGGGTTCTACATAGGGCATGGATGAATACAAATAAATAAAATATATATACGTTTTTAAAAAATAAGATTAGTATTAGTTCAAATTTAATAATTTTATATCAAGTTCTGCAAGTATTTTAATTATTTAATTATTGTAACAGCTGTTTCGACATTCAAAGTATGGTTAGGCCACATTGCGACGACCTACTTATACGATTTTATTTACTCCGACCCAATTTTAATTCGAACGGTGTTTAAAATGGTCTATTACCGATAAAACAAATTCACTTTGAAAATAATTGTGATAATTAAAAAATCTCTATTATTAGACTTAGTACTTAGAGTGGAAAGCAGTTTTCCCCTCATAAGGTGTTTACTTAATAGTTTTATAATAACGTGAATGCTATTTAAGCCAATGAATTTAATGTGTTTGGCAACTCAATGAATTATTTTAAGAAATTATATTGTTTAGGTTTCGTGAATATACTTAAGAGTGGGGAATAAATAATTTTCCTTACTTTATTAATTAGCGTTATATTTGAATCATTCGTTCGTTTATTAATTTCTAATTGTTCAGGTAAATTTAATCTAAGGCCCTTTCTTTCTGTATGTAGAATACTTAACATTATTAAATTTGATTTACTTAAAATTTTATTTTTAAAAATTAAACGCGAGTTCTACCAATTAAATACAACAACAATTAATAAATTAACCATATCTAATATTATTATTTCTACATGTGTCAAACAAAGAGAGTAAAGTCGTAAATTCGCTGCGGCTATAGTGCATGTTACGGTTATTTTAATGGTTGTTTTTTTTCCAAAATTTCTGGCTTTCAACCATAAATCATTTTAAACTTTCAGGAAAAGCAAAAAAGATCAGGATGAATGCACGAAATATCTGTAGTGACATTATCGCAATTCCTGGTTATACGAAAATTAACAAAGGGATCAATGTTATAAAAATTGTAAACGTGTAGCTTCTTTTTTATTATTTCCAGATACAAATAAATGTATAATTATCCATGAGAAACTGTAATGTTCAACTAATATAATCTAAGTAAACTATTTAATCGTTAGAGTGCGGCCCAGCGCCATCGCGCTGTAAGCTTTAAGTGCCTTCCAGGCGATCGGGTGGCCTAGTAGTGTGGCCGACGGAAAAAAGGTATTAACCGAGTTTTTATTTTTTGATTTGGCAATAATGGCAATACTCCTTGTCCGCGCTGAGCGAAGCGGTTTTGAAATTTGGAATTTCGCTTTAGAAATCGCGCTGTATTTATCGTTAAGCAATTATATTTTTGTATTTTTAAATATTTTTTGCAGTTGTAAATGTGTAGTTTTTTTTAATTAGAACTATAATATTCGTAAAATTTCATTCTTTACTTGTATAATTTCAAAAAAAAAATCATTAAAATTGAGTGATATTATTAAGTTATTGCATTTTTATTGAATACCAAAATTTGTTATTATTTAAAAACACAGAATATCTGTAGCAATTTATATACATACTTGCAAAATAACCATAGCACTAAAACGGTTAAAGTGGACTACTGCTACAAGATACCTCAACGCTAGACTCTGAATGCTGGATTTTGCAGACTTCAATAAAAAAAAAATAATAACCTAGAAATGTCACGAACAGTCTGCGCTGGAAATATTGAGCAAAAATATTTGGGTCAATCGCTAACTGACTGATTTATTTGCATGGGTAAAGAACAAGATTAAAATAAAGACGCGAAGATGGTTGGACGTGTACGAGAAAAAATACCAGAAGAACACATGAAACAATAAGTACGTTAAACAATAGCGCACATAGAATATTATTTGGCCTCCCGCGGTATTGCAGCGCCCGACGATGCTTGCGTGGCCAAATCTACCTGACCAGAAACTTCCGCAATCGATAGCCTAGCAGTTCAGCCACTATCAACATCTGTAAAACTGTCCAGTAATCAGAGGGTTCAGGGCATTGTGTTTCAGTTCCTCACTTGAATCAGTTTTCTCTCTCCGCTTCGCTCCTGTGTGAATTATTACTTATAAGTTCTATCCATTACGAATAATGATTGTCATATCAGTTCTTTATAATAAATCTCCTTCTGAAAATTGGGGCTGTGTTCGGATTATGATTAAACACCTCCCGGTTTCCTTCAAAAAGTAAAACTCGGTAAACTCAATCCGATCCTTCGCCGACACCCTAATCTTGCACCTCGCATCCACAATAAGGAACTCCAGTGAAAAACATAATTTTAAATCGTTATTTAAATATGAATAAAAAATCATCTCATCAAAATACCTTGTTATGTTGGAACCATTGCTTTTGGAACATCTGACGCCACGTGCGCATTGTTTTTGGATTAGTATGATAATTTATATTTTTCTATTTTGTTCTGTATTTTAAATGTGTTTTTTTAGTTTTGGCGAAATTTAAACTTAATTTGGGTGACTATAAGCTCTACAATTGTTGTTCAATATAAAAAAACGAGTATTCATGAGCAAACTAATTGTCAATACGGATATTAGGATAATGTTAATGCTCAATACTATTATTATTCTTCGAGTTAAAGATTCTAAAAAGGTACATAATTAATATTACTTATGTTGAGTTATGGTTTAACAGGAACAGAATATAAAATTATGTACGGTAAAGCTCATCCTTGTTTTGATATTTGACATTTTAACCTCAAAACTGATCAAAACCGACCGGCCATAGATTTGGAACGTTAGGGAGGGCTTTTAAAAACGGAAAATTTAAAAATTATTTTAAATATGAAAACTTAACGTTATTATTTATAAAAAGAAAAAAAATGGATTGGAGTTCCTTATTCCACAACCACTGGAAAGACCAGATAAGTGCAAAACCTTCATAGTTCAGACATTTAGAATGAAAAGATCAACTTCCTTTATCAAGGAATGACAGTGGTTGCGTTAATGTTAAACTGCCCTTTTAGGGTAGTTGTAAGTCAATAACTTTTGAGAATTGACGCCATGCTTACATGAACTTGTTTGCTTCTACGTGTCTTCTTTATTACGTCCTTAAGAGGAATGGCTACGTGACCTGTTTCATACAAAACTTAATTTTGGATTTGAGGCTAAAATACTCACCTAAACCGAATGATCTTTTTTTGATCAAAAGTTATAGCAAATATCTAGTACGGATTAGAAGTATTTTTTGAATTTTTTTTGAACGTGCGAAATAAAGGCCATTAAAGAAATCGAATTTTTGCGATTTCAGAGGCGACTTTAGCAATTATTTGGGGCGAATGGTGATTGAAAAAAAAAATTTTTACCCCGTTTACTATGATATTATAATGAAATACAAAATACAATAAAATAAAAGTTTTAAAATAAGCATTATGATGGACTATAATTAAAAACTACCTACGTTGGAATACAAATTTGCTGGACATAATTTAAAATATCGACCCAAAAACGTGTTTTTAAAGATGGTTTTTTTTGTTTGTTTATTATATTTAATTTTTTTTATTTTATGTAATCATATTTACATAGCAAATATAACAATTGAAATAAGTTTAGATCATTCAGTTTGGATGGGTATTTCGGCCGTAAATCTAAAATTAAGTTTTGTATGAAACAGGGCGCGCAGCCGTTCCTCTTAAATATTTCCCCGTATATTATACAATATTCTATACGGATTAGTTTTGCTTTTTCTGCTCAATGTCTGATAAAAAGGCTAATCCTAAAATAATCAAAGCGCCGTCATGTACCATCAGGCTCCACTTCCAAAGCCTTCAATCAAGGCATTCTATAAACGTATGAACATTCCCATCGAAGCGGTTCGTGGAAGTATCAGGAAAATTCACAATGGCTGTCACTCTGAAACCTGATCCGCCGTGCACCTGCCCGTCCATCGCCCGAAGGTAACGATCAACCATCAGCAATCATCGATCGATCATCCATCAAGCCATGAGACCGGATCAAGGCGGAATCAAACCGCTCCATTGAATACATATTATATAATGTTGTAGATACTAGGCAAGGAACAAATAGACTACGACAACTACAATAAGGAACTCCAGTCCATTTTTTTTAATCAATAATGACGTTCAAACATAGATACTCGTATCTTATTATTTTTAAAGTTAGTTTTCATAGTTAAAATAATTTTCCAAGTTTCAATTTAAGTCCGTCAAAACGATCCAAATCTAAGGCCGGTCGATTTTGATCAATTTTGAAGTTAAATTGTCAAATGTCAAAACAAGGATGAGCTTTACCGTACATAATTTGATATTCTATTTATGGTAAACCATAACAATAATAATATAGCTCAAAGTCATCAAAATTAAGTTCATATTTCGCCAAAACTAAAAAAAAACACATATTTAAAATATAAAACAAAATCGAAAAATAAAAATGTTCATACTAATCCAAAAATAGAATGCGCACGTGACGTCAGATGTTCCAAATGCAATGGTACCAAGATAACGAGGTGTTTTGATGAGATAATTTTTTATTATCTTTTAAATAACGATTTATAAATTATATATAATGAAAGTTATACATTCAGAATCGGTGTTTGCTGATCTATATTTTTTTAAGCCATTATATTTTTTAATTGATAAACTAAAGTTCTTAAAAACTTAAGACAAGATTTTTGTGCATAGCGCAAAGGGTAACAATTATTATTTTTATAAACAATAATTATTAATCTAAAACACTCATCCAAATTGAAAAAACCTTCCGAGCAAAGATAAATGTCGCCGGCAGGACTCGAACCCGCACCCTTCTAATGTCCGGTCAGATGCTCTACCGTTGAGCTACGTCGGCTTATCGCAAACCCGCCAAGTTAATCAATATATACTAGTGTTCCATTCAATAATTACTGTTTTTTATTATATTTTATTTTATTATTTTACGGTAGAGCATCTGAACCGGACATTAGAAGGGTGCGGGTTCGAGTCCTGCCGGCGACATTTATCTTTGCTCGGAAGGTTTTTTCAATTTGGATGAGTGTTTTAGATTAATAATTATTGTTTATAAAAATAATAATTGTTACCCTTTGCGCTATGCACAAAAATCTTGTCTTAAGTTTTTAAGAACTTTAGTTTATCAATTAATAAATATTTGACAAGTCAAAGCAATTTTCACCAATAAATGTGTAGACATAATTTGTCTCGACGCCATCTATTTGAGGGATTTAGCCGTTACAAGCCTCTCTCATACTAATAAAGTTGGTTGTTTACAGGTGAAAATATAATAAAAAACAGTAATTATTGAATGGAACACTAGTATATATTGATTAACTTGGCGGGTTTGCGATAAGCCGACGTAGCTCAACAGTAGAGCATCTAACCGGACATTAGAAGGGTGCGGGTTCGAGTCCTGCCGGCGACATTTATCTTTGCTCGGAAGGTTTTTTTCAATTTGGATGAGTGTTTTAGATTAATAATTATTGTTTATAAAAATAATAATCATTATATTTTTCACTGGAGTTACTTATTATAGAACTTGTTCATATTTTAAATAAACAGAAATTTCAATTTCCTGGTTGCAGGCATATTTTTCAGTCAGGGCGACATTTAATATTATTACGTAAGTACTTGTGTAAATATTGTAAATTATTCCTGCTTAATTGGTCAAATAGCGCAATGCAGACAAAGTACAGTTTTTTTAAACTTCAGAAGTAGAATGAGGACACTTTGCCTCTCGAGAATAATTTTCAGAATTTTGCAAAATTTCGTAAATAAATTCAGAATTCGCCAACCTTTTTCATTATGAAAACGCACTATAAAATGAACTTGTTAAAAACACAATGTAACCCATCTGTAATAGTTTTAAAACCAGATAGGTATATAAAGTTATAATATTAATAGATACAAAATATCTTAAAACCAGATAGGTATATAAATTTATAATATTAATAGATACAAAATATCTTAAAACCAGATAGGTATATAAAGTTATAATATTAATAGATACAAAATATCTTAAAACCAGATAGGTATATAAAGTTATAATATTAATAGATACAAAATATCTTAAAACCAGATAGTTATATAAAGCTATAATATTAATAGATTCAAAATATCTTAAAACCAGATAGGTATATAAAGTTATAATATTAATAGATACAAAATATCTTAAAACCAGATAGGTATATAAAGTTATAATATTAATAGATACAAAATATCTTAAAACCAGATAGGTATATAAAGTTATAATATTATTAGATACAAAATATCTTAAAACCAGATAGTTATATAAAGCTATAATATTAATAGATTCAAAATATCTTAAAACCAGATAGGTATATAAAGTTATAATATTAATAGATACAAAATATCTTAAAACCAGATAGGTATATAAAGTTATAATATTAATAGATACAAAATATCTTAAAACCAGATAGGTATATAAAGTTATAATATTAATAGATACAAAATATCTTAAAACCAGATAGGTATATAAAGTTATAATATTAATAGATACAAAATATCTTAAAACCAGATAGGTATATAAAGTTATAATATTAATAGATACAAAATATCTTAAAACTTAGTATATAAAGTTATAATATTAATAGATACAAAATATCTTAAAACCAGATAGTTATATAAAGCCATAATATTAATGATTCAAAATATCTTTAAAACCAGATAGGTATATAAAGTTATAATATTAATAGATACAAAATATCTTAAAACCAGATAGGTATATAAAGTTATAATATTAATAGATACAAAATATCTTAAAACCAGATAGGTATATAGTTATAATAATAGATACAAAATATCTTAAAACCAGATAGGTATATAAAGTTATAATATTAATAGATACAAAATATCTTAAAACCAGATAGGTATATAAAGTTATAATATTATAGATACAAATATCTTAAAACCAGATAGTTATATAAAGCTATAATATTAATAGATTCAAAATATCTTAAACCAGATAGGTATATAAAGTTATAATATTAATAGATACAAAATATCTTAAAACCAGATAGGTATATAAATTTATAATATTAATAGATACAAAATATCTTAAAACCAGATAGGTATATAAAGTTATAATATTAATAGATACAAAATATCTTAAAACCAGATAGGTATATAAAGTTATAATATTAATAGATACAAAATATCTTAAAACCAGATAGTTATATAAAGCTATAATATTAATAGATTCAAAATATCTTAAAACCAGATAGGTATATAAAGTTATAATATTAATAGATACAAAATATCTTAAAACCAGATAGGTATATAAAGTTATAATATTAATAGATACAAATATCTTAAAACCTACAGTAAGTAAAATCAGGTCTACAGGAATACTGATTAATAAAATTACATTAAATCATAGTTTAACACGTGAGTAGTTTAAGGAAAAATTGTGCCAGTCTGAAGATTACCGTGATAGGCTGAAACCGGTCAGTTCAAAAAAGAGGAAAAAGTTTTAAAATTGTTTTTATAAATCATAATAAGTAATACAACTCGTTTTACTCAAAGCTCCTTTGATCAAAATTATTCTAGAATTAATAAACAGAAACGAATATTTACGCATTTTCAAAGAAACTATCAATTTTAATTATTATTTGACTTTTGTTTCACAATTGGAAACCTATTACTAAACATAATATATCAAAAGATCACGTCATAAAGAGTGATAATGTTTCAACTATCTAATTAATTTTTCGACAATCTATCATGTAGGTAATATACTTTTGACACGACTTGTGGAATATATATATACTTGTATTACCTTAACTCATTATCTCATCACGCCATTTCTGCCACACAGCCTTGTTCTGGAACACATTCATGAAATACTCGAAGTCACCCCGTTCTACAGAAAGCGAAAATTGGATATGAATACCTAATTCATCGTCGGTTTGAAAAGAGTGAAGTACCAAATAATATTGACCGAATAATGTAAACATGAAAGTCAAATATTGGCATTAAAAAGCAACCCGAATATGACATCATTTTGAGAGAATATATTACTTATAAATAAATATAGAAATGTCACGAAATGGCCACGACCCTTGACTCGTGTCTTAGATGATATGGATGTGTTCCAGGTGATGGAAAAAACTGAAGAAAAGAAACGTTAGAAATGTTATCAAAATTGGCGTAAAAGGTCACTTTGTGTGATAAAGAAAGCAAAACAATATTACGAGGGGAAATAGGAAGACTTAAAAGATTATGCATACGTTAGCAACTCAATTTATAATAGTATGTCAAATGTTATCTCCATACAACGTGCAGCCAGTCATGGCCAGTATATGGCACGGCGACTATTCGTGATCAATGCCCACTGATCATTCGGAGAAAAAATCTCTCGTGATTTTGGTGAAATGGTTGTGAGAAATGTGATTATTTTATTGGAGTCATGTTGAGGACTAATGAAAACACTTTTTTCTTACTAGAAGTCATCATTGTTCTACCGAAGACATTTTTTTCATTTATTTTAACTCCATACAGGTGACCCTCAGGGGTTTCCCTTGGGGAATAAAAACAATGTTTTTTTTAATTTTTTTATAATGCGGATTACAAATTTTAGGTTATGTTTATTTACAAAAACGCAACGACAAATTATTAAACACACTTTTCTCCACTTTAAAAATAATATTCGTATTTTAAATATTTTGTAAAACATACAATGGAACGGTCAGAAAAAAGTAATATTTCTGATTAGATTTTGATAAATGCTAACCCTATGTAAATTTATAAAATATTTAACAAATATTTTTCTATTTAAAAACATTATGTTTATCGTATTGCGTAATAATACTATCATTATTTTGAATTAATAAATAATAACTCTCCGACGTCCCTCTCCCTCTTAAAGTTATGGTAATAAGTTTTTTTATTATCTACCCTTGTCACAAAAATGTACAAATGCCATAACTTTAAGCAAAAATGTACCAGTCTGAAGATGAAGTAATTGTTTAAAACCGGTCCGGACAATCGTTTTTGATTCACATATTATAATGGAACTAACTAACTAATCAACAATAACGCCGTTTCGCCGCGCGGGTAGGCAGAGAGGACGGACCGCCAAACAACTCGATCTTGGTTCAACAGTTCTTGCTTCATTCACTTTCATACATCGCCCCATACATTCTCTTCTGTTATTTCGACTTCTGACATGGCCCGACTGACGTATTTGATTCACTTGATCGTGGCCATGTCTTCCTCAGGCTTCTTCTTCCATTCACATTCGGGTCATATATTCTCCTTAAACTCTTTTCTTCGTTCATTCGCTCTACATGCCCAAACCATCTAAGCGTCCCTTTCTTAATTTTACTCATTACGCTTACATCAGCCTTGCATTCTTTACGAATCTCAACATTTTTCACACGATCATACATTGTTTAACAACACATTCGTCTCAGAGATCTCATTTCTACGGCATTCCGTCTACTTTCATCCTTCCTCTGCCAGTTCCATGCCTCACTGTCATACATCAGGGTTGGTATCATCACTCCATTGTGGACTGCTAGCTTCGCTTCTTTGGACAACTTTTTGTTAGCGCCAACCGCGTTCAGTCCTCTGTTAAAGGAGTTTCCTGCATTCACCCTTCTTTCAATATCCGTATCAGTCTTTCCATCTCTCATAAACATACTTACCAAATATACAAAAACTCATCGACCTGCTAAAAAATATTCATCATTCACAACTATATTGCACACTGTTTTCGTACTCTCTCTCTTTATGATTCCCCCAAAAATTAACAGTTCCAAAAATAGGAACCCAGTGTTTTCTTATTAAATTTGTCATGTAGACTGATTATTCGCCACTAAAATAGACATTCAAAGTTCCATAGTTTAAGATGGAAATGAAATTATAACGACCTAAAAAGTTGTGCTGACCTACAAATTCAGATATAAAAAAAAACTATGCAAGGTCATGACAATATAGTTTTTCCTGTTTCCGCGTACATACTAAATACTGCTTTACTTATTGAATTCAGCTCTGGTGTAACGTTATCTCCTTCTGTGACAAGGTCTTCTTAATAAACCTTGGCTGACAGAGAAGATGCATTAGTTAAGACTTAAGAAAACACAACATTGTGATTATTTAAATTAATGCAAAACGCGTCAAAAATTCCGACATGGAGATACATTTCCAGGTAAAAATTAACGAAAATACAAATATTTATTCCATACTAGCTGATATTCCATACTACCCGGCCTTGCTCGGGATTTTTTTTTTAATAAAGTTATGAAGTTGTGAATTCTTTCTTGTCATTAGGGTGCCATAATTGATTTGACAGCGAAAGTAACTATCTCCAAATAAATAAACATTCATTTGAATATTTTATTTCATTCCAAACATTTATTTTTTCGAAACATATCTAAATCATAAAGTTCTTAAGTAGGTACCTTGTTTTCCATTTTGAAAATATTCTACCCAAAAAAACCTTCTTCTTTTGAATATGCAATCTGTGGCTAACCAGAGTGTTATATCTATGGGCTAACCTAAATAGAACATGGCGGGTTCAATGTTTTTCATACTAATTTTAAAACGTTATAGCAACAGTTTTACATATTGGATTTCATTCAAACCACTTTCTAAACCTTCTCGGCACTAATAAAAATAAACTGCCAGTCCAGTGATTTTCGAGAACATCGAGGACAAACAAACTTACATTGATTTTTATATATAGACAGGCAGCTATATATAAAAATCAGTGTAAGTATTTATCGCGATCAATATAATGTATTTATTGCCCGAGTTAAAAAACCTCTCATTATTGCTCTAATGGGACCACAATTCAAATGGAAATATTGATTTAAGAGACAATAAATAGGAGTGGTGTGCAGTCCAGAAAGGCTGAAAAGCTATGCCAACCCTAAAAACCGAACTATTAGAGAATCAGAATGTGTTTTTTTTTATAAATCAGTGAAAATTGTCAATGACACAATTGTTCTACATCGATGATTTGTTTCTGTTTGATTTATTTATGAACTTTAGTAGGGAAGAATGTAAATGGTAGAAGAATTCGGGGACGCACGAGGGAGACGTGGCACGATCAAGTGAAGTAAATACTTGAGTCGGGCCATGTTCAGAGTCAGAATAAAGTAATAATAATAAAGGATATGTATGAATGTGAATGAAGCAAGGAGTGTGTGCCAACTCCGAGTCGTTTGGCGGTCCATCCTCTCTGCCTACCCCTACGTGGAAACAGCAAGATGGTTTGTTGGTTTAGTAGGTAAGAAGTAGCCACTTTGAAATAATCAATTCACAATTCATACTCGAAGATGAAAAACTACGCACACCCTACCCTTTGTCTACGTACTCTCTTCATTTTTCATCCCTCTATTCATCAAAAGAAATCAACAGCAAGGGATATTGGTTTTTGCAGTTGAAAATAGTGTGTGGTTTCAAAACTTATAATTTAAAATTACTGGCAATTGGGAAAACTTTGAGGAAAATATTCCATATCATGCATACTAATGAATAGATGTGAGGTGTGGGAGATAATAAAAAAAAACTGGCATTATTGATGCGTGGGGTAGAAATATGCATGCTAGGTGTCACCGAAGATAATTAATGTATCAGGAAGCTATAAAAGAAGTCGGTGTAATTGGACATGTAAAAAAACGCAAATGGCAATGAGAAGTTTTATTTTGTAAAGCTTAGGTTTAAATATTAAAATGTTTTTCGGTCATATTCTAAAAAAATAATTTGCCACCAGGAACAATATGACAATATCCGAAAAGGGTTCGTAGGTGGGAAATTTTGCTTTTAAATATTTTTTTTGGTCTGATACTTTTTTTTTTCTGGGCTTATAAAAAGACTAGTACTACACTGGTCTTGTATTAGGGACTATCTGCATTTATTTATAGTAATTTTTTAACCCTTGAGAAAACCTACTTATGGGAACTTGTCACAGGCACTAGACGAAGTTCTGTCTTTACCCTAAGGGCATGAGCCCAACGTCCCCGGAACCAGTGCTGGAATTCAGCCTAGGCCCGAGAGGCCCCGGCCCAGGGTTCCAACCACGAGGTGGAGGGAGATTGTGCCGGGGCCCGTTTTTATTATTTATTTATAAATTAACTCCACAGAGGAAGCCGTGAAGTGCCCGAGTTCCCTATCGCATATGTCATCTTTGAAGATGCTGTGAAAATGGTGCACATCGAAGACACTGGACTCTGAAAGAAATATATCACCTTTTCCTAGGGCCCCAACCCTGGCTACGTGCCAAAATGGTGCACATGAGGACACAGGGCTCGGAAAATAATTGAAACATTCTTTTGTGGTTTGTTGTCTTCCTGTAAGTTTTTGGCTTATAAAAAGGGCTCCCAAACTCAGTATGCCCAGACTTGACGGGATAGATACAAGACCATATGATGAGATCATTGAACAGTCCTTTAACGCAATACAAACAGATCATGCTGTGAGTTGTGATGCAGGAACCCGTCCCTTACAAAATAAGAGGAAACATTAATTTGACAAGCATATAATAGGCGAACGATGTTAGACATTTGTGAGGCAGGAGCTACAGAAAATATTATAAATGATTATTTACTCCCAGGGACGATAGATGTCCTATTAACTTACCGGAATGGCTAATTAAAACGGGATATAAATTGAAAAACAACGAATTTATTTACGCGTGGTATTATTTCGGAGACTAAGGTGACCTGTGAAGTTGTGACGAGGGCTACATAGGACAGGCGTTTTAATAGAATACACAGTTCAACTTGTCGCAGAGATTAGATACAATGAGATAGATTGATCATAGTGAACAAGATGCGAGGTTCAACTGTTTGGCTTTGTATAAGAAGACATAGTTTTCAGATGAGCCCCACAAAATAACACAGATTGAAGTGAGATCAGAGATTACAGGAAAGGTAACCAGAGAACTTGCCACAGGGGATGGATGGCGGAATAGACTAAACCTACCAAACAATACGAAAGAATCATCTATATATAATATAATGTTGTGGGACGGGAGCTAAAAGAAAAAAAATAACCCAGAGAGTCCCAGTTTCCTGCACGATCGCGTGAGGGGACTGAAATAGCTGCAGAATTAAAAGCTGGGAATAATCTATTGGTGGAGAGCACGAATTGGTCACGCATGACGATGATGATTTTACACCACTGAAACAGGCTGCGTAATAGGCAACAACTATAATCACATACAAATTAACAACTGTATTAATACTAAATTTTCCAGCAGTTCTGCTCTACTCATCTGAAAAATAAACAAACTGAATTCGATCATTTTCCAACGCTAAACATATGGAAACGTCTATTGTTGTAGTTTTATTCCATTGTCAAGGTCTCTAGCTCAGCCCTGATAAGAATGTGGCATATCTAACTAACTAACCTACCCGGGATAAATAATAAAACTCACCCAGCGTACCAAAAGTTTCTCGATTCATGAATTTCCAGCCCAGCGATTTCTTTTCCATGTCGATAGCTAATAGGACAACACTGCTGATAACGATGAAACGTTCGCGGACACGTCACTATCAAAAAGCAAGTCGATCGGGCGAAACTATACGAGTCAATTTGCTAATGAGTGATCAGGAGAACAGGAATGTTTGTCGGTGGTCGGAACACGATACAAGATACACAACACACGCACGCACGCACTTGTGGCGTGTTGTGACTGTAGGAAGCTGTCACGTGTGGCTGCTTCGTGAAGGTATTCCAGCTGCATTAGACAAACGTCAAATGAGTGTACTGCTGGCGACCTAACCTCACTCCGCCTTCGAGCCATCAGCCATGGCCAACTAGAGACGGATATACCGGATTTTCTGTGGGCGGAATGGGACGGCGACACTTTACCGCGCTTCGCAAAATTCTACGCGATTATTTCGTAAACACGTGATAGTAAAGTATAAGGGGTCAATCGGGTTTCTTCAGTTTATTTTAATGTTATATTTTGAGCGCTCAATTTCCTATTATAAGATATAATATGTTTTGCATCAATGTTTATTGCTTGCATTCGTACACAAAAGGAAAACGTCACCTTAAAATCCTTTATTTCATAAATTGAAATATGAACGCCATATTTTAACATTTGATGGTAATTATTATTTAACAAAAAAATGACCACAAAAAAAAATTGCAAAAAAAAAAATCAATAAATTTTAAGATAATAATATTTAATTGTTTAAAAAAAAATTATGTCGGCCTAGCTGAATTTTCAATTTATTTCAATTATTCGCTTGAATCCTTACGGCTGTTCTTCCCAATCCTACTGAGCAACTGTTGAGCAGAAATTTTGCCTCAACACTGTTCAAATGCGCAAATACGCTCTTCCCAACGAAATTCTGGATCAAATTTATGATCACTTTATCAATTTTTGTGGATTAAATTCCACTCAACAGAGGACTAGTTATAAAAAGTGTCAAGAGGGTTAACAATTGTAAGTAAAATGTCAAACGCCATCATTCGATCGCGATTCAAATACTGAATGACAAAGATTTATTTCCGTTTTCGAATGTCAAAACATGTTTTTTGTATGCTACGTTTTGTATTGTTTTTCACGAAAGAGAAACGTAAAATGTACGTCATTGAAAGTGGGCGGGCACTATTTTATTTTCTATGAAAGTGGATGGGCACTATTTTATTTTCTAGGATGGGCATTATTTTATAGTCTACGAAAGTGGGCGGGCACCTCTATAGACAATTTAGGATAAAAATGCTTGGAAACAGGCAAACAGAGCGAATGCTCAACAAAACACTAGGCTGATCGGTGCCTAAGATTGATCATTTGAAAAGTTGGGAGGAACGGCCGTTAGAATTCTTAATAGGTTAGAACGAGTCCAAAACTTATTTTACCATAACTTTTATTATATTTTATAAGAAAATAAAAATTTCATTGCACATATTTATTATGTATGTAAAATAGATTCAAAGCGTACCTTAAAATTTAAAAATTCATATTAGTTAAAAAATAAATGGTTTTTGTTCATCCTGTAAAGTTACCAAGGTCGACTTACGTAATTTACTAATTAACGTGGCGATATCTTCATCTGATAATAAGGAGACCCATAAAAATTAATCAGATAAGAGATGTTATTGATTACTATTAAAAAAAAAAAGATAACAATAGTTATAGTCCCGACATTCTGAATTTATTGTCCAATCACATTCGAATTGTAAACATACATATCGGTATTTAAATTTGTTACATGTTCCTTCGTCAAAGGTGAAAACAGAAGAATGTAATCGAGGTGGTTTATCTAGTCTAGAAACTTGGGTAACCGCCACACAGAGGCATATTTCCTCTCAATAGTTGCATAAAAATTTTGTTAGTAACATTTAAAAATAGAAACGATAAAGAAAGTAAATGGAAAAATGCTATTTATTCGTATACTTCAACATCTGATCTTGTTTCATCATCCTCTTTGCTGTTGAATCAATTGAAAAACGAAAACTTTTCGTTCGTATTATTTTTCGGACATTCCTGAATAATTTTGTTAAATGATATTCTATTAATCTCCATCACCATCTCCAGACATTCTGAAAAAATAGATAGGTATTGAAAATAGTAATATTTGAGAACAGACACGTGTAAAAAAATTATTCGTCTCTTTAATTAGTGAAAGTAAACAAAATGGCGCGAATACGCAAGAGATACTATAATCAATAGCTTAAATTCCCGCCTTTTCATAAGAACTTTTAGCAGATAAGGCCAGACACACGTGCACACACATATATTCGAAATGTTTATCTAAAATATCATCAATATATAAGTTTAAAATGACGTAAAAATAAAAATATTCGTATTGTACATACCTTCTTCATTATCATTCATAATGAATGTTTTAAGTCCACTGAACACAAAATCAAAATGAGAATGGAAAATTGTTTTGTA
The DNA here is from genome assembly GCA_022606495.2 of Halesus radiatus. Classification (NCBI taxonomy): domain Eukaryota; kingdom Metazoa; phylum Arthropoda; class Insecta; order Trichoptera; family Limnephilidae; genus Halesus; species Halesus radiatus. Next base: position 322,391 of record JAHDVE020002886.1, read on the forward strand.
CGCGAGAGCGCCGATAAAAAAAAAAGAAGTCTGCTATCTGTGCGACAAGGGGCAAGGTGGGGCGTTCCTAAAATAATCGTAAAGTGACGTATTGGTAAAAGAAAAAAAAAATTGTTTAAGTTTTTAACAAGGTTAAAATTTTCGACTTTTCGCCAGATGTTTATCGTAGGGTACTGCTATGTGCAGCGATTACCACTTATGAATTCATAATAGTTATATATTATGTAGTTTCTTCTCAAATAAAGCAACTGGAAAAGCTATGCATGGCGTTATGGAACTGCTCTTGCATTGACGTCAGAATTAATAGACTTGCTCTGAGTTCAATTTCAACGGCTGGAGACAAAGGTCACGCGCCACCCATTTTGGCACCAGCCTAGTTAACAGCCGTCCACGTTTGTTTCGCGTGATTTTGACTGCGGTAAGCAAATTATGAAACATTTATAAAAAGAGTCAAACTGAACACTCGAATATTCGAACCTTTTTACTTATTTGCTGTTTTACTTAAATTGGCGACGGGCCCCTCACCCCCTTTATTTTGGTTTCTTACCCTTGCGTGTTAGGGCATCTCTGTTTTATTTACTCTGCGTCTGAAAGAATACAAGAAGTTTTGAAAAGCTGAGAAACTTAAATTAGCCTACTTGGCGAACTTCCTTTAAGCTTTGGGTTTTCTAAAAAATAAACTTTCTCTACGGTAAAACGACGGGATTAAAACATAAATTAAAGATATGCAGGTGAACTCTTTATGACATTGTCAGAAATGATAGCCGAAGGGAAACCTCAGGGCATCCTGTGCGTAGACATCGGTGAGGCGCTTTCACAAGGGAAGTAATAAAGCAGCTCGACTATTTCTAGCTTACCTACAATGTCACCAAAATGGTCGTCATTGTCACCACGGTCAACAGTGGCTGCATTTTAGTCTGTTAACCGAATACGGTGGAGTATGAATAGTATTGTAGTGAAGAAAGCAACTGTTATCGAGCACGACGACACATTATTTCATCGAGACGATAAGGAACTCCAGTGAAAAATATAATGGCTTTAAAATATATATAATCATATGGATCCGCAAACGCCGATTCTGAATATACAGATGTTATTATAAGTAGAATTTATAAATCGTTATTTAAAAGTGAACAAAAAATCATCTCATCAAAAAACTTTCTTATGTTGGTACCACTTCATTTGAAACATCTGACGTCACGTGCGTATTCTTTTTTTGGATTAGTATGGACATTTTTTTTCGGTTTTATTTTGTATTTTAAATATGTATTTTTTTTTAGTTTTAGCAATTAACTTAATTTGGGTGACTTTAAGCTTTTGTGAATGCGGCTACAATAGTGTTGAAATGTTCCTAGATAAACATGATCAGAGAACGACTTTGGTTGTCCTGGAGCAAGCCACTAACGATAGAAGTGAAATTATATCTAAAAATTATCAAAGAATCAAAAAATTATGTTTAACTAACAGGAATTTATCAAGTAAGGCCGCATTCGCACTTGAAGGAAAGTTCTGAACGGCGACTATTCGTAGACAACGAAAACCAACTATTCAAGCCAGTTCGCCCCTGGTGTTACGCGTGAAACATTATTTTTATCAGTAAGCTGTGTTCTTTTTATACAGCGTAATCCACGAAATAATGAATTACGTCAGGGGGCGTTTGATAACTGGCGGTTTACGTAAAGTGGCAATAGAGACAATAAGCCTTGCAGAGATTAATGTCCACAGTGAGATAACACTTAATGATGTGCAAAGGTTCCATGGAAGCCGGTAGTTAACTTTATGAACACTTACTTTGCACATTTAACTGCGTTTCGCATAACGACAAAAAACGATAATATCGCCTATATTTCAAGTTCAGATAAAAACGCTGACGCAGAGCCTAAAAAACTACATAATGAATTATCTAAAGATGTACCTTTCGTGTATGTAACATATAAACTGATAGTAAATCACACTCGAGGTTATCGGGAGCTCACACATCATAAGGGATAACCGGTCAATTATTATTTTACTATCGACACTTGGCCATCGGAATACCATCGATTTCAAAACTAATAACTTGAGAGCAGAAAAAAGTACAATCTGCATTTTTTTTTCCATTTTGCATCGTTTTTCGTAAAATAATTGATATTTTACAAGGCTGGCGCAACTTTTGTATTTTTCGGCTAAAAAAATCATATTTTCATCGAACGAAAAGCATCATAAATATGTTTTTATCAGAAATTATAATATATTATTAAGTTCTGTAAATTCCTCGAAAATAATCAGTACAATTTAACCCAGGAGGCCTATTCTGGTTCTATTCAGGAAAAAAATTCTTATCCCTTTCCTCAGGCTTAGAGAATTCTTGCATAACAGAGGAATTCCGGAGAGACATAGTGAACAAATCCTAAAAATATTGTTAAGATATAATTTTAAAAGAAAAATTGATAAAATATCTTCGAGCGATAGAAGGTTTTGAACCAAAACTTTTAAAAACAATTACATTATATAATGCATTTTAATTATTTAAATTTTATTTTTAAATTCCAATTCCATTTTTTAACGACGAATTACGTTTTGTAATAAAATATCTACCGCACTATGACCTTTTATTCTGTCACTACTTCTAAAAGTGACATTTTCCTCCGTGGTATATCTATGCTACCGCCTACCGTTGTGCATTGTTTTTACTTGTTACGTTGCTAAGTTATAATTAACATTGTTATCTTATAATTAATATTGTTTGTTACATTAGTAACTTACTTAATATTGAGTTTTTCTCGTGATAAAACTACGCAGATATTGATTTTTTTCATGAACGTCATTCGCTGAATAACAGATGACAGCTGTCATCCGAGAGAACCGGAACTGCAGTTAAGCAAGAAGTCTTTAAGGGGGAGAGGGACGTCGGAGAGTTATTATTTATTAATTCAAAATAATGATAGTATTATTACGCAATACGATAAACATAATGTTTTTAAATAGAAAAATATTTATTAAATATTTAATAAATTTACATAGGCTTAGCATTTATCAAAATCCAATCAGAAATATTACTCTTTTCTGACCGTTCCATATTCGTATTTTAAATATTTTGTAAAACATACAATGGAACGGTCAGAAGTGTGTAATATTTCCGATTAGAATCTGTAAATGCTACTAAGCCTATGTAAATTTATAAAATATTTAACAAATATGTTTCTATTTAAAAACATTATGTTTATCGTATTGCGTAATCATACTATCATTATTTTGAATAAATAAATAATAACTCTCCGCGACGTACCTCTCCCCCTTAATGCTAAGGGAAAGGATAAGGAATTTTCCTTTAAAAGAACCAGAATAGGCCACCAGGCCATCGCAATGGATGGGATGTTCTTTAAAAAGACGAATTTGAGTAAACATCAGGGATCGCCCAGTTTTGTTGGTGACTTTGAAATTAACGTGAATGTGCCTGATTTAGATACGAAAATTATTCTAAAACTTAAATATGCTCCTGTTATCAATAGATGTTGAGAGAACTTTTTCGGAAATATTTACTGACAAAATGCATAATTTTCTCAAGGAAAACTTAAAAAAATACTCGTTTGTTAACTCTTTTCATAATTTTGTGAAGCCATAAATTAAATTTAAATTTTTAATGTTGCCTTTGTGCTGGTTTTTTAAAAAAACATTTTTACATAAATAAACTACGTACTTCTAAAAATGTAATGAATATTTCTTTTCATTGAAATTACCACCGCCAAAATTCATTTCATAACAGAATTCCCAATATAAATACCATTGGATGGAATAACGATATAAATTAAAATTATTTCAGTGAATCACACATTTCGTTTTAGTGATTTTAAATGTGCATATTTTTGAACCTGACGATCGTGACTTTTGAGTGAGATTGAATGGTATGATTGAAAAATACGACGTTATTGATGTCGTTGAAGCTGAAAATGATTATTATTTTGTTCAAATTTCATTTTTTTGTATTGAGATATAGATGGTGGATAGGGCAGTGCCCCAATAATAAAATAAAAATATAATAAAAATAAAAATAAAAATTATTTTCGACTTCAACATTGTCAATCTTAGCATTCTAGCTCACCCAAAAGTCACGATCGTCAGGTTCAAAAATATGCACATTTAAAATCACTAAAACGAAAAGCCGCCACTGCCCACTACCATCACAGTAAGAGGAAAATGTTGCTTGTGTCGTGATGGAGGACTTAGCCGGCCGAGGATCACGACGCCTGGATGAGACCCAGACGCGATGCCAACTCAGCAAATGACTGGGGCAAAATCAAGTTGTGATCTCACATATGTCGTATGTAGCAAAATAAGTTTGTGATATGGTGTAGAGCTTTGCAATGCGTAAATGTCCAATGTAAATGTCAATGTCCTATAATTTGTTCAACATGATCATTATACGTATAGTATTTTAGAATCTAGTAAAAACTCCAAGATCTCAGATTTTTGTGATGCATTAACAACATTAGCAACTGTATAAACATTATCTGATTACGTATTGAATTCCTCCTTCCATCATCATCATTAAGTGGAAAACGTTGGTTGTGCAGGGATGGGGGCTTAGCTAGTAGATGATTTAACCCGCAACGCCGCAGTGAGATCCCTACGCATTTGTCCATTTAGCTTCGTAGTAAACCAGTCAAACATTTGATTTATGCCAGAGTTATTGTGAGTCAAAAAGTCCGGGCGAGTTTCCTTAGTCAATTTAAATGCATTTTTGCGCAACTCCATTATTCCATCGTGAACCCGGCTTAGCTATGTACAGAATGTCCGGAACCCTCCTTCCGGGAATTATAATATGATACGCAGTTGATCTACATAATATTTATGCCAGTGGTTTCACGCATGAACTTTAGTTTTAGAAAACTTAGTACGAAAAGAAGCGTAGAGAAGACGCCTGCAAAAGTTTTTGTTTATCCCCTCAGTTGCCGAAAAATGAAATAAAAGAAAAAAAAAACAAAATCAAAGTGTTTAAAAATGAATTGTGTTTTGGGGTTCTCTATGCGATGCAGATTCCCTAATTTTGCGTTTGTGTCACTAGTTTTTGGACACCGTGTATTGAAGACGCCATATTTTGACACTTGACGTCCGCCTCTTGGATTTTAGATTGGGGCTTTGAATGTTATACCTGTTGATTCCGCTGCAATAATTTATGAAATAAATAATAGTTCGGAAATTTTAAACATCCTAGCTTACATAAAATGGGGTACTTATGATTTTTTGGTACATTGTATATGATGAAGGCCTTATGATAAATACAATTTTTCAACCCCGTCAGATGGAGCATCATTATCATTAGGCCTTTATCATTTAAAAATCATTACTACCCCATTTGATGTAAGGCAGGATGTTTCAAATTACTGGACTGTTATTTTGACTACATTACGAGTTGCACAAAACGAATATTTATAATTCTTCACATAATACATCATTAAACTCCTTGGCGTTTTGTAATAAAAAAATATCTAAACGCTTCTACACCCTGTACAAATAATATAGATCCATCATAGCACATGAGATTAAAAGACGACAGAATTTGAACACGGAATCATTTGAAATGATAGATCATACGTAAATTATACTTATCCGCAATCCAAAATCCAAGATGGCGATATAAAGTCTCAATATATCACTGCCGACTTGATACCATTCGTAGTGATATATTACACGTAAACCTACTCCAAGCCGCAATTCAAAATTCTTATAAATTATTGCGAAATAACAAAGTACTAACGTACCTAATAATATGTACTTAATACTTATACAAAAGAAAGCAAAACTTATAAGTACCTACGCATAGTAAAAAATCTGACTGAATACCATTGATTCGTTCGGACTATGCATTATTAAATATCGCTAACCAATGTTTTTCTTCAAAATATTAGTTCGAAAAATGTTTTTAATGTTGTGACTCGTGTTTTCCGGTGAAAGATTTCTCACTTGGTCTTTTTCTGCCCATTTTTAACCAATAAAAATATTGTTTATCAGAGCGCCGCGAAAACACGACTGTCCACTGCCAGATCTCGGCAGATAATGGGAATTTGATTGGAGTAAATACGTGTAAATTTATTAAAAGACTATACTCCTAAAAAAAAAATTATTATTATTATACGTCTAAGTAAAATAGATGTGAAAAAAATTCTGAAACATATCGATCTGCAAGTCCGTACATAAATAGACAAATTGGAGGAGCTTCGTAGCAAAACACACGGTTGAATTTTTTTATTAATGATTTTATTTAAAGTAAAATTGAATTTATTGATTTGCAATACTGTATCATTAGATGATAGTCAATATTTGTGTTTTATAACAAAACGTTGGTTTGAAAATTAAAAAATATGCGCAACGACCAACAGAAGAACTTAATTACATAAAAATATATTTGTACTTTTTAAAAAATTTGAACCTTACTTATACTAAATAAAATAACAATCTTTCGTAAACAATTTAAGTGTTTTTTTTTTTGTGGAAAAGAGTCGATACGTCTAGATTTCGAATAAAAAATATACAATTTTTCAGTTGTCTGGTTATATCGCCTTAAGTAATAGCTTCCCAGCCTTTTCTGTTGCCTCAGAAAAGGATCTAACCTTGTTTTCGGCGAATACGAGGTAGTAATTGGAAATGAATATCGACTATTTTTTTTTTAATATTACTGTTATGACGTTTCAAAAAAATATTATTAGTAGTCTGAAAATGTAAATATGGAAAATAACAATAAAAACAACAGAGAAAAAAAAATTAATGTTCCTCCTGTTAAGTTGATAAACTGGACAACACTAATAATAAAGGTGACGAGATGCGTAAATTATGTATGTACCTACATAAAAAAAATTAAATAGAGATAGAGCCATAGAACATCAACATCACGGCACTACATCCCAGAGGCGCGGGGGGGAGGATTTGGCCTCCTTCACAAATGTTCTCCACCGCTCGCCATTCTCCTCCAGTTCTCAATCCTTCCCATCCTGCTCCAACCCTCATCCACGCAGTATAGCCACCCTTTCCTCGGCCTGCCTCTGTTTTTTCAGCTTTTTGTATTATTGAGTTAGTTTATAATGATATATTTTTGCAGTAAGCAAACAATTATTTTTAAATACATTTCGGATTTACAAGCATCTTCATCATACATTTTCAGTCCTACATACATTAAACAGTTCTGTGGCTGTGTTTTTCTCATATGCGGTAATCTAAATCCATCTACATTTCTATGGCAGTGTCTTTTTTTATGGAACCCAATCAAGTTCTTCTCTCATTTGATAGATTTTTGTATATTTGCCTTTCCTACAGACATCTCCTAGCTCTGTTTTAAATAATTACTAGCTTGTTTAAGTTTCCTTAATTGACCAAATATAATATCATAGTTCAGTGTGTCATTTTTTCCAGATGCTGCTAATTAGTCTAAGAATATACACTTCTAGCATTGGTCTGTCGATTTTAATTAGTTCGTTGTTATTTTTCAGGCCTCTCCACGTCCCAATGCTCGCTTTACTTATCTTCTCTAGACTCCTCTATGAATTCCTCAGCGGTGTGGTAGGTAGAGCCATAGATAGCTCTGTGGACAGAGCTAGCATATCAAAGAAAACGCAAAATATTTGCTTGCAATAGTACGAAAAAAGACATGTCTGATAAAACCCAACAATCAATCACTTTGATTTAATGAAAAAGTGGGATGGCTTATTAATACATTTTCCTACACCGACAGATAACATTTTATCTTCCTAATTAATCATCAAAAATATATTTTGGTAAAAATAAGGTGGACTTTTCCCGTTGATTTAATACGTTATTGGTAGATAACACCAGAGGGCATGTTTATGAGAGCGGCGTTTGATGGATGTTCTTAAAATAATAACAAATGAAAACAAGTTTTCTAAAAATACCTGCAATTAACTGGCATGAGGAGGCGAAAACAACCGAATCGTTTTAAAAATTATAAATAAAAATATTTATTTAATTTAGGTCCGCAATGTTTTACTTTCATCATAAAGTGGCCTGCCAGCAGTGGCGTGCATGGCCCTATGACCAAAGGTGGGCTGTGTGCATTTTGAAGTTCGGGTATGAATTATAAACAGTGCAATTTTTAATTATTTTATTGAAGTTTAAAAACCTCATTGTAATATGTAATCATTGCAGAAAATAATATTGACATAACCCAAATGAAACATGAAAACGAAAAACAACATATCCGATTTTAGGTTGGTAAAGCGGTTGTCTCGGAAAGACAGAGGTCCTGGGTTCGAGTCCCAGATGCGACTGATATCTTTTTATTTTCTGTTATTTTTTTCGGTATAATGTTTCTGTACGGGACAAGATCTGTAAACTCTTGCCGCACGTTTAGAAGAAGAAGATGATGCTGGCCACTTCGACGCTTCAGAGCAGGTTAGGAAGGAAAGGGGAAGGTGTATGCCTTGAGGGGGGGAAATGCCTTGAGAAAGGCAAACGATTTCTTGCAAGGAGGTGAAGGTGTAGAAAAAGTCTTGATCGGTTTTCAGGCCGGGTGAAGATGCAGGCGAAGTAGGCAGAAGAGGTGTTGAATCCGTGAGAATACTCTACTTTTTTAGAATTGCAACCGTTGCTTAAGTACTCCGGTGCGATACCGTGCTGAGAGGAGCCGGCGTATCGGGCAGTTTGAACTCGTGAGTTTTTCGCGAGCTGCCGTAGATTCTGTCAATCTTGGATCGACTTAATGAAAAAATTAGGATGTGAACCTCGACCTCCTACTTGAATTGAGCCTATTGCAATCTTCACCTATTTTTTATTAAAGATGCCAAAATTATTACAAAAAATGTCGTGGCGGTCAAAGTATGACAGTTGATACTTTGCCGACGAATTACAGAAAAATGCATTGTGAAAACATAAATTGAGTAAGGTTATTCGATTCCGCGGGTGCTAATGAACAGATCAGAAAAGATCGTTTATTTAGATCAGTCACCGCAGCCGCGGAAATCGCTTACAAAAACAGATAATTTTGATAGAACAATAATTTTTGACAAGTTTTTTGTGGATCGCAAGGGCCCAGCCAATGGGGGCTCGCTTAGCTTTCGGGAGCGACCGTAGAAGTGGCGGGGGTCGGAGAAATGTCCCGTTAGTGGCCAGTGGCGGCTCGGCACGAAAACGACATTCAGGGGCGTAGAAAAACGAAGACGATAACGTGCACTTTTTACCGTCCTCTTCTTCTCCACGCCCGGAACTCCGCTTATCGAGAGCCATATGAAATGAAATATGAAATCGGGCGTTTGCACAAATCATCATTTGTGCAGACATAGTTCGATATAGAAGTCGCGTCTCCATCGATGAAAATAAAATATGAAATCGGGCGTTGCACAAATCAACATTGTGCAGACACGAACCCGATAGAGTTGTATCTAAGTCGCGTCTCCATCGAATAAAATATGAAATCGGGCGTTGCACAAATTAACATTGTGCAGACATAGCTTGATAGAGAGTTGTATCTAAGTCGCGTCTCCATCGAAGCTGCACGAACCCGATAGAGAGTTGTATCTAAGTCGCGTCTCCATCGAGTTGTGGTCGGGCCGTCTGTGTGGGCCCGACAGGTACTTCGTACGAGTTCGATATAGAGGATTGTATCTAAGTCGTCCCTCCATCGAAGATGCACGAACCGAGTAGAGATTTGTATCTAGTCGCGTCTCTACTGAGTTTTGTACCGGTTTGATGTTACGCAAACGGAGGGTATTACAAACATGATATTCACGTCTTGTATAGTTTCATTGAGGTTATATTAATATTATCTTCTTAAAATAGTGCATTTATTATGTTCAGGTTTAATTTGTAGAACTTCATTTTTATTTAAAGTTTTTAAATGGTTTGATAATGCCTTCGGAAGGTGAAACAGCTGTTTAAATCAGCCGGATTAAATGATCTTTTAAATTGAATAACAAGAGCTATTATTATTTTTTTACTTTAAATAAATAGTTTATTGAATATTTGTAAATTGTCATTTTACTATAGTCTTCCGCTAATTGTTGCGGCCAACTGAATAAATGAACGTATAAATTCCTTAATCTTTAGCAAATTCATGGAAAAAGATACGTCTGAAAATGAAAGTGAAAATGAATGAGAAAATGAGTAGTCTGCAAGTATGTTGTCTGTTATATGCTGATGATGCGATGCTGATTGCTAACAGTATGGAAGATCTACAGTCCCTCGTATCTAGGATGAACGAAGTATGTATGAAGAATGAGCTAATGATGAATGTAAATAAGTCCAAAGTCATGGTGTTTGAAAGAGAGAGTACGAAAACAGTATGCCATATAGTTGTGAATGATGAATACTTGGAACAGGTCAATGAGTCTGTGTATTTGGGAAGTATGTTTACGAGAGATGGAAAGACAGATAGGGATATTGAAAGAAGGGTGAATGCAGGAAACTCCATTAACGGAGGACTGAACGCGGTTGGCGCAAACAAAAAGTTGTCCAAGGAAGCGAAGCTAGCAGTCCACAATGGAGTGCTGATACCAACCTTGATGTATGGCAGTGAGGCATGGAACTGGCAGAGGAAGGATGAAAGTAGACTGAATGCTGTAGAAATGAGATCTCTGAGACGAATGTGTGGTAAAACCATGTATTATCGAGTGAAAAATATTGAGATTCGTAAAGAATGCAGGCTGATGTAAGCGTAGTAAGCAAGATCAAGAAAGGGACGCTTAGATGGTTTGGGCATGTAGAGCGAATGAACGAAGAAAGGAGTGTAAGGAGAATATATGACGCGAATGTGAATGGAAGAAGAAGCCGGGGACGCCCGAGGAAGACATGGCACGATCAAGTGAATCAAATACTCGAGTCGGGCCATGTCGAAGTCGGAATAACAGAAGAGAATGTATGAGGCGTTGTATGAATGTGAATGAAGCAAGAAGTGTATGCCAAGATCGAGTTGTTTGGCGGTCCATCCTCTCTGCCTACCCCTGCGGGGAAACGGCGTGATGGTTAGTTAGTTAGTTAGTTAGTCTAGATTATTGTATGGCATATCATATACCTAACCTATGTATTGTACAAAATTATTAAAAAGAAAAATTTATAAAAAATGAATACCTTTGTTAAAGTTGTACAAAACATATCATTTCAATGAAATAATAAGAAAAAATAGTCTAATTCGGTTTGTGATCTAACAATAATTATAATTGGATGATTTGTACAGCGCCGTTTTCGTGAAAAATCATATCAAGGGCGCTGTACGAATATTACTTGCTAGGGTTTATCTTATTATGTACAAACAGATAAAGAAACTTACTTCCCTGAACCCTTACCTGGTAGGTCACTCCAGATTAACACGTTAATTATAAAGTTTTAGCTAGAGAAGATATTATTTTGTACGCACAGGACAGAGTATTAGAAAAAACTGCACATTGCATGATATTGCAGTTACTGTTTAAATTCTATTTGTCGTTGATATTATATTCATTAGAAGGTTATTGACAAAATAAATGTTGGTATTTATTTGAAATAATAAACTTACCAATTAACCATCACGCCGTTTCCCCGCAGGGGTAGGCAGAGGAGACGGACCGCCGAACAACTCGATCTTGGCACACATCATTCACTTTCATACATTTTATTCTGTTAGTCCGACTACTGACATGGCCCTTCTCAAGTATTTGATTCACTTGATCGTGCCATGTCTTCCTCGGACGTCCCCGGCTTCTTCTTCCATTCACATTCGCGTCATATATTCTCCTTACACTCCTCTTAACGTTTCTTTTTTTTAATTTAGGACCGGAGAACAAATTTTTAAAATGACCGAAATATGCTTAAAAAAAATTCTACATCGGTTTAGCTGAAATATTCGGTAATAATTATTTATATTTACAAATATTTCAGTTATTTACCATGTCGCGGACTATGAATAGTTTCAAATTATTCTGTTAATGACTTTATGTATGTGTTAACAGCTAACTTCCCCATGTAAAAATATCTATGGTATTTATTCCGATTTTAAATAAAAAATACTCTCGCCAATTTACACGAGACCCTTCAACTTCTATGCAGGAGGGAGGTCAATGAACTTGATCATCTATTCAAGAAAAAATTTCGATATTTGAAAATGTTTGATCGATTTCAGCAGATGTAAAGAGAAATTGAACTTGCTTAGGGAACACAGACACGCCCAAAACTCACTTCAACCTGTAAATTGAGGAAATAGCTGCTTCCGATAGTACTGTCTAAAGCCGCCTCCACACTCATCCGACCGTTTTTAGGGAAACCTGTGGAAAGGGATCGAACAATCGCCTTAACTTAACGGTCAGCACCCAAAAATACACACTTTGCAAGTTGCCAGCTCAAGAAATACTTATCTGCTATTTCTATGCCGCTAATAAGGAACTCCAGTGAAAAATGTAATGGCTTTAAACATATATATATTAATATAGATCAGCAAACGCCGATTCTAAATATATAACTTTCATTATATATATACGTAGAATTTATAAAAAATATATTTAAAAGTGAATAAAAAATCGTGTAATCAAAACACCGTATTATATGTTATCTTGGCATCATTGACTTGGAACATTCGACGTCACGTGCGCATTCTGTTCTGTGTTAATTAGTATGGACATTTTTATTTTTCGAATTTGTTTTGACTTTAAACTCCACGATGGTTGTTTAATATAAACAAAAATTATTAATGAAAGAAATTAAGTTTAAGAAATTAAATAAAGTATTTATGAGCAAACCAATTATCAATACGAATATTTCGATAATGTTAAAGCTCAATACTATTATTATTATTTGAGTTAAAGTTTCTAAAAAGGTACATAATTTTATTGCTTATTATTTTATTGGTTATGGTTTGCCACGAATAAAATATAAAATTATGAACGGTAAAGCTCATCTTTGTTTTGACATTAGACATTCTAACCTCAAAGCTGATCAAAACCGCCCGGCCATTTTGGCGGATTTTGGAAATTTTAAAATCGATGCTTTGTAAATTATTTTAACTATGAAAACTAACTTTTGAAAAATACTAGTACTTAAGTTTGGAAGCCATTATATTAGAAAAAAAATTGAAACTCAAACTGTAAATCTTTTAATCATTGAAGAAGGAAATATTAACAAATCCCAAATGAAACACGAAACCGAAAAAACCACAGAAAATAAAAAGGTATCAGTCGCATCTGCGAACCGAACACAGGACCTCTGTCTTACAAGGACAACCGCTCTACGAACTGAGCTAATGAGAGCAGTTCACTTTACGCCATCTTCATCGATATCATGTCTGATCCTCAAGACTTGTTAAATTTGATTTATTTTAATAACTTATTGACAAGTTATTGAGGTATGATATCGATATGGCGTAAAGTGAACTGGAGCACTATTCTGGAGCGCAATTCTCGTTATTTTTAGGGAAAATTTCTTATCTTTTTCCTTATGCTAAAAACTTCTTGCTTAACTGCGGTCCTGGCTCTCTCGGATGACAGCTGTCAGCTGTCATTAAGCGAATGACATTCATTAATAATATCAATATTTGCGTAGTTTTAAACTCAATATCGAGAAAAAATCCCATTTTCTGTGTAATTTTCTTCCTTGAAAAGCATTAAGTAATATTAAAAAAATTACATTTAAAATTGTCTTAAAGTGTGATGTAGAATTATCTCCCTTCGAAAAGTATCAAATTTTTTGTTGTTGTTGTTTATGTTTGATAAAAAAAACTTGCATTTTCACTACTGTGTTTTGTTTTTAACTTATAATAATCTTCCTATAAGTCATCTTTGTGTTGTCATTTAAAACGTGTTGAATGATCGCAGCGCCCTCATTTTTGTCTACTATAAAATGTCAGATTGTACACTGGTACATAATACATATTATAATTCCATAATGCAGGTTATTGAGATATATCGACTAAAGGTAAGAAAAAGATGTATTTGAAAGAGGCATGGGTGCCAGATCATTTATTTTATCAGTTGATGTGAACAAATATGCTGAATAATTATAACAGAAATCAAATGACACCAGACCACAAACACCCCCGGCAGACCCTCTGCCGCGGCGTGATGCATGTTACAATGTGTGATATAATACCATATTAAGTTTAAACTGTAAGCATCACCTGAAAAATACACTTCGAAGTATAAACGCGCACAGCTGCGCGATTTGTTTACCTATTCAATATCAGGAAATACTAAGGGAAGCCTGTGGGAAACCTTCTGGTATTAACCAGTACTTTATTAAAAACTGTAAGCATCTTCTGAACACCACACTTCGAAGTATAAAATGTTTGCCCGCGTACGCGTACTGCAGAGCTGCACGGGTTAATTGCTTATACAATATCAGTAACATACTATAAGGGAAGCCTGTTAGAATACCTTTTGGTAGTTAACAGCGCCTTATCACGTTTCACTGTAAGCATCGTCTGAATAACACACTTCGAAGTATAAACTGTATGTCCACGCGTACGGCAGTCCCACACTTGTTTATCTATTCAATATCAGGAACATTCTATAAGGAAAGCCTGTTAGACTACCTTCTGGTAGTTAACAGCATCTTATCACGTTTGACTGCAAGCATCATCTGAATACCACACTTCGAAGTATATACTGTATGTCCACGCGTACCAGAGACCCGCACCCGTGCGGGTACTTACTCGATATCAGGAACGTACTATAAGGAAAACCTGTTAGACTACCTTCTGGTAGATAACAGCATCTTATCACGTTTGACTGTAAGCATCATCTGAACAGCACACTTTGAAGTATATATAAACTGTATATCCACGCGTACCAGAGACCCGCACCCGTACGGGTACTTATTCGATATCAGGAACGTACGATAAGGAAAGCCTGTTAGACTACCTTCTGGTAGATAACAGCATCCTTATCACGTTTGACTGTAAGCATCATATGAACACCACACTTTCGAAGTATAAACTGTATGTCCACGGGTACGGCAGACCGCACTTGTTTACTTATTCGATATCAGGAAAATACTAAGGGAAGCCGGTGGGGGAATCTTCGAGTATTTAAGCCAATATGAATTTATCTATATTTAATTTGCTTTTCAGAGATTCTCGGTTAGTTTACCTAACCCCTATTGTATGTCGAGTGAGACCTACGCATGTAGAGTGTAGGATTAAAGACGATTAGAAATATCCAACAGCGGCAGGTGCCACACGCGACTGTTGTGTCACGAACAACCCACTGATACCTATCCACATTCACTGATTTGCCGTTCCGTTTTCTCCGCGAATTCTCCTCTTCAATGATCATTCATATTTTTAATGATAAAATATTGAGATTATTATATACATTCATTCCTAAATTACGTTACTTCAAATACTGATCTTAAATATTTACATTACTAAGAGTCGATCTCTTTATGAAATCTGAAAATTTCTCCGACGAAATAATAATTTAATCACAGAAGGTTACAGATTCACGAAAGCCTTTGTTAATAATAAATTAGTAATTATTGACTTCAGCTAGCATTTAGAAATAATATCATAATTTGGGCTCTCCATTAAAGTACTCTGTATTGTATTGCTTATGGCGAAGGCTACTCGAGTCTTCGAAGTTCACTTTTATTGTCTCTATGAATAATAATTGTTATAATAGTTAAATCTGAAAAAATAAAGTTGTCACCTATCTCGCCGGCAACGTGGGTGTATTAAACTAAATCAACGCCTAATGTTATGTTGTTCTTCTCACTTTTAATTTCGGTTAACGTACAGTTAGTTAAAGCCTCTCATTGCAACGCCATAATGTAGACAAGTTTCCATATCACTTCGAGATACGGAAATTTTCTTGGAAAATTGTATAGGTACGAATACATGAAAATAGATATTAATTACAACTTGTTCGTATCCGATACCTACATATTATTGTGTGTAATGAATAATACTCCTGTGACAGCTTCACCGAGTTGAAATCTAAAAAATACCTACTTAATTAGGTAATGATAATAATGTCAAATGAAACCGTAAACTTTGAACAAAACAACTTTGATTTCAATCAAGGAAAATTACAGATTTAGGTAAAAGCTTCAATAACAATAATTTGTTGGTGAAAACTGATCTTAAAGAAATAAAAACAACGAATGGGTCTTTCTTCACTCTATGTAAATATCCTCCACGGGGTAAGCGGTCTCGATGAACTTCTGGTAGAACCTTTGGAACGCTCGTCTGAAACAGAAAATATTTAACAATTTTAACAGATTGCCATTAATAATAACTGGTAGGTAATGCTACTTATTGGGACTTTCTTCTATCGGACAATATATTTGACGAAATGGCGTTGGGTTCCAGTTGAATTGTATAATATAAGGACATTAATTATGCATTCCCTTTGATTCTAGTCGTTCCGAATAGGGAAGCAAATGATGGTCCTCATAATACCCGTTATATCTCCCTTTCTCTTAAGGTCAGAAATGTGTTTTAGAAAGAGAGAACTCCAGGGGCGCGATTCCCATTCTTTTTAAGGAAGATTCCTTACGTTTTTCCCTAGAGTTAAAGACTTCTTGATTAACTGCGGAATTCCGGTGAGACATAGTAAAAATATCCTAAATAGTTTGTCAAGAGATTATTTGAAAACAAAAATTGATGAAATATCTTCAAGTGACATAAGATTTTGAATTAAAACTTTTAATAACAATTATATTATATTATAATTAATTTTACCACATTTTTATTTTATTTTTCAATATCATAAATAAGCCTTTTAATGAAGAAACACGTTTTATAAAAAAGTACCTACCTCATTAGATAGTAATGACCTTTTTTTGTCTCTAGTTCTAAAAGTGACATTTGAATTTGTGCCGACCGAAGAGTGAAGATTGACGTGAATTGTCAAATATGTCAACATCCATATAATGTTTAATAATGTTTACTAGCTAATTAAAGTAAAGTAAATAATAACGTAATTGGTAACATACTTAACATTGATTTTTCTATTGTTAAAACATCGCAAATATTGACATTTTTGATTAATGTCGTTCGCTGAATTCAGCTGACAGCTGTGATCCGATAGAACCGGAACCGCAGTTAAGTAAGAAGGCTTTAACCCTACGGAAAAGGTTAAGGAATCTTCCTTAAAAAGAACGGGAATAGCGCCCCAGATCTCACTTTACATCATATTCTGTAGATCGAAAGTGTTGAACGATCACCAAATCAGGCATTAAACGTCTCTTTGCAAGTTGCTAACGTAAGCAATACAACGAATAATGTATATGTAAATACATTACAGGTAGTAATGAAAAACTTCATGTTGTAATCTTCTAAGTTCTATGAAATACATACCAAAATGTTCGAAAATATATGCATTTTGAAAACCAATAAAGGCATTTTCGAACGTTTTACCTAAAATTATAGTATGTTTTTTTTTACAATAACTCCACACAGGAGGCCCCGAACCTGGGTTCGGGTCTTTACGAGATTTGTGGGATTGCGCTAACCTCCAAACTTCGTGGAAAAAATAAATTTATTTTATTTATTATTTATTTATGATGAAGGAGAATACTAACCCGACAGCCTCGGCCACGGGGCGCGTGGAGTCCTGACCGCGAAAGACGTGGCACGCGAACCTCTGCAGCGTGGGGTGCTTCGTGATGAATCCGAGGTAGCGGTGGTCGCGCGGGTGGAACGCGCAGAACGACACGTTCTTCAGGGAGTAGAAGTAGTCGATGCACGGCGCGTTGTCTCTGCGCTGCAACACACAAACAAACACACATACATTATAGTGTAACCTTACTTGTATGCATTAATAGTATCTAACATATGAATGTAAATAGGAAACACATAATAAAATACCAGGGTAAAACGTAACTGAGAATTTTTTCGCAGACATCCAATGCGAACTCTAAAAAGGATATTAACCTGATGTTTACCTATTATAACATAAAAAAAATATTTTCAAATCGACCCATTAAAATTTACCTGGTTAACTGTAGTTCTGTAACTACGGGACAAAAACTGCTATAAAATTCAAAGCAAGACGAAAATCACAGAGAAAAACAAAACCAGAAATAATCATCTCTTCAAATAAAAGCTGCCACGAATGACATTATATAATTTTTTTAATACCCTGAGATTTAGTTAACAAACACGATATAATCCGTCTTCCAGAAGGTAGTAAAGCAACTCTAGATTAATTTTAATGCAGAGGAGAGCCGTGGACCGACGTTCCTGACGCCCGCAAAACTTATTCACTCCAACTCATCGGTGAACTTCCTCAGCTTCTCTTGCCTTCCACTTTGCCAGTAACCATGAGCTTGGATTGGAGTTCTCAGTTTGGCGACAAACGTGTCCAAAGTATCTGAGGATACCCTATAGGCAGACAGTTGATGGCCTATTGTGGATGCCAAGCTATTGGTGTATTTGTGTGCCTGGCTGACCATGGAATTCTGAGCATTTTCCTCCAACACCACATTTCTATCCGCTTCCTTTCGCTGGCTCAGAGTGTCCACGTTTCCACACCGTAAAGAAATATAGGATAAATCAGCGCCCGGACAGAAATATCAACTTAATGGTCTTCGTTATACCTTTGTCACTCCATTTACCTAAATACACTTATAGAATAAATTTTAAAAAAATAACCCACCGGTGCGCAAATGCACAGCCCGTAACACCGTAAATAACTAAAAGTGTAAAAAAAGTTAATATCTATTAAAAACTTCTCCTTCTTCTTACTAAATGTATAAATGTGAAAACCTCACAGAATTCAGAATTTTAATTGCCTTCTAACTAAATCGGTTTTACCGATAATAAATCATTACCCATCCATCCAAATTTTTAAAGGAGTGGGGGTAAATTAAATCATTTAAATAAGTCGTCACAATGTAAAAAAAAATTAATAAAAAAAAAACTTCTTACGCTTTTTAAGGTCATTTTATAAATATTCTCCAATCCTAAACATTAAAAATATTTCAAATAAATACCAACTCTTCTTGTGCCACTCTTCTAATAAATGTAACATCAATAGAAAAGGAGGATAACATAGCAACTGTAAAAATCATATCATAATAATAATAATAATAATTGGATGATTTGTATAGCGCCGTTTTTGTGAAAAATCTCCTCAAGGGCGCTGTATCATTTATATCATATCTAAGCTTAACTGAGTTTAACTTGAGCTTAACTGAGCTTAACTAGTTTAACTGAGACCTTTCAAATGTAAAAAAAAACAACATGGCGCTGATTGGCGATTAGATAACAATGTTACATTTCAATTTCTGCCAATCACCCCAATGTTATATAATTTCTTCAAATGCTTGGTAACTTTGTGGCATCATTATTAATTACATAAATTGAAAATACACTTTGTATATACCACTTTACTTAAAATATATAAATATTTCTACATGCTATCATCAATGCAATGCTATCATCTTCAGGAATAAATGAATACTAAAAAATAATTTCAAGTATAGAAAAATGAAAAAAAAATTAAAACAATAATTTAAGAATGTACAAAATATGAGCATAAACAAAAATGAATTAAAGTAGGTAAATTAAATTGTACTTTAATTCATTTTTGTTTATGCTCATATTTTGTACATTCTTAAATTATTGTTTTAAATTTTTTATAATTTTTCTATACTTGAAATTATTTTTTAGTATTCATTTATTCCTGAAGATGATAGCATTGCTATCGAAACATGTAGAAATATTTATATATTTTAAGTAAAGTGGTATATACAAAGTGTATTTTCAATTTATATAACCCCAATGTTAGTTTAGATGGGCGACTCACCCCGGGCTTCGATCTGTCGACCATCCGGAGCCCCTGGTCGGACACCTCGAGGATACAGGACTGCGAGCGCGGTTCCACGTCTGGGTCCCCTACTATCTTCTTCACTGCCTGGCACACCACGCCCGTGCCCTTGTGCGCCAGCGTCTCCACGGAACCCAGATACCTGCACAAAATACATATATTATTACATATCTACACCACTTTTTTACCGAACTGAAGTAAAGTTATTTTTTAAAACATGGGTTTAAGCCAGTGGTTCCCAAAGTGTGCGATGCGGCGTCCTTTATAGCCGCAGCTTCTTCCCAGGAGCGAGGCGAAGCTGGGTTGAATTCGATTTAAAAATTGGCACAAACACCCTCGGGAAAATGTGGATTTACAAGGGAGCTTTGAATCGAAAAAGTTTGGGAGCCACTGGTTTAAGCAACTGTCATGGGGTTTGTGACTTTGGAAATTTCTATATTTAAAAAAAACATACAAACAATCATTTTTTTCGAGCTGAAAAAAGAAAAACGTTTGTTTTCGACGCTTTTTCGTTGTGATGAATATTGTAGATATATGTTTTTTTTTTAATTTACATATTTAAATTAAGCCAATAATGTGGATATTGATAAACTATGCATGTACCGGGGATAAGCTACAATACAGGTGTGAATACATTATGGCCCAGATAGTTTCTAACTAGGCAGTATCTGTTCTAAAAAACCAATCATGCCGTGGTATATTGTGTACAATTTTCGTTTATGATGTAATATTGTTACTGTTTTTTGTAAGTTGGTACACAATTTCAATTTATAAAGACGTTTCAATATAAAAATTGTCGAGGTAATGTAATAAAATAGAATAGAAAAAAAAAACAAAAAGAGGAGAGAATGGATGTGGAATTTTAAATGTTTTTGGACTTTCGCGTCTCCTGCGAACACTTTTTTCGAAACATTACACAAAAAAAAACATTTGTTTTCATACACATACCGTCTCCTACTAAAATGTTTGCTTTGCACAAAAACGAACATTTTGTGTAGACGACAAGATGAGTTCTAGAATAATCTTTTGATTGTGCTACATATTTTTATAGGTTGGAATAAAATGTCGTTATTTTGTTTATTGTATGAATGAACAAAGCGCACTCGAAGTGAAATAACACAAAACCTGCGCAATATAAATGCTCTGTTATTATTTTTATTAAATGACCAATCACTTTAAGCGCACTTGAAGTGAAATAACACAAAACTGCGCTATATAAATGCTTTGTTATTATTATTATTAATCAGTGCCATTTTTTTTTTTACATTTGAAACGTTTCCGTTAATCGTCGATTCCAGCTTCAGTTTCAACTATCTATAATTTTTTTATCAAATGACAATACAAAAACGTTACAGTTGTGTATTTCTGCTGATCATAATTTGTTCCATACCTGAAAAGGATCCAGAACAGCGTTTAACAGGGACCATTCGAAAGTAAAAAAAAACACAAATGGCGCTGATTGACCATTTGTTGTCAATGGTACATTTGAATTCTTGTGAAATACCCTGACCTAAGTGTTTAGTTTCCTCTTTTCCTCTCCATCCTTAATTTACCCTTAACACTCAGTATCTTTGCAAAACCAAAAATGTCATCGCGATGTGTATTTATTTATACGCTGATTTTTCTTTAATTTTTGATAAAGTCCTCTACACAAACCCGCATGGTTCCATATGCGAAGAAGCTAATTGTGAATACTATTTGTTCTTCTGGAATCAATGCATTATTCATGAAATTATGACGAATTAATGTGAAAACAAGCTGCCTTCTAACATTGGATCTTTAAATCCCTATTTAGTCTGCTAGAGATTGAAAACCAACTTTTATCAATTGATATCATTGACATTCCTCGTCCATACTGGTAAAAGTAGGCAATTAATGAATTTACGTAAATTTTAGATGCAATGTCAACTTTGAGAGATGAGACTTGTCACTATTAACTGGTAGTGGTCACAGCGCTAAACGCGCGCCCACCATTATGCACTGTTGATATTTTTCAATGAGAACGGGTCGTTTCTACGACTCGTTCTTAAGTTTAACAACCCGGCTGTGGAACGACTTTAAAGCCTCTGTGTTTCCTCCCTCCTACACATGGGTCTCTTCAACACCCATGTTCACTCCTCCCACTCCTCAAAAAGACCCTCTACACACTATCCTCAAAGATGACATTGGCATTGAAACAATTTGTTTTGTGTGGAGTTAATGTAAAAAAAATAAAGACAATATAAAATAAAATAAAACAACCCGGCCCAAACAAATTGAATTCGAAGAACATGCGTTATTTCTGAATCGTACTCTTTTGTTGTATTGAATAAAAGAGTTTGAATTGTGTAAAATTACTGATGCAAGATTATTGTCAAACGTATCATGCTGTAACATAATATGCGGGTGAGTTAGCTGACGACGAATCTCTCATGGGTTCTACCCGTTCTACCATACATAGATACACTACATACTATTACAATAACTTGCATCATGTTCGTCAGATTTATTTTGTAGTAAAACTATGGGTTAGTAACATAGCAGTTTTAAAATGATTCTTATATTTTGGTCCACTTTCCATTTTTAATCTGATGCTAAAACCAGGTTTTTTTAATAATCGCCACACGGTGCGTGTCTCTATCTATGCGTCCTGTACACGTTTTAGACAACAGCATAAATCGGACATTTTTTTTAGATTATGTGTACTCAGCGAAATTATAATATATTATTATTTTTTGTTTATTTTTAGTTTATTTTTATTATTTTTTTTTATTTAGAGTTAATCAAACATATATTTTTTATTAAGTTCCGCAAATATATATGTTTATAAAATAATAAATCATTACTTTTAAAAACCCGTCCAAATTAGAATATGTGGGAGTAAATAAAATCATATAAATAAGTCGTCACTATGTGGATTAACCGCCGTTTGAAAATGGCTTTAAACCCCGGAACAGCTGTCACAATAATAAAAACTAAAAATACTCGCCAAACTTAATAAAAACATTATTAAATTTAAATTACATTAAATTAAAAAAATAATAATTAAATGATGTTCTACGAATTAAACACAAAAACAATTAATAAGTTTGCTCATGGTATCAGTAATATTGTATAATTTTAATTGTAATTTGTCTGCTATTTCTAATAGCATTATAGCCCTCATATAGAACTTTTTAAAGGACACATTTTGATAAACACATTTATTCACTACTTACTATATTAAACAGTGATTAACACGAAATATTTCTTATTAATTTTACATTTATTGATTTATTTATTTTTTCATTCAAACAATAAACAAAACAGTGATATTTTATTCCAACCTATGAAAATATTTAGCACATTCAAATGATTATTCTAGAACTCATTTTGTCGTATACACAAAATGTTTTGTTTTTAACCAAAACAAAACATTTTAGCAGAAGCCGGAATGTCTATGAAAACAAATGTTTTTGTGTGTGATTTTATATTTATTAATCTTATAATTTTATATACCTACTAGCTGATGTGTATTTTTGTTTGAACGTTTATTTTTTTTTCAAAATATATCTATATCATAAAGTTCTTAAGTAGGTACCTACTCGTGTTTTCCATTTTGAAAATATTCTACCCAAATAAGCCTTCTTCTTTTGAATATGCAATCTGTGGTTAACCAGAGTATTATATCTTTGGGCTAACCTAAATAAAACATAACGGGTTAAATGTTTTTCATACTAATTTTATAACGTTATAGCAACAGTTTTACATATTAGATTTCATTAAAACTTCCTGGAACTAATAAAAACAAACTGTGCTATTTTCAGCGAAACCGGTCAAGTAATTTTCGAGATAATCGAGGACAAACAAACAAACAAACTTAAATTAATTTTTGTATATAAGATCTACTTTTAAAACTATTAAAGATAGTATTAACACATCCCAAATGAACCACGAAACCGAAAAAAACAACAGAAATTAAAAAGATTTCAGCATTTTCGCATCTGGGATACGAACCCAGGACCTCTACCTATCCGGGGTAATCGCTTAACCAACTTAGCTAATCGGACCAGTTCAATTTACGCCATTTACACCGGTATCATACTTCAAGTTCAAGACTCGTTAATATTATCCTCCATTTTTATAAATCCCATATTATTGACTGCTATCCTTATGATGATTGCAAAGTTTAACCCCGAACTCAATTGCAATCGGAATAGAGTCTCGGATATACCTACCCGATTTTTATTTATATGAGACATCTATTGACTTATTTTACAAGTCTGGAAAGAAATATCCCAGATGCAACTGAAATCTTTTTAATTTCTGTTGTTTTTTCGGTTTCGTGGTTCATTTGGGATGTGTTAATATTATCTTCTTCGATGATTAAATACAGGTTTACAAACTTCAATAAGTTATAAAAAATAAATTGAATATTAAAGATAGGTTGCGTTGTATGTTTTAATCAATGTGATTTTATAGTGAATATTAAAAGGATGGCCAATTCTGAATTTATTATGGCTTTTCCTTTCTTATTTGCCATCTCGTTTTTCGCAACTGAAATTACAAATATTTGATCATTATCAGCATAAAGGCATGGGTACTGGTTTTTCCATTATTTATTTACTGTGTTAGAGAATAACTTACTTCAATTATTTTCACCCATTTACAGTTTCGACAGGTGTCGAGTACCTTCTATAAAATTCACGGTATCATGAAATTTTAAGCTGTTTGCATTGTTTTAGGGCGGTTAGTCTCTGGGAATTTCAACGTTACGTAAAATTTTCAAATTCAATATTCAAGTTCTGTTATTATTACATTATGGGCCAGTTGTTTCACACTGTTTGAAGAATAACAGAACTAGAATATGTAATAACTTTAAAAAATTGAAGAGTCCTTTAAGTTTCTCGAAATAGACCGCACCAGACTTTAAGAAATATATATTTTATATACATTGGAAAAGGTGATAATGTTATAACGGATAAACTATAAGTGGATACTAATAATAATATTTGGATGACTTGTACATCGCACAAGAGACGATACACTCCGGATAACCATAAATATCCCTAATCCAAATAAACATATACCATAGTATAAAGAAAAATAATACCGCTTTGAAGACGGCCATGATAGGCCGAAATCGTTGAGGTCAATTTTTATGTCTTCAGCTTTAATTTGTAGAACTCCATATAAATTAGAAAATTTATAATAACCATTATTATTCAATAAAAAAGGTTTATTCATAAAAAAGATCTGTTATATAATTATTTTGAGGTGTGACAACTGTTTCGCCTTCCTAAGTCATCATCAAATTGTGGTGTAGTCACTTGTTTAGGGACAATCTATTTTGTGAGTTTCATTATAAGTAGGTACCTATATAAAACAATATAAATAGACCGTCCGTAAGTGGCTTAACTACAGTTTAATAATGCCTTTCGAAGGCAAAACAGCTGTCACGCGTAATAATAATTACCCAGCAGAACTTTGTTATTAATAAAAAGTATTTTAAATTTAATAATAATAAATTAATTAAAAAATTATATTCTGACTTCTGACATGGCCCTTCTCAAGTATTTGATTCCCTTGATGGTGCAATGTCTTCCTAGGGCATTCTCGGCTTCTTCAATTCACATTCTCATCGTATATTCTCCTTACACTCCTTTCTTTGTTCATACGCTCTCGGCATCCCTTTTTTATCTTAATCATTACGGTCACATGAGTTTTTCTTTTTTTTATTTATCTTCATCTTATTGGCTTCATAAAAAACATCTGTATTTAACCACTGTTAGCACAAGAAACTTTGTTGGTTTACCTTTTGTTAAACTTATATATGTGTTTGTATTAAAAGCTGTTTGTTTCTTACAAATAAATAAATGTTGCATTCTTTGCGAACCTAAAAATTTTTCTCACGGTCATACATGGTTTTACAATACATTCGCATCAGCTCATTTCTACAGTCTTCACTATATCCTTACTATTCGATAGAAATGTCGACAATTCTACAAATTGCTTAAATGGGTCTATTAGTTGAACAACGAGAGCCAGGAAGTTTCTAGAAATAGAATTAGGCGATGTATGAGGGTCCCAGTAACCAGTAACTTGCTACCCAACGTGCGATGAGTCCCGAGCGATAATTGAGCACCTCCCGGCGCGACAGAGGCTATTTCTGAGCTTCGAATGGTGGTGTTGACAAGGCTACGAATTAGGGTTGAAAAAAATCAGGGATTTTTTCTAAAATGATTTGCCCAGAGGAATTTCTCAAGCTTTTTCGGGCTTAATTATGAGAAACTGTTGGTGGGTGTACGATTTTAAATCATTAAAAAAATATCTACATAATCCATAAAAATTGCTAATCCATACTTTATTAGTCGTCAAATCATTCGACATGTCTCTAATGATAGGAGGTTTTCAAATATGATCACGTTTTTTTTTTTTTACAGTAACTCCACACAGGAGACCAAGGAGGAAATAATTTCCCTCAAGGCCTATATCATCTTTGGGGATGCTGTGTGGAGGATCTTTTAGAGGATAGGAAGGAGTGAACTTGGGTCTTGAAGAGACCCATGTTATAGGATGGAGGAAACACAGAGGCCGGCAGATCATTCCACAGCCGAGCTGTTGAACACAAGAACGAGTCGTAGAAGCGACCCGTTCTCATGTGACAAATGTCAACCGTGTGCAAATGTTGGGCGCGCGTTTGGCGTGTTTCCCGACTATGCACCGGTGCCGAAGGGATCAATGACGCTAGTTCCTCGGAGCATCTTCCATTAAAATACCGGTAGAACAAGGACAGCATTCCCACCCGACGTCTGTGCTCCAAAGTTACGTTACTCGTAACCTAAGATTAGTTTTTTAACGAAATAGCGCACTCCTTATGCAGGTGGAGAAAAGGTCGATATTCCCGCTTAGCACCATTCATTTTACGCAAAAAAAAAAACATCACCAAAATGCGTATTTTATTTTATTTTGTAAAGCTCTGGCATAATTATTAAAACTTTCCTATTCGTTCATAAACGGTCATATTCTAAAAAAACTTATTTTGTCACAATGAACAATGCGGCAATATCGGAAAAGGGGTTCGTAAGTGGGAGATTTTGAACTTTAAACATTTTTTTCATTCACTATTAGTTTTATGAACGCTAGTGAATGACACAGTTGTGTCGAAACCGGGAGCAAAATTAATAAATTAAAAGTAGCAAAAGTACATAATAAATAAAAATTTCCGAACAAAATACAAACATATTTTTATTCGTAAAGAACGCAATACTGATGTAAACGTAATGAGTAAGATTAAGCAAGGGACACTTAGATGATTTGGGCAAGTAGAGCAAATGAACGAAGAAAGGAGTGTAAGGAGAATATATGACGCGAATGTGAATGGAGGAAGAAGTCGAGGACGTCCGAGCTAGGCGTGGCACAATCAAGTGAAACAAATACTTCAGTTGGGCTATGCCAGAACTCGGAATTACAGAAGAAAAAATATGAATGTGAATGAAGCAAAAAGTGCATGCCGAGATCGAGTTGTTTGGCGTTCCATCATCTCTGCCTACTCCTGCGGGGAAACGGCGTGATGGTTAGTTAGTTATATTTTAATTTTGACATTCTTTATATGAAGTTTATTATCTTAAATAACATACACGTTTGAAACGTTCGTAAACAAAAAATGCATTTTGTGAGGGTTGATAGCAGTGTTAGTCAAATTGACGAATGATTAGTCTTTACGTATAAATAATATTATTGGTCTTCTTGAGTTAAAAAGTGTTTTATTTTTCAAATCGGTACAGAACACTCATCTAGGGATTATCTCTTCAGTGCTTGACACTAACCTGCCAGTAGCAAAGCCCCAACAAGATTTCATAGACTAGTTAACCCTTTAGGTGTCACCTGTATTTTTTTTAAACGCTCAAGAAGTGTCGATAATCCATGAATATATATATATTTTTTTTTTAAATTTTGATTACTTTTATTTTAAGAGACATGTTTTCAATAATTTGACATAATTTTAGAACCGTGGTAACGCGTGACTAATTTTATGGCTCGAGCTATATATCGTTCTGTGGCACTCTAGTACAATAATGTATCGGAACTATATATCGTTCGGTGGCACCTAAAGGTCTAAACTAGTGGGGAAGGGTTGGGCATTATTGAGCCCACATTCAATAATACTCCCAAGCTTATATTTTTGAAAACATTTCGTCTGCATCATGTTTTCTCTCTTGTGCGTGATAATTCAATTGGGAACGTCACAGTGTTCGCATTATTATCTTGACCTTCTTTTAAAAATTGATAAATAACTCAATCCTTATCACGATTTGATGTAACTAACCAATAACCAATATTGTAAGTTGTGCCCATCGATATATACTAGTATTACAGACCTTTTCACCTCAATGGTTCAACCTAATCAATCAATCATAAATACTATACTTACTATTCCGATATCGTTAACTGTCCCCTTACTGATATGAGATATTTCGGGAAGAATTGTCAGTAGGAGATGAATCCGTCAGCTCGGGCTCTTGATAAATATTTATATCCATATTTTACATATTATATTCTGACACCAGGCCCAGGGAAACTTGGTTGGGTATTATAACACAGTAAAGATAATGACAAAAAAAAAACTATTAATCCTTCTATAAATCAGAATAATTGAACTATTCATTTCATTGCATGATTCTTTCAACGATGTACCTACGACAAATTTGAAATCGTAAGTAAAAATTATTAAAAATATTTTTGTTTTCCTTGCCTCCATTTCATTCCTTCACCGCCCCCCATTTGCCTTTTAGGATACCACCGCCCCCTTGGATCTCTCCAACGCCCCTATGAAACCTATGCATTTAGAATGAGTTAATTATGAATGTAAGTGAGTTTTGTCCAAAGTCTTGGTGTTTGAAATAAAGATAACGGAAACACTGCGCAATATAGTTGTAAACTATGGATACTTGAAGTTAGAGGATGAGTTTGTGTATTGGAGAAGCACGAGAGATGAAAAGGCTTATAGGGACATTGAAAGAAGGGCGCGGTAGTCGCCAATGAAAAGTTGTCTGTTGAATGCCATAGAAATGTGATGTATGACCAGCTTACAAGTGGAGAGATCCGGATGAACGAAGAAAGAGGTGCAAGGAGAATGTATGACGCGACAGTGAATGGTAGACGAAGTCCGGAATGAATGAAGAACACATGGCAAGATCTAGTGAATCACATACTTGAGTCGGGTCATGTCAATAATCAGAATAACAGAAGAGTATTTATGAGACTATGTATAAATGTGAATGGAGCGAGAAGTTTTTACCAAGACAGAGTTGTGTGATGGTCCATCATTTTTGCCTACCTTTCTGAAACAACAGCGCGATGGTTAGTTAGCTGACTCCTAAGACGATATTTTTCTGCGGCTTCTTGACCTGTCATGATTATTAGACTTAATTTGACTTTTTTCATTATTCGTCTGCTCTGTATGTTATCAGTATCAACTAGCTATATATCATAACGCTATATCACAATTGTGATTATAATATATCTACACTACTCTTTTATACAGTGTTCTGCTATGCACAAGTACGTGAATATAATATATACTAATATTTTTTACTGTATTCTGGTAATATTAATAATACTAATAATAATATTCTCTACTGTATGCAGAAACAGTCCAGTCTATTAGAATCACAAATATGTAACTTCATTAAAAAAATATAGATTCTTCAAGTGAAAACTGACATGTTGATCCATCTTATTTTTAAAACGGTTCAGGAAATTGGTGGGAGCCCTCGAATTGGCTAATTCGTAACGAAATATGAGTTTGAACCTACCCCAGTAAGTAGCGCTCCCTCTTCACTTGCACGTTGGCCGGGTCGAAGTCATTGTAGTCCATGTCCACTGCGTATGCCGATGGAAATATTCCTTGCCTGCCTGTCCGTAAATTTACACCTGCAAATAAATAAAAATGGTGCTTTTAACGTAATGCGAAACTTCATAGCCAGTCTAAGTGCAATGGGGATTAAATCACTTCCCATGTGTATATATTTTTAGAGAAGCTAAACCAAAAAGCATTATAAGATGTATACATAGTTCAGGCGTCTTCACTAAGCATTAGTAACTTTGTAGAAGTGGGAGTAAGTTGATTCCCCGCTCTGTTAGTGAACTTCCTACCCACCTATGAAAATTTTGTCGTCATTACTCATTAAAAAAAACCTTCATAACCTTTTCCACCTTATTTATTTCCCATCGGATCGGTTTCATTTTACAACGGGCATCTTCAGACTGATGCAATTTAAATTAAATATATGGTATATAAAGTATTTATTTCAAGAGTTAGCCCCATTTGCTCTTTGTATTATTGCACATTTATGACCGAAAAAAAAGTTTTATTGCTGACGGAACAGCTTTAAAATTATATTTGAAACTACTTTCGGATTGGTTAAGATACCCGTCGTAAAGTGAAACATGTCCGGTCTAAAATAAACAAATGGAAAAAAGATGTAAAGGTTTCTCAATAAAAAAAATCATATTAAATGGAATTCCACCATAAATATTGACAGTTTAAAATGACAAATAATATTAATGCCAAAGTTTGCGTTCATTATAATATCTTCGTGTAAATATTTTGTCGGAGAGGTTTACTATTATAATAAATGTTTCAAGTTCTCTGGAAAGATTAATGATCATATATGACTGTGTCATGTTGAATTCCATCAATGACTCTTCGATCTTCCCCAACAGCCGCAAAACTCTAACTCCATCTGTCTTGATAGTAAGTTCTGTCATGATTTTTTGGAAAACTTATTTACAGATCAAATCTTCGTTGGTTGACGAGTGAGCACGGATTAATGGATCACCCTCGAATGGGGGGTATGGGCGTATGGAGACTCCGATGTGTATTGCTAGGCCGGAGACTTGCTAACTGCATAACCTAATCTATTAATTACGAGCACAATATAAACCAATCCGGTTCCTACCTTCGCACCAAAGATCCTCGGCCTCCTTCTGCACGTAGAGGGGGTCCCCGATCTCAACCTCGATCTCACCGTGGTGGCGCGGGATGAACTTGTGCAAGCCTCTGTGCGTGGCCTCGAGCATCTCCAGCTGGCTGAAGGACACGCCTCCGCCCGCCGCGCCTGGGTACGTACTGCAGCTCGAGGAGGGTGAGAGGGATCCTGAAAGACAATAAACAACACGACATAAATATAAATCAAATTACAAAATCACCTAAGATAATAATTTTGTCGAAATGACAAATGTAAGTTATTATAGTTCTTCTTCAGCGCCATTTCTTGTATGGGTCCCATTGTCTCGATAAGGCTCTTACGAGTCATGTACCTATGTGTGGGAGCTTCAGCGCTTGTTCTGGCATCTGGCTTCTGGCCGTTCCTTTTCAATCAACTGGTTTCTACTTTCTGACGATCCCGCTGATACCTATCCCGAAATGAGGTATTTCTTAGGGCAGATGTTATATAATATATAACTTGCATCTGTGAAATAAATTCTTCATCGACCAGTGACAGTGATGACGAGCGAATGGCAATTATTGAGAGGAAAAAACGAACGTATAACGGTTCGTTACGTAACAGAAATTTGATGGTTCGTTTATAAAACTGGCCCTTGGGGTATTAAAAAGATTTGTTCAGGTCTTATTACGTCCTTGTGACATTTCTCGTTTATCTCATTTCGGCTGCTAGGAAACGAATATAAAATGAATATCTTCACGTAACATCGTTAATTTGACAACATAGTACATGCAGATCATTTTAAAGAGATGTTTGCTTGTGTAGTGTTGTACTATATCGTAGGACTGGTTCGGGGTAAAATGGGACTACAGGAGGGTATTTCAAACTATTTTGAACCACTATCGGTATGCACAAATAAATTCGAACGATTCCAGTTGTTAAATTTACATTATTTTCTAAAATTCTGCATATTTCTTGGCACCCCGGTTACTTATAGATCATGTTGGTCACAGCACCACTTATTCCCGGCATTTCAGTTGGTTTTTAAGCTCTAGAAATTTTTTGTAATGGTGTCACTCGGCTTATGTTATCAGGGTTTCTAGCATAGGTACTTCTAGCATAGTTTCTAGCAACTTGATGATCGTAAATATCTATGATAGCGAGCATAAAAAGCAACTGAAATATAGACACTCCGTGACAATCTTACAGTGTTGGTCCCATAAACTGTTTGACATATCTCCCTTTGGCAAGCTTGCTGTTGAAGGTTCTTATTGCTGGTCACAGTCAGCCACCTTCTGTGTTTACTGCTTGCCCTGCTCAGAGGACCCTTCCCGTGTGTACCGATTAATGTTCTAAACCTTAATTATTTTACCATCTTTTTGCCGTGCGCTTTCTTAAATGACCTCGACTTCTAAAATGCATTAATCGTTCCCGATATGAAAGCGAACATGTTTACGAAAGTTGAGCCTTACCTACTAACTACCGTCTGTCGCCAACTATGAAAAGCAAACATTGACACTCCGGGTCGATTCACAGCGGACTACAAACAACGAGCCGCACCTTCTGGATGCATTTTTGTTCACGGTAACAGTTAGATTCACAAATAATGTTTTTAAAACATGTATCGTAGAACTTCTGCAAATTACATGCAAAAATATTAATTTTTGGCAATATTATGTACATATGCAGTTTGCGTGACGCGAACAACCATTACTGAGTAAACCTTTCCCTTCCCACCGTCTCATTTCATTCTGCCTCCCTACACTCCTCTACACAGCAACTTAAGAAATTATTAACTCATAATAGCGCTAAAGGTCACTTTGTAAATTTGTAAAACAAGCAACGATTTTTCTTTAAATTACTACTCTATTATTATAACTTCTATGAAATACGTACTAAAATATCTAAAAGAGGTGCGGTTTCAAAACAGGTAAAGTCCTTCTTTGAACGTTTTATCTAAAGTTCCAGTAAGTATTTTAGGTAGAACTTAAAGACTTACAGTTTTAAAACTTTCATCATTGGATATTTTCATAACTACCAGTATAGAATAAACGTATGATGTATGTTTAGAATATTCATAGTTAATTATTTGGAATGTTACTTACACTATGTTATTCCTGTATTTGATCGTGAGACAAATGAAATATTTAGTTGTTGTATTTCATCTATTTCATCTATTTTATCTATGTACCTATTGTGATGTGTTTTGCACCTGTGCGACTGTTGTTATTAACTAAATATGTAAAAGCCCATATAGGGCGTATGTAATATAATAAATAGATTTAAAGTTTTTGTAGTATTGCTTGCGTTAGCAGGCTAAAAAGTGTGTATTTTGGAATGATGGTCTTTTAATAATAAGAAAAAACTCTTCCTGTTTATTCTCTGTAGCAAGAGTCAGAGCTATAGAATATATAATAAGTATTTCTAACTTCTCCGGATATATTTATTTTTAGAAATTACTTCCATTGGATGTTATGTGACTAGAGCAAACTTTCTAGACAGAGCTGAGGGCCAAGCTCTGGCCGTGTGATTACCTCTAGCAAGTTCAGTTGAAATTGCGTAGAAACATGATCAAGAATGCTCGAGGCACCTCCTTGGAGGGCCCCAAGGAGCTTGTCAACACCTTCGAAATTAAATTGTACATACTACTCGTACATTACTAAAATCCAAACAAGAAATGAACAAATGAAAAACTGTTCTGCATAAATTCGCTATCAAAGTAATCGTACATGATATAAAGTTGTCGCTTTACTCAATACGTCCGTTGTGGTTCGTGAAAAACCTCCCTTAACGTAGTTTCCTAAATAGAGCTAGTCCAGGTTTACATGACTTCAACCTTTTTCTTTCTACCTTCATGAGCGGTTTAACCGTTGCTCAATTAGATAATAAAAATAATTGGTCAGCTTTATAAAACTCCGTTTAATGATTCAATCACCTCGACGGCGCTTTAAATTGTATGAGGCAGCCTTCTTAAAAACGGGGTCTTTATTTGACTCTTCTCTAGCTAGATCCTGATCTGAGTGGCTTGAGACCGCCTGGAGCCATTGGAACTGTGGTATTACCAATTTGGGGATCGTTATGAGTTGTGAGAATGGTTTGGGAAGCTTTGGAAGTACCTGGCTACACAAATCTGGTCACTAAACATGGCTAATGTATTTCACGCAACAATGGTTTGATTGTGATTGGTGATCTATCACTACTACCACTACCGGAGCGAATCTAGCAATAATACTTAATTACCTGTGTGGAGCGTCTGCAGCGGCGTGGGCGACAGGCTTTTGGGCCCCGTATCGGCGGGCGAGTGCGCCGTGCTGTGGCCGCTGTCCACATCCCCCAGGCTGTGCAGCCGCTCCGAGTCGGGACTGCTGTCCTCGTCCAGCAGGTAGCCGCACTTGAGCACGAGCAGCGGGCGGGCGAGCGCCAGCGCGGGGCCTGTAACGGCGCCCATCTCCTCGGCTAGGGATGCGGGACCCGAGCACAACGCCATCACGGATGCTAAAGGGCATATCACACACAATATAGCGATCTAACTCCCGCATACGTTTACATTAGATCATACTCATTAATACGAAAATTAATTTATTATTTAACATTTAGGCTAGCGGAAAAACATTGATTATGCAGTATTAAACCCCATTTTAACTTTTGATTAAATTGTGATCAGCTGATAAGGCCAACTCCAACTCCATAACTATTATGATGGAAAATTGATTAGAAGAACGACCCAAGAATCGGAGTCACATTGATGGTCATCAAATGTGATGAAATTTGAAATTCTGCAAATTTACTATTAATTTTTAATTTTGCTTTCAAAATAATTCCTCAAAACAGCGCTACACAGAGCACTTTAGTTTTGGTTCCATGATAATTCAGCACACGTATGAATTGGAAAACTTTTTAAAAATGATAAAAAGACATTTAGGGATGATTTTTTTAAATAAAAATGTGTTTAATTAGATTAGTTTTTCGGGATTTTTTTTTTAAATTTTTTATTTTTCACTTTAAAAAATGTACCGATTCACACATGTGTTGATTTTTCCGGTCAAAGATAGATTTATCAGGTTATTTCATATTGTGACATTTAAAACTTTTTTTTGATCTGTTTGTGATCGTAAACCTAGTATTTTGTTTATTTCAGGACGGGGTACAACATATGAATTTTGGGTACACTACGGGTAAAACTTCAGATAGCCCGACCTTGGGTACATGTTCTTTCTATCAGATAACTTTACAAAGTTCCGCTAGCCTATGAATTGTTAAATTTAAAAATAAATTGTTTTATTTATTACATATTCAATTCAAAGAAACAACATACCAATTATAATCCCAATTATTCCGTAATAATATTGATCAGAAAGCACAGAAGATACATAGTATAATAAATATGTTTTGAATCATTTACAAAGGAATCTCGGCATCACGATATAATATATAGGGAATATGGATTGCATAGAGCTGGAGTAAACAGCCTGATCTCACCAGTTTAAGCTACCCGAGTGCCAGATTCATACAAGATTTTAAAAAGTGTGTTTTTGTTATGGATAGCGTAAATTAACCATTTAAGGGTCACCACCAAAAAATTTACAATTTTTAGTCTGCTAACGCAAAAATACTACATACGGATATTTAGGAAAATGTAAAAGCTTTCAAAAACAACAATCCAATCAATGTGAAATACTCATTGCTTTCACTGTTTTTTTTAAACTGTACCTATTTTAATATATTTTTGTATGTATTTCATAAAATTTAAAAGATTGCATTTTGAGGATTTTTATATTTTGAAACCTTATACATTTTCCTAACTACCCGTTTAGAATTTATATATAAATCATTTGTAGTATTGCTTAATTATCAAACTACGATAGTTGTGGTAATTATACATAAATATCGTAGTTCCAGAAAAGTTAAAAACACAATAGATCCACGATCAGATGCGGCTGAGTTGACTTCATATTTGTTGACAGGTGATGGCTTGTTGTTTCTTTTGAACCGTCTATGAATAATGTTTGTGATACAGAAGCACATAGTGGAGAGACTGTTGATCTTGTATTTCCCTGGCGGTGCACTAGCTAATGAACATATGGTTACCTGTGCCGATAAAAACGTTCTTCTTATTTTTATTCATATTATTAATATGAAGCAATGTTAGAACTGTTGCTTCGGAGTTATCTCCTATCCTCTTTCGTTGAAATAATCCAGATCTTTGAAACAAAGAACCATTACACAATATGCAAATTCAACAGGTTCACCTCAAAATCACAACAAACTCCGCGACGGCGATTGAGACGAAGATACGCACAGAGCACACGAATTTGTCAAGGTCTCTTCGCTTCATTATCACATCACCGCACAATATGTTTAAAAAAATAAATAAACAACGTAACAGTTTACGTAAACATGCACACGTCACTTTTGATGGACGACACCCGTTCAATCGCAATATGTTAAGGTAACAACCACTGAGAAAATCATGAGATTTCAAGGGCAGTCATGAAATATAGATCCAGTGTACAGTCATCATGCAAGCTTTAAAGCCTGGAGGTATCGGAAAGGGCTGTTCGAATGACGTCTGTCGTACAATATCGATGAGCGCCGCCGCCAGCGCCGCCGCCAGCGCCGCCGCCAGCGCCTCCGCCGGCAGGCACCGCGACACGTAGCTCCGCCGATAGCTTTCTGCCGCCGCGCGCACTTGACAGCTGGGCATTCCGAATCGCCTCCTCCAAATAATTACAATTTCCACATCCCAGAGGAATCCAATCTTCGCATTGGTGAGTTAGACGTTACTTTTAGTTGGTAAACTATCTCAATTGCACAATGTTTACAGAAACTGGTTGATCTTTAGTCGCAACAGATAAAATCGATAGTGCAACGATGCATTTGGGGACCGGCATATTGTGCATGGAATTTTGTTTGATAACGATGTTATTGTTTTGAAATGTGTAATCGACGCAATCTTCTAGGAAACGTAGCTCTGCAAGAATATTATTATTGCGTTTAGCTATTATTTAAATTAAAGCAATGTCTGGGCCATATACGCAGGCCAATCAATCTAGGTCAATTATCCGCCATTAAAACTCCTCCGAAAAATATCATCGGGGGGAAGGAATTGGGAGGGTTTTTTTTTCAAATCATCGTAGGATGCATTTTTGAGGTGGATTCTTGCTAGGAAATGTTAAAAACGCAAAATATCGCATAGATTATAATACACAAAGAAGATATGCAATACTTAAACATGTTCTGTACACTTATAAATTTCCGGTTATTATTTTAATGAATGGCAGAAAAGCATAACTTAAAGTATTTCTTATACATGATTCGGGCGGCAAAAATTTGGCGAAGAAGGATTTCATAAAATAATGTACATATTTAATTAGCAAAACAGTTGAAATTTCGCAAAATACAAATAAAAATCGCCCATTCGCAAAATGTCCTACAAAGAAAGAAAACATATGTTTTAAATAGTTACCTAAATTAATTATTTTCGTAATAAAAGCAGCCACCCAGTGTAAATAGTAGGGAAATACAAGATTACAATCTCAATACCATTATGTTATTATAATTAATTCAATAAGAGAATTTTTAATGTATTTTTATTTTTATAACATTATTACATAAACAGTACAAAATTCAACTAATCTTGTTGTGGAGTTTGAGGTTTAAATGTGTATTTATTTGTTTGTGTCCCCAAAAGGAGAGAACCTCGATCAAGATAATGTAGATGAATACGTTATAATGATGAGTGTGTTATATGTGATTTTGTGTGGTACCGATGTAGAGCGAAAGTCCCCCGGATAAAGTGTTTGTGTTTTGAGGTCTAGTCACTTACATTTCTTGTTCTTAGGGATCTCCGGCAGCTTCCTCCTCCTGCGCTCGCCGCCCGCCCAGCTTACAGCGGGGCCCCTCGGCGCCGCGCGACCCGGCCGCAGCCCGTCGTCATCCTCGTCGTCTTCGCCGCTGCTAGCACGCCCCTCGGGACCCGCGCCACCAGCCCGCGCCCCCTTGCCGCACGGACGCTCGCACGGCCGCTCGCTGCCGCTCTGCGACGAGGTGGGAGAGTCCTCCTCCAGACCCACATTTGGCACTAGCCTAAACAGACGAGACAAATCAGGGTAATTTTTATATTTATAAAACTTTTTTTTCTCAAGATTTCCAACTGCTCCCAACCGTCTAGAGCCAGTAGGACTATGGCATCCCCTATTGTGGGGTATGTCGTGAGGCTGAGAAATGCAATGAGTGGAAGGAGATGAGTATGGTAAACATGGGGAAGTACCTGGCTATTCAGATCTGGCCACCAAACACGGTTAAACCAATTTCAAGCAATGTTTCGATTCTGAATCGCGAGTATCTTCCCCTGCTTCCTTCCACAGCTTTATCTGCACACTTGAAGTGAATCTAAAACTGCACTATATAAATGCTATGACGGGAAACAATCACTCTGTGATTAGGCATGAGAAAATTGAATAACTTTTTATTATAATTTCTTCAAATGTTTGGTAACTTTGTGGCATCATTATTAATTATATAAATTAAAAATATACTTTGTATTTACCACTTTAATTAAAATATATAAATATTTCTCTACATGTTTCGATAGCAATGCTATCATCTTCAGGAATAAATGAATACTATTAAATAAATGTATTCATTTATTCCTGAAGATGATAGCATTGCTATCGAAACATGTAGAGAAATATTTATATATTTTAATTAAAGTGGTAAATACAAAGTATATTTTTAATTTATATAACTTTTTATTAGTTTTAACACCACTTTACTGAATACATCAACCAACCGGTTTCGGTTCGGGTTGCATAAATACATATAGAATACAACCCAAACATATAAAATCCTTAAAAAGACCCAACTTAACTTAACCAAAAGCAATTGGTTTGTATATTCAATGAATTGGTGTTAGAACAGAAATATTTTATTCAAGTTTTAATAAGTTTATCACTATTAAAAGTATTATGATGATTGATTTTTCGTGTAGTAAGCTGTGTTGCGCTTCCTCCTCATTTAGTCACCGTTTCAGACAGCTTTGCTGCATCAATCATCTGATCTGTTCAGCATCTCCTCATTTAGTCAAAGTTTCAGACAGTCTTTCAGTGTCCATCATCGGGTAGATATTTGTTACTTATAAAAAAAATTACTTATAGATAAAGCTGTGGAAGGAAGCAGGGGAAGATACCCTCAGTATTGCCCTTTTAAAATATGTACCTCCATTCAGAATCGAAATGTCGGTTGAAATGGATTTAGCCGTTTTGATCGCCCGATCTGAATAGCCGCGTTTCTCTTCTTATCTCATTCCCCTCCGCGATACTCTCAGCCTGACGACATACCACAACTGGGAATGGCATAGTCACACTGGCTCCGGACGGTGGGGATCAGTTGGGAATCTTGTGCGGTATTCGCATTCAAGGGTAATTAGGTATTCACATTCATACAACATTCTCCCTGTTTCCTTCCACAGCTTTTTCTATAAGTAATTTTTTTGATCTTTTTAAAAAAAGCTGTATGTTATTATTATTGTGTATACCAAATTGCACGACATCATATGTCAAAACATGTTTAACTGTGATAATTGAGACAAGATTATCATGGCCAAAACTACTTCAATGATTAATTTTTGCGGTATAAAGCCACATATCAATTTAGCTAACGTATCGGACAGCCTTTCAGTGTCCAACATCTGTCCTGATCTGCATTAATAAGAACTACAAGCTGAAGGAGGATAAAACACTAACTTGCTTAGAAAAAAAATTATGTATGTATATGAAAATGAAACTAGACTTATTTCACAATTTGAATGTTTTTCATAATGACAATTTCCCAGTGTCCATAGATCTAATTACTGTGCACATTATGCAAATTGGGAGAATCAAACAACAACAAAAATGTGTCTAATTTGATTGAATTTTTTTATCCCAATCTGATATATTTGGCTATGGCAATGTAGTCGTTGCGGGAGTCAATGTTTTCACATATGATTTGGTATTGATACAGTTATGCAACGATCCACACCAACATGAAAACTATATCTACTGTAAATGCAAATAGGTAGAACCCTTTGAGCCACCTAATGAATACTTTAAAGGATACGATAAAAATTAATATTATGCTTTTAATCATTGAAGATAATATTAACAACTCTCAAAATGAAACAAGAAAACGAAAAGTCACCGAAAAGAAAATGGTAACTGTAGCAGCTAGGACTCGAACCCAGGACCCCATTGTCTATCCGGGACCTTGCGCTCTAATCCACTGAGCTACAGCTACCCCAAGCCATCCCGTCATTTTTGTCGGTATACTACTTCGATTTCTATGAACTCTCAATATCATCATCAATGCTGCTACCTTTTTTATCATAACTATAAGATTCTATTACAATTTATTTGTAATCTTTAGATAGTGTCTCGGTATCATAATATTTATAAAACTAATTTTAAATCTTGATATTTATATGAAAGTAACTAACTAACTAACTAACCATCGCGCCGTCTTCTAGCAGGGACAGGCACAGAGGACGGACCGCCAAACAACTCGATATTGGCATACACTTCCTGCTTCATTCAATTTCACAAATCGCCTCATACAGTTGATCGTACTATGTCTTCCTCGGGCGTCCCGGCTTCTTCCTCCCTGGCACCACCAGGGAGGACCTTTAATCGACCAAATTCGAGATGTCTCATCGATATGATCTTGAAAAGTTTTTCCTTATAATATCGACCGTTTCCTAAGGGAACATGTATGGTAATGGACAGGCATGGACATATGTATGCATGTGGTATGTGTATAATACCTATGTGTGTATGCAGAAAGTATTAGAGAAATTATGAGAGAACTATGTAAATATCTGACATGATCAGTGAGTCTATGAGAATCAGGAATCGTGTGATCGTAGAAGTTAAAGTAAGTAAAAAATCTCGTGTTCTGCAAATTATCGGTCAAATGATATTAGTTAATACTGACGAACTTTGCCAAAATGAGCTTTATAGGACACTTTTAATTTTAATAATAATATAACTGTAACCATTCGCACATACCGCTATTTATATATTAAGTAGTTCGTTTTAGGTACACTTCACTTCACAAAAAGTCGATTGAGTTTACACGCACAGAACCTAGGAGCCCTATCGATCTACGCACGAACTTTACTTAAAAGAAACCCCAGGACCCATTTAATAAGTATTGGCAAAATGGAATTATGAACAGTTTCTACATAAAAAAGTAACGCTTTTTTATTCCTTAAAAATCACTAAAATGTTTACAGTTTTCTTACCATAGGAATATCATATATTATGACAAAAATTTTAAGAAATTTATTGAAATTTTGAAATCTGTTTTTCTTTTTTTTTAAGTCGATTTTGTTACATATTTATCATTAATCTAATAACCACATGATGATAGACAGAAATTATTCAATGAATGAAAAATGCGTATTATTGTTACATACACTAAATCAATGAGTCGACTCAGTCGACGTCTGTTAAAACGTCAACGTCATGAGCACACATTACATGCGAGTGACACTTACTGACATACGTATATTTGTTTAATTCATCGGTTTGACCATCGCGATTTGAAAATAGCTTACCGAGAAGTTAAGCGGACAAGCCCAAAACAACGCACGAAGTTACGCGAAGGTTCAAATTTGGAAACTTGCAAATCGTTACGAGCACTTTCGATTTTACTTTGAGACTTTTTTTCAGCGTGGGGAATGTCGGGGGAAATGTTGCGTGAGTTAATAGTGTGGAAATACTTACGAGTAAAACGGAGTGGAAGAGTTAACATTCTGAGGATGGCGATTGAAAATGTGGTGGAACTCTTCGAATTCACTATCCGCCATGACTGTTGTGGGCCGAAGCAGGCGTGCGCCCACGAGGCTCGCTAGTGCTATCGATCTGCGCGCGCGTGCGCCCCGACCTGCGCCAGGGGTGGCGGGGTGACCACGCCGTAGGCACTCTTCACCGCAACCCTCTAACCGGACCATTTTGTTTCAGATGAGGCCCGACCAACTTCCCGTGAAAGACCCGCTCGACCTGCCGATCAACAACATCTATAGGACCACCAACATTTGGCCCGACGAAATTCCATATTTCGTCAGTAGCCATAATTACGTTGATACCACATACTACACGTGCGAGGGCGGAGATAACCTGTGTGACGAGTGCGCCGAGCCCTACGAGGATAAGGAACGATGGAAGCAGACCAAAGGATTCTACCCCTACGAATGGCACCATATCCTGCGGGAGGAGTTTTGGTGCGCGGGCTGCAGTCGCGGCCTGTTCGAGTGGCTTGCGGAAATTGAGAACATGATCCTCATTAAGCCAGAGTTGGTGTCTCTAGAGGAAAAGAAAAAATGGTTGGACGACCCTATCCTGATAGTGATTCCCTTCGACTTGTGGTAAAGAATTCCACGGAAACATTCCACGGAACTTCTGTCACAATGTTGTACCAACTACAAAAGAGAGTTATGTTTGGTCACCCTAGGATTGCGTCTATCTAAGTGGACGATAAAGTAGCTTTTAGTGAAATTGTACATAGGGACCTTATTTCCATGGATGGAGTAGGGGTAGGAATCGTATGTTAAACTTTACAGTTACAAACGGTAGATCATTTATATGACTCATAGTAAATTTTGCTTGATTCACTTGTCCACCTGAAGACTGGCCAAACTTCGCTGAACCTAGTTCCTAGAAAATGGCGGGAAAGGCCCGAATGGTATTATTGCACATATTATACGTAATTTTTACTCAAAAGTAGAAATTACAAACTGTTAGTTGTGACTTTGATGTTGTACACATATTATTACTATTATAAATATTCGCCAAAATTTCAACGAAAGTTTGCTCAACTTCATTATAGTTTATTACTAATGATTTGCGCCCTATTTACGAGTATATCTATCGGTCCGTCCCCTTTGCCTGCGCGATGGTTAGTTAATTATTTAGTTATATCTGTCAAATGTCTATGCGATCAGATTTAATTCTAGCTTATTTAAAACCCTGATCGTATTTTAAGTGCAAACTTATTAATTAGTATGTTCGGTGCATTTTAAAGACTTAGAATTACTCAGTCCACCATACATTATATGTTATTTGTAGGGTTACGATATTGTTTGAAAATTTTAAATTTTATTTTTAATCAATTTATAACAATTCTAATGAAAATAGTATATAATTTATAAAGCTTTCAACCATTGAGATAAAAGTTAGAATGCGTTTTGAATTGGAATAATTCCTAACAAAACGACTAGGTCCATAAAAAACTGATGACCTCTATTTTTAACGTGATTTACTGTTTGACTATAAAGTTGACCTCTTATTTTATCTAATATTCGTGATGAAAATCCATCACTTTCTGACGTTTAGAAACAGTCGATAACTGGATTTGTGTTTTTTTTCGCATAATGTATCATTATATTTTAATTTGATTTTATAAAAAGGGGGCTACA
This sequence comes from Halesus radiatus, assembly GCA_022606495.2. NCBI lineage: Eukaryota > Metazoa > Arthropoda > Insecta > Trichoptera > Limnephilidae > Halesus > Halesus radiatus. The sequence continues at coordinate 365,473 of JAHDVE020002886.1, forward strand.
GGTATCGCTTCCAGAGTTGAGACCAGCACAGTATACGAGCGTACAGCAAGTTTCAAACTTGTTATTCGATTTCAGAAAAGAGAATTGCATTATTTTACATTCACTCCTGCGGGATGCTGTGTGCTTTTTTAAAGAAAGGGAAGAGAGAAAGTTCAGGGTGGGTAGAAATCTATCCCTCCCACTGCAGTGCAAGGCGATGGGTCGACAGAGTCCTCTAAGACTTCTTGATCTCCCTATACCGGCCTCTCCTTATCCGGCCTGCCACGCAGTTGGTGGATATACACATCAGCCGCCAAAACCTAGACAAACCTAACCCCATGAACCTTGGCACCCCTGCTAAGTCACCGACCGTAGCGAACCACTTGGGGTGATCTATGGCAGAGGCGTTGGTTATCCATTAAATGGATCTCGGGTCGGCGGTCCCTATACTGTAAAGTAATGTAATAATAAAAATAACTCAATAACTTTTCGAATCACCCCAAAACCTTTTTGACTATTCAAATTTGACGATCGTGTACACTTCTTGTGCATTTCTCATAAGTTCGTGTTATTTGGGTCAACTCTAATTGCGAGATCTATACGAGTGCTATTTATAGCAACCCCGACAAAACCCGATACAACCCTTCCTTTCTCTGGGCTTCGATTTACGTTCAATTGCAGCTTCATAGTATTTTTAATTCGGAGGGAGATTTCGGATGATACTAGATCTATAATACCTTCCTATGTAGTGATGTGTTCAAGGGGTGAGCTTTATTCCGTGATGGTGGGTTTCGTTGTAATTATATTACGCAGTCAACTGAATGACAACGAATTCCTTGATTAAGGTTAAATGAAACGTGATACGCGCTCACAGATCGCGGTAATTTAAATATAAAAAAAAAACTTTTAACAATAAATGCTTTTAAATATTAAGATGAATAATTTGTCGGCGAACGATAAATTTTAATAATTTCTTCAAAAGATTGGTATTCACTTTGTGGCGTCATTATTAATAAATTAATTAAAAATTACTTTGTGATCACCACTTCATTAATATATACATATCAACATGTTTCGAAAGCAAAGCTTTCCTCATCAGGAATATACAGAATACTCTATTGTAAGTTTATATCTCAAATACTTCAAGAAACTTATAATAATACCGTATACATTAGATTTACAATGATATATTGTATTTTTTTTTAAGTTTCTCGAGGGACTTGAGCTTTAAATATACAATAATAATTTTTTCAATTTCAAATTCCGTGTGTATATCCACCAACTAACAATTTATTTATTACATATATATGAACATTTGTTATCGGCTGACGTATTGCCCATCTCACTAGGTGTGAAACGCCTGTCTTGATATGACAATTTACAGGGGTGGTTGTTCAGCTAGGATATTTAGATGACAAAAAGATTAATAGATTACAGTTTAATTTTTAAAAATTCAAAAGTATACTAAATTAAAGACATGAAAATTTTTAAAAGCTGACATATTTATTGGAAGTGATGAATGATCTAACTTTTGGAGGAACTTTTGTTTTACGTATTTATAATATCACTAGGTAGGGAAATGAATAGCTTAATATCATTATTTAAAACTTCTTTGTCAATAAGAGGTTTTACACACTGGAATCTTATTTTTTTACATGTGTTGCTTAGTGCTCTAGTGCATGAATTTAAAATTCATTTCAAAACTCATTTCAATATTTAAAAGCATTACGTGCTTAAAGATTTTTTCATCCGTAATGCGTTATTTGTACGACATCTCTGAGCGCGTATTTCGTTTCGTTTAGCCTTAAAATTTTATTGTATTGATATTGGTTATTGTATCCTAGTTCTTTTAATAAGTGTGTTCTAGATTAAGAAAAAATGTTAGCATTTAAGCAAAGTCGAAATTATTGTAACTTGTAGGTAGGGTGCTTCTTGTATGATATTTTTTTGCTATATATTAAATGCGGCACATTTATAGAATATGATTAAAATAAACTTATTTTCGGTAAGATGGTCGAGCGGTTCCACAGAGCAAATCATATATAGAGATGCCCTAATACGCAAGGGGAAGAAACCAAAATAAGAGGAGCGAAGGACGTGCTAGAAATGCAGCCAAATTGAGTAAAACAGTAACTAAGTAAAAAGGTTCTGCTTGTTTACAAAAACCGAATATTTTACTGAGTATTTAGTTTGACCCTTTTCATAAATGTTTTGAAATTTGCTTACTTCAGTAAAAATCACGCGAAACAAACGTGGACGGCTGTGAACTAACTGGTTCCAAAACGGGTGTCACTTGATCATTGGCTGCAGCCGTAGAAATTATATTTAGGGCAAGTCTATTAATTCTGACGTCAGTGAGCGGTATAAAGCGTCAGATTCCCAATGCGGTGTCGCGGGGTCAATCTTCAGTCTATCGCCAGTTCTTCATCACTACACAAGCATCATTTTCCGCTTAATTATGATGGTAGTAGGAGAAATTCTAATATATTCAAGTTATTCGAAACATGGGATTATGTTTATACTTTGTTCAACTCTTTTAAATTTTATATATTTTTATGTGAGTCCCTTCTGCTCCCAACCGCCTGGAGCTGGTCAGACTACAGCATCCCAATTTGGGGTATGTTGTGAGGCTGAAGTTAGTAAGGAGGGAAAAGAGATGGGAGAGGAAGGTGGGGAAGTACGTGGCTAATCAGATCTAGTCACCAAACACGTCTAAGGCTATTTCTAGGGAAGTTGTAATTTTGAATGACGGTCTTTCACCAGAGCGATACTGAAAGTATCTACCACTCAGGACCATGCCGCAGATATACTACATATTATTTAAACGAATACGTTGTAAAATACACAAATTAATCAAATAAAATTTTCCGCGATTTGAACCCGCGACTTCCGGATTCATAGCCAATGATCGTAACCACCCAAATACGGGGGTTCTTCACTAACAGATGAATTAAACCCACGATGTATTTTTCCACTCAGCTACTAAATATTGTTCACCAACAAAAAAAACCTTTTCGTCAATAAATGTAAAAATTGTTGTGGTTAATAAAATTAATAAGAAATATTTTTTATAAACCACTTTTTAATGTATAAATATTAACATGTTTCGGTAGCGAAACTTCCCAACCAGGATAAACAGTTAATTTTTGTTTATGTTTGAAATTGTCTATTCTTAGATTACTATATTTATATGTTTATCATTTGTTTATCCTTGTCATTAATTCCTAGTATACTATGCATCCTGGTGAGGGAAGCTTCGCTTTCGAAACATGTTGATATTTATTTACATGCTAAACACAAAATATTTCTTATAAATTTTATTTTTTATTCAATTTAAATCGTAATGTTATAATTAAGTTCTGCGAGTATTTTTATTATTATTGTGCCAGCTATTTCGGCGTTCAAAGCCATATTCAAACTGTTATTGTTTATGCTTTAATTTGCGGTAGTACCTACCTCTAAAATTAGAATATTTTTCAAACATATTTATTTGTAAGATTGTATTCTAAGAAGCACCATCTTAACTTATTCTGTAAAACGTTCAATATAATGTCAATGTATTTTTAGCTGTATAATGAAAAATATCTTCCCCGGTAGTAGGTAATATTATACGTACTTAGTTCTAGATCCACGGTAGCGACACGTTATTATTATTACTCCCGAAGGGAAATTAAATAGCGCCGTTTGATTTTGCAAATAATCTGCTCAGTATAAGCTCCGCTGTGTGCCCGGTGGGGGGGGAGGGTGGTCTGTGTATACTCCCCTCGCCACCCGCCCACTCGCCCTCCCGCAGACGGATGACTAATCAAACACTCGGTAGATGAGTGCAAAGCGTCGTCTTTCAATTACTTTACCCTGGCGTCAGAAATAAGAAACTATTTGCGCGTTGATTGCTCATACAATTGATAATTATTAGACATAGGATTACATGCATTGCATATTTGCTAATTATTCATAATGGTTATTTGAGCCCTTTTGGTCGGTAGTGCATATTTAAGCATTTAGCACACAACTGCTGACCCTGTACAAAACGTAAGTGCGCTGCACTGTAGAATTTGGCAGCCACCTCTAATCGGGATTCCAAAATACCTGAAATTACCGTTGACTCTGTGCAGAAACGGGCGGTCCGTTTGGTAGATTCGTCTATCTTAACAAACGGAGTGCAATCTTTGGAGCACGGACGTCAGGTGGGAATGCTGTCCTTGTTCTACTGGTATTTTAATAGAAGATGCTCTGAGGAACTAGCGTGCACGGTTAACATTTGTACATGGTTGACACTTGTCACATTAGAACGGGTCGCTTCTACGACTAGTTCTCATGTTCAACAGCTCGGCTATGGAATGATCTGCCGGCCTCTGTGTTTCCTTCATCCTACAACATGGGTCTCTTCTTCCCAAGTTCACTCCTTCCTATCCTCTAAAAGACCCTCCATACAGCATCCCGTAAGATGATATAGACCTTAAGGGAAATATTTTCCCTCAGGGCCTCCTGTGTTAAGTTACTGTAAAAAAATTGAGCCTTTTTGGTCGTTGGTGCATATTTAAGCCTTTTTGGTCTTTAGTGAATATTTGAGCCTTTTTGGTCGTCAGTGCATATTTAAACCCTTTTTGGTCGTTAGTGCATATTTGAGCCTAATTTCGTCATTATTGCATATTTCGACCGTTTTATTACGGAAAATATAAGATGTCCAAATTATAGTGTCGATATTTTTGTCTTTTCTGCGGAAACAGGTTATTTTTGGAACTTGTTCCTTTTGATAATTAAAAAAAAGAGATTTGTAGTAAAGAAGGCGTATATTTTGACATTGTTGGTGCATATTTTGACAGTGGATTTAATCGAATGTTTAATAATTATATCAATAATGTATGTACTCGTATTTTTATTTCATAAATAAATACAATTTTTTCATAGCATAAAACAAGTTGATATTATTATTTTCCTTGTTTTTTTGTGATAAAAGTGGTTCCAAATATAAATCTACATAACCAGCCCACCAACCGCTGAAGCGATAAACCGATAGAAGGTTGTGAGCGTGTCCGTGTACCCAAAGTAAACTAACTAATTCTCGAATCTTGATATTGGCCGAAGAAAGTTCTATGAAATCGATCGATTTTTTTGATTTGTCTTTGTATGGGGCCAAGGTGTCAAAAAGACTTTTTTTTTCATTCAATACGGTATAGAACACACAAATTTAGAGATTATATTCCGTTTAATCCTGCCAACAAAAATAAATTGGGGTACTGAATGTACACGCCTCCACCTGCCACCTACATATTACTGCCCCGACAGGTCCATGAATATTTCAGTTCGACACCCCTGCAGCGTCTTCCTGATGGCCCATATTCCTCTCGCTAAGCTCTCTCGAGAATTGAACAAACTCATACATAGGCAAAGAGTCTGTGCTTCGCCGGTCCGTTGCACGGCCGGCGCTGGGACTGGGTGGTACTCAGCGTACAAGTTGGAGTATCGAGCGTCTATAAGCACGAACGACAGTCGATTGCCGCTAGTGTTGCCGCTAGTTACCACTCTGTTTATTCAGCTATGAAACATCCGAAGGAGGAACTACGTTCAACTTTTTTTTTACAATTACCACCGTCTTGTTGAGTCGAACGCTCACACAGATTCATTGATTGCTACACTCTGTTTAAATCTTGTTATTCAACTTTAGAAAAGAAGTTCCATCTTAATTAGGAACAAAAAAAAACCGTTTTTATTATTACCAAAGAACATACTGTAAAATCTTTTAGAATGTTCGATTTCGATGATTTTGTTTGGGCGTGTAGAGCGAATGAACGAAGAAAGGAGTGTAAAAAGAATATATGACGCGTGTGATGAAAGTGAATGGAAGAGGAAGCCGGGGACGCCCGAGGAAGACATGGCACGAACAAGTGAATCAAATACTTCAGTCGGGCCATGCCATGCCATAGAAAAGAATGTTTGAGACGATATATGAATGTGGACGAAGCAAGAAGTATATGCCAAGATCGAGTTGTTTGGCAGTCCGTCCTTTCTGCTTACCCCTGCGGTGAAACGGCGTGATGGTTAGTTAGTTAGTTAGATTTCGATGCATGTTTCCTTTGCTAAAAATAATCAGTATGCGTAAGCACGACAAAAGGCAGTTTCTCAGTGACGCTTTCCAAAGACATCGCTTTTTGGTTACCTTTTGTATAATCTCTAAATCATATGCGTTTTCCCAGATTTTAGATATGATTGAACTGGTCCATAATATTAGCCTTTTTTTAAATTATTTGCTAACAGACGTGATAATCTGTCAAAGACGCCATTCCAAATAATGCCACGGAAAAATGCCTGATGATTTGAAGAAATCTGCCTTTTTTAAATATTTTTTTTTGTTATCGATTTTATATAATACTAGCTGATGTCTGTGTACCCGGCCTTGCTAGAGATTTATTTTTATTTTTAATAAAGCTATGAAGTTGTGAATTCTTGCTTGTCATTTGGGTGCCATAATTGATTTGACAGCGAAAGTAATACCCTGTGACGACGGTTACTATCTCTTAATAAAGAAACATCTTTTGAATTTTTTTTATTTCATACCAAACTTTCTTTTTTTCAAAATATATCTAAATAATAAACTTCTTATGTAGGTACCTACTTGTGTTTTCCGTTTTTTAATATTCTGCCCAAACGAACCTTCTACTTTTGAATATGTAAGTTCCCGCAGGGGTAGGCATTCGCCCTTGAAGTGATTTTCCCACGAAAACGGCGCTATAGAAGTAATCCTATTATTATTATTATTATTATTATGTTTAAAAAAATTTAACCAGCCATGTTGTATTGAGGTTAGCCCATAGATACACCACTCTGGTTAGCCACAGATTACATATTTAAAAGAAGGTTTGTTTGGGTAGAATATTTTGAATATGAAAACACAAGTAGGTACCTAGTCCCTACTCAAGAACTTTGTTATACGTTTTGTAAAAAATAAATGTTTGGAATGAAATAAAATTTTCAAATTCCTCATTTGTTTAGAGATAGTAACTGTTGGCACAGGACGTTACTTTCACTGTCAAATCAATTATGGCACCCAAACGACAAGCAAGAATTCGCAACTCCATAACTTTATTCCAAAATAAAAAAAAATACTTCCCTGGCCATTGTCTTCATATTGAGTTCTGTGAGCTTGTTGAACTCCCGTCTGATAATATAACGCTGCTCATTCATCTTCTGGTATAGATGTACACTATACATATATCTGGGATAGGTCTACATCTAAATAACTTAGAATCTCTTGAAATAAATCAATCTTTAAAAAAAATTGAATAATTTTACTAAATGAGCGATTAGATTTTCGAGTAGCTCAATTTTAAATACGTTCCCCTTCTGCTCCTCTACTCCAGCAGCTATCTCTTACCTATCCTCCACCATAGTTGATGTTCCCTCCCCCTATTCTATGTTTCCTCACTTAACGTAATTCTGTTTTTAATTTAGAATGTATTTATACAGTCCCGAAGAAGGTTCAGGCTGAACGGAAACTGACCGGTTTATATTTTCAGTAAAGTGGTTTTAAATATGTTTTTATTCTAATTTAATTATTATAATACGCTCATGATTATGGGAAGTCGAAAGGAATATTATATATATATATATATGTGACTTACTAATTAATTACGCCTTGGCGTCATTGCCAGCAACTCCCGCCATTCGACCAGATCACCTCATGTAAGCTGATTTTCCATCTCCCCTTAATGTGTTGTTCAAGCCCTTGTTACATTTGCAATACCCGGTTAGAGATTTGAATCAGAAAGAGAGAAATTTTACGATAGAGTCATGTCTAGAATAGGACCTTTTACTAACTACTCGATTGTTCTTAGCCTACAATGTTTGTCCGACCTTACAATAAACTCTGAGAATGAAAGCACTTCACTGTACTCATTTAACGTAGAATTAGAGACGCCCTCAACCCAATTATAAGATTTCGATTGATCCACGACCCTGAACGATGAGAAGCTGATGCCACTGCTGATCTGAGCTAACCTAATGTCCGGAGCAGACTCCACATCTAAGAGGCCAACTCCAGGGTAAATCCTGCCGATGTAATTGTCTCCCATAACTTCCCCTTGTAACCTAACCTTCCTCCTCTCCCTCACTTTCTTTTTATAACACTGGCTTTCCAACTTAGGGGCTTTCTTCCAACCTAACCTTCCCCATCCGCATCCCTTTTCCTTCTTTTTATAACAATATTGTAAGCAGGGTGGGATAATATTTGGCGACACGATTCACTACTAAATATAGTAATGGTAATCAAAGAAAAATGGGAGATCTCGTTTGTGTAGACGTGGAGGTATTATATTATTCGTAGAGAAATGATTTCCCTACGAGCCTCCTGTATGAATATATACAAATTAATAAAAAATATGAATCCCTAATGCATATTATCATAGCTGAAGTACCCGGCGTTGCCGGGGGGTTTTAATAGTTTGGATTAAAGTTTTATAATCCTTAACTCGACCTCTACTCCTACCCCTACGCCTACTCCCTACCCATACCTAGTAATTTCCCTCTAATTTAGAACATCAACGGGGATGGTTTTTAGAAGTTTCATGAAGACAATCACCTTCCTTTTATCTTATAGCTGAAGTATGCAAAATTTTATGAAGCTAGTAATAAAACTGTATATTTTTATATAAAACAAACACACACCACCCGCCCGGGACATTCATCTTTATATAATAAAAGTAGAAGAAGACTAGCTGAAGTATCCGGCTTTGTCCAGGGTTATTAATAGCTTGGAGTAAAGTTTTTTAATCCCTAACTCTACCCCTACTCCTACCCCAGTAATTTTCCTCATATTTTGAACGTGAATTATGCAAAATGTCATCAAGAAGTTCCCAAAATTTGGGTTTAAGGGTGGGGAAGGGGAAGGTTTTTCGAAATATCATGTAGATATCTTCCTCTTGTTTTGGAGGTCAAGTGTTCAAATTTTCATCAAGCTAGGAATAAAACTGTAGATCTGTATACAAAACCAACACACACGGGACATTCTTTTTTATATAATAGAATACATATGTAAGAAGACAGATAATTAGGTAAGTATGATTAATGCATGATTTTGGAAAAACTGGTGTGTGTTCGCATATTTTCATATTGGACTATGGAGACATAGTCCAATATGAATATCCAATATGAATGAATGAATAGGTCCCTCTTTACTAAAAAAAATAAAAAAATAATTGCAACCTGTCCAAAATGCATGTGTCCAATATTGCTGTAATATCTCGGGACGCGAAAATATCTCGCCTTACCTTAATCGGCATAGGACACTGAGTATGTCGAACAGAAGGAATTTACATCAAATGTGTCAAATGTACAATTTGATGACTTCAAAGGTTCCTACCAATCTGTTTGATAAACTGCAGTAGTCCCGTGACTCTCATGCATACAATACAAGCCAAATAGACCATCTACTTGTTCTTCTCAGTCATCGAATCGCTGTATTTGAGGGTAGTTACAGCTATTCTTCAAAAAAAACAATGCGACAAAATACCACTAACTATTCGAAGATCGACATCACAGCAGTGCTTCAAGAAGTTCTGCAGCAAGTGGTTGATATCAGCTGCACAGCATCATAATAGATAAATAATGAAAGGAAGTGATTTTGCAAGTTTTTTTTAATATTTAAAAACGTTATTTATTTAAGTATTGAGATTTTATGTGACACATGTAACTTTATCTAATTTATTGAGCCACTGCTGAAAAGCAACTGTCTTCTCTTGAATTTGTTTTCATATTAGTATTAATAATTTTTTTTTCTTTTTTAAAAAGAAAGACAAATATTCCCTGGTTACGAATAACCTGACAATATTTGAAAATCTCCTACTACCATCACAGTAAGCGGAAGATATTGCTTGTATCGTGATGGAGGACTTAGCCAGCCGAGGAATTGAACTCACGACGCCTGGGCGAGGCCCAGACGCGATGCCAATTCAGCCACTGACCGGTCGATTTTTATAATATAAATTTGTTATTCAATATTTAATAATACTTTTTTATTAATTACTTACCTAATTTAATCAATTTTTGTTTATGTTTATAATTTGTCTATTGTGTTCTAATTTTTATCATTTGTACATACTTGACATTATTACTTTTAGTATTTCTCCTGATGAAGAAAGCATCGCTTTCGAAACGTGTAAATATCTTTATATTAGTAATGTGGTGAATACAACGTATATTATTTAATTCATTTATTTTTATTATTATTATTTCGATCTTCATGCTAAATAGTTTGATGCGAATATTACACCAGATGGTAGCTTTAATCGGTGATTTTTGTGAAGCGGAATAAGTTGTTCCTGACTTCACAGACAACCGCACAACATCGGGAACGGATACTTTTGTTAGTGATTTTATAAAAAAAATGTTTGCAATTTTTCTATTTTTAGATTTTACATATTTTTATTTTTTATTTTATTTAAGTGTGAGATATAATATAACTGTAAATGCATATAATTTCTATATGCACCGCTGTAAACCAGCTGCACTCCTGGCTCCGGAATCTATAGCTGAGCAGTGACCTTTTTCTCAATTACTAAAACTATGTAATATGATAAAATAACATGTGTAAATTAATTATTGACGAATAAAGGTTTTTATTATTATTATTTGCATTGCAGCAAGTATATCTAAATAAGCAGATGGGAAAATCTTCCAGATAGACAAATGGAAGATGAAATAACTGAGTTGAGGAACTCTCAGTATGCAGTATGCAAGTAGGGGTAGGTAATACAAGGTGTCATGAATCACTCCCAATCGTGAATAGGTAAATCAGGGAGCTATTTCAAACAGCCCGGTCACTGGGAGTACGAGCGTGTAGACAAGAATCTCCGATAAAACCTTTGAGCATTGTTCGTCCTCCCTGTTGGAGAATAAGCGCGTATGAGTCGAGCTTTGAGCCGTGGACCGTGAGGGAGGCGAGGGCTTTGTTCTCGGCTGAAGCTAACGACGCGCGACGTCTATGTTAACGTCACTGGCAGTCCAGTTAAGACTGCTTTACAAATTACTGAAAATGTTTTAACAATTACTCTTTCAGTAATTAAATATTTATTGAAAGTAAAGCGATAACTTCATTCGAAAGAAATTCACCATTGCATTAGGTACCAACTAGAAATGTTAATTATTTGTATTTGTTTTTATTTCGTAGAACTCAAATTAAAATAAATCAAATTTAATAATGTTATTTTTGAGTTCTGCAAGTATTTTAAGTTTCTATTATATATTCACCACTTCTCAGTATGTTCACATTATCAAAACAATATAAAACATTTAAATAAATCAATTAAGAAAACATTGTCATTTAAATGGGAGAAAACACATTACAAATGTAAAAACCTGACGGAATAAAAGAATTTTTATTATTTTCTAATTAAATTGTTTTTACTGAAAATAAATCATTATTTTTAAAAACCCATCCAAATTAGAATTGTGTGGGAGTAAATAGAATCATATATATAAGTCGTCACAGTGTGGATTAACCGCAGTTTGAAAATGGCCTTGAATGCCGATACAGCTGACACAAAAATAAACACTAAAAATACTTTCCGAACTTAATAATAATATTATTAAATTTGATCAACGTTTAACCAAAATAAAATGAAATGTTAATATAAGATTTAAATATGAACATCTCAAAATTCGTGACTATCATGAAAAAATGACATTCGATTGAATATTTTCATCTTATTTCCTTCCTTTTTTTCCAACTGGGTGTCAATCGAATCAAATGTCATTAGTTTCAATTAAATAGAGAGTATTTTTTCATTTTTTCCTTATTGTTATTATTAATGCTCATATCCATGTCTAAATCTAAAAATATGTAATATGCAATAACGCTGGATGAATTCTGAAATACAGAATTCAAAACGCCTGTGAATTACAAGTAGCTTACTGGGCATTGAGAAACACAAATGTATACCAAATGTGAAACATAAAATTCCTGAAATGTTTAAAGCATTACCGGAAAATTTAAAAAAGACACTGGGCTAGAAAATAAAAACAAGTCAGGTCATTCTGCCTCCGTAGAACATAAAGCAAATACCATAAAAGTATATCCACAACTACGTACCGCAAGTTACTTAATGTTAGAAATGATGAAAATATCTTAATATAATTATATAATCAAATAAATATTAAAAAAATGAGAAATTTCTTACATTCAAACTGAATATACTCAGTTTTGTAAGACGTGTATTAAATACAATTTTATAAAAATATATATGTATATAAAAAAGTGTTTTTTCTTAATTACACTACTGTAACATTTAATAGAAGTAGTTTTAAGAATTGCTTTGCATTATATTAGATTTTTGACTTCAGTTCCAAATGTGATTATTTTATTATTCATTAATTGATAAACTAAAGTTTTTAAGACAAGATTTTTGTGCATAGCGCAAAGGGTAACAATTATTTTTATAAACAATAATTATTAGCCTGAAACACTCATCCAAATTGAAAAACCCTTCCGACAAAAGATAAATGTCGCCGACAGGACTCGAGCCTGCACCCTTGTTTACAGGTGAAAATATAATAAAAACAGTAATTATTAAATGGAACACTTGTATATATTGATTAACTTGGCGGGTTTGCGATAAGCCGACGTAGCTCAACGTTAGAGCATCTGACCGCAGTCAGAAGGGTGCAGGTTCGAGTCCTGTCGGCGACATTTATCTTTTCTCGGAAGGTTTTTTCAATTTGGATGAGTGTTTCAGGCTAATAATTAGTTTATAAAAATAATTTTATTATTCAATGATATAACTTAATAACACTGTTTAATATGTACTCGAAAGACTGTTAATAATGCAAATAATAAAATTGAGGCCGTCAAATATTATTATTATTATTTTTATTGTATAATTATTTTATTATTTTTAATAAAGTATCTATACATAATTATGAAACTAGAAATATAAATAGAATAAGTTCACCACCTATGAATAAAATACATAGTCACAGAACTGCTTAATAATAATTGTAATATTTCTTTATTACAGAAGGTATGCAGGTGTAGTGCAATGCAGTACGTTCCGTCAGTGATAATAATACAAACAAATAAATAACAACAGATACGTAAAATAAGAGGAAGAAAAAAAAGATTACTTAGTAAAATATGCAAAATAAGTTCATTAACTAAGAGAATAATAGGAGAATAGAAGACTGAAGATGTATGATGAGATGCCTAAAGTGTGAAAAGTTGAGAAAGGAATTAGAAATGAATAAGTGTAATGCATGTATTAGTTTCCCTTGCAATATGAACTCAATCAATAAAAAATAAATAAATCAAGTTACAATACACGATGCTGAAATTCGTTTTGATACTTATTTTGTACATATGTTAGAAGGCTCCGTTGTACTTTGTACGTTACAAATGTAAATAGGAGATCAGATTTTTTTTTACAGTAGCTCCACACATGATGGCCTTGAGTGAAATAATTTCTTTCAAGGCCTATGTCATCTTTGGGGATGCAAATTCAAAATTGAGTTATCTATGAAACAGGCAGCGCAGCCGTTCCTCTTAAACCCATTCACTAAGATAATGGAGGGTATAAGACGGAATTTGGGCAGAGACGGGGGGGGTCGATGCTGGGAGTCCAGCGGTCGAGGTTGGAGATGGAGGGATTCGATTGATAAATACAAAAGATTGATTTGTTTATGGTATTGTACCTAATATGTAATAGCAAGCCACAGTGAAACATATTTTAATGAAGTCAGAAGTTTCAAAATTCAAAGCATTCTACGAAACAACTGTGTTCATAATTTCATCAAATGTACTTAACATAAATAAAAATAATAAGAAATATTTTGTGTACACCGCTGTTTAATATATAAATATCAACATGTTTCGGGAGTGAAGCTTCCCTCATCAGGATGCACAGTATACTAAGGAATAGACAAATAATAAACATAATATTGTAGGAATAAACAAATGTTAAATTGCAAACATAAACAAAAATTAATAATGAGTGATGAAAATAGGTAAGCAATGAATTGAAAATGTAAAAATAATTGTAAATTTTTTTTATAAAATACTAAACTATAAATTTATATTATAAATTATTTCAAAATTTACTTATTTTTCTTTATTTAATAAAAATTAAATCAAGAAAATAACAAGGCATAAAAAATTAAATTATCGTAGTTTTTATTATTAAATTTTAAATAAATAATATTCTGGATAAAGGTATTAAAGTGATATGAAATATTTTTTTATTAATTTTATTGATAATGACAATACAAAGTAATTATACATTTATTAAACAAAATACTTGACAATATTTGTTTTTATACTACCCTCTACATTATATACGAGTATGTTGTATTGTAACACGATGGAAATTATGATGAATGGAATTTACGTACCATAACTACTACGAAGGAAGTATTCTTAAAAGCATAGTTATGAAACCTTCATATTTCTTGTTTTTATAACTTATGTTCATGGAATGACTGGTAATCTTTGGATATCACTTCATAGTGTGCTAACTCAAGCAATACTACAAATGATTCAAATGTAAATTATATACGGATACTTAGCAAAAGCATAGTTATGAAACCTTCATATTTCTTGTTTTTATAACTTATGTTCATGGAATGACTGGTAATCTGTGGATATCACTTCAAGTTTGCTAACTCAAGCAATACTACAAATGATTCAAATGTAAATTATAAACGGATAGTTAGCAAAATGTATAAGGCATCAAAGTTCGATTTGACCTAGAAAGTTCAAGTAGACGATTAGTAGCATCTAGATCTGCTGACCTCAGAGTTAGCCGTCTATCGTTTAAGTCTTGTCGGATACATAGTTCAGATATATAGGCTGGCACCATTCCCCGCAATGCTTTGAAGGTCAGTAAGAAGATCTTGAACTCTATTATTTCAGAGCATCGAACGCAATGAAGACGTTCCCTTAAAAGTGGGGTTATATGACAATATTTAGATTCACCAAATATCATCCTCGCCGCAGCATTAAAAACGGACTAGATTCTATTGAATTGTTTTTGATAAAGGCATATGTACTATTACAATAGTCCAGACGTGAAACAACGAAGGAATTTATGAGTGATTTTGCTCCATCAGAGGGAAGTCATATGCTGATTGATTTTATCTGCCTGAAATGGAGAAAGGAAGAACTTACAACTTCCGAAAATTGTAATTCAGGAGAAAGACTATTGTCTATAGTGAAACCTAGAAACTTTATTTCTGTTGAATGGATTATATCTGAATTCTGAATATGTATTGGACTGGAGCCGAGGAGGCCTTGCCTTCCAGGAGAAGTTATCCAAGTGAATTCTGTCTTTTCCGGATTAAGTTTTAGTATATTGACAAACACCCAACTTGAAACCGTATTAATGAAGCTAACGAATAACTAAAAAAACAGTAATGTCAAGTATAGACAAATGATAAACATAGAACACAATAATGTAAGAATAGACAATTTATAAATATGAACAAAAATTAATTAAAGTACGTACGTAATTAATTAAAAAGGTTAATAAAAAATTATTATAAAACATTTAAAAACAAAATTTTATTAGAAATTTTAAAAAGGCAATTTGTTATTCAATGTTTTATAATATTTTTTTTATTAATTACTTTAATCGATTATTGTTTATGCTTATAAATTGTCTATTCTTACATTATCGTGTTCTATGTTTATCGTGTGTCTATATTATTTTTTATTATTCTGTATATTCCTGATGACGAAAGCATGGCTTTCGAAACATGTTGATATGTATACATTAATAAAGTGGTAATTACGAAGTAATTTTTAATTAATGTATTCATTATTTATTCATATCTATGCAATATTTAATGTCACATTGGAGTACTATGCGTTTTAAATACTTGTATTAAAAAAAAGCAGTTTGAAACATCCATTTACCTAATATATAATCATTTCAAAACTCTATACAGGCTCTGCGCAAAGTCTCTTTATCTTGCGTCACAATTATCCTTCCTAGGAAACTACATTAATTATTTTTTATGTTAGCAGATATTTGTTTCAACTAACGTATTGAACGAATCAGAACTTCTCTATTACAATGTACTAAAGCGAGTGTTACAAAGGGTGAATACTACCTCCCACATACCTTGAGAAGTGGTTGGGAGAATGTGCTCCCTATCAAGATCTATTCTACTTCTCCCTCCAGTAAATCACTACCAGGGGTGCGTCAAATTCTAGGATTAAAATGATTTTCCTAATCTGCAAACCCTACTTGTATGTAAAATGTGTTCAACCTGTATATATATAATAGAGGTAAAAGAAAAACAAGTAGTAAATATTTCCTAAGTTAATTTTTTTTCCACTTTTTATAAAATAGTCTAGCATTATGGGATTTGTGAGGCTGAACGTTTTAAAAATAAGAATATACTAAACATTTCCACAGCCGAGATTGAACCCAGATTAACTGCTTGAAATGCAACTATGCTGACCATTACACCACCAACTAGTTTAATAACTGCGGCATAAATTAATTATTAATCTATCGCACTTCGCAACCGAAATAATAATTGATGGCATTCCAAAAATATCGAATAGATAATGAGTTGACGGCCTCCATGGTCGAGGGGTAAGGCTCTCGATTACGATCCTAGGGTCGCGGGTTCAAATCCAGGCGTATTTTATTTAATTAATTTATGTTGTTTCACAATTAATTAATTAAAAATAATGTATGGTATATTTGTGCATGTTCCTGAGTGGAAGATACTCTCAGTATCGCCCGGGTGAAAGACCGCCATTCAGAATTGAAACGTTGCTTGAAATGGCTTTTAGCTGTATTTGGTGACCAGGGGCGCTAAGATTCCTTACGTTTTTCCTTAGGGTTAAAGACTTCTTGATAAACTGCGGAATTTCAGTGAAACATAGTAAAAAGATCCTAAATAGAGATATTTAGAAAACACAAATTGATGAAATATCTTCAAGTGACATAAGATTTTGAACTAAAACTTTTAAAAACAATTACATTATATTATAATTCATTTTAATACATTTTTATTTTATTTAAATGATAATATCATAAATAAGCCTTTTAACGATCAATCACGTTTTATAAAAGGGTACCTACCTCATTAGATAGTAATGACCTTTTCTTGTCTCTAGTTCTAAAAGTGACATTTGAATTTGTGCCGACCGAAGATGTGGGTCATTCCACTTATTTTAAAAATTCGGTTCCAATTCCGAGTTTAGCTAAATGGACTCGATTCCTCGGACTCAGTCTTCATTAATTTCGGTCCGCTTAGGTTCGCCGTTCCGGAATCAAAATCGTTCATATTACAATAATGAATAGGGACGCCTTTCGTTTCCGACTCCAATCCAAAATCTTTGCCGTTCCTTGAGTGTGAGTTCGTAACGAGTGAATCCGGATTTGCGAACTCGGAGTGAGTCTACCGCCTTCGGAATCGAATTCATTGGACTCGGTCAGTCGTAACGACTCTCTTCAATGCCTCTTAACGTGAATTGTCCAAAATGTCAACATCTAATTATGTTTAAAGCAAATAATAAAGTAATTGGTAACATACTTAATATTTAGTTTTTCTCTTGTTAAAACATCGCAAATATTGAGATTCTTATTAATTGTTTTTGTGTTTAATTCGTAGAACTCCATTTAATTTTTTTTTAAATTTAATATAAATCAAATTTAATAATCTTATTATCAAGTATTTTTAGTTAAATAATAACATTATTAGATTTGATTTACAATAAATTTTTAATAAATTGATATTTTTGCGAATGTCGTTGGCTGAATTCAGATGATAGCTGTCATCCAATAGAACCGGAACCGCAGTTAAGTAAGAAGGCTTTAACCCTAAGGAAAAAGTTAAGGAATCTTCCTAAAAAAACGGGAATAGCGCCCTAGATCTAAATAGCCATGTATTTCACCACCTTCCTCTTCGCCTTCTCCTTTCCCTCCCCACTACCTTCAGCTTCACAACATTCCCCAATTGTGGATGCCATATTCTCACTGGATCCAGGCGGTTTGGAGCAGTTGGGACTCTTGTGCGGTATCATAAAGGATAATAAAAAAGTTGCGGTCTTGGTAGGATTGAAGTTATGCTTGCGAAATGCCTTAATTAACACCTCGACTCCGGTGATGGGTCTGATTTGACCCAGTGTTTTTTAAATAAAAGATTTTGCCGCAAATATTTCGTTTAGGCTAATTTCCTCTTGTCTATTCTTTTATCAAATATTTACCCACATCTCGACTCAAAAATGATTAAAATCGGACACGTTTTAAATAAGTTATTAGAATAATTGTTTATAAAAACACGCAAAAACTCTATCTCTTCTCATTTGAATTTGAGCAGCCGACGAAACAGTATATCTCTCGCTCTATCCTTCCGTCTTTGTCCCTCGCAGTCCTTAACACGCAGATGTTGTCAACCATTCGGGCACATTTCTAGTATGGTGATTATATTTTTATAACTTTGTTTTAATTTTTTTTTATTTCGTACCATACTAACGCAATGGCAAGGCAACATTATTTAGCTGATAATGAGATTGAAAAGCTACTTAACAGTGAGATCAGTGATGATGGCGACTTGGAATTCGAAGCATTGGATCCAGAATTTGAAAGTGATCCGGAAGACATATTACTAGAGGAAATATCTGAAAGTGAAAATGGAAGTGATAATGCAGTTAGTGTAGGAAATCTGAGTGAATCCGTTGCAGATCAACTTGTCAAATTCCGGATTCCTTTAATTTTTTAATGAAAATTGTTCATTTAAATTTGTTTTGTTGAAAAATAAAAGTTTTAGTATTTTTTAACTAAAATGTATGTCATTCAATGTTTTTAATTCTGACAAATAAATGTGTGGAAAATTAAATACTCAAATAAGAACGCCATTATATAATATTTTCTAATATTTGCATAAGCAATCATCATATAATATGGCTATAAATTTAATTTATTTTCTTTTTACACATCTTTCTATTAGAGGTACAGCCACAAGGAAGAATTAAATAAGTGATTTTATTTCTGGTATTTTAAATCATACATGATATACTCGTAAATGCACACCATCGATTTCCCGAAAATGTTAATAAATATACAATCAAAAATAATAAAAAATGTTCGCTTCCACTGACTTCCTGGGGCGAGTCCTTTACCCCCTCCCGCACTGCTCTCCTCATTCCGCTGACCGTCGGCAGCGGTTGTCTCCAGACGCTACCGATTTAGTTGTTGTTTAGCTCTCGCGCGTTATCCCCGCGCTGCTGCATATCGAAGAACCGCCACATTTACGGAATACTAATTTCTAAAATATCTATCTTTATACAAGAAACACAAGGGATATGTTATGAGTTTATGAGGAATTACATAATATCATATAAAAGTAAGGATATGAACGAAAAATGCATAAAAAAGCCTTTTATTTTCATCATTTCAGCCGGGTCAATCTGGACCCACCATCGCCGAATGTGTTTTATTTTGAACCTCCGGGTATTACGTGTTAATAAGTGCGTTGAACATTCCGAGAAAGATCAATGAAAGACAAAGCAGATAAAGATTCCTAACTCCTCCGATAACTACGAGTATATTACTACTACCCACGACACAGAATCATTCTGGGCTGTACCCTGCAGAGTGAATTTTGTGCTTATGATAACAAATTTCCAAAAGCAGAAGGCACCAGAAAAGAATAACGTATTCCACTAATTATTCAGTTATACGACTGTTTGAATCGTACCTACCCTTTTGGAGAATCTGGCAAGTCCTTGTGAATGAAAACACCCAACAGAACTCTTTCAAGCTATCTCGAACAACGCCAAAACATCGAAGTTAGTAAAGTAATGCTTTTATTGGGTTGTTTTGGCGTCGTCCCTTTCCTAGCAACTGGGCAGAGTTAACTCATACGGTCACTGTTTTCATTAGCATCGTTTAGTGAGACAGCTCTCCCCACCTCCTTATCTTCGGCCTTGCTCAGATAAACAGGAATACATCGCATCCCACACCCTGGCCAACCTGGCCTCGGCGCTCAGTGCTGCGATCCCATACAAGGCTAGAGAGAAAATTAATTTATAAAATAAATTTATAATGATGACACAAATAATTAACATTACAACAGATACACACGATGGCTAATGCATGGCGCTCATTAGCAAATAATAATAATAATCCGTGGTTTATTTGGGATGTGTTAATATTATCTTCTTCAGTGATTAAAATAATAATGTGTTTATTTTAGCTGAACGGTGAGTGCAATATTCTGTCTGCCATATAAAATAATACATTTAAAACAATTACATGATGTGGAAATAGAATACAAAAAATAAAAATTAAAAGATGAACATATTTATCACTAGCGTGATTTAAGGAAATTCTCCATCTATGATGTAGGGGTGCGACCTGCCACTGGGCGACGGCCTGGACAAGGGTGTTTTCCGATCTCCAGTAGCCCTGACTCGTCCCGGCTACTGTGTAGCTCATCAAAGCAACGAACCCATACACCCTTCCCTTTGCGAACATCTGTGAGGCGCTGCATCACCAAGGGAGGCATCACCAAACAGCGCCCTGTAAGTGTGGTTATATTGTACTATCAGAACTAATTTATGAAAACCATTTCTCAGAAATAATCACAGAAAACAATGAACAAGGTCATTAGACACAAGGCGTTTTCTATAATTGGAAAAACGCAACCTCACATACACAAAGCCTAAAAAGCGAAAATTATCGTGCCAAAATAATGTACATTCCTTGGTTAACTAAGATTCTCGACACAAATACAAAACATTTTTGTATTTACTACTGATGCTCAGTCACACTCTGAGCTATGCAAAACAACTGCTAGAGGTTTTTTTATACCTAGCCATCTATGAGATCGCAGCACTGTGCGTATCTCCCAACGAGCGGCTTCGGGCCATTAAATCGTACCTACGTAATAAAAGTAGAAGGTTCGTTGGGCATCGCATTACCCCTGTAACTGTATCTACCTAGTCTGAATCGTCTGATTTTTTCTATGTCAGATCGTGACGTTTATTATATATTTCGTCGACTGAAGAAAGTAACATTTCTCATATCCAACAAATAATGCAATAATAACAATAATAATTGGATGACTTATATAGCGCCGTTCTTGTATACAAACAGATACAGAAACATACTTACCTGCACCTAGCAGGTCACTCCAGATTAACACGTTAATTTATAAAGTTTTACCTTAAGAAGATATAATTTTGCACGCACAGGACACAATATTAGAAAACACTGCACATTGGATATTGTAATTATTGTTTAAAATCTATTTGTCATTGATATTATATTTATTAGAAGGTTATTGGCAAAAGAAGAGTAGGTATTTATTTGAAATTTTTTTAGTGTGTCAGAATTCAGGGCCAGAGAACAGATTTTTTAATTTTTTATTATATACATTTACAAATATTTATAGCTATTTACAATGTCGCGGACTATGAAAAGTTTCAAATTTTTCTGTTAATGATTTCATGTAGGTACTGGCCGGCTAGCTTCGCTGTGTAAATTGGGTTTGCAACTGTACCATTTTAAGGCTGATGTAAGCGTAATGGGTAAGATTAAGAAAGGGACGCTTAGGTGGTTTAGGAATATAGAGCAAATGAACGAAGAAAGGAATGATCCGAATGTGAATTGAATAAGAATTCGGGGATGCCCTAGGAAGACATGGCACGATCAAGTGAATCAAATTCTTGAGTCGGGCGGTCTCAGAAGTCAGAATAACAGAAAATAATGTATGAGACGATGAATGGATGGAAATGAAGCAAGAAGTGTATCCCAGGATCGATATTTTTAGCGGTCCGTCCTCTTTGCCTGCCCCTGCGAGAAAACGGCGTTATGGTTAGTCAGTTAGTTACATATTTCTAATGCTTAAAATATTGTAATATCTCAAAAAGATTTAGGTACTATTATATAAAACCCCCCTGGTCATCTAAATACACAATAAAATAAAATAATTTCGACAATTAAGGTAAAATCAAATTGTGTCACATTTTGTCAATTTTTTCATCATTTTCAAATAAATGATTAAGAGATATTTCGTAAAAACCACTATTTAAGTATCAACGTTTCAAAACCAATGTTTCCCTCGTCAGGATACAAAGTGCGCAAAGATGACGAACCATTGGGTGCGACACATGTTGACATTTATTTATTGAATGCGAAATAACTCTTCAATAGATATGTAATTATTTTGTGGCATCATTATTAATAAATTCATAAAAAGTACTTTGTTTACACCACTGTTTTTAATATATAAATATCAAAATGTTTCTAAAAAGAAACTTTCCTCATCAGGATACAGTCTACAGATACAGATACATGGTCTCCTTGATTGTATATCTCCTTGATAGCTGGTGGTATCTATAAAATTATTTAAATCCTACTATTGTACATAAGTATTACATATAACACTAGCATTATATTTTATATAAGTCTATACTCACTGTAACAAAACTGTACTACTGTTTTTCTATTTTTTTTATTTTATTTAATCATTGAAGAAGATAATATTAACACATCCCAAATGAACCACGAAACCGAAAAAACAACAAAAAATAAAAAGATTTCAGTCGAACCTGGGACTCGAACCCAGGACCTCTACCTATCCGGGGTAACCGCTTAACCAACTTAGTTAATGAGACCAGTTCAATTTACGCCATTTACACCGATATCATACTTCAAGTTCAAGACTTGTTAATATTATCCTCCATTTTTAAATCCCATATTATTGGCTGCTATCCTTATGATGATCGCAAAGTTCTACCCGAACACAATTGCAATCGGAATAGAGTCTCGGATATACCTACCCGATTTTTATTCATATTCATTCATATATTTTTATTTTCTGTTGTTTTTTCGGTGTCGTGGTTCATTTGGGATGTGTTAATATTATCTTCTTCAATGATTAAATATTACAACGAGGTTTACAAACTTGAATAAGTTATAAAAAATAAATTGAGTTTATTTTATTTATTATTTATCAATTTGGTTAATACTTTCTACGTTTTGATACTTTTACAATATTATTTAAATCGGTATTATGTAATGGGAAGTTATTATCTCTATAATAATAGTGTTATGCTGATTTCATATTTTTTTCTAACTTTTTTTCATTGACCACAAGATGCATGCACCTGTATTGTTCTATTATTGCGCTACATTTGTACGATGATTGTTATTTATTGCTGTATTACATAATACATGTTGAACTAAACTCCTGCTGACAAGCTACTTGC
The DNA here is from genome assembly GCA_022606495.2 of Halesus radiatus. NCBI lineage: Eukaryota > Metazoa > Arthropoda > Insecta > Trichoptera > Limnephilidae > Halesus > Halesus radiatus. Next base: position 388,670 of record JAHDVE020002886.1, read on the forward strand.
AGTGGCTTAGCGGGTACAAGTTCCCATTGTATGTAATAAATATCAGACAATATTTTATTTTTTTAAATTGTATTTTCCGTCCTGATAAGGAAAGTATACACATGTTAATATTTATATACTAAAAACAGTGGTTCAAACAAAGTACTTCTTATTAAATTATAAACTTTTAGTCATTTTACATTAAGCTAGCTGATGTCTACCCGGCCTTGCTCGGGATTTTTCACTTGTCATTAGGGCGTCATAATTGATTTGACAGCGAAAGTAAGTATCTCCAAATAAAGATTTGAATATTTTGTTTCATTCCAAACGTATATATTTTTTTAAATATATCTAAATCATAAAGTTCTTAAGTAGGTACCTACTCGTGTTTTCCATTTTAAAAATATTCTACCCAAATAAAAAATCTTCTTTTGAATATGCAATCTGTGGCTAACCAGAGTGTTATATCTAGGGCTAACCTAAATAAAACATGGCGGGTTCAATGTTTTTCATACTGTTTTTAAAACGTTATAGCAAGAGTTTTAGATATTGGATTTCATTCAAACTATTTTCTAAACCTTCCCGGCACTAATAAAAATAATCTGTGCTGTTTTCAGCGAAACCGGTGCAGTGGTTTTCGAGAAAATCGAGGACAAACAAACTTACATTGATTTTTATATATATAGATTTAATTAATTTTCTGATGATATCATTTCAAACTTTGCAATGAGAATATCATTCTAAATTTTGGACCAGCAACCGCCCACCATATAATATGTCCATGCTTTGAAGCTCTCGTGGATGACGTCACCGTAGTAGGTAGGTATTTACTTGAGCGAGGAAAAGTCAAAAGATATGTTCGTTGAATATCATCTGAGGGAGTATTTAGGTTGTAGATTTTCCCGCCGCTCACAGTTCAGCATACCTACCATGAGGTACTCCATCTGAGGGGTGGGTGGGTAGGTATGTAAATATTACTCGCGCTACCGATTCATGGCTCAACATGACATACTCCATCTGATATGTAGATATCACTGGTGACTTATGATGGCTTAACATATCTTTCTTGAGATACTATATCTAATAGGGTATTTAGATGTTATGGCCGATCGCTCAAAACCCAACATGCCTACCGTGAGATACTTCATTTGAGGGTTAAGTGGACCCGTGACTCACAATACAGCATGTCAGATAGGCACTTTATTTGGGTGGTTTTTAGATTATTTTACTTATGAATGATTGCACAGTATGCCAACCTTGAGATACGCCATCTGAGGGGTATGCAGATATTACCGGTGGCTCAGAGTTTAGCGTGCCTACCTTGAGATACTCCATCAGAAGGAATATAGATATTACCGTGGCTCCTGATTCAACATGCTTTCCTTGAGATACTACATGTGAGGGAAATTATACCCGTGGCTCACGTTTTCAACATGTACACGATTCATAGATAATATCACGTGGTTCAACAAGTAATAGTTGTGGGTCAGCGAATCTAAAATATTAAGATCCTCCGTCTGAGGGATGAAATAACAGACTTGCCATAAGTACCATTTCGACTGTGGGAGGCAAAGGTCACGTGACACCCATTTTGGCAAAAGTCTAGTTAACTGTCGTCCACTTTAGTTTCGCGCGATTTCGACAGCGAACTAAGTATTCGGTATTTTTAATCAAGCCGAACCTTTATTTACTTATTTGCTGTTTTCCTTAAATTGGAGACACGCCTACCTTGTTCCTCGCCCCCTTATTTTGGTTTCTTCCCCTTGCGTGTTAGGGCATCTCCATGTATTATTTGCTCTGTGGTACAAAATAGGCAATAGGTTCTTTTAGTTATTTAAGGAAGGCAAAAGGTGATTTCTACCCAGTATTCCTACTGCTCGAAGTCCCTAGTGTACATATGGTGTTATGTCGTATTTTCCAAGGCAATCGTCTGGAAATTGGTAGGTATACGAGTACAAGCTGACAAATTAAGATTATAGGAGTTAGTTTTTGATGACTGATACCTTTTACAAAGTGCAGCATATATTATAATAAAATTATAATTACAATAATAATAATAATGTTTTATTACCTTATTTCTTATAACAAAATAACTAATAATGATATCCTCACTGAGATTTGCCGTGCTGACGATTTCATTTACAAAATATTAAATTACATTATTTTTAATTGATTTGCTTGATGAACAAAATGAAAATACTTCTAAGGTGGGGTGTTTTAATTGAAGTTTAGTTGTTTCGGTGTTAGTCTGTATTTGGCGTCAATATATTTTCTATTTCGTATCTCCCTACGTAATGTATCCAGTGTATTATTTGATTTTTAAATTTATTATGCTTTTTGTGATATTTAAGGGATAGTGAGATTTCGTCGTATAGTTTATAACCATAGTATAAGAAGTTTTTTTGTCGAAATGTTGTGTTTGTGGTTCCTCGTTGCATGTGTTTTTGACACTTGAGATCTAGTATTTCTTTTGTTATTTCGTGTTTTTTTTTATATTTATGAATGTAAAGTAGTATTGTTCTAGAGTATAATTGTTATATTGACATTCTTATGGGGAATTTAAATATAATGTTCATGATAGCTTTTTGTGTTCCAATGAGTAAATGAAGAATATTATCATTAGCACTGCCCCATCCGACAATACCATATTCTAATAGTGATTGGCAGAGAGCCATGTAGATCTTAAGCAAATCTTTTGTACTGGGGATATTCCGAATTGTTTTTAAAAAGTTATTTATTTATTTTTTAAATTAAATAAATAATGTGGTCAGTCCACTTTAAATTGTGATCAATTTTTACGCCTAGATACGTTATGTGGTTAATATTTTCCAATAATAGACAATTACATTGACCATTTAAGTATGGTAAGCTATGAGTTTTTAAGTTAATATTAGTTTCTGAGTTTTTGGTATTGTTTACTTTAAAAGTGATGGATTGTCACTCAAAAATAGCCCTAAACATCGCTTTGCAGGTTGCTAACTCAAGCAATACTACAAATGATTCATCTGTGATTTCTATACGGGTAGTAATAAATATACAAATTTTCAAAAGATAAAATCCACAAACGGTATTTTTTTAATTATAAATTAAAATATTAAATATGATAAATTTGAGAAAGAGTGAAAATTTTGTATTTCATACAGAATTCAACAGATTTCAATTTGAGGAATTTTTTTCATTTTCGAATTACCCATTTTTTATCAATAATTTACAGTTTTTTTTAGTTTTTTTTTATGTTTTCACAAAAGTCCCAGCTGCTCCCAACCATTTGAAGCCAGTGTGATTATGGCACCCCCAATTGGGGTATATTACGAGGCTGAAGGTATAGAGAAGGGGAAAGAGATGGAGGAGAGGAAGATTGAAAAGTACCTGGCTATTCAGATCTGGTCACCAAACACGGCTAAAGCCATTTCAAGCAACGTTTCGATTCTGAATGGTGGTCTTTCACCAGGGCGATACTGACAGTATCTACCACTATGGGACGTGCCGCAAACTACATATTATTTTTAACGAATAAATTGTGAAATAAAAAATTTTATCAAATAAAATTTACTTGCGCACGCCGGGATTTGAAACCGCGACCTCCGGATTCGTAGCCAAGGATCGTAACCACTCAACCACGGAGACCGTCAAAGATACACAGATTCACAGATACATCATTCGTAGTATTTCGTTTGTTAGCAACTGCTAAGTGTGTATTATTTAGTGCTGGTCGTTAATTCAGCGGAACAGAGTGGCATGTCCAATACTCCAGGCCATATAAAAAAGAATTAATATAAAATAAAAAAAGAAATAACATGATGACATAAAACAGTAATAAAAAATGAAAGGAAGTGGATATATGTGAACCTTATCAATATTCCGCTTCTCTAAATGGGGATGAATTGAAGCTTGGGTTCTGAATAAAAAACAGATTGTTGTGGAGAATCCAGGAACAGCAAATTACAAAAATATTTACATCTTCCAAATAATGTAATACCTACCTACCACTAACTAACATGCAATGATACCTCTGTTTTCCATAAAATTGTTATTTTTATAGCAGAAAACTAAAGCTGACCGTCTCGTGGTTGAGTGGTTACGATCCTCAGCTACGAATCCGAAAGTCGCGGGATCACACGAATTTTATTTGATTAATTTGTGTTATTCAACAATTTATTTATTTGAAATAATATATATGTAGTTTATTTGTCAGTATCGCTCTGGTAAAAGACCGCCATTCAGAATAGAAACGTAGCTTTAAATGGCTTCAGTCGTGTTTGGTGACCAGATTTGAATAGCCAGGAATTTCCTGTCCCCATTACCTTACTAGCCTCATAACATACCCCAATTGGCGATGCCATAATTTAACTGGCTCCAAATGTTTGGGAGCAGTTGGGACACTTGCGCTGTGCTTAAATTTAAAAAAAAAAATTTAAACAAAAGAAGGGTTTATTTTTTTATGGTACATTTACTATCTAAATCCGACATCTTTTCGGCTATAAAAAAATGACACGAAATGTACAAGCCGCTGCTTATTTCATAATAAATCCGAAGTTATAAATAGAAGTGTTTCTAAGTTTAGGGCACGATCCAGTAATTTCTTTGACATACTTTAGAAATGCTACTACATCTGCTTACCTACCCCACCCCCTCACCACCCACTGGAGGCACTCCCGGAGCACCAACTGACGCAGCAAAGAATCGTGACAGTAGAAAAGTACTAAAATCGCACCTTCTCCGCTTTCTTCTAACTTCCATTCTGTTCTAGAAATTCATATTACAATCTTGTTACAGCGGTTCATTTTTTTTATATTATCCACGTATTTCAATACAAATACATTTTATCAAATGTGTCTAGGCGTCAGCCGTAACCAAATTACCACTGTGCTTTAGGGCGAAACAAAAATCGATCAAACGTTGAAACGGGCCGAGAATCGAAAATTCTCAAAATGCAGCACGATTCGGAAAAGTTGTGCTTATACAGGGTGGATCAGCAAGTACCCGACAAACTTTAACCAGCGATTCCTGATATTATTATTGAAGAAAAAAATGTCAATATAATTTTGCTGTCCGATTACATTTTTTTCAATTAAAAACAACAATAAAAAAAACTATTTTTCCGTCACACATCGCCACCGGGTAAAATTTAAACATCCCGCGATACGTAGTACTTTCAGCAGCACCTTACAGACGATGCAAGTGATCCGTTATGAAGTGTGGCAGTGTGATCAGTGGCGATAGAAAAATGTTTATTTTGTTTATAATCGAAAAAAAAATTGCAATGGACAGCAAAATGACACCTACATTTTTTACTCAAAATATGCTCGGGAATCGCTGGTTAATAATGTATGTCGGGTACATGCTGATATACACTATATATTGAAGTAAGTAGTTACTTTTTAAATAAGAATGTGTAATTAAAAGACGTTCCGCTGCAAAGAGACAAACCGCCGGGGGGGTTGCTATTCACAAGTCGCGCCAAACTGTTGATTCGGCCAATGAAGCCTCCCCCCGAAGCCTCCGACCAATGGGGTGCGCCCGCCGGAGCCTTATAAGGCTGTGCGGACAGGAACCCCGGTAGATACTCTCGGTCCTCCCAGCCAAGCTGGTCTCCGCGCAATTCCGTCCCTCTGCCATCAGCACATAATCGTGATTTTATCTCGTTTCGAGTGAATTAAATATTTCATCGAGCATTTTGATAAGGTAAGTGATTTGCTTTTACGATAGGAAATTTTCCTGCATACATGGTATATAATTAAATAATGTCAAACACGATGATGATTTTCTTTTACATATACTCGTAAGTAGCAGATTATTTATAATTGTATCTATAAATAATTTTTATAATTCGATCGTTTTTTTCCTAAGGCGTATAGAGATAACTCTTATTTTGCTAACTAAATACCATTTATTTTTTATTTCAATTTAAACGATTTTTTTAATTTCATCGTGTGTTTCTTAGTAAAAACCTACCTTTTCAATTGAAATATAGACGTAAAACATTTGGCCTTTCTGAATAATAATTGTTTTAATTTTTATTAAATGTTATAATTATTTCCTTTTCTTCTACGCCACCAACAAAATAGTTTGTATTTATAACAAATTCGTATGTTTAATTAATATTTTTACGGGATTATTAAAATTTTATTGTATTGTTTATTTTCTATATAAGACGTAAAACCTAGTAAATGAATTAGAAATATCTTAGGATCATAGATCGAATTTATCTAGAGATCAACAAACGAACTAATGATCGTAATGTAACGTTTTTAAATAAAATTATAAAAATTATCTGTACATCACAACCTTCACAAAATGAAAACAATAAGTCTTCGCAATGTGGCCTTACTACAGTTTTAAAATGGCTTTGAATGCCGAAACAACTGTCTCAGTAATAAAAACTAAACCTCTCGCAAAACTTAATAACAACATTATTAAATTTATTAAGATTTGTATTCACTTTGTGGCGTCATTATTAATATATTAATTATAAAATTATTTTGTACTCACCACTTTATTAATATACACAGATATCAACATGTTTCTTCACCGAGAATATTTAGAATAATAAAAAAAAAAATTCATTTGTCTATACTATATCTTATTATTTTTTAGTATTCTATATATTCCCGGTGAAGAAAGCATCGCTTTAGAAATATGTTGATATCTGTGTATAATAAGTTATATGATTTAATTTTAAAAAAAAATAATAATAAATTGGAATTCTACGAATTAAACACAAGAATAATAAAATTTATTGAAAAGAAATGCTTCAATGTGTTAAAAAATCTATATCAGAGGGATTTTGTATCGAATACTATCTATTATTCCTATATTTTGCTTTTGCCTTTTGCCGGTCTTATTATTTTTTGGAAATAAGTTTAGCTACCTACTCGTATTTTGAAAAGAAATAGTGAAACAGTGTTACTTTCAATATGCAATTAAAACATATTCGTACCTTGTATGGTTATCATAGAGTCGGAATTTATTAGTTGCAATTCGTTTTACAAATAAATCTTATAAGCTATTAGGTAAGTATTACAAATTGCACTATGAAATAGTCATATTTAAATATTTTTAACTGGTTATTTGTCCGTTAAAAATAACGGAATATAACATGATTTGACAAGGTGAAAACCGAGAAATTTGTTCCTACAAAAAATATGACATAATTCAAATATTTCAAATATAGAACGATTGAAAAAAAATGTCTTGTGACATATATTATAGGTAGGTACTTTGTCCCTTCTATGAGTGTGAAAACGTATTTTTTAGAGTGTGGTAATGTTTACAATACGTACTTCAATTCCAATTACGACAATGTCACACGAGCACTAGGAAATAATATTTATTTATCATTCACGACCTACTAACGTCATTGGCATTAATTGATTTTGTTTAATTTTAAATTCGATGTTTTACAAACGGGTACTCATTGTGATTTCACAGATTTGGAGCAGTGTCTACTTATTGTGGTAGGCATCATGTAATTCACCAATAATTTTTAAAAATTTAATATATTATCTACTTTTATTAATTGTATTCATTTTAATTTGAAGAACTCCATTTTAATTTAAATAATATAATTTAGTATAGTCATACAGGAAAAAACTTAATTAAAAAAATTAATTTGGAAACACCTAAAAACCCATTTTAATCGCCATTTTAATAACTGTCAGTTTACTCGGAAATTAATAAATTCAATGGTAATAAAAATGAAAACATTTTAAGAGTTTCGTTATAAGTACCTATATAGAAATAATATAAATAGATCGTATGTAAGTGGCGTCACCGCAGTTTGATAATGCCTTCGCAAGGCGAAACAGTTGTCACGCGTAATATTAATAAATAGCTTGCAGATTAAAAAAAAATCGTTTTTTTAACTAAATAGTAACAATTTCTACACTAATTATTAAAAATTTCATATCTCAAATTATTATGTGCTTACATATGTTGAAAACATAAATAGTTCTTAATGCAACATAGTTACATAAAGATTCAAATAAAAAATAAAAAATCAGTTTGACATAAACTATTGTAAAAAAAAATTACAATAAATAATCAACTTAATAATATAATATTTAGTTATAATTTAGAGTGCAGCTACCTGCTAAAAATTCAATACAAAAATATATAATCCTTCTGTTTGCGTCGGGAGCAACGTGCAGTTTGACATAAAGTATTGTAAAAAAATTATATTACAATAAATAATCAACTTAATAGTATAATATCTAGTTATAATTTAGAGTGTAGCTACCTGCTAAAGATTTAACAAAAAAGATATAATCCTTCTGTTTGCGTCGGGAGCAAAGTGCAGTTTGAAATAAAGTATTGGAAAAAATGTAATATTACAATAAATAATTAACTTAATAGAATAATATTTAGTTATAATTTGGAGTGTAGCTACCTGCTAATGATTCAACATTAGTTTTTACAATAGTTGTATAAAGCAGCTCCTGTGAAACATTGGTGAGTCGCTTCATTGACCCAACACACGATCTTTTGATATATGTTATATTAAAAATAAGCAACTTATAGGAATCAAACAAAACACAATTTACAAATAAACATTGATTTCTAAAATGATGAGTCCGTCGTGATAAATTTATGCACTAATTGCATTATTCGCAATAATTACGGATCATATCGCCGGACGTGTTATATTTTAACACTATTTGTATTCTTCGCAATAGTACCTAACTAACTAACTAACCATCACGTCGTATCTCCACAGGGGTAGGCAGAAAGTACGGACTTCTTGCTTCATTCACGTTCATAAATCGTCTCATATATTCTCTTCTATTATTCCGACTTTTGATATGGCCCGACTCAAGTATTTGATTCGCTTGATCATGCCATGTCTTCCTCGGCCGTCCCGGCTTCTTTTTCCATCCACATTCGCGTCATATATTCTTCTTATACTCCTTTCTTCGTTCATTCGCTCTTCATGCCCAAACCATCTAAGCGTCTCTTTCTTAATCTCACTCATTACGCTTACATCAGTCTCGCATTCTTTACGAATCTCAATATTTTTCGCACGATCACACACGGTTCGACCACACTTTCGTCTCAGAGATGTCATTTCTACTGCATTCAGTTTACTTTCACCCTTCTTCTGCCAATTCCACGCCTCACTTCCATACATCAGGGTTGATATCAGCACTCCATTGTGGACTGCTAGCTTCGCTTCTTTGGACAACTTTTTGTTAGCGCCAACCGCGTTCAGTCCTCCATTAACGGAGTTTCCTGCATTCACCCTTCTTTCAATAGTAGAATAGGAATAGTCATAATCTACGAATATGATTTACAATAATAAGCATAAAATTGTACTGTTAAAAATAAGGAAATCAACGTTATAGAAAGGACAATAAAAGCATAAGAATATCATATGTTTTTAAATACATAGTTTCGTTGAAACGTTAGTTTGTAGGAAACCAAGAAATAATCGCTCCCTAGAAAAGGGTAAGAATTAGGCCGTCGGAACCCGCGCGGAGTTCGGAGTGTGGCTTCGAATACCTAACACCTAGTGCTTAAAAGGACCAAAAACCATACTATCCACATTATCTCCTCTCATCTTCCATATTTTTCTACCAGTATTCCAATGGTAGTTGCTGCAAAGAACTAGGGTCATTAATCCCTGAACCCGTGCACGGTAACTTTTGTAAACGGTTGAATTTGAGAAACCTTCTCGTGCTCAACACATGAACTATGAATCATTCGGTAGTTGGCTTCTGTTTCTTCTTCTTCCTCCAACTTGTATCTCTTCAAGGCCCAAGTTCACTGTATTCTTTTCATAAAAAAAACCCTCCAATATACCCAAAGATGACATGGGCCCCCTGTGTGGAGATGTAAATATCCTCTCCACCTTAAATTCGATTCACATCTACCAGCACCGCGCAGTGGAGACACGTAAGGTGGCAGGCACGGAACAGAATCGGAAAATTTATTATCTATGAACACATTCACGCAAGGTGTAATGTGAATACATCCTTCTGTCCCGTACATGCCACCGTACGTGTCTGCATTGCACGGTGCTTAGACACTTCGTAATGCGGCGAGTTTGGGTGACACGGTAGAATTCTGTTTATGCACACACCTTACTGTGGCTTGACGAACCGACCCCTTGGAATAACAAGGTTCCATCTGACAGCAATTTCATGCGATAATTTGCTCTATAATAGATAACTTTAACACTCATTATAGCATAACATTACCGTGTCAGATGGAACTTTGTTATTCCAAGGGGTCGGAACGTCAAAATCTTCAGACCCAGGGGCCCGATTCCGGTTATTTCTAAGCATAAGACATTGTCCGTATCCTTAGGCCTAAAGACTTTTTACATAACTACGGTTCCGGTTCTCTCGGATGACAGATGTCATTCAGCAAAAATATCGACGTTTGCGTAGTTTTAACAGAAGAAAACGATGTTCTTTAACTGATATATGGAATTATCCCGAATTAATGAATTGGGATTTTAATTCTAAAATTATAATAAACTATTCATGTTAATAATAATAAATGGATTATTTCTGCAGCGCCGTTTTCTTGAGAAAATCACCTCAAGGGCGCTTTAAGTATATTTACTATATATGACACATCTAAAAAAATTAATAAACTGTTATAGTTAAACCAGAAACTCTTTAAAAGATGTATTATCATTGAAATGGAATCGGAAAAGCAGTTAAGAAAAATGTTTTAATAGAAAAAAACATCGGTCCCTTTAAAAGAACCGAACCCAGGTTGCCTAGACCGAAATATAGCCCTGTGTTCTATTTGTCTCATTGATATCGCTCTTCGTGCACGTATAGGCATACCGCTTCGACAAGTTGTAGCCTCCTCGAGAAAAATACTTTCAATGATAGGTCCACACATCATCCTCGTCGCATGGTAATGTGTTTTACATTTCCACCTTATTTCTATCAGAATCATCCAAAGTCATCTCAGAAATCCTCCCGTCTGCATCTTTTCTTCATTTTTCAATTTATTTTAAGGACTATAAGCGTGTGAAAATACAAAACATATAAGTAAAAAATGTTTGCACAATAACAATTTAAAATACAAAACGGTAGATTAATATTTTGTAAACCATTTAATCTTTTAATGTGTTTTTTAGTCCTCCTCAGTAGGGGGTCCTGTGCTGAGTCAGACTAGAGTTATTTACTTTGATGTCATCTGTGTATTTCATGTCATTTTTAGTTCTGTGATAAGATTATTTCATTGACCTCCTTAATACAATGTCAAACCACAAAATGATTGCTTCTTATGAAAATATGTATTTTATATTTTCGCCATCTTTCTAACAGTACCATCCAAAGTCACACTACAAATCTTTCCTGCTACGTCACTCCTCGTCGTATTGGGGAAACTGTATTTTATATTTTCACCATCTTTCCAACAGTACCATCCAAAGTCACACCACAAAGCCTTCCCGCTACATCCTTTCTTGTCGTATTGTAGAAACTGTATTTTATAATTTCACCATCTTTTCAACAGTACCATCCAAAGTCACACCACAAATCTTTCCTGCTACGTCATTCCTCGTCGTATTGTAGAAACTGTATTTTATAATTTCATCTTCTTTCTAACAGAGTCATCTAAAGTCAACTCACAAATCCTTCGAGTCATGAGTGCGTCCGGCAAGAGTTTCCTGGGCCTGTGGCTGTATCGCAGCGGCGAGGAGTGGGCCGTGAAGCAGGGCAGCCCCGTACACCAGGCCAAGCCGCTGCCGAGCCTTGAGCCGGCCCAGGCGCTCGTGCAGGCCGGCCCGGCGGAGGCGCACGAGAAGACCGCCGTCATCTTTACGCTGAAGAACCAGGTGGGCGGGCTGGCGCGCGCGCTCACCGTCTTCCAAGACCTCGGCATCAACGTGCTGCATATCGAGTCTAGGAAGTCGGAGCTAGAGGCGACGGAGGTAAGTCATTAAATAAACTAGTACATTGTAGGTATATCTCAGATATGAGATTTCGGAATTGGCGAAAGCAACTACAGAGGCTGTGCAAGGAGAGGCTGGGTCTGAATTAGCTCAGGACAGGGACATCTGGAGGTGATTTGTCGCAGCGATGGGTCCCCGACCCGAATAGGATAAGGGGAAGATGATTAAAGATATATTAAGAGTTATTGTAAATTTTTATCTAAATATTTTACCTGATAATAGTAAGAAGGTTTATATAGTTAAAGTGGAATAAATAATCTGTCCATTACCAAGTTCAAAAACTTACTTTCGTTACCAAGATGACTCGCCAACGTTACCGTTTTAGTTGAGTTGTTTACAAATTTTGCTGTGGAATTTAAAAAATATTTTAAAATAATTAATTGATGTAATAATTATTTTAATTCTCACTACTTTCGTGAAATACTACCTCAAGGGTGCTGTAATAATATATATTTCCATATATGTATTTAAACCCGAATAAGGGTGAAGAGACTCTGTTAAATAATTTTATATGTATTTAAATTATATTACATATATCGCATTTCTCAAATTGAATGACGAATTTTAATGGTTACGATCCAATAAACTTATTTTATTTATTTAGCCACATTATGAGTTGGAATAGATGTAAAATACATAAATTTAGGAATAGCAAACATGTATAGCTGGTTTTGCGTACACTTCCGTATAACGATTAAATTAGCTAGGTAACGTCGATTGCCATCTTGGGGACGAGGAAGTAAATATACTACTTCTGTTTCCCCTAAGCAGTCCGACATCCTGGTGGAGATCGAATGCGAGAGGCGGCGCATGGACCAGCTGAGCCGCATGCTGAAGCGAGAGGTGACCTCGCTGCAAATGCACCCCTCGCCGGCGTCGGGCGGCGAAGAATTCCCCCCGCCAACGCCCCTGTCCGCCGCGGCCAGCTTCGGTGAGTGGGTCACTGATCACTTAATAATCTACGAGGTAATCTCCAATACGTGTAACTAATGAAGCAGAGATGAGTCACAATAAGCTTTTACAAATAACTTTACAATAAATTTTAATGTCGTCGGCAAAAAGGAGAACTTCTACATCGTCGAAACAAGTTATGACGTCATTAATGAATATTAGGAATAGATTTTTTTTACAGTAACTCCACACAGGAGACCCTGAGGGAAATAATTTCCCTCAATGCCTACATCATCTTTGGGGATGCTGTGTGGAGGGTCTTTTAGAGGATAGGAAGGAGTGAACTTGGGTCTTGAAGAGACCCATGTTATAGGATGGAGGAAACACAGAGGCCGGCAGATCATTCCACAGCCGAGCTGTTGAACACAAGAATGAATCGTAGAAGCGACCCGTTCTCATGTGACAAATGTCAACCATGTTCAAATGTTGGGTGCGAGTTTGGCGTGTTTCCCGACTATGCACCGGTGCCGAAGGGATCAATGACGCTAATTCCTCGGAGCATCTTCCATTAAAATACCGGTAGAACAAGGACAGCATTCCCACCTGACGTCTGAATGAGACCGATATGACTTCCTTGCGGCAGACCACTAGTTGCATTAAGTACCTTAGATTTGAAAGACTTAATTTTGACGAACAAGATTCTGTTAGATAAGTAACTCGAGAACCAATCCAACATGTTGCCTCTCAGTCCTACTGCATATAATTTACAAAGAAAAAAAAAATGGGATACTTTATCGAAAGCTTTTGAAAAGTCTGTATAGACACTGTCAATTTGTTTTTTATTCATAAAATACTCCGTAATATAGTTTTTGTAAATTAATGGGTTAGTATAATAGAGATATTACTAAATATAGTGTTATACTATAGAAGATTGGTCGTGGTAGACCGGCCAATTACCCCTGAACCCCTTAACGTATTTCTTAAATTTCTTATGACTCTTTTTTTTGATTCTGCATCGCCATCGAAGTTAAATAGTTTTTAATCTCATCGCATGTCTCAAAATAAACATTATATTCTGTGATAGAGACGCACGAGTTGCACTTAGTTTATTTTCTTATGGTGTTTCGAAACACTCAATAAAAACCAAAACAAACAAAATAATTAATAGCGCACAAAAGCAAAACTTAATCGATTATCGTGATTGTCAAGAAATTTAATTTTCGTTGTCAACTCTTATACCTCGAACTACGTATTCAATAAAAGAATTGTTCCATTGCATAAGTGTAAGTAAAGGTAACAGCGTGCATAATTGTATATAAAACAGGTTATATTTGTGATTGCTTTTATTGATCTGTACATAATCTACATTAAAAATTTATTAAGCAACATATATGTACGTATAATATGTATTTATGTATAAGTGTGATGTTTTTTCGCAGCGTAGTGTATTTTCAAAGGATGTATTTGTTTGGGTGGTTTTAGATAACTTAATATTTATTTATTTACGGACCAATGTCCAATTACACAAAATACATAACTCGAAATGAAATAAACAAGAGTTATAGAAAAAGAACAGCACATACATAATACAAGAATGAAGCAATGACAAAAAGCGGACATAAATAAACATTTGAGAGAACCTTCAAGTCAAAGCCTGAACACGGTTTGAGTAGAGTCCATGATTTTAGACATTGTAAATGATAATCTTAGAATTCTAATTTCGTAAAGCCCTACAAAAGTCATTAACACTGGTACCATAATATAATGGGTTTTGTTTTTTCGGTGGTGATGATAGTATTTTTATAGTCTTCTTGAATCACTAAATTTATTTGTGCTTCATAAATGTTATTGTTTTCTACGAGTTCTTCCCAGTGTTTAGAATACAGAGCATTTTAAAGTTTTGTAACATCAGTTTTGTTATAAATTATTGTGGTTTTTTTATAGTTTTTTTTTATACTGGTGCCGAAATTCAGTTTTGGTACTGCTTTTTGAGATAAATAAAAATATGTTTTAACTTAAGCCTCCCATATTACGAATTTCCATGTACATATCACAAACGAAATCTGCTCTGTAAAATATAAATAACACGTGTGGTTCTGTTATTCAAGATGTTATACGTATTAAAAAATTCACAATAAATGCTACTTAAATCAACAGTCTGGAAAATTTTGCTCTATTCTAAAATGGGTATCTAAATCGTGCGTTTGACTCTACTCAGACTTCGACGAGATGCCATGGTTCCCGCGCAAGATCAACGACCTGGACCGCGCCCAGAACGTGCTGATGTACGGCGCCGAACTAGACGCCGACCATCCTGGCTTCAAGGACCCCGTGTACCGCCGCCGCCGCGACCAGTTCGTGGCCATCGCCAACAACTACAAGTGGTCAGTACTAACTAACATCATTACACTTAGTAGCTACCACAAGTTTTTCGGTGTAAATGAGCTTGAATAAACTTGATTTTACTGTGATTTCCGCGGTTCCGATTTCAAGACTATGAAATCCGACTCAAAGGACCAAAGTTCGCGCTAGTAAGTCCTCGATCTGCCCAAGATTATAAATGTTGGACTTTTGGATGGGTCGAATGTGTCAAGAAAATCTTGACGTGGATGAGTAATTGTTATTCGTTAGATAAAAACACTGTCGATTTTAACACTGATTATATTTCAGATGAATAATACAATGGTCTAGCAAGGCTTGAATATCTCTACAGTAATTTAATGAAGGCTGTTGTTTACTGAAAATTTATACAGTTGGTGTTATTTGTAACTTTGACATTTCAAACTATAGAGAGGTACAATGTGTTAATTTTAAATAATTGTGTATTTTTGGCTGCGTTTTCTGCACTGGGTAAGAACTGATCTACTATGAGAGTGCAGCCACATAACTAAAAATGATTCAAATAAAGACTAACGGATGAAAAAGTCTAATAGTTAAAATGAGAAACGTACACATGTAAAAAGGGGAACCCATGTTTGTACGTGTAATAGAGATACACTAACTTAATTGTGTCGTTACCGCTCGCACAGAAAAGTTTCTACATTTATAGGCCCGGTCATATGACCAAAATGGATGTCATCTTTGTAAAAACTCCCCGAAACTAAACCACCTGAGACTGGCGATAGGAATTGTTATTTTTGCTGATGCTAACTTGTCTCCTGGATTGAACAGGGATGATTTGGTATATGGACTTGCTCAAAGTTCCTGAAGGCCTATTCCGGTTATTTTTAAGGATAATACTTTTTTTTATCCTTAAGCTTAAAGACTTCTCGCTTAACAACAGTATCAGTCACTCAGATGACAGCTGTCATTCAGTGAATGACATTCTTTAAAAATATCAAAATTTGCAAAAAAGAAAAACTCAATATTGTCGTACGTATTGACTTTAAGTTTATTAGTAAGATATTTGGGGCAAACTATGTTATTCAATGAACCGAATTAACAAAATTGTGATGTTTGTAAAGTACCTATGCCAAAAGACCGAAATATCACAAAAAGTGATTTAAATTCTAAAATCTTTTCATGTTTTATGACGATTTCCACAGCAAGTTGTTGAATAACAATGCGGTATTGCAGTTGCGGCCTGCCGTGTCATTCACCACAGAGATAGACATAAACATAGTTACAAGAAATGGCTTTATAATACGTAGTTCAAGGGAAATCAACAATCATTGTTTTATTATTTATTTTTGGGAAAATTAACAGCAAATCCACGATTTACAAATATATAACAATAAAAATAATAAATCATGCCAATTATAAATTTTCCACTGTTGATGATTCATACTATGAGCAAAGTGTGACAATATACCGTTTTAATTCAGTTAGCTTAACTGTCGGCCGGGGAGGGGAGGGTGAAGGGGAACATAGGAGTGGGATAAAGGTATTTTCAAGAGCTGGTTTTATTTGGTAGTTAGAGATAATGGATGCCCAGTCAGCTTGTTCACGCACTACCCTAACAAGTATTTAGGTAGGTACTATGTTCACTCTTCAGTTTAACCCGTTCGTCGCAAGCCTATTTTAAACAGATCTCATATTTTTTTATAGTGAAAATATATTAACTAATATTTGCACTCCTAACGGTCAGCACCCAAAAATACACATTTTTAAAATTGCAACTTAATTAAACTCCAAAAATATCTAATGATTTACCTATGAATTCTTTTCGGAGATTTAGGAAAACGTATAAGGTTTCAATAGATAATAATCCCCGAACTGTTATCGTTTAAATTCCATAAAAAATATGTGCAATAATATTGATAAATCGTTCAAAATTGCTTTGACTGGTTTTCAAACTGCACCTATTTTTACAGATAAATCATTTGCGGGATTGCTTGGGCTAGCAACCCGTAAGGGGACGTTTGGGCCATTTTTGAGTGCTGGCACTTAATACTAGATAATATTACTATGTTTGATAAAACTGAATTCGCATTGTGCTGATCAGAGATATTATATTTCAGCGGCCAGCCAATTCCAAAGGTGCAGTACACGGAGGAAGAAATTAAAACATGGTAAGTTTGTTAACTTATTTACTGTAGTTAGATGGAGCATACGTCAAAGAATTTCTTTTGAATGAATTTTCGGATTTATGGTATAATGTATTTACTACAACGTTATTATTTTTCACTGGTTTGATACCCGCTCGTATTGTTAAATTATTTGTATACACTTGGCACCAATATACCAGGCACTTGCTGATGGCAATCTTATATTTAAACCAGCTCACTAAGGTAATGGAGGGTATAATAATATAAAATTATTTTTATTCTGTTGTAAATATTTCTACAGGCAATTAAACTATATCACACATAATCTTTTAACCCCTCCCTTACGGTGCTATAAAATCCTTCGAACTCCGGTGCTGTACACTCGTATAATTTTTTAAGTTGGATAAAGATGAAGAGTTAACATTTATTGCTTATGTAAATCAATTTATTAATACAACACATATATAGATAAGTGAAATATTGTATATACGTGCTGAAAACTGATTCATGAAACGCATGATACGTCCATTACTTCCGGCAGACCGCCGGCTAATAAAGGCTAAACTTCTAAAGCCTCTGGTTGGGAGTACCAAATTATCTTTAAAAAAAACTCTTGACTTTGCAGAAACGGGCGGTCCGTTTAATAGATTCCCCTATCTTGAAGAGGTAATTAGACGATACCTATTTTCATCCAGATTGGACGTGAGTTGTTTTTTTCTATGGAAAAATGATGAAAATTAGAACGAGTTCTATTTTTTCATCCAATTTAAGATGGCGGACATTATGTCGTGATCAGCTGTTGTCTTCATCTTTCGTTGTTTTATGTTATGTGGAAATTTTGCGGGTTTATTTTTTTTTATATTTAATCTACTGATTTTTTTTTATACTTAATATACTGATAAGACAACACTTTGTGTGTTTACACAAGTATTGTGGATTTAGAGTATATTTTTGATTTTTTTTTTTACATTTTGCTTTGTGTAAATAATACGCAAACACATTGTCGAGTTTAGCGCACTTTCTTTGACCGCTGTCATTCTTTTACATAACTTTAATGTTACCTATTGTGTAGAAATGTTGCGTGTTTATTTAGGAATATAATTTAAAACATTGTCAAAAAGATTAAATGTAGAATAGACTGTATTTAAATTGATTGTGAACGCGTGTTTCTGTTCAGAATTTGTGAATTTCGCGCATATTTTAAAAATATTTTTTTGATATTTTGTGAAGGTGCTGCCATTTTTGGATGATAAAGTACCAACCCAAAATATTATTTCTTCTTTAATGGCAACTATGTGTGCAAATCTGTATGAAATTGTAGGTATGAAAATAATGATCGTGTAAAGCAAAGATTTTCTCTATGGCTTCCGAAGTGGCTCTCGTATGGAGATCGGTATGAAAAAAAAGGTCGTCTAAGAACGCCTTAACAAACGGATTACAATCTTTGGAACACAGACGTCAGGAGGGAATGCTATCCTTGCTCTACCGGTATTTCAATGGAAGATGCTTTGAGGAACTAGCGTCATTGATCCCTTCGGGACTATTGCATAGTCCATTTGTACACAGTTGACATTTGTCACATGAGAACGGATCGCTTCTATGACTCGTTCTTGTGTTCAACATTTCGGCTGTAGAATGATCCGTCCCTCCTACAACATGGATCTCTTCAAGACCCAGGTTAACTCCTTCGTATCCTCCAAAAGACCATCCACACAGATCAAAAGATAGGCCTTAAGGGAAATTATTAGGCCCTCAAGGCCTCGTGTCTAGAAAAACTGTAAAAAAAAAACTCTGGAATAATTCAGTATTATTACTATATTCATTTCTGTATCAATTGAAAGGGACGACGACAACTTTAATATGATTCAACAGAAAATCAGTTTAAGCGAATGAATCGACGGAGCAATACTATATAGATTCACTCCGCAATCTCCCCAGTATTATTATGAGTCCCCCGAGTAACTCGATTTGTCTGACTTTGAATACGAACGCCAAATTGAGTTATTCCATGCGCCGCTGTGGATGCAATGGATGTTCAAAACATTTTGATCAGGCTACAAAACTAATTTAACGAAAGTGCTTTATGCCGTGTAATATTAGACAGAGTTTGCAGGGACTCTGGAGCTACCGTTTATTATTCGCGATACATAAAATAATTGTACTTTATAACCACAAAGCTTGCCATACTTGCCCTAGCACTCAATGGGAAGAAACCAAAATAGATGGGGCGAGCTATAAGCGAAACAGCGAATAAATGAAAAGGTTCGGCTTGGTTTTGGTGGTGAACTAAGCTGGTGCCAAAATGGGTGTCACGCGTTTTCGAATGTCTAAATCATGTATTTGTATGTTTTAAATAAAACTGAAGAGAACCTAACTTATTTTACTTCTTCTTCTTTATATGGTGGAGGAGAGTTGGTCGAAGTCATAGTGGGATGCTGAGGTTATTCAGTCAGTCTACGACATCGGTAGTCATTTGGTTCAACACAGATGTGCTATAAGGAAACTTATGAAGGGGACAGTCTTATACGATGTATTCTGTTGTTTGGATATATCCACATTCGCAAAGTTCGGAATCATTTAGGCCCCATTTATGCATCATATACAATCCCTTGAGGTGATTTTTCACAAAAAAACGGCGCTATATAAATCGTCCAAGCATTATTATTATTATTATTATTATTATTAAATACCATGTGGAAACCTGTAAATGGTCAAATTTATATCACTTATTCACTATACTCAATTTTTATGTAAGCTGTCTCCCAAATAAATAAAAATAAATAAAAAATAAATAAAAATACGCACTACGGCTGTGACTGCACCGGATGCGATTTAATGAGATCGACAATATCGGGGGGAGAGAAAACTCTGGCAATTTAATAATGGGGTTTACAACAAGGTGCTTGTTTTTCACGTCCGAGGTCTGCCACTGAATTCGCCACGACTTCCAGGGGAGTATCGTGATAGAAGCAGTCTTTCGCCTTCAGTCCAAAAGGTTTCCTGGACGTCACGCGGCTGGCCGTGAGGTTTGCAAGGAAGTGGAATTTACTATTCCCTGAGGGTTGCTGTCTCTCGTCTTACAGTAGGCGGTGCAATACTCGGGAAAACAAAGAGCCATTGTAGTGGGGTGGAAGGAATAGTCCATTAAGAAAAATCTTCCCTCCACTTATTTTACTTATTATGAGCTATGTTTTTTCTTGTTTTTCACGGAGAAGAAACGTCAAATGTTAAATCCACGTAACGAATAATGTACTATGATGTCATTTTATTATCCATAAAAGTGGGAGGGCACTATTTTACTGTCTATGAAAGTGAGCGGGCACCTTCATAGACAATTTATAATTTTCAACGATAAAAAGGCCAAGACAGAGCGTTGCTCAAAAAACACTTGTCTGATCGGTGCCTCAGATTAATCATTCAAAAAGTTGGGAAGAACGGCCGTTACTGATATATAATAATAATTTTTTTGATAAAATATCGCCTCAAGCCTCTAGGGCGCTTGTAAATAAATCCAAACTATGTATAATTAATTTAACACTCATTATATACAATAATATATTATATTATGTACATAATATAATTATATTGTATATTACCTACACTCGTAACTTAGGCTGTGTTGTTTCACCTGGAATATAGATAGAGCCGGGGTTTATTAAAATTCGTATTTATCCGAAACTCCGTATTTTTAATTCATTCCCTAGTTTAAAGACTTTTTCTCAGAGTATATTTTTTATGTACAATTCGCACCCCTAGTTATATACAATAACATCTCAATTTTGAGATAAATACGAGATAAAATTCATCATAATTTTCTTCATATCGTCGCAGGAAAGCAATATTGCTGTAACAGCTAAAGCCATGTAAAAAGAAACACAGGATTTTGAGGCTCATATATCAATTAAAAAGCGTAATATTGACAAAACGAAGAGTTTTTCCAACGTCGTACAGGTCTTATTTTTCATTGTAGAGTCACGGGACCCAGATAAAACGATGCAGAATAAAAACCCCTGTGGAATGGTGTGTATTTTGTTGGTAGTGGTGGTTACAGCAGTATTGCTTTCCTTCAGGTCGTGTTAGTTGGTATGTTATATTTTTACTATTTATTAGTAATGGTGCGAATTTTTTTAGACAATACGTTTGCTGCTAAAGCTCTTAATAATTTAATCATTGAAGAAGATAATATTAACAGATCCCAAAATGAACCACGAAACCGAAAAAACAACAGAAATTAAAAAGATTTCAGAGGACTCGAACCCGGGACCTCTACCTACCCGGGGTAACCGCTTAACCAACTAAGCTAATGAGACCAGTTCAATTTACGCCATTTACACCGATATCGTACTTCAAGTTCAAGACTTGTTAATAAATCCCATATTATTGGCTGCCATCCTTTCCGATTGCTCTTAATAATGTTTATTTTATGTAAGTACCACACAAGAGTTCCAGCTGCTCCTAACCGTCTAGAGCCAGTGAGACTATGGCATTCCCAATTGTGGTATGTTGTGGGGCTTAAGGTAGCGGGGAGGGGAAGGAGATGGGGGAGAGGAAGGTGGGGAAGTACCTGGCTATACAAATCTGGTCACCAAACACAGTGAGAAAGGCATTTCAAGCAACGTTTTGATTCTGTATGGTGGTCTTTCACCAGAGCGATAATGAAAGTATCTACTACTCTGGAACATGATGCTAATATACTGTCTATCAGTGGAATAATTTTTTTCTTTAAGCAAAGGTAGGTTGTAGCTTCCGGGTGCTGATTTTTATTGTTCGTGGCTGAACATGGCAAAGAAATCTTCCGGGGTAAAACGATTATGACATAAAGAATAGGTTTTATGATTTTTTGTTTGTTTTGAGAATGAATATTTTTCGTTTGTAGTATTTTTTTCTTGGGGTAGGCACAGCTTTTTAGCCTGTGTGGACTGCACGCCACTGCTATCTGTGTATTATTTTTAATGAATAAATTGTGTAATAACACAAATTAATCAAATAAAATTTACTTGCTTTGATCCCGCGACCTCCTAATTCGTAGCCAAGGACCTTAACCACTCAACCACGGAGGCCGTCCAATAATGCATTTTGAAAAACTAGTCATGTTTTTGATAAAAACAATAGGTTTTGGAGATGTTCTGTATCATTAACTCAAAAAAGTGTTGCCTCTTCCGCGAAATTCAAAAAATAAATTTTTGGCTTCTTATCATTTCAATGGGACTCAAATTGCTCATTTATCCACTCGCAGGGGGATCATCTTCCGCGAGCTGCACCGTCTGTACGCGATGCACGCCTGCCCGGAGTACCTGGAAAACTGGCCCCAGCTGGTCAAGTACTGCGGCTACCGAGAGGACCACCTACCGCAGGTCAGACAAACAAATACTTCCATTTCCATACTAATAAGCCAACCCTAAAACTAAAGAGCTTCGTCGAGGAGGCTGCTCTGTGCTACTTCCAAACTTTCCTCATACAGATTCTGTATATACTTTCCTCAGTTTTTTTTATTTATTTTTATTATTTATTAAGTTAAAAGAAATACATAATTATGTCACTTTTTTAACTTAACTACATACATACATATTATTCTTAACCTATTTTAATACTTAAATATAAGTATATTTTATAATAATATATCACATTACTTAACCGCCCGTCCTTAGGGCTGTTATTCAAAAAGTAGATAAAAAACATTCAGTTTTCTTCATTAGATTTCGCAATAACAATATCTCTGGCTAGTGACGTAACTTGTATGGGAGAGACGAAAATATTCGAACACATCCGTTAGCTTCGGCTGACCTCGAAATACTAAACGAGATGACGCAGGAATAAACTTGACGTATACGAATGTTTTGTGGGTTTCGAGTATAGTTTTTTTTTGTACCTGAACGTACGGGATACGGCTTGTTGCGTTCGGACGATAATATAGCGGCCGTATCACGTATTACAATGCATTATTTATATACCTCACATAATATTCCTATCTTAAATATAAAAGCTATATTTTTTATTATTATTTTGTATTATACATTGTTATTTTGCTCACTTATAGATTGAACAGTTTTTTTTAAATGTTCTTACTCGATTCCCCGATTTCAGGATATCGGGAGGTAGATTGTATACATATACACCCTCATGGCCTATGTTTCTTTTAGCATTTTCAGTCTTTACTGTATTCGTGTACAATTTATTACGTTGTCTTGTGTAGTGTTCGTGTAATTGCGATGTTTTTATAAATGCTGTGTTCGTGTGTATAAGTTCATTTTGTATTTTGTAGATTAATAGGTATTTATTAATAATTGGTAGATACTAAAATAAATATCAAATTATTAAAGTCTTGTACACTTTACATTAAAATATTGTAGCTGGAAGACGTCAGCGCTTTCCTCAAGCGGAAGACGGGCTTCCAGATAAGACCGGTGGCGGGTTACCTGTCCCCGAGGGACTTCCTCTCCGGACTGGCCTTTCGCGTGTTCCATTGCACGCAGTACATCCGTCACTCCTCCGACCCCTTCTACACTCCCGAACCGTGAGTTATAACTCTACCGCAAAATTAAACAAGCAATATTATTTACTTGAAAAAGTGGACTAATATTTAAAAAAACAAACTTCGTCTCCTCGACGAAAAAACCACAAAACCGACATTTAGCTTGGCATTTAATTTGGAACTACAAAAAATCATTACTATGGCAAAACCAAGCTACTGGCACTGTTTTTGAAATGTGTTCTTCACATTCAATTGTTTTCACACATTGGCATTTGACAGTTCGTTTTAAAGAAACGTGGCAAATCATCATAATTCATTTGTAACGTTTTTAAAAATTTGTAACGCTGATCTGTTGTCATGTAATTGTCTTCCTTGCAAAGCATTTAATAATAAAAAAAGTTTGTCTACTTTAAAATGTCGGACTGTACGCACTGTTGTTCCTGTAGGCGGTAAGTATTATATTTCTTTAATGCCCATAGCCAGCCGCATCAATCAATATATTCTGGAAGAGCGAGGCATTCAAAACAGGCCTGCAACTGCCTGACTACATATTATTTAAGGTACTCGGACACGTTGCTCGCTAAACTGAGAACTTGGACCTGCAGAACTCTGTCAAAGAGGAAGGGAGAGAATCTAAGGAAGGTTGGCAATGAGCTGGACTTATCTAGTGTCCCAAATATCCGGAATGTCGATGCAGCTCAAGACTGTGAGGAATGGAGGAGTTTGGTTTATCATAGCTTTTGGAGTGGAGGTCACGATCCTTAGCAAAACGTCAAGAAGCATATTATTGTAGTGAACGTATGTACAATGTACAAAAGTATTAAAGTGACACCATGGTAGATAGATATATAAGAGGTTGTCTCGTCCTTCTTCATATCCAGCCTTCTTACTATTGGGACCGGTATTAATTATAACAACCATCTACCTACTACGAGTTTTATTCCTCACCTCATATACACGATATTTATTGGAGACTATAACGTCATAATATCACGTCGGCGTAGTCATCACAATTATTATCTTAGGATAATCAATGGTATAAAATCATAATTACGGGAGCGTATTACGAGTATAATACGTAATAATCTCGGAGGAAATATATACTAACGCATATATAATATACGGTGTTCTTTCAGCGACTGCTGCCACGAGTTGTTGGGGCACATGCCGCTGCTCGCCAACCCGAGCTTCGCGCAGTTCTCGCAGGAGATCGGGCTCGCCTCGCTGGGCGCCTCAGAGGAAGACATCGGCAAACTTTCCACGGTAGGTATATCCTAGACTGAAGACTCGGACACGACATCGATGTCCTTTTCAAAAGACTTCTCTTCTTTTTAAAGAAAATTCCTTATCTCTTCCTTATGATTAAAGACTCATTGCTTAAGGGGAACGGCTGCGGTGACTGTTTCATACAGAACTGAATTTTGGATTGGAGGCCAAAATACCCATCCAAACGGAATGATCTATTTTTTTTAATTAACAAGGTACCTACCTCCCTAGATAGTAATGACCTTTTTATTCTGTCACTACTTCTCATTTGCCGCCGCCTACCGTGATGCATTGTATTGTTTACCGTGCAGAAAGTTTCAACATCTATAATATTACTACGTATAAAAAATAATTACGTTATTATTTTAATAGTAACGTAGTTGATAACATACTTAATATTGAGGTTATCTTTTATTAAAACAACGCAAATATTTATAATTTTAATTAATGCCACTCACTGAATAACAGCTGACAGCTGTCACCAGCAGTTAAGCAAGAAGCCTAAGGAAAGGGATGAGTTTTTTTTTCCTTTAAAAGAACCAGAAAAGGCCTCCAGGGCATATTAAATTCCCGACACAAACAGAAAGAAAGAATTTTGTCAGCTCTATCCAGGAAGATGGTGCAACTAATTAATACTGTATAATACACCGGATTTTTATACGTCGTATGTTCAGCGAATTGTCACTGAGTGACGGGTGTAGTGGGAGACATATCGTATCTAATCAACCCATTTTTAATATTTATTAATAATAATAAAAACAAAGTTATTTTCCATATTTTTATTTTTAATAATTATATAATTTTAGCAATTAACAAAAGGGTCACTGCTCAGCTATGGATTCCGGAGCACGGAGTGCCGCTGTTTTTCAACAGTGCCTCTATAAGTTAGGTGAAGTTAAAGTTACACATCATGAAATCTCTAGACTTAAATAAAAAATATATTTAACCTAAAATCAATAAAAAATGTGTAAAATTTACGAAATAACTTAGATAAGTATTCATTTCATTATTTAATTTTGACTGTGAAGTCAGCAATCATTCGCTGCAGAACTTCTTGAAGCACTGCAGCGATTTCGACCTTCGAATAAATAATAGGGGTATTTCATTCGAAAGTTTTATTGTGGGATATCGGTAACTTCCCTAAAATCCAGCGGTTCGATGTCTTGGGAGGGTAAGCAAATGGTCTCTTTGGCGGGTTTATCAAACAGATAGGTAGAGGAACCTTCGAAATGATCAAATTGTACATTTGACACATTTGATGTAATTTCCTTCAGTACGACATACGCAGATCTATGCCGATAAAGGTCAGGTGAGATATGATCCCGTCTCGAGATCCGCATTTTGGATATGTTTCTTTTTTTTTCAGTGATGAGGGACTGTGTCTCCATAGTCCAATATGAGAGAGCAAATATAACGCCATAATCCTACGTGTTTTTACTGAAGTATTTCACTATAAGGCATATAAATAACGATGCTTTGGTTGCAGCTATACTTCTTCACGGTGGAGTTTGGACTGTGCCGGCAGACGGACGGTACGTACCGCGTGTACGGCGCAGGGCTGCTGTCCTCCGTGGCCGAGCTGCAGCACGCGATCTCCAGCGCGCACAAGATCAAGCGCTTCGACCCCGACGTCACCATCAACGAGGAATGCATCATCACGTCGTACCAGAACGCCTACTACTACACGGACTCTTTCGATGAGGCCAAGGACAAGATGCGGTATATTCTAACATACAATTTATTAATTACTATAGCTTTATTCTATATTATTCTAGCTGAAGTATCCGGCGATGCCCGGGGTTATGAATAGTTGTGTTACCCAGTAACTTTCCTCTTATTTTTAACGTCAAACGTGCAAAATTTTATCAAGAAGTACCAAAGTTCTCCTTTGAGAAGGGAAAGGGGGATGGGGGGTGGTTTTTCGAAATCTCATGAAGACAGTAACCTTCCTCTTGTACGAAGGTCAAGTGTGCAAAATATCATTAAGCTCGGAATAAAATTGTAAATTTGTATACAAAACAAGCACACACCGCTCGGGACATTCTTATTTATATAATAGAGAAGAAGATGGAAGAAGAAGCAGATAGCTAAGGTACCTGGCATTGCCCGGGTCATGTACGGTTTGCAGTAAAATTATTATGATGTATTAACTCTAATCCTACCCCTAACTAGTAATTTTCCTCTTATTTTTAAGAGGTGTGCAAAATTTCATCAAGCTCAGAATAAAACTGTAGATTTGTATAGAAAACATACACATGCCGCCCGCCCGGGAAATTTATCTTTATATAATAGATAGTAGAAGATATTTTTACTTGCACAACTGGACACGAAAAACGTCGCTAGTTAATGTATGCATTCCTATCAACGCTGTTGAAACGGCTAGAGCTTTGTTCATCTATGTAGTCTAAAACCGCTCGCTGACGGTTCGGTAAGGAATCGACATAAACCCCATCCGTGATGCGGACAACCCTCTGTGACATATATTTCTATCAAACGACATCTACATTTTTCAATCCAATTAACCCGGATGCTCTGTCGATTACGTTCTGTTACAATCTGTATATTTTATTTCAGTAAATAACATGAGAGTAAAAAAAACATTTTTGATGCCTTCCCTTAGGGATTTTGCCGACAGTATAAAGCGGCCGTTCGGCGTTCGCTACAATCCCTATACGCAGACCGTGGAGGTGCTGAGCAACGCGCAGAAGATCACAGCCGTGGCCAACGAGCTCAAGGGGGACCTGCACCTCGTACTGTCCGCCATGAAGAAGATCTCTGCTAAGGACACCAACCTCGACATCGACACTATCGCCAACATGCTCAACACCAACCTACAGGTGAAATTCATTTTGACGTTTGCGATTTGTTTTGTTGTGCGAAGCGACGGTGAATGCGATGCTACTCTGTTGGTTATTTTTTTATTTATTTTTTATTTCTTTTATTTATTTATTCATCTATACAATCGTGATGTTATAAAGGGGTTATGGTGCTGTTCCTGTCTCACTAAGAGAACAAGCAAATTGAATTTATTTCTTGAATTTGCTGTTTCCTACTTACCTCTTATGAACGCCCGAAGTTTAAAACGTGTCTCCACTTTAAGAGATCTTCGTATCATATCTGGTAGTAGACTGACATCTCATGCTCGTATTGAAATGCTGGGTTTCGTCCTTCGCACTATGATAAATTTTAGAGACACCCAGCTTCTCATAATAATACAGTAATTTGGAGCTCGCACCAGGGGAGAATTCCGAAGAAATTTTTGGGATTTCTCAACCTGGGGGAGTATGGCTATCGGTGACCGGATAATTCAGCACACATATTAATCTGCACACTTTTCTAAAGTGATATACAGACATTATAAGTGGGAAAAAAACCTAATTAATCTCTTTTTTATATGTTGAATAGTTATGGAACCATGCTACTACCCGTGGCTGTATCCCACTGACTTTCTCCTGGGTATGCTCGGAATGAACCATCTGCGGGTCAGAAGGAATGTGCTAATTTCTATACATTTCTTCAGACTGATTCGTAGATGGTTCGAAAACTCGTCTATAGTGGAGAGCATTAATTTATAAGTTCCCGATTGTTATCTCCGTCACCGACAGCATATACTGTTTTATCTCCCGGCCTGCAGGACCAATTTGGCTATGGTAATGCCGGTGGGGAGGGCAATCTTGCTGTTAAATGGAATCACTTCGGATATTGACATATCTTTATTTATACTTACTAATATCCATTTTATCACTCATTTTTATCTTTTATTTATATACGTATTTATAATTAAATCCTGATGTATAATAGATATGTATTAAGTAAATGAAAAACGTTGTTATAAACCACGAATATATTTTATTCTTACCAACCGGTATCGCTTAACTCAAGCTTCATCATTATTTACTCTGATGAAACTTGAGTTAAGCGAAACCGGTTGGTGAAAATAAAATATATTCGTGGTTTATAACAACGTGTTTCATTTACTTAATACAATGTCAAACCACAAAGTGATTGCTGCTTATGAAAATATAATAAATACGAGTGTGTAGATTACATCTTTAAAAACTCCATTAAATTGGGTTTTGTAATGTTTTTTAAATGAAAAAATATTGATATAATTAATTAAAAGTACTTTGTTTACCCAACTGTTTTTAATATACAAATATCAACAATAAACAGTATACAGAGGAACATATATACTCCTGATGAGGGAAGCTTCGTTTCTGAAACATGTAGATGTTTATATATTATAACGATGGTGTAAACAAAGTACTTCTTATTAATTATATTAATAATTACACAACAAAATAATTACACATCAATCGAAGAAAAAATGTAATATTGAATTTAATTTAATTAAAATTTCCGTCTACTGTGGGGTCACCACTTCTGCGACTCGATCCCACCGCTCGTTTACATTGGGTTGGGATAGTAAAGGTTTGTCTATCTACGGGGCTAAACACATTATTAATAACACATCCTGGCGACTATTATGTATACATTTTGCTTATATTGTTATCCTCCATATGGTCATATGGTTGTTTTTCCATTGTCTCCACCATCATCGTCAACCTCATTATTATTTCAAATATTATTTTCTTCGTAGGCTTTAAAGCTTCTGGAAAAGATAGTTTCGCAGCGACAGGCTCCTCACTAACTCAGACTATCTTGGTCGAGTCTCTGCTCATTGATCTTTGATCGCCTCGTAAGTAAAAGTACTGGGCATTTGATGTTTTTCAATTTTTGGGGAATCACTAAGTTGTCTTCATTGACTAATAGACCACATCTGGGTTCCGCACACCTCATTTTAACACATTCTGTTGTACACCCGCTAACACCATCCTAACTCTTACTGTACCTGCCTAACTCACTAACTCTACGCAGCTATGAGATAAATCACTTTTTTTACATTAACTCCACACAGGAGGACCTGAGGGAAATAATTTCCCTCAAGGCTAATATCATCTTTGGGGATGCTGTGTAGAGGGTCTTTTAGAAGATAGGAAGGAGTGAACTTGGGTCTTGAAGGGACCCATGTAACACAGAGGATGGCAGATCATTCCACAGCCGAGCAGTTTAACACAAGAACGAGTTGTAGAAGCGACCCGTTCTCATGTGACAAATGTCAACCGTGTGCAAATGTTGGGCGCGCGTTTGGAAGCACTGGCGTCAAAAGGATCAATAACGCTAGTTACTCAGAGCATCTTCCATTAAAATACCGATAGAACAAGGACAACATTCCCACCTGACGTCTGTCCTCCAAAGATTGCAGTCCTTTTGTTAAGATAGGCGAATCTATCAAACGGACCGCCCGTTTCTGCACAGAGTCAAGGGTTTGTGTAGTTTTAGTAACACGCAAGATAGAAAGAGCTAGCTCTACCTAGTTTTAATTCAGAATAAAAAGACGTAAGCGACTTTAATAAAACGCGACAAACGAGTATTTTAAATTAATCAAAAATCTCGACGCGATTGAATGAACTAGCATTTAAAAAAACATTGCGAATTTTTTCATACTTATAACATGTTAAATTACAGAACTACAATTGTTCTATATAATTCTTTGGACATGCTTTGCGATTTTTTCTATTCTAAGAAATTTATATTTTCGACTAACGGACTAGAAATCATCTTAAAAAATAATCTTTTTTTTCAGTCCATATTACCTCAAGTTTTTAAGGGATACTTGTAATTCAGTCATGGAAATTCTGATTTCTGAAACTTAATATCTCCTTTCTATTTTACGTACATCCTGATAATTAACGTCGATTAAAGTGGAGTTGGCCATTATTGACACCAATGTGCCGATTTGTCTGTTTTTGATACTCATACATAAGAATTTCATTAAAGTTATAAAAAATTGATTTGTCATTGTGATTTGACGACCATTGGAGTCGAAGCGTTTTTTTTTTAAATATGTGTTTCCATTTTATTTGACCAAATTTAAAAGGACAGTCTGACATTTTATTGTAGCCAAAAAATGAGAGCGCAGCAATAAATGTTTTAAATGACAACAGTAAGATGGCTCCTAGGAAGATTATTGTAAGTTTTAAAAAGCACAATGTTTCAAAAGTTCTTTTTTTTTTACTTTCACGAAATGATATTAAAAAATTAGTAGTACTTTCTGAAAGTGGATGATTTTACATCACATTTTAAGACAATTTTATGTATAAACGTTTAAAAACTCACCCCAAGGGCGCTGTACTAATATAACTTCCTATTCTTTATCTAATTATGTACAGATACAAAAAAACGTACTTACCTGCCAAGTCGCTTCAGATGAACACAGTTTCCACTTGATCGTGCCATGTCTTCCTCGGGCGTCCCCTACTTCTTCTTCCATTCACATTCGCGACATATATTCTCCTTACACTCCTTTCTTCGTTCATTCGCTCCACATGCCAAAACCATCTAAGCGTCCCTATCTTAATCTTGCTCATGACGCTTACATCAGCCTTGCATTCTTTACGAATCTCAATATTTTTCACACGATCATACATGGTTTTACCACACATTCGCCTGAGAGATCTCATTTCTACGGCATTCAGTTTACTTTCATCCTTCCTCTTCCAATTCCATGCCTCACTGCCATACATCAGGGAAGACAATTACACGGAAAATGCGATTTTTTATGTTTCTGATATTTTATGTATTATATGTGAGATAAATTTAAAAAAAAAATGAATAACAAAATAAAATTCACAAATCGAAAATGCAATCACGAAAACGAAAAAAAAACGATTTATGATGTTTCGCATTGTTTTTAAAAACGAACTATCCAATTCGACTGTGATTTTTTTTTAATGTGTGGAACAAAATTTCAAAGACATAGTTAGCAGCTTGGTATTTTTGGAAAGAAATAATTAGTTGCCACTTAAATCCCTACAAATTTATTGCCTAGCTACAATGTATCATATTAAGATAGACCTGCCAATAAAAATAAATAAAATGCAAGTGTTGGTTGTAAGGGAGTTTTTGAATGGATTCGACCATTGTTGATTTTGATTGTCTGTTTTATTCCAGGTTGGCGACAAGAGCCCCTCGTCCGTGCCGTCCGGAGAGAGCTCTCCCAACAATGACCCCACCCATGAAATTTGCATCGAAAGAGACCACGCCTATTAAAACGCCGCTACTCAAAGGAATATATATATATATATTAGTCATTAATTAGTAAACATCGGATTATATGCACTAAAATTGCCAAATATGCACTAAAATTCCAAATATACACTAAAATGCCAAAAATACACTAAAAATGCCAAATATACACAAAAAATGCCAAATATACATTTAAAATGCCAAATATACCATAAAATTCCAAATATACACTAAAAATGCCAAATATACATTAAAAATGCCAAATATACAAAAAAAATCCAAATATACCCTAAAAATGCCAAATATACACTAAAAATGCCAAATATACACTAAAAATGCCAAATATTCACTATAATTGCCGAAAACGCACTAAAAATATCGAAAACTAAAATTACAAAAATATGTAATAGAACAAAAAATGTGAAAAATGCACAATTGTCAATAATTTATTTATTGTTTTTCAAAAACATTTTCTAGTTAAACTACAATTAACTGTATATATATATATACACATGTATTTTTAAATTAAATTTAATATAATGTAACATAAATTTAATTTAATAATTTTATTATTAAGTTCTGCAAGTATTTTAGTTTTTTTTATTTTTTATTGTGACAGCTGTTTCGGCGTTCAAAGCCATTGTTATCAAACTCTCTATTCTCACAATGCTTTAGAATTTAATAATGTTATTATTACGTTCTGAATAATAACGTTATTAAACTTGAATTACATTAAATTTTCTTTTTTAAAATGGAGTTCTACGAATTAAACACAAAAATAATTGATACAATTATGTAGTTCGATAACAAAGTTTTCAATAACAATTGAATGACTACCGACTATTACATTAATTACGAATATACATTATTAACATATCTAAATAAATTTATATTTTATTATACTATACATGCTACATAAAATTCAAACTACAGATTGATATAATTGCCTAATATATTGTATTTCTAAATGAATTGAATAATATACTTTGTATTCACCACTTTATTAATACACAGATATCTATCTACATGTTTCTAAAGCGATGCTTTCTTCATCGGGAATAAATAGAATACTAATAATGTCAAGTATAGACAAATGATTAAAATTAGAATACAATAATGTAAAAATTAGTAATAAATAATTTGTCTATTCTTACGCAATTGCGTTCTAATTTTTATCATTTGTCTATACTTGACATTATTATTTTTAGTATTCTATGTATTCCCGATGAAGAAAGCATCGCTTTCGAAACATGTAGATCTGTGTATTAATAAAGTGGTGAATACAAAGCATAATATTTAATTCGTTTATTAATAATGATGCCACAGAGTGAATACCAATCGTTTGAAGAAATGATAAGGTACTTACTAATAATGTAATTATACTTACTACTTATAAAATACAAATTTTTCGCATTATTGATTCCCATGGGAGGGCAGTGCATACAGAAAACGACTTCAGCTCATTTTTAAGAGTTGAATACCGCTGAATAATTATATGTAATGTAATAAATGGCTGAAATATGCATTCGTGACGAAAATAGTCTCAAATACTCGTATATCCATTAAACAAGTACGCAAATGCGTATAATCCGATGTCTAGTTAATAGTTTGAAAGCTTAATAAACTATTTTAGAACTTGTGTATTACATTATGTTACGTCACGTTACGTTAATAACTCAATTCTTATTGCCAATCTTCTTCATGCTATCGGTATTAGAAACCTTTCATTACCTTTCTCTAACTATTATTTATGTGGTAGACAACAAAGAGTCACAGTAAATAACTTTGAATCTATTAATATTAAAGTAACGTCTGGAGTACCTCAAGGTACCCATCTAGCTCCTCTTCTTTTTAATATATTTACTAACGATATTGCTGGTGTTTTTTCTTACTCGTGCTTTTGTTTATTTCCAGGTGGAAATAAGATACTTAAAATGATAAAATCTTACTTATAATATCTTCTTAACTAAATATTGATAAATGTAAAATTATTTCATTTAATAGAGTAAATAAACCGGCCCTCTTCGATTAATATTAAATAGTGTCTACCTAAAGTGACACCAGATCTATTAAGAATCTTGGTGTCACTTTAGACTATTATCTTTCTTTTCATTACTAAAACCTCTTGGCTTCGTCAATAGTCTTCATCTGAGACTTTAAGAATATTAATACACTTAAAACACTCACTAGTTCAGTCACTAGTTCGCCCTCCTCTTGAATATGCCAGTGTCAGTTGATCGCCTCCCTGTGCTGTTCATATTCATCATATTGAATCCGTACAACATCGCTTCTTACGTGGAATCGCAAGGAGATTAGGGCGAGAAAGAGGCGATTACTCCTAGGCTGCAATTGAGCAAGCCTTAAAGATATCATTATTAGAAAAGCGTGGGAAAGACTTTGATCTTATTTGCATTTTCAAAACAATTATTTGTATTATTGACTCGCCTTCTTTGTCGCAACACATCCAGTTCAACATTCCTTGCCGTAGACTCAGAAACAATGAATTGCTTTTCCTCAATCATAACTTATGGGTACCATTCTCCACTGTACAGGATGTCGAGAGTTGTTAACTCGAGCCAGGGCCTTGACACTTTTGCTACCAGTCTAAATGATTTTTGTCGGGCTATACGAAAATAAACTTCGAAGATTATCATTTAGTATGTCTAAAATCATGGACTCTACCAAAACCTCGATCAGGCTTGAATTGAGTATTCTCTCAAATATATATTTTTGTCATATTCTTCTGTCATTTTCTTTCAAATCGGTGGCGATCACAATTCTGGAATTATTTAAAATAAAACTATTTCAACGAAACTTTCGAAAATTGTCGAAACGCGATATAATTTTTCAAAGAAGGGACGTGGAATCAAATGTTTTTTTTTTTACATTAAGCTTATTTTCTAGTAAATATTTCCAGGTAGTTATTTATTTTATCTTTGGTTATGTTTTTAACTCTGTCTTATTCCTAGATATTAAATATTATTTTAATAAGTTGTTACTTTTTTATTAGTGACTATATAAATATACAAAATATTGTGTAACTTTAAAAATTTTAACAGAATAACAGCATAAAATACAAAATGGTATACTAGTTATTATATTTTACGAACTATTTGATCTTTTAGTGTGTGTTTTTTAGTCCTCCTCACTAGGGGGTCCTGTGCTGAGGCAGACTAGACTTATTTACTATGATTTACATCTAACTAGGTGCAATTTCTATTTCGTTTTTATTGCTGTTTGCAAAGTTGTTTCATTGACCACTTTCAGCCAGACTTTACTTCTTAACTTGTAATCATTAAACTTTTCCATTAGTTTTTTTATTTGCAGGAAGGATGTTGTGGAGCTTTGTTGCAAAATACATGTAGTTTCTTTATTCGAAAGTGGTTTTGTATCAGGGAATGTGTTTTTTATGGTCATTTTGTTTTGATCTAATGAGAAAGTTTTAATAGTACATTTTTAACATATATTTGTAGTACATTTGGTTATGCGAACACAGATTATTATATCGAGAGCAGATTTGTATGATGCCAGTGCTGAGGTAGCTTTATCATTATAATATTATTTAAAATTATTTCTAATTATTAATTATTTTTATTGAGATTTAAGAACCTCGTCGTAATCTTTAATCATTGAAGAAGATAATATTAACATAACCTAAATGAAAGATGAAACCGGACAAAAGGACAGAAACTAAAAATATTTCAGTCGCATCTGGGACTCGAACCCAGGTCCTCTGCCTATCCGGGGCAAGGCTCAACCGACTTAGCTAATGAGACAAGTTCAATTTGTGTCATCTTCATCGATAACATATCTCAAATTCAAGATTTGTGAATATTATCTTCCATTTTTAATCTCATATTATTGGCAGCTACTTTTATGTGTCTCCTTAGCTAAGTCGGTTGAGCGTTGCCCCGGATAGGCAGAGGACCTGGGTTCGAGTCCCAGATGCGACTGAAATATTTTTAGTTTCTGTTCTTTTGTCCGGTTTCATCTTTCATTTAGGTTATGTGAATATTATTATATTCTTCAATGATTAAAATTATTTCGTATAAAGTTAAAATTATTACATTGTTGTATCTATTAGACCTGTTTGTATTATAGAAGAAATATAATATATTGTTCTAGTGCTAGAAAGCTATATTTTCTGTTGATAAATTTGGTCACTTTTTGATAGGTACCTTGTAATAATAATAGATATACATATTAAGTAATAAAAATTAAGAACAGAAATATAACAAGTCTCATAAATGTATTTAGCGAGACACTGGGAATGGTTGTCGCACTAATTATGACAATGGCTATGCCAAATATATAAAATAACATTTTTTGTTATCATTTACAAATTCAACTATAAAATTTTAAAAAATAGAGTAATGTAGATGCAAAGAGTTTAATTTATTGATGAGAGAACCCATTAAAAAAACATTTTAAACGATTTTGTTTTATATATAATAAAAAAGTTCTAAAACTAATTTAAAAAAAAAAAATTAAGTGCGACGATCATGCTCGTGTTCTTCGATTGTTTTCCCAAAGCATTGCGAAAATCTATTGATTATAATAAACGTTAATTTGTTCAGATACCAGCAAATTTAAAATAAAATCTTTTCAGCATATTGTTCTTTCTCCGCTGTCATTTCTTATTATATCAGGAAATTATGTAATTACTTGAAAAATAAATTGTTGTGTAACTGCGATTGTGTTTTAATTGAATTAGGAGTCGCTGGCTAAAAGCAAATCGTTGTCTTACGTGTAAAATCTTCTAAGTTCATATAACACAAAACTCAGACAAATAAAACTTTTTTTTTGTCCGATTTTTTTACGCCGCAACAGCAAAAATACCTGAGGTAAATCTTGGCAGGTTTATAAAAAATAACTAAATACATACTAATAAAGCCAAAAATATTTTGTTCCCATTTATTTACTTATTTTGCAAAAACACTTATAAACACCGATACAATGCAAAAGCGAGAAAAAAAAGCATACTCATAAAACATATAGGTAAAACAAAACTAATTTTAAAAAGGTTGTAAGTAGGTACATAATAGCTAGTTCGTGCTTAAAATTATTGTAGGTCATGTGGAAAATATCCACATTTCCTGCGAGGCAGTCAATTAAACTAGTTAGTTTTCCCAGAGGCATCACCATTGGTAAGTTAGTTCTGCACCTGGGAAAAACAAAACCCCGTGTTGGCGGCCTCGCGTGAAATTATCACGGACATAAAATCATATTTTAGCCAGGATATCAGGTATCGATAATACACAGTTCAAGAGTTTATGAGCCGTAAGCAGTAATGCTATATCTCTCCTAGGACTTTGGCTGCAGATACCCAGCATTCCCGAGAGAAATGCTATTGGAAACAGCCATGGGTAAAAACCGAGCTCTCTCATGTAAAAGAATCGTAAGAATTTCTTTTGGATTTTCTCGACCATTAGTACATAGACGGTGTCCTCTGGCCCCCATACCTGAGATCCACTCTGGAGAATTCTGCGCAATAAACTAAAGTAAAGTAACCTTATAACCGCAAGGTTTGTCAACTCCTTTGATCAGTGTGTGACAAAACCAACGTTTTTGTGTCTCATAAATTCATAACTGTTGGTACAAACCGAATACCCTTTAATTTTTATTCTTCATTTATCAGCAAAAACGCAGTAAAGTCATCTGTGGGTCACCTAATAATTATTTTATAATTTTTCGTTTTCTATAATTTATTAAGAATATATTCCACAGAAAATCTAATATATGAAAAACCCATTCGTACAACCCTGGTCGCTAGAGGGTGCTAGTGTAGCATGTTGCCATCAAATGTCTGAAGCTGGGCTAAAATATCAGGCCATATGCCGCCTATTCGTTAGAGATGGTTGATGCCCGGAACAAGTTGTCACTGCGGTTCCAGCTATCAGAGACCGAAAAAGAACAGATTCGTTTTTCACTTACTTTTTAACAGTGGCGGTTCGTTGTATTTTTATCTGGGGGTTCAATCAGAAATTCGCGAGAAGATATTATATGTCATCAAAATGTGTTTGTTTTCCTTCGAGGAATCGACGAATACAGCGGCAATTACACAAATTAAATAAAGTTGGTGGGAGGGATACTATAATAACTAGCGACTTGAGA
This sequence comes from Halesus radiatus, assembly GCA_022606495.2. NCBI lineage: Eukaryota > Metazoa > Arthropoda > Insecta > Trichoptera > Limnephilidae > Halesus > Halesus radiatus. The sequence continues at coordinate 426,882 of JAHDVE020002886.1, forward strand.
CAATACGATGTTTGTCAGAACTTTATTAACCTGGGAATATAACGTCTTATCTAAAAACTTATTGAATTTTGAATAGGAAAACAAAAGTATCCATAATAATCCGTATGTTTTAGTAGTAGATTTACAAATGCCATTTTAGAGCAAATGGTTAGAGAAATGCAGAAAAAAGAAAATAAAAACGTACAAATATCTACTACTAACTATAGAAAGTAAAATAATAACATTTAACTTGAATCCTTATTATGCAAAGTTCAGTCAAACTTCCGACTTCACGTGCCTTAAAACTAGAGATGGGCCGAATCGATTAACGAAAATACAAACCGAGACAATCGTTCTAAACTCCGAGAGGTTATATTATTACGATATTACGAGATACGTTGAAAACATTAAGTATTAATAAAAATACGGATGGATATCTCGACGGTACATTGTTACTAAGACCGCTCTCCGACGGTCCGATAAGGAACGAACACTTCGCTTGATGCTGCAGACGTTGCGCAGAAAAGTCCCACAATGGACTGCGCTGCAAACTGTTACCTTACTTAAAAACTTAACTTTTCTGAGCAGTGTCTGCAGGTGCAGAAGCGAGTGAAATGTTCATTCCTTACCGAACCGCCAGAGAGCGGGCTAACAATAATTGTCAGCTAGTAAAGATTTCATTTGAATATTTTGTACGCATTTTCAATAACATTACATTGTTTGTAATTTCATTGCGTTGCGCATGTTGATGTTAATTGTCATTTCTATAAAAATGTGTTGTGAGTGTTTTAATTATGTTTTCAGGTTATAATATGTTGTAATATATTATTTTTAAATACAATGGGGTTTAATGGGAATTTATAATTTATACCTACTACCCGCCGGTTAAGCAGCTGCAAGTGCTTATAAATATATATTTTTTAAACTATATCTGATACCCACAACATGTTTAATTACGATATCATCTACCAACAAAGAAGTTATGTTAACGATGAAGTAATATTTTTGGATATGATTTACAATATCGGTACATTTTACCTGTGTAAAAGATGTCATTATTAAAACGTTGAGAAGGTTGGCATGTATTTTAAGGTTATGTACGTAAGTACACGTTGTGAAAGATTATCGGGCCTGGTTTAATGTCTGGTTTTTATGACTAAATTAAGAATCTTGTCAGTCGACAATGCCGTCATACGATGAATCACATATATGCAATTTTAGATTATATTGATCGTTACGTGATTCTTTCAATTTTTACGCGCATATTTTTTGTGAAATCGGCATTAAAAATACATTATTTAGTCTCCCCCAACTGAAATAGATGTTTCTTATTACAGTAAACTAAAAAATTCATATCATACATACCTTTAACTTATATTCTTTAAACTTTCATACTTTATATTTTAAACTTTTACATCTCATTTGTAATTCATTATTATTCTACACTAATTTAAAAAATTCAACATACTTAAAAAAAAAAATTTAAAATTTTTTTTTTTTTTCTTAAATTTACTTTATGGATTGTTTTATATTCTTTTATGTGTATGTATATTAATATGAACTAATCTTATCAATTTGACAATTATTATTATTATTTATTATTATTATTATTATTATTATTATTGTTATTATTATTATTATTATTATTATTATTATTATTATTATTATTGTTATTATTATTATTATTATTATTATTATTATTATTATTATTATTATTATTATTGTTATTATTATTATTATTATTATTATTATTATTATTATTATTATTATTATTATTATTATTATTATTGTTGTAATCAAGAAGTGCAATCAAAGTATTATTTTTTTAATATGCCGAATGCTATACTAATGTAAAAGATAACCTTCTATTATAACCAGTTTTTGACAGAACTAGCTTTATTTGATGTCAAAAACGAAATGGAAACATTATTAATTGTCAAAATTTCTCAAATTGCATATACGTAATTCGTATGATGGAAGAACATTTATCAACATACTTCATTTTAATCGTACATAATCAATATAATCCATAATTATGCCAATTAGAAAATATTAAGTTGCTAGAATACTTAAAGAAATCATTGCTATCAAATAAAAATATTGGTTTAGACATAAAACTCATCCACTGGCCGAAGCTATTGCTCTCGCTGAACACCGAGCGATTCATTCGAAACATCATTCGATCATTCTAATGTTTCGAAATAACATATTTCCATTATCAAAATGTTTCGATTATGCCCATCACTACTTAAAACATTCCTTATTATATTATGTTATTTAATTTCACCGTCAGGGGGATTGTATCGTTTTGTTTTTTTTTGTATGAAGTATTTATTTGGGATCGTGAGCCCATGTGTGCTGAATGGATTCAGCACAGCACCTGGGAATATCGCGTCTAATATTTATTTACTGGCGCACTGTATATAATGTACTTATATTATAAAAGCAAGTTAGTCTTGGATTCTCATATTTTAATGAGAGTTCAAAGAAAACAGCCACTGGTTTAGAAACATTGCTTTTGGATTCCTGATCCAAGGGGGGAATTTTGGATTTGATTTACGATAAGAAATACCGAAATTCCGCATTAAAAAAAACACTGAAATTCTCCTACCCAGTTTCAAAAGGAACCGGTTCCTTATGAAAAATAATGTGACTGGAAAGTCACCGGGACGAGTAACCGGGACAGGAATATCGACATCTGTACATAAGTAACTAGACGCTTTCACTCATAAGTTGGCAGTAATGGCAGACGGCGGCAGTGATGCCATTTCATAGAACTTCCGATTTCAGCGAAATTCTACCGATCTACTGAAATTCATGAAAAATCTTCCTAAATTTCAAAACTTTTTGACAATTGGTTTTCATGATTGATTTATCAATTTTTCGATATCTTTCGATGAAAACCTTGCACAAATTTTAATTTACGTTGATGCGTTGAACATTTTCCTAAATAGAAAAATGGCGGTACGGCTGCAGTAGACTAGAACGTCACAGCGGCGGTGCCAGACAGTGTCGCCAGAAGCACGGTTTTTACCATGTTATCGGTAATTTATATCACCTTGGTATTTTATCGATCGGTAAAAATGTGTAGTTTTATGTGAGATACAAAATATTTTTGGGAAATTTTGTCTGTCAACAGCCAAAGCCAAAACATTATGTTAGGACATCAACATCCATCATAAATCATAAGATATTATAATATAATGTAGCACATGTATACAATACCTAAATCGTGCAGGTTTACAATTTGCAATGTTTCGATTTATTTTCTTTGTCAATTATATGTTTTATATTAAATTAAATATAATTAATGGAACTTTAATTGGGTACCCACACTACCTACTGCAAAATACATAGATTTTTTTTTAAATTAGTTATGGGAGAACTCTTTCTTCCTCTTCTCGTGGATCGTTCGGTGAAAAAACTGCAAATACTTGTTTTTAATGTTTTTATTTACATGGTGTTTTTATCTCTTTTTTATACAAAAGCAGTATTTTTTTCTTTACTCAACGAATAATTATTAAATGTTTATTATAAATAAAACATTAATCTACTTAGATAATTTTAATTTCCTTACTTAAATTCTCAATAGAAAGTTTACGAAAAATATGGTTTTTACAACCATCGAAACGGGGTTTTTCAGTTTAGGAAATGGCAACACTGGGGCCAGACAGTGAGACAGAGTGGTATACGTATGCACCTACGCAGTGCAGTTTTGTCCGTGAAAGGGGTGGCATCGTAACCAGGGTTTTCTGCATACCATTTTAAAAAGAATACACCCTTAATTCTTTTTTGATTTAAATAATATTATCCTTTCAAGCTCAAGAAAAACTAATCTATCTTTTGTTTGTAATATCAGTTTTTGACTGTCGTTTAGTGCGATACTATCGTGTTCTACAAACTGTACGCAAATTTCATAAATAATCTGTTGGTTTTCGTTGTCTAGACACTGCTGAAATATCGGTGAGTACCTTACCCACAGTATTTTCTTTTAATTTAATATGAACTAATTAACATCATACCGTTTCCACACAAGGGTAGGCGTGGAAGATAGACCGCCACACACCTCTGTCATGGCGCACACACTCCATGCTTTAATCAAATTCATGCAATCGACGCATAAATACTCTTCTGTTATTCTGATACGACCCGACTCAAGTATTTGATACATTTTATCGTGCCGCGTCTTCCTTGGGCGCCCACGACTTCTTCTAGCATTCACTTTCGCGTTAGATATTCTCCTTGACTACATCGGGGATGCTATTACTCTTTTTTTAATCAACTCCGCACAAGAGGTCCCTTGAAAAAAAAATTTTCAAGGGATATGACATCTTTGGGGATGCTGTGTGGTGGGTATTTTTGAAAAAAGGGAGGAATTAATACGGGTCTTTTATAGGAAGGGGGAAACACAGCCGGGTTGTTGAACTCAAGAAACGACCCGTTCTCGTGTGAAAATGTCAACCCTGTACAAACGTTAGGCGCGCGTTTTTGGTGTTTCCCAACAATGCACCGATGATGAAGGGATCAATGACTCTAGTTGCTCAGAGCATATTCCATTGAAATACCGGTAGAACCGGGACATCATTCCCACCTGACGCTCGCTCTCTAAAGATTGCAATCTGTTTGTTAATATAGGGGAATCTATCAGACGGACCGCCCGTTTCTACGCAGAATCGAGCGTTTTTTCAGGTATTCGGTCAGCGGTTGTGTACTATCTGTGTCTGCAGTATCTGCGGGCCGTGCGCAGCAGGCGCAGTTTCTGAGAGCCTAACTCGACTCTGGATTCGATGGAGATCGACTTTCAAATTATTTTGAATTACCTACCAACTTATCTACTACAGCTCGGCTCACTTAACTTTGCAGTAGTACTGGGCGTGACGATAATTCCATAAAACGCCAAAGCCGTTATCGTTGATGATTTTGAACTGTTAAAAATAACCGTTGGAAATAACCGACGTTGACGAGACGTTTTGTGTCTACTATTGCTCCGTACTCGGTGAAGCCTCATTCTTTACCTCTTTTATTAATATTTTATAGATATAGTACATGCACATATTATTATTATCATAAAGCATTCAAGTTGTACAAAAAGCAGGTTCAAGTATTTTGCACATCTGATTTTTTTTAACGTTATACGTAAGAATATGGTGTCCAGAATTGAAAAATAAACAAAATAATACGTATTTACTAAAAATAAAACTTTGACTTACAATTGATAGGTTACTTCAAGCTCGATCTATTTAGGATGGCATTTTTTTTAACAATAAATTTTTACACACCAAAAGTTCCACTTCATTATTTATGTACAATATTTACAAGCCACATACACATTTTTTAATATTTTTTAATTAATGTTTAAAAAGACCAACTGCTGCAGTTTTCCAGCCTTAAGACTGCACCTGCAGTCGGATATGATCTGTCCAGTTTTGGGAAAAATTCGTTCACATAGAACGGAGGTTGCTTCAATACCACATTGTTCAATGAAGATTTTTTTTAAATTAGGAAAATATATTTCATGTTCCTTCCACCATTTCAGGGGACAACTTTTTCTATCGAGACGATCCATTTCAAGATACATGTTTAGTTCTTTTTGGAATTTACTGGTTGGATCATTCAATGGCTTAATATTCTCCACTACTGAGTTTATTGCATTCCAAAATGAGAGCGGTTTATCTAAAGATTCGGCTTGATTTTCCGAAATCTCTTGCGAAAAGTCTTGTCGCGTTGCAGCGAGTCCGCCGGGTGGGGATGTGGAGGGGGAAGACCAAGCTACGATCCAGAATTTAAAAAATATTTTAATTTTGATTTCCCTATTTAAAAAAAAAATAGGGAAACTTATTTTATGGACAACACAACCCTGTTAATAGGAGCTTCTTCACATCCAACATTAGAAACCGTTCTGAGTTGTCCAACTTCGTTAGATGTAGTAGTTCCAAATGAACAAAATTCTATCGGGTGCTTGATCTTTAAATGGCTTTTTAAATTTGTAATTGTTGATTTGTATGACACTGCATGCTTACAAAAATTACATTTTGCGATTTTTATATTTTCGTCAGATTGGAAATAATTCCACAAATCACTTCGATAATTCTTCGCCATTATATTATGCACTTAGGAAGTCACTTCACTCAATTTATTATTTCCAATTCAAACACAATAACCGTTTAATACTTTATAGTAAGTATAATAATTACTTATTATTTTTCACTTTCTATAATACATAAATCTAATTTCACAAATTTATTTATTAACAAGTCAATCTTCACTAAAACTGAAAACAAGTAGTAAACACTGTTTTCTAACAGGCGTTAGAAAACAGTGTTTAGAATTAGAATTTTAGAATATTAGAATTGATAAATATCGTTAAATGCTATTTTTTTGCTTCCCAACGATAGACTTCCTTGACGCTTGGCGCTACGTATCGGCCGTTTGGAATACGGAAATCCAAAACAAACGTATAGCAACGAAGGTACATAACCAAAAGACCATTCCAAATATCGCATAACATTGCTCACGACGTTTAAACTGTTAACCCTTTTTTTGGCAATAATACTGATATAACGGATGCATGCATAGCAGGTTGACTCGTTGACTGCGTTGAAAAATATTATTTTTTTTATGGCCTATACTTCATAATTTTAAACAAAAATAAATAAAATACTTCTCATACGTACTAGATATTTAATGAACCTTTAAATAAATAAATAAAATATATCATTCTCTTTGGTTGGGTATTTTGGCCTCAAATATAAAATTTAATTATGTATGAAACAGACAGCCCAGCCGTTCCTCTTAATTAAACACTGCGGGTAGAACACATCTTAGGCATTTTTTGGTGAGTCTTTTTATAAGCCCAGAAAAAAATAAAGTGTCAGACGTAAATAAAACGTTTAAAGTGCAAAATCTCCTACTTATGAACCCTTTTACCGATACTGTTGTATAGTTCATTGTGACAAATTAGGTTTTTTAGAATATGACCCTAAAACATTTTAATAATTACTAGGTTTTGCCTATTGCAGTCCTGCAATTGGTTCGTATATATTTACAATATGTTGAATGTGGATGAAGCAAGGAGTATGTGTTTTATAAATAATTGTTAAAATGAATATTTGGAAAAATATTTCTACTCACCCTCCTACTCCTACCCCTACCCATACTCCTACCCCTACTCCTACTACTACTACTACTCCTACCCCTACCCCTACACCTACTCCTACTCCTACCCTACCACTATTCCTATTTAGATCTGTGTGAGCCTTTTCTCGCAAAAGGGGACCTAGGAGTTTTCTGCCTATTTTTTGTTTTGCGCGAATCAGGTTGCGTAGGTGGAGACGCTCAGTTTGATATCCATATCGGCTACTTCTACCCCTACCCCTTCTCCTACTCCAACCAATACACCTACCCTACCCCTACCCTACATCAACCCAACTCCTACCCTACGACTACCACGATTAAGTATTTAAAGAAAATAAAAAGAAAAAACTTTCAATATTAGCTTTATCTCGACAAATGAGGCCTAGGAGTTTGCTGCCATTTTTTTAATTTCGCAAATCAGGTTGCGTGGGTGGAGACGCTCAGTTTGATACCCATATCGACTACCCCTACCCCTGTTTCTACCCCTATTCATACCCCAACCCCTACCCCACCCCTAGTCATTTTATTTCAATAAATGTATTTTGCATAATATTTTCCATTAAAATCATCAGCCATATCTCGCAAAAAGGGGTCTAGGACCTAACTGCTATGTTCGAGGTGAAAGTAAAAAAAACAGCGCTATGTAAATTAAAAAAAAATTAAAAAATAAAATAATAATTAAAAAACCGTCGTTTTCTATCAATAAACGCATTTTTAATATTTTTTACCTTCACCGAATTATGTGATTTTTTTCTCAATATTCTGCCTTTAAAATTAAATTAGAATTCTTCAATAAATTACGTTTTCGGGTAACTATAGAATTTTCTGGAAGGAAAATGAGTCCATAGAAACGCGGTTAAATCGGCTGGAAGGATAAAAACATGTCGTTTTTTTTCAGATTTTGCAAATGTCAAAAGTTTGACGGAATATCGTGAGATTTTGTTCAGGCAATGCGACAGAACTGGCCAATTATAAACCTTCCGACATCTGTTTTAGCAAATATTATCCATTTATTTAATCTCCCCAGTCCGAGTCTTTGCCGCAATTCAGTATTACACCGGGTGAAGGATAAAATTGATAAAGGTGACTGGTGTTTAAATAATAATATTATTATTACGCAATACGATAAACATAATGTTTTTAAATAGAAAACTATTTATTAAATATATTATAAATTTACATAAGCTTAGCATTTACCAAAATCTAATCAGAAATATTACTTTTTCTGACCATCCCATTCTATGTTTTACAAAATACGGATATGATTTTTAAAGTGGAGAAAAGTATTTTTAAAACTTTTTTGTTGCGTTTTTGTAAATAAACATAACCAAAGATTTGTAATCCGCATTACAAAAAAAAAAAACATTGAAGTTACGTAATGTTGATGAAAAAATTTAACTACACACTGTTTATTTTTAAAAAATTATCTTATCGACATGTTACAGAAAAACCTTCAGAGCATTTTTTAAGGATATTCAACTTTTTAAATGTTTTTGTAAAACATGCGTAGAACGGTCAGAAATGTGTAATATTTCTGATTATATTTTGTAAAATGCTAAGCCCATGCAAATAAAAAAAAAACGTAATAAATATTTTTCTCTTTAAAAACACCATGTCCCTCTCCCCGTTAAATGAATCAAATTAACGATATTGCGTTGTTTGTAAAGTACCTAAGCCAAAAGCCCGGAATGTCAGATAAAAGTGGTTTAAATTCTAAAAATTATAATAAAAATTATAAATTATAGAAAGTAAGTAGTGATAAACTACAAGTGTAAAGTAGTAAATTTTGAATTTCTTACTTTATTCTGAATCTGGGGAGGTTAGTGGAATCCCACACATCAACAGATGATACGTCAAAAAGTTGAGTTTTCCTCTAAATTCTCCTTTTTTGGAATGAGAATGATTGAAAATATACGATGCACTCGTGCAAAAAGTGAAATCTAAATAAGCCCTGAGGGAAATAATTTCCCCCAATGCCTATATCATCTTTGGGGATGCTGCTTGGATCGCAGAAGCGACCCGTTCTCATGTGACAAATGTCAACCATGTGCAAATGTTGGGCACGCGTTTGTTTCCCGACTGAGCACCGGTGCCGAAGGGATCAATGACGCTAGTTCCTCAGATCATTTTCCATTAAAATACCGGTAGAACAAGGACAGCATTCCCACCTGACGTGCTCCAAAGATTGCAATCCGTTTTTTAAGAAAGGTGAATCCATTTTGACCGCCCGTTTCTGCATAGAGTGAAGGGTTTTTTTTCAGGTATTTTGGGGGTCCCGACCAGAGGTGGCCGCCAAATTCTACAGTGGAGCGTACTTGCGATTTGTACAGGGTCAGCAGTTGTGTCAAATATGTAACAAGTTAATAAATATTCATGTATGTTTTCAGGTTAAAAATGGATAATGGACTCAGGGAGTACGAACAACAGGGTCCTTCTCTGAGGGAGTCATGTGGGGTAAGCGAATTGACTTAGTTTTTTACCGTCCAATACTGACACACGTATATTATGTCATCAATTAAAAGTCATCAAATTGTTGACACCCCCCAGCTCGTATAACCAGGGTGTATTTATCAGCGATTCCATGACAAAACAGAATGTTGAAGAAAGGTGATGAAAAAAACTCTCCCAACTTTATCATGTTCTGTTTTGTCACTGTTCTGTTTTATCTAGTTACCGTATCAGCATCTACTCGGGTGACTTGAGGTAAATTGAGTATAGGTTTGTAGCAAGACCGGAAGAAGGAAAACAAACATCAACTGGTTTCAAAATGCAATATCTTTGTTTTAATGAGAATACAGACATTACTGCTCATAAAAATACAGATATATTCCCAATCTAAATCATACACAGTACATAACACAGTACTACCAACTGATCGATGGATTAATCCTCTGAAAATCAATTGCAGAGTATCCATTTAATTCTCACAAGTTTAAGGTTAAACGAAACGTGATACAAGCTCACACATTGTTACCCGTCTCAGAACAGACATCGTCTAGTGAGACGGGTAAAGTACATGTAAATATTTAAATTTTCTGCCAACAAACGCCCGGGTTGCCGGCAATGAAATGAATGAATGAATATGTCGCTAATTAAGATTTTAGAAAAAAAAACACTTTTAGCATTTAATGCTTCTAAATATTGAGATGAATTGTTTGTTGGCGGGTGTACATACGGAATATGAAATGGAATAAATTGTTATTGTAAGTTTAAAGCTAAAGTCCTTCAAGAATCTTATAAAAATACTGTATAATATGTTAGTTTTACAATAATGTATTGTATTTTTATAAGTTTCTTGGAGGACTTGGAGCTTTAAATCTACAGTAACACTTTATTCCATTTCATATTCCGTGTTTATACCCGCTAACAAACAATTCATTTTAATATTTAAAAGCATTATGTGCGAAATGTGTTTTTTTCTACAATTTTAAATTAGCGCCATATGTGAGCGTGTATTACGTTTCGTTTCACCTTAACAATACATATTTGCAAGACTTCCTTAAACAATATAATTTCCTAATCTACTATTGTGACATTTTCAAAATTGAGACTGTTACTGTACTTATTTGTTACCTACCTACCTATAATATACAGGGTTATTCAAAATGATGGATTCAATTTCGTACTACTATATTTCTGAATTATACATTACATCTATGTCCCAAAGTTTCGAATCCCACTGCTAGATCACTCATAGTTGCGCAAACAGCAGCTAGATTGCTCGCGCAGCCAAGCAGTCATTTAGTAATTTATCAGTTGTGAGTAAAATGGCTACTATGCAGTACAAGATTTTCTGTGTTTGTGAGCTCTATAAAACTAAGTTGGCAACTGTAAATACAGCCTACCTTTCGCCTCCATTCTAACATTGAACCTCAAACTAGAAAGAGCATTTGTCATTGGTATCACCAATTTGAGCAAATCGGATGTTTCTGTAAAGGAAAAAGCCCGGGCCGACCGCATGTATCAGAGGAGAACATGCAAAATTGAGTCCATCATTTTGAATAACCCCATATTTTTATTCTGTTTTTGTAACATGCAACCGTAGGCGGAGGTACCTTTACAGAGTGTTTTAATTATTATTTTGTGATTTTGTCGAAACAAAATTTCTCAGTTTTTATCTTGGCAAGTCAAGTTATACCCACTGATTACTCACGGGTATCGACTAGTTATATTACAAAAATTGTATTTATTGAAATAATAATAATCATAAATGTTTATCCAGTATGTGGAGAGGTTAGTGCAGTCTCACACATTCCATACAATAGTTATAAAAATATATAAAATATGTACAAAAGTTTCTAAAAATCAAATAATAATAATAAGATAGTAGGTGAATGATACCTGATACATAAAACATAAATAAAATAAGTACATGAAAATAAAGGCTTTAAGGGGTTTCGGCATTTAAATTGTGAGGGGCCAATATCTTTCTCCAGTATTCGTCGATGTTGGAGATTAGACTGAGGCGGGCCTTCATGATGAGGATATTCCTTGATCAGTTTATTCTTTCCCTCGTTCCAGCCACCCTGGATCATATAAAGGTTGCAAAACCGATAACTCGCCCCTTCGTGAACTGCAAGCTCTTATATAACATAAGCGTAGGCGTTATTGTACTGTGCACAAAGTCTTTCCATACTGATCTTTTTATAGTTTGTCCAGAGATCGCACGTGTACAACGTTACGCAGAAGGCAAGGAAGAGAGTCCTTTCCGCAGCGGTACTACAAAGGCGAAATCTTCTGCTGAGCATGCTCGATTTTACGCTGAGAGCTTGGCTTTTTCCTATCAATATCATCATCATCGTCCAGTTACATACAGAAATACCAGTTAAATAAATCACTTGTGCAAAGTGATTAACGTATATCATTAATATGAATTCTCAGACAGTTTATATATCGTCCTCTTAGAGGTAAAACTCATTAAGTGCCATTCTAGCTGTATGAGACATAGTGACCTCTAATAGAACATTTAGTATATTAAAAAAGTATTTCATATGTACACAAAACAACCTGTTGTATTCCTTACAGGCTCAAACAAACATTGGCAGAGGTCGGGCGATGCTGCTAATGAGACAGCGGGAGCTCGCGTCAGGTAAGATTTTTAACGATTACTGAGTAATTGATAGGCTGTAGGTTTGACTAGCAGTGGACGTACTGAGTTCGACACTCATAGCGGGTGACAATTTACTTCCTTTTCATAGTCATAAGATTTATACTGCAGACCTTTTTGCTAAACATAACTCGGATGTAAAGGAAGTAAGTCCGGTACTCGCTGTAAGTATGTAACTCGATCCATCCGCCTTCTTGCCAGACGTCCTACCTGCCTAGACGGCCATATGACGTATAAAACTGCAATATGATTACGCTATTTTTTATCCTTGTGTTCATTGCGTAGAGCTTGAATTTAATCTTCAGACCCCCTCGGATCTAGAAAATAAAATACCAAGCAATGAAAAAGCCGATGTTCTTTCTTTCTAAAATATATGTCTGTCCATAAGAGAAAAGAAAATAGAACGAGGTTTATGACTGTCATTTGGTGGCACAACTTGACCCGAGTGGAAAAAAACTATTTCATGTTTAAAACAAAACGGTATATCTCGCACAATTAGAATTGACCGAAATAACACACACATAAGCCTCGATCACAAGAAGTGATTTCATCGCTGCTATCTTGCCGCGGCGAGTGATCTCCACTTGTTGTATCCGCTAGTGGACGGTTGCACAAAGCTATTGAAACTACGAACGTAGTAGTAGCGAGTGAAATGTTCTACATGTTGACAAATACATGAAACAAACCAACAACATTCAACAATTAGCAATAGCAATTAGAGTCTAACGATTTGAAATGTCAGACGAAGCGATAGTTACACCGCATGGTGGCGAAGAGATTACGTGAACTCCAAAATCACGTGTTTGTTGAGATCAGGATTGAACATGTTCTAATCGAATCGCCGCTACGTTTAAAAGCTGCTAATTGGGTTACTCGCAGAAAATACCTTGTCACATATAGTGATTTTATCGTTACCTGTTTATTGATTTTTTAAAAACCTTTACAGTACCTATTTTCTTTTTATTAAATCAGTAATTGACATTTTATGAAATTCCCTGGAATTATCTTTTTGGTACTCGAATAACCAAATTTGAATCATGCCGTATGCAAGCAATACATCTGTGATCATGTCAACTTTGTCTTTGATACCTATACACACTCCTTGCTTCATTCACATTCATACATCATCTCATACATACTCTAACTGTTATTCTGACTCTTGACATCTCCCGACTCAAGTATTTGATCGGAACTGTCCGATACTTGATTTGATTCACTCGATAGCTTTCTACAAACCATTTGTGCAGTGAACTCCCATTAAAAATGTCAACATAAGACTAACGTGCATTATAATATAAGCATATTATAAACAGCACGCTGCAAAAATTCCATGATTAAAATCTGCGCAACCGAATACAATGGCCGAATAGTAATGCGATATTCCCATAGGTGCTGTGCTGTATGAATTCAGTACATATGGGTTCACGATCCCAAGAAAATACTTCATACAAAAAACCAAAATGACACAATCCCCCTGACGGTGAAATTAAAAAAATGTAATATAATAATGAATGTTTTAAGACACGTTGGATGTTTGACAAGTGTCACCGAGATGGCCCCCATCAGTCACTTTGCAAGCTGGCTGAACTTTGCACAATAAGGATGCAAGTTAAATGTTATTATTTTACTTTCTGTAGTTAGTAGTAAATATTTGTAAGTTTGTATTTTCTTGTTCCTGCATCTCTCTAACCGTTTGCTTTGAATGGCATTTGTAAAACTACTAGTAAAACAAACAGATGATATTGCATACTTTTTTTCGTATTCAAAATAATATTTTTTTTAGATAAGACATTAATAATAATAATAATATCTTTTATTATAAAAATTGATTGTAATTAAATTTAACTATAACTAAAAGACATGTATAATTTAATAATGTAAGTGTACAGTGGTTTATAAAGTAAAATAGAAAATAATATAATAACACTTATAGTTGAAGTTTCACATAACCCGCCTCACTCATTATATTCTAAAGTTAAAAAAGTTTCAACAAATGCCATATTTCCTCAAGTTGCTAGTTATTATAGTACCCCTCCCAACAACTTTATTTAAATTATATGACTGCCGAGTGTCACTGTATTCCACGATTCGTCGAAGGGCAACAACTAAAAATAATACCCTGATTGATCACCCAGTTAAAACGTCCCAGATAAAAGGCATTTCGGCCCTGATAAGACTGAATGTTGATTTTTATTCATCATATTATTAATAATGATAATAAATGAAAATAACCAAACTAAAAACCAAAAAATCAAAAAAAAAACATTAGTTACATCATCAAAATTGTTCTCTCTTCCACATACCATAAATTGTATTTCTTTTCACCCGAGTATATTTGGGAGTGGTCTTTTCTGCAGGTAAAGCTTACTCGAGTTATCCCGCTTGTAGTTCTTAAGCGGTTAAGCATCCCTTTCTTAATATTAACCATTACGCATTGTTTTCTGATCCGATCCTTATAAAACAGTTTCTTAAATTAATGTAAATATACATTTTCAGCAGGACTAGGAGTGCGGGAGGGGCCAGGAGATGTGATGCCACCACCAAGTTTCCCTATGGTGCGTACAAAGTCCCTACCTACATATTAATCACTGTTCAGGCAAAAGTCACCAACCCTGAAAGAGCAACTTTGAGTTGAGTATGTTACCCGAAGTGTAAAATAATGTTCTTTAAAATGCAAAAGTCACCACTATACCTACATTAATTAGTAAAACGTTGCTAAATCCGAATTACAAAACAATAAAATCTTATTTTTCCTACATCTTCAAACATTTAAATAGCGATATCTCAAAATTACATTTTTAATGTTGGCCCTTTTGCCTAAACAGCGACGATATAATATATTTTACAAGACAATTATTTTATTTGTAATTTGAAATATGCGTCCATATGGCGTAGGTACTCTTGCAGGGCAATTTATAAATATTTTTTTTATTCTGTCAAAATACAATTTCTCAGCTTTGGCAAGTCAAGTTAATCGACTAGTTATAATATAAAAATTGTATATATTGAATTTTACCGTATTGATAAAATGTATACAAAAAAATAAGTTATTAATTTTTTAAAGAAAAAAAGTAATTTACTATTTAATAATGTATATCCGCAAGATGTAAGAATCACATTGAAATCTAAAGATACCTACTCAAAGAAAAAAACGTTGATTTATATAGTAAAATTAAAAATAAATATTATCCCAATATAAGAACAATACAGAAAAAGTTAAACAACGTAGGAAAAAATCATTTAAAATAAATTTACGAATAGGCTAAATCAAATCTACGCAATGATATCCATGGCCACCACCCCATTGTTCTGATTATTATATATAGTTGTATCAAATGTTTTATATTTCGGAAGTATCTTAGCTACATAGTGATCGTCAAGATGATTACGTCAAATTGGATCTCCAGATTATTACATTATATTAAACAATTATATTTAGTACGTTAATATTTAGAATTGTAAATAAGCGGTTAGTCAAATTTAAGAAGCTTTTCCACGTACTTGGCTGTTGACGTGAGATAGAGGTTTCCAAGTATTATCAATATCTGATTCTAATTCATCTCTATTTGTCTGATCACCAAGTTATTACTTATTTTATAACGGTCGTTCTTGAAATCATGTAAGAATTTTAGGTATATAAATATTTGAAGTATTATTTTTACATTGTAACTAGTAGAGTAATGAGCATGACAGTGGATAAAATTTAATAATTTTTAAAATGCAGAATCATAGTGAGTGAGGTAAAATATTGTTAAATAAAGTACTCATATGTAGTATGGAATTTTAATATTTGTAGTTAATGAAGATTGAATTTAAATTAGACATATTTTTCTGTTTCCATCTCTGCGGCATCGGTGTCGTTCTTAGTCCCTGTTGTGTTGCCGCTATCAGATGTCTCGCCTGATATCTTAGCAGTCTCGTTTGCTCGCAGGTCGTCGATTCGAAATTGCATAGCTTTCGTCTCTTTATTAAGATATTATCTTTATTAGATTATATGTTTTCCCATGTATTCATGTAGAGATAAGAAAACTTGTTGCACATGTAGAAATTGCTTGATTTTAACTCAATAAAAGCGGAAACATCTGGTCTAATCAGTCAGTTATCACACGATTTTCGTAGTAATTTCGTTACTACGTCTTCAGAAAGCGACAACTCACCTTCTCTCAAAGAAACTATTAGAATATTGCGAGTGGAGAATTTGCTTTTACAGAATGAGAGTGAAGAGTCTACATGGCGCTTTCAACTTAAAGAAGAAAAGTCTGCATGTTAAATTAACACACTGATTGCAGCTAACTAGAGCAGCTCAAGGGCCATCTATATGCAAATGCCTGAGGAACAATCGCAAACATCGTACTCACCTCACCAGACAAAACTATCCATGTGAAGGATAATCCACAGCGAGGGTCAACCTCTGTGCAGTTTCTTCAAGAAAATGAACAAATTTTTGAAAATGCATTGCGGCCAAACAATACAAAGGAGAAGAAACGGCGCACACAAGAATGGGTCAACAATCAGCCAGATCTGCCAGATACCATGGCACTAATGACAACCTCAATAACGGGCGCCTACATAAAATAAAATCACCATAAGGGGCGAAAGCAGTCCTAGAAATACTATTCACGAGGAAGATCCAAGAATGACAGCACGAATTGTAATAATCTAGTGCTAAAGATCTTCTCATTTTCTATGGTGATCCCCTTGATTAACCAACATTTAAATACCAATTTGATCAATCAACCGAGGATCGACCCATGCAGAAAACATACTTGATTCAATCACATATGTAAGTGATGCCCATGGAAGCACCAGATGGCATGATCATTGCATTATGACAGGGGTTGAGTAATGTAGTAAGGAGTTTCAGCATCACAGCCTATGTGATGTGGTCAGATCATCTCCCACTAACCGTCGAATTAGATCTGGATATAATCCCCATTATTTCCAACAAACGACAACAACCAAGAGATTTTGAAAAATGGACAGCAAAGTTCGACAATAATGTAAAAATTTACAACGAACTGATAAATAAATTGTTGTCAACAATGAAACCTCCGGATATGGACCACTTATTATGGGAAAAACTCATAACACAGTTGTCCCAGCAGCAATCAATGTGCTGGCTATTTGGTATGGGCCACAGAAAAATCATATCCAATGGGAAGGAGCTTCTTTTAAACCCCTATTCTTTAAAAGTGGAATTCAGCAAGGTATGTCTCCTACATTTAATCTATACATAAATGACTTCCTACAAGAGCTCAACGATTCATGGATTGGCTGCCATATCTGCGGACAAAAGAGTAATAATATCAACTACGCGGATGATATGGTGTAGCTCGCACCATAGATTGATGCAATGAAACGACTTGTGCGAATATACCAAGAGTACGCAAACTCACATAACTTGCTGTACCACTCAAAAAAATCAGTTATCGTTGAATTTAAACACAAGAAAGAGCCACTAAATATCCCACCAATCTGGTTAGAAGGAAATATACAGCTCGTGTCAAATATCTGGGACATATCCTTACAGAAGACCAAAACGGTATGGAAGATATGGAACGACTAAGAAGAGCCATTAATGCACTCACCGAAATGCTCTCAAGGTTCTACCACTTTAGCGACGATATCAGGAAACTGCTTTTTAAGACATACTTTACTTCCTTATACAAATGTGAGCTGTGGACGCAATACTCAGCAGCGCAATAGGACAACAAGCTGAGGGTGTGCAACAACAACGCATACAGGCAACGTCTACAACTTCCAAGATTTTTCAGTGCCTCTACGATTTTCACTCAAGGAAGGGTCCACTCATTCCCTGCCTTACTTCGCCATCGACTAGCCGGCTTCTGGGGCAGGACACGGAAATCAACCAACGCCCCTGTCGTGGCTTCATCCAAGTGACAAGGATTATTAATTTAATTTAATTTATTTTATGTCATTAACTATTATGTTTTTCATTCTTTCTTTTAATTTTATTATATATATATATATATTTCTTTTTTATATATGTTCATACCTTTTTTTTTTTTTTTTTTTTTTTTTTTTATTTCTTGGTTTTTATAATTTTTTCAATGTTATTTGCCTCATAGCCGTTATTAACCGCAATTGTTTTTATTGTTTCCTTTTCTTTTTCGTACGCTATTTTTTTTTAATTTTTTTTTTTTATATATTTATTTCTTGCTAAAGCAATCCCGATGAGTTTCAAAACTCATTTTAGGACGGGAGAATATATTCCTATTTATCTTTTTTTATGTACCTTATTATTAACCGCAATTGTTTTTATTGTTTCCTTTTCTTTTTCGTACGCTATTTTTTTTTAATTTTTTTTTTTTATATATTTATTTCTTGCTAAAGCAATCCCGATGAGTTTCAAAACTCATTTTAGGACGGGAGAATATATTCCTATTTATCTTTTTTTATGTACCTTATCTCATGTAATATGGCAGATTGGGTTTACACTATCCACCCAGTCCTGCTGGATTAAAAACTTAAATAAAAATAAGAAATTAACAATTATTTTTAAGTACATTATTTCTTCAGACTTTTAAATACATTAAGCAATTCTGTGATTCTGTTTTCCTCATACGTGGTAATCTAATTCTATTTACATTCCTGGTTTCATAATTACATATCGACGGTCCCAACGAACAATGTCAGATGTGCAGATGGTATCTTATTAGAGCTGTTTAAAGTTTCCTTTCTATGTGTTTACAGTTTCACGTCTACATTTTTATTATTTTTTTGTAAAATGCATTAACTTTGTGGCTCGCCATAATTTACAATAAAAAACACATAAATTTGTTGTAGACCACTTTTATTTTATTAAAACTCTACCGGTTTCGGAAGCACCCTTCCCAGGAGAAAAAACTTTAATATTCTCTGATGAAAATAAAAGTGGTCTAAACAAAATTTCTGTGTTTTTTATTGTAAATATAGTGTTGTTTTTGATATTTTGCATAAACCCTTATTTATTTCATTGGCAAAGCAAATTATTGCAACTACTACAGCTCTTATACAAAGTTACCAATTTACACATCCGACATTGTTCGTTGGAACCGGAACCGTCGATATGTACATTTTTTATTGAAAACAATTTCATCCACAAAATATTTTTGCATTTTGCACGATCAAGCTCTTCTCTCACTTAATTGATTCTTGTATATTTGCCTTTCCTTATTATACATCTCATAGCTCCGTTTTGAATAATTTCTAGCTTGTTTAGATTTCCTTCATTGGCCAAATATAATATTGTAGAGCAATAGTCCAAATGTGGTGCAACTGTAGTTTTATAAATAGGTATTTCTATGTTTATTTCTCAGTCTTCCAAGAATATTCACCCTTTTTGATACCTTTTTTAACACATATTCAATTTTCTGTGAAAGTTGGTTTTGAATCCAATATTATACGTAGGTAATTAACTTCAATTGCTTTTGCAATATCTTCATCATCAATCGTCAAATTTAATCCCATATTATGCGATTTATTGCCTATTTTCTTTTGTTTCACATTCAGTTTTAATTTATTTATATTAAGCCATTTTGCTATATTTTATAGATCTTCATTAATTTTATTTATTGTGTCTGCGTACTTTTCACATGAAATGTATATTAATGTATCGTCTGCGAATATACGATATCATCTTTTAAGAAAACAATCACAATTATACAAGCTAAAAAGATATCATTTTTACTAGCTCATACCTGTCATACAATGATACCCATTGATCAGTGGCGTGCAGTCCATAGAGGCTGAAAAGCTGCGCCTACCTTACGAAAACCTAGTCTAATAAATGCATAATTGAAATACATAGTATTTTTAGCTATATCACACAATTTTCAAGGCTACCAAAATACTTAATTTTGTCCAATTACTATCGAAAAGACTACAGCCTACCCTTAGTCATAAAACAATGCATGCCACTGCCATTGATTCTATACAAATATTATAATAATAATGTTTTATTATCTTCTTTTTTTTTAATATATCCAGTATTTTATTTTATTTTTAAATTTATTATGGTTATACACGCTACTATTGAAAGTTTTGTAAGGCGACAAATGATTCGGGCATCTTCAGAATGGGCGACAATGATTGCAAATGCGATAACTAACCCTGGAAGTTATAAACTAACACTGATGGTACATGACGAGTTTCGTTATCGGAAATCCTTTTCAGTGTCTTAATTGTCGGTAAAATATAAAATAAAATTTAACAACCTTGGAGGTGCATTATTTAAACAAGATTTCACTAGGAATACAGGACACCCCCATTTGGTCCTAAAGTAGCTGAAATCAGAAAAGGATGATGCTCAAGTTTAACATTGTGCCGTTGGATTTGTTGTTGTTAGGTACTAATTAGAAAAAACTTTTACGTTATTTTACATTCATTTGGTACATCAATGTTATTTGTTATAGTTTATTTTTAAAAAAAATAGGCTTTGAAAAGTAAACTCACTCACTTTTATTTTATATTAATCAATATGCAAAGTTATTCGATGAAAAAAATTTGTTATAAAAAATCATAAATAGTAGATATATATATTTTTGTATACCTACCTATTGCTTTCATGTTTGTGTTGTAGGTTGAATAAATAAAGCATGTGCGTATATCTAAACCCGCGTCTCCTGCGAATGTTTTTTTTTGAAACATTACACAAAAAACCACACAGGAAAACATTTGTTTTCATACACATTCCGCCTCCTGCCTAAATGTTTTGTTTTGGTTAAAAACAAAACGTTTTGTGTAGACAATAAGATGAGTTCTCGAATAATCTTTTGAATGACAACATATATACAGATATTTCCCCACCTTCCTCTTCCCCTTCTCATTATCCTCCCCAATACCTTCAGCCTCACAACATTCCCAAATTGGGAATGCCATAGTCTCACTGGCTCCAGACGGTTGGGAGCAGTTGGGACTCTTGTGCGGTATTCATATAAAAAATAAAAATAAAAAAAATTTTAGGTTCGAATAAAATATCGTTTTTTTGTTTATTGTTTGAATAAAAAACAATATAAATATCAATGAATGTAAAATTAATAAGAAATATTTTGTGTAAACCATGGTTTAATATAATAGTCAGTGAAAAAAGTTCTTAATATGAGGGCTGTAATGCTATTGGGAATAGCGGACAAAATAAGAGAACACGTAACAGTTAAATAAATTA
Source organism: Halesus radiatus (assembly GCA_022606495.2). Classification (NCBI taxonomy): domain Eukaryota; kingdom Metazoa; phylum Arthropoda; class Insecta; order Trichoptera; family Limnephilidae; genus Halesus; species Halesus radiatus. Next base: position 448,268 of record JAHDVE020002886.1, read on the forward strand.
TTATTATTGCAGAAACATAAGCAAACTTCTTAAAATAATATATTATAATTTCGCTCAGTACTCATACCAGTACGATTTATGCTGTGATTAATGATCTTTCATCGGACAGGACGCATAGATAGGCACGCACCATGCGGCGATTATTAAAAAAATTAAACCAACCCTTCCCCTTTCCCCTTTTCACCTGCGAAGGGAAATTTTTCCATTGGTGGTGGAAGGCAAAAACATTGTATATGCACACACAAATGTGTACAGAAACGCCCCTTTGTTTTTTTTTTTTTTTGTGTAAATGTTTCCAAAAGCTTTCCAAAAGGAGACGCAACTTTACAGCGTTTTATTGTAAACAGAATATACACCTACCAACATATGTGCAAAAAATTAAATTGCATGGCTAAATAATAATATACAATGTAAATTCATATTTTAAGTTCGTATTGTATGATGTGCAAAACATCGTAAACGACAAAGATTAACAAATGTATCACCAAAATAGCCACTCAAAACAAAGTAACCGCCATTTATCCCTGAAGCAGAATAAATCTTACGATTTTCTTATTCTGAGGTAGATGGTATCATCATTCGTTATAAAGTTCAGTACTCATAGTATATACCTTAAAAAATTGAGACGAAAAAATCGTCTCCTGTAAAATTTCGTTTTTTTTTTTGTTTGTCGTTTACGATCCTTTAGCGATCATGCCTTGATATTATACATATTTTTAAATATAAACTTTTCTTTGCTATGTTTTTATTTGATTTTATATTTTCATTGCTGCGTTACTATATAACATATGCGACTGTACTGAGAAAAAAAAAAAAAAAACTTTTCAAAAATAAAATTTGTACCAAGTGATTTATATAAATACCATTAATTTGAATTCTCTTAAGTTTAAATAATGTGTATTAAAAAAATTACATTTAAAATATGTACTTACCCAAAACAACTTATTGTATTCATTATAGGCTCACCCAAGCAGTGGCAGAGGTCGGATGATCCAGCTAATGAATCAGCAGAAGCTCGAGTCAGGTATGAATTTTAACAATTACTAAGAATTGATAGTCCGGTAGGTAGCAGGTTTGAATAGCAATCTACGTACTGATTTCGACACTCGCAGCAGGTGACAATTCACTTAAAACTTATAACTTGGGTGAAACGAGAGTAAGTCCAGTACTCGCTGTAAGTATCCAACTCGATCCATTCGACTGCTCGTTCCAATCGAACCGCCACTATGTTTAAAAGCTGATAGTTGAGTTACTCGCAGTGAATACATTGTTAGACGAAGCGATTTCTTCACTACCATTCAAATAGTAGTTGAATATTCGAAAAGTTAAAGCAGTGTTGTCCTAAAAACTTTACAGTACCTATTTTCTTTTTCTGTCATCGAATAACAAATTTGAAACCTGCTGTATACAAGCAATGCATCTGTATTCATGTCAACTCTATCTTTGACACCTATACCGATTGTTATTTTTACACATGCTAGCTGCACCACCTTCTAAAGCATTGTCAAGGTTGGAAAGTTAATATACATTATTAAATGATGAAATGGTGCTACTTATTACTTGCCTTGAATACAACTTTTAGAAAATTATTTATTTCTCTGAATCAAACTAACTAACCATCACACCGTTTCTCTAGTGGGTGTAGGAAGAGAGGATAGACCACCACACAACTTTGTCTCGACACATAATCCTGGCTTCATTCACATTCATACATCATCTCATACATGCTCTTCTGTTATTCTGACTCTCGACATGAACTGACTCAAGTATTAAATAATAATAATATTTATTTGAAACACACATTATTTTACAGAAATATTTAAGGCTTTGACTGTCCAACTGGGAACAAATCCTGTTTTAGGACAGTCAAATTGATAAGTTTACTTCATATTAATATACATATACATGAGAGAATATAAAAGAATCCATAAAGTCAATTTAAGAAAACAAAAAACAAAAAATTGTGGTTTTTTTAAAAAAAAAATTAATTTATTGTACTGTATTTTAGAGTAATAATGAATTACATATGAGATATAAAAGTTTAAAGTATGATATGCATTTTTTAATTTAGTGTAGAGTATTAATGAATTACGTATGAGATGTAAAAGTTTAAGTATAAAGTATAGAAGTATATAAGTTTAAAGTATGATATGCATTTTATAAATTTACTGAAGGGAAAGAATGAATTACATATGAGATCTAAAATTTTAAAGTAAAAAGAATAAAAGTTTAAAGTAAAAAAAACTAAAGTATTATATGCATTTTTTAAATTAGTGCAGAGTAATAATGAATTACAATTGAGATGTACAAGTTTAAAATATAAAGTATAAAAGCTTAAAAAATAAGAGATTAAAGTATGATATACATTTTTTTTTAAATTTAGTGTAGAGTAATAATGAATTACATATGAGATGTGAAAGTTTAAAGTGTACAAGAGTATGATATGCATTTTTTTTTTTAAATTTAGTTTATAGTGGTAATGAATTACATATGAAGGTTTTATTAAAATTTTACATATCTATTAATGAGAATATGTTCGCTTTTAACCCTCTATAAATCGAGAAGCCATACATTGATCAGTTTACGCAGGACATTTGTACTTTTCATTTTCCATGTATCGGGTATTATGTTGAACAATTTTGGTCCTAAGTATGAAAATTGTCTTTGAGCAAGGGATGTCATGGTTTTTGTTGAAACTATTGGATTACTTCTTGAGTGTCTGGTGTCGTGATAGTGATCGATGGATGGGTAGTGGTGACATTGTTTATGTGTGTGTAATACAATTTTCCTGATATACAGTTGTCTGACATCAAGAACTTGCATTTCTTTGAATAATTCATCACTAGGGTACCTGAAGGGTTTTTTAAGGATGACTCTTATTAGGGATTTCTGCACTTTTGCCAGGGGGTCCAAAATTGTTTTGGCACAACCGCCCCATCCTAAGGATGCATATTCTAGTAAAGAATTACACATGGCATAATATATTGATTTTAGATCTTTTACATATAGAATATTTCTAATAGTCATGAAAAGGTGAGTGAGTTTTCTGACTTTTGTGACAATGATTCCTAAATATTTTAAACTATCCAAGCATTCTAAGTTATTGCAAGTACAAGTATTTATTTCATTGCAAATGTGAGCAGTAATGTTTAGTACATCTTTGGATTGTCCCGCTTGCGTTGCACTGAAACGTATGAATTTGGTTTTATCCGTATTGAGAGTAAGGAGGTTATTGTCTAACCATTGCATAACCTTGTTTATACCAATTTCTGCTTTACTATGAACTTCGTTCCAGCTTTTGCCTTCATAAATCAATACTGTGTCATCAGCAAAGGTAATGTGATCAGGAAGGTTACTGTTACATAGGTCATTGATGTATGTATTGAACAAAATAGGCCCTAAAGTACTTCCTTGTGGTACACCAAATACAATCTTGGCTGGATCGCTTAGAGTATCATTGATATTAACTCTTTGGCTTCTGTTTTCTAAGTAACCACCTAGCCATTTAAATAGTTGTCCATGTATACCGGACTAGCTGTAGTTTTTTCAAAAGAATTTTATGCGAGATGGTGTCAAAAGTTTTAGCTAAATCCAGGAAGATCGCGATGCATTTAATTTCTCGATCGATATTATTGGAGATGATTTTCATCAGTTTAGCAATAGCATTTTTGGTACCTAATCCTGGTCCGAAGCCATATTGTCTCTTAGAAAGTATGTTATTATCTTCAAGGTAAAGGGTGAGACGGTTCTTAACAATTTTTTCAATGATTTTTGAGACCGAGTTTACTAGAGATATTGGCCGGTAATTTTGAATCTGCGACTTCTCTCCATTTTTGTGATTCAATGTTATAATTGAGTATTTTAAATGATCAGGGAATATCCCCGATTGGAGGCTTAGATTAGAAATGGACGCAATCGGAGGTGCTATGATTGATTTTATTACTTTAAGCAGATTTGTTGAGACTTTATCTGGTCCACAAGCATTCAATGTCTTTAGGTCGTCTATTATTTTTAAGACTTCGTTTGTTGTTGTTTGGATATTTTCTATTTGATGCTCGATTTGATTCAATTGATCGTGCCTCGGTTTCCTCTGGCATTCCATTAACTTCCGCATCATGTATTCTCCTTACACACCTACGTTTGTTCATCCCCTCTACATGGCCAAACCATTTAAGTGTCCCTTTCTTGATATTAACAATTATGCATTGTTTTCTGATCTGATCCTTATAAAATAATGCAAATTTACATTTTCAGCAGGACTAGGAAGACAGCAGGGGAGTGGAGTGGGAGTGCGGGAGGGGCCGGGAAATATAATGCCACAGCCAAGTTTCCCTATGGTACGTACAAAGTCCCCACCAACATATCGTCACCGTTCCGGCAAAAGTCACCAACCCTGAAAAAAGCAGTTTTGAGTTGAGTATGCACCCGAAGCGTAAAATGATGTTCTTTAAGATACCACAAACCTAATCTAAAAGTAACCACAGTGCATTTGCTAGTAAAATTTGACTAAATCTGAATTATAAAACAATAAAATCTGATTTTTCCTTCATCTTCAAACTTTCAAATCGCAATATCTAAAATTATATTTTCAGGATTGTTGACTTTTGCCTGAACAGCGACGATACAATATAATTATTTTATTCTATAATTGAAATCTGCGTCCATATGGCATAGGTACTCTTGCACGGCATTTTAAAAATATTTATTATAAATTCTGTCGAAACACAATTTCTTAGGCTTCATCTTGTCAAGTCAAGTGATACCCGGTGATTTTTTTACATGTATAATATCAAAATTACATATATTGAATACCAGTTCAAAAATCAATTTTGTACGTAGTGATTTATATAAATATAATTAATACGAAATTTCACAAAGTTTATGTAATGTGTATTAACCGCTTCATGCTCGGGTTTTTTTTCACAAAAATAGAACTAATAATATCAGGTTATTTTATTTTTTATTTGGAGAGTTTACATGATTTATATATTTGCCAGTTCAAAAAAACAAAACAGAAACATTAAAAAATGTTAAAAAAACTAAACCTAACATAAAAAAAATTTGTCTAACTATGATAAAAAAATAGAAAAAAATAATGAAACAAATCTAACTATGATAAGTTAAAACAGAAGAAGCGATTTGCGTAAACCGCTACAAGTGTCAAGTGGCAACTGGCGAGCTCAATTTGTTTATTTATCTAATGTAACACAAACAAGTCGAAACACGCTAGCAGTGCCCGTTGCACCCAGTTGGCCCGATATGACACATGCGCCGACCCGCAAACATTGCTCGTTCAAAAGCATGAAGTGATTAAAAAAGTTTAATAAGTATTACCTATTTAAAATAAAAATATGTAATTACACAAAACAACTTGTATTCATTATAGGCTCACCCAAATGGTGGCAGAGGTCGGATAATCCAGCGAATGAATCAGCAGAAGCTCGAGTCAGGTATGAATTTTAACAATTATTTTTTTACACATGCTAGCTGCACCACCTTCTGAAGGCACTATCAAGATCGTAAAGTTATCACATATTATTAAATGACTAGGTTTTGCCTTGAAGTATGTTTAGAGTGAAACCTATTTGTATCGAATACCTTCTTCGATCATAAAGGTATCCACCAATATACGTGGGAAAGAGGAAATGAGAGGTCAATTTTTGATTTTGTGGTAATTGACTCTAGGTTGAGAGCCGTTACCGAAGACACAAGAGTCTTCAGAGGGGCTGAGGTTGAAACTGACCACTTCCTGGTTGTGTCGAGAGTAAACCTCTTCCGCGGCTGGCGCTCTAAAGTGAAAACGGTGTCGACTCCAACAAGGGTCAAAATAGAAAAACTTCAAAACGATATTGTGATAAGTATGTATGAGAGTTGTGTAGAGAGGAGATTGAATGAGAAGGAAATGAACGGTCTTAGTATAGATGAAACATGGAACCACATAAAAGTGAATCTTTGTGAATCTGCTAGAGAGGAATGTGGAATAAGTACGCAAGGTAGGAAGAAAGGCGATGCATGGTGGGATGATGAAATTAAAGTACTGGTCTCAGAGAAGAAGAAAGCGTAGTTATGTCTGATAGCGACTGGAAATGCTCCTAGTGAAGAACGAAACAAAGCGAAAGAAGTATACAAGGGATGTAAGAAAAGAGTAAATGTTGGAGTGAAAGAACGAAAGAAACGTCTGGAAGAGGAAGAAGGAATCAAAATGACAAAACACTTCCAAGAAAATATTAAACTGTTTTGGAAGGAGGTCAAAAAGTCCCGAAATGGTCCAGAAAGCGGATGTATGAAAGTGATAAAATCAAAAGATGGAAAAATGAGAAAGAAATAAAAGTGAGATGGATGAAATACTTTGAAGAGGTTTTTGAAAGCAACCCGTTTGAAAGTGGTCCCAGTGGCGAATCAGGTATGAATGACAATGGCGTGAATGATCCCAAAATCAGCATGGATGAAATAAAAAGAGCGATTAAATATATGAAGAATGGTAAGGCTGTTTGTTTCGACAATATTGCTGCTCAATACTTTAAAGGAGATAGCCGTATAATTCTCACATGGTTATGCAAGCTTTTTAACCAGTGTTTAGAGGAGGGTTACACGCCATTAGATTGGAGGAGGGTTGTGATCATGCCTCTATACAAAGGTAAAGGGTCACGTATGGAATGTGGAAACCACAGGGCTATTAGCCTACTAAGTTCAGTTGGAAAGCTGTATGGTAGGATATTGATTGAAAGGGTGCAAACGAAAACAAAAGATTAAACATGGGATGTGCAAGGTGCATTTATGGGCGGAAGGGGGTGTATGGATCAGATTTTCTCGTTGCGTATGCTAACAGAGAAGTTTCTGGCAAAAACCCAAAAACTCTTCTGTGCCTTTGTAGATCTACAAAAAGCGTACGACCGAGTTGATAGGAAAAAATTATGGAAGGTATTGTCCAAGTATGGAGTGAATACGAAATCTCATACAGGCAATCGCGTCTCTGTACGAGGAAAGCGTTGCATGTGTTAGGGTAAACGGTGATTTTACGGAGTGGTTTAACATCACAAAAGGTGTTAAGCAAGGCTGCGTAATGTCACCGTGGTTATTCAATCTATACGCGTCTCTGTACGAGGAAAGCGTTGCATGTGTTAGGGTAAACGGTGATTTTACGGAGTGGTTTGACATCACAAAAGGTGTTAAGCAAGGCTGCGTAATGGGCGCGAAAATGAGTAATCTGAAAGTATGTTGCCTGTTGTATGCGGATGATGCGGTGCTGATTGCTAACAGTATGGAAGATTTACAGTCCCATGTATCAAGGATGAATGAAGTATGCATGAAGAACGAGCTAATGATGAATGTAAGTAAGTCTAAAGTCATGGTGTTTGAAAGAGAGAGTGCGAAAACAGTGTGCAATAAAGTTGTGAATGACGAATACTTGGAGCAGGTCGATGAGTTTGTATATTTGGGAAGTATGTTTACGAGAGATGGAAAGACTGATAGGGATATTGAAAGAAGGGTGAATGCAGGAAACTCCATTAACGGAGGACTGAACGCGGTTGGCGCTAACAAAATGTTGTCCAAAGAAGCGAAGCTAGGAGTCCACAATGGAGTGTTGATACCAACCCTGATGTATGGCAGTGAAGCATGGAATTGGCAGAAGAAGGATGAAAGTAAACTGAATGCCGTAGAAATGAGATCTCTGAGACGAATGTGTGGTAAAACCATGTATGATCGTGTGAAAAATATTGAAATTTGTAAAGAATGCAAGGCTGATGTAAGCGTAATGAGTAAGATTAAGAAAGGGACGCTTAGATGGTTTGGGCATGTGGAGCGAATGAACGAAGAAAGGAGTGTAAGAAGAATGTATGACGCGAATGTGAATGGAAGAAGAAGCCGGGGACGTCCGAGGAAGACATGGCACTATCAAGTGAATCAAATACTTGAGTCGGGCCATGTCAGAAGTCGGAATAATAGAAGAGAATGTATGAGACAATGTATGAATGTGAATGAAGCAAGAAGTGTAATGCCTGCGGGGAAACGGCGTGATGGTTAAGTTAGTTCGTTGGTTAGAATATGTTGTAATGAAGCAAAGAGTGTATGTGTTGGAAATAATTTTTAAAATTTATGTTAGGAAAAAAAATTGTTCTTTACCTCCTGCTCCCACTCCAACCCCTTCCCCTACTCCTACTCCTACTCCTACCCCTAGCCCTACCCCTACTCATACCCCTACCCCAACACCTACACCAACCCTTACCCCTAAAAGGTTCAGTGCGAGTCGTATCTCGCAAAAAGAGGCCCAAGGAGCTCGCTGCTCTGTTTTTCACTTAGCGAATAAGGTTGTTCCCCAACCCCTACCCCTACTCATACTTTACTCCTACTCCTACTTCTACTCCTACTCCTATTCCTACTTCTACTCCTACTTCTACTCCTACCCCTACTTCTACTCCTATCCCTACTTCTACTCCTACTTCTACTCTTACTCCTACTCCTACCCCAACTTCTATTCCTACTCCTACTCCTACCCCTACTTCTACTCCTACTTCTACACCTACTCCTACCCCTACTCTTACTCCTACCACTACCCCTATTTAGTTTTGTCTGAGCCTTTTCTTGCAAAAAGGGGCCTAGGAGTTTGCTGCCAAATTTTTAATTGCTCAAATCAGGTTGCGTAGGTGGAGACGCTCAGTTTGATACCCATATCGGATACCCCTACCCCTGCTCCTACCCCTACCCCTATTCCTACTCCAACCCCCACCCCACCCCTAGTCATTTTATTTCAATAAATGTATTTTTCATAATATTTTCCCTTAAAAGCATGAGCCATATCTCGCAAAAAGGGGCCTAGGAGCTAATTGCTAACTTCAAAGTGAAAGTAAAAAAACAGCGCTATGTAAATTAAAAAAATATATATAAAAAACAATTGTCATTTTCTATCAAAAACGCATTTTTAATAATTTTTTACCTTCACCGAATTATGAAATTTTTTTAATTCTACTTTTAAAAAATTGGGTACCTACCCAATAATTAAATTAGAATTCTTCAATAGATTACGTTTTCGGAGAGGTACTTGCGAACTAAGTATGGAATTTTATGGAAGTAAAATTATGTTATAGAAAACGGGTAAATCGGCAGGATGGAAAAAATATTTCATTATTTTTTTCAGATTTTGCAAATGTCAAAAGTTTCGACGGAATACCGTGAGATTTTTTCAGGCAATGCAGCAGAAGTGACCAATTATAAACCTTCCGACATCTGTTGTAGTAAATATTATCCATTTTTTTAATCTCCTCAGTCCGAGTCTTTACCGGAATTCAGTATCGCACCGGGCGAAGGATAAAATTGTAATTGAAAATTGACACCATAGGGAAAGCTTAAGAAATATCGGTCCGCAGCCGTCAGAATTACGCTAAAATGAACCATAAATAAATCTGTAAATAAATAAAGCTTAAGAGTGGTGGTTTTTTGCTTGCGAGTGACTGGTGTTTAAATGATGAGGTTTGATGATACAGTTAGTACTAATTTTTATATATGAGAAAATTAATTGATTATATTTCCAGCGAACTTTTTGAGCGACTCAGCCGGGAAACCCTCAAATTTGAGAATGGAACCTAAAATGAGCCTTACTCTCTTCGAACTTTGATATGCTTGCGGACGTTTTCGACCTACGTAAGCATGGCTGAATTTTGTTTAAGCCGAAATCAACCTTACTTTCTTTTAAATTCGATAACGGAAATGAAAACGGAAGTTTTTCGCATATCTGGAAATTTACCCTATACATTATTTTTTATGGGGTTTATGGTCGATTTTTCCCTGGCAGGCGTGTCCTGAAAAATCGGACCCTTAGCGTAATACTATAGCGATATTTTGCGATGAATCTTCTGGGTGCTATATGTACTTAATTTAGATACAAATTTTAGAAAATTATTTATTTCTCTGAATCTAACTAACTTACCATCACACCGTTTATCCGTAGTGGTGTAGGAATAGAGGATAGACTACCACACAACTTTGTTTCGGCACATACTCCTGGCTTCATTCACATTCATACATCATCTCATACATGCTCTTCTGTTATTCTGACTCTTGACATGAACCAACTCAAGTATTTGATTCAATTGATCGTGCCTCGGTTTCCTCGGAAATTCCATTAACTTCCGCACCATGTATTCTCCTTACACACCTACCTTTGTTCATCCTCTCTACATGGCCAAACCATTTAAGTGTCCCTTTCTTGATATTAACAATTACGCATTGTTTTCTGATCTGATCCTTATAAAACAATGCAAATTTACATTTTCAGCAGGACTAGGAAGACAGCAGGGGAGTAGAGTGGGAGTGCGGGAGGGGCCGGGAAATATAATGCCACAGCCAAGTTTCCCTATGGTACGTAGAAAAGTCCCCACCAACATATCGCCACCGTTCAGGCAAAAGTCGTCAACCCTGAAAAAACTAGTTTTGAGTTGAGTATGCACCCGAAGCGTAAAATGATGTTCTTTAAGATACAAAAGTAACCACAGTACATTTGCTAGTAAAATTTGACTAAATCTGAATTATAAAACAATAAAATCTGATTTTTCCTTCATCTTCAAACTTTCAAATCGCAATATCTAAAATTATATTTTCAGGATTGTTGACTTTTGCCTGAACAGCAACAATACAATATAATTATTTTATTCTATAATTGACATATGCGTCCATATGGCATAGGTACTCTTGCAGGGCATTTTAGAAATATTTTATTTCAATTCTGTCGAAACACAATTTCTTAGTTTTCATCTTGTCAAGTGAGTCCCGTTGATTTTTTACATGTATAATATCAAAATTACGTATGTTAAATATCAGTTCAAAAATCAATTTTGTACGGAGTGATTTATACAAATATAATTAATACAAAATTTCACGAAGCTTATATAATGTGTATTAACCACTTCATGCTCAGGTTTTTTTCACAAAAATAGAACTAAAAACATCAGGTTATTTTATTTTTTATTTAGACAGTTTACATTTAATTTGGCCAGTTAAAAAAAAAAAAAAACAAAACAAAACAGATAGGTAAAATTTTTTTAAAAAGTAAACATAATATAAAACAAAAAAAATGCATATATAATAATAAAAAACAACAATAAACAAATAAATCTAACTATGATAGGTTAAAACAGAAGAAACGATTCGCGTAAACCTCTACGAGCGTCAAGTGGCAACTGGCGAGCTCAGTTCGTTTGTTTATCTTATGTAACGCAAACAAGTCGAAACACGCGAGCAGTGCTCGGGTTGGCGCAAAAGTTTAATCAGTATTAGCTATTTAAAATAAAAAAATGTACTTACACAAAACAACTTGTTGTATTCATTATAGGCTCAAACCTGCGGTGGCAGAGGTCGGGCGCTCCAGCTAATGAATCAGTTGAAACTTGAGTCAGGTAAGAATTTCAATGATTGAAGTCTTTAACAGCCCAGTAGGTAGAATATTTCGCTAGCAATCTAACTGAGTTCAATACTCACAGCGGGTGACACCTTTCTTTTTGATGGTCATCAGATTTATACCACAGATCTTTTTGCCAAGCATAACTCGGTTGAAAAGGGAGTAAGTACAGTACTCGCTGCAAGCATCCAACTCGATCCATTCGACTGGTTGTTCTTATCGAACCGCTGGTATGTTTAAAAGCTGCTAACCAAGTTACTCACAGTGAATACGAGTACATTGTTAGACGAAGCCATTTTTTCGCTACTATTTAAATAGTAGCTGAATATTCAAAAAGTTAAAATGGCCTTGTTCTAAAAACTTTTCAGTAACCTTTTTTCTTTTCCTTAAATCAACAATAAATTGAATTTCCCTGAAATTATCTTTTCTTTCGTCGAATAACAAATTTCAAACTTGCTGTATACAAACAAGTCACCTGTACTCGTATTTATGTCAACTCTATCTTTGATACCTATACCGATTGTTATTTTTACATATACTAGCTGCACCACCTTGCACATACTCCCGACTTTATTCGCATTCGTACATCATCTCATACATGCTCTTCTGTTATCTTGACTCTTGAAATGAACCGACTCGAGTATTTAATTCACTTGATCGTGCCTTGGTTTCCTTGGGCGTCCCCAACTTATTCTTTCATTAACTTCGGCCTCATATATTCTCCTTACACACACTGTCTTTATTCATCCGCTCTACATGTTCAAACCATTTAAGCGTCCCTTTCTTTATCTTAACCATTGCACATTGTTTTCTGAACCAATCCTTATAAAAACTGTTACATAAATAAATGGAAATATACAGATTCAGCAGAAGCGAGAAGACTGCGAGGGGGGGGAGAGGCAGCGGGCCCACTGAAAGTGCCAGGAAATGTGATGCCACAACCAAGTTTCCCTATGGTATGTACAAAGTCCCTATCTACCAGCGGCGTGCGTTGCTCTATGACCGAAGATAGGCTGTGTATAGTTTTTCATTTTCGGATATGAATTGTTGTGCGTTTAATATTTGAAAATGTATATTTTATTATCATCTTCTATTGACTGTTACGGCCAACTGAATAAATGAGCGTACAAGTTCCATAATAAATTAAATATAATAATTTTTTATCAGACATTTATTGCCCATTAAAAATTTTCTGTTCTTTCTTCTTATGATTAATTTTTCTTAGGGTAGGTATAGTTTCTCACCCTTTATGGACTTCACGCCCTGGAGATATCGTCACCGTTCAGACAAAAGTCACTTAACCTGCAAAAATCCATTTTGAGTTGCCTGTGACACCCGAAGTGTGAAACTAGGTTCTTTAAGGCTAAACGAAACGTAATATTCGCTCACAAGTAGCACGTGATGCTTTTAAATATTGAAATGAGTTGTTTGTTGCTGGGTATACACACGGAATCTGTTGGAATTCCGTAGTTGCACATGTAACGCATTTAACGTTTATTTAACATGTAACGTATTACACTGTGATTCTGTCTTATTGCTGATCTAAAAATTTACAGTAAAATTTCTACTGATTCTGATCATGATATGCTACAAAATAAACATTAAAAAAAATCGTTAACATTTCCACATTAGAAAAGCGCAAGAAAGACTTTTATCTTATTTGCATTTTAAAAATAATGAATTGTATTATTGACTCACCTTCTTTGTTGCAGTTGCAACAATGAATTGCTTTTCCTCAATAAACACTTAACTAATTATGGGTACCATTCTCCACTGTCCAGAATGTCGAGATTTGTTAACTCCAGCCAGGTCCTTGAAATTTTTGGTATCAGTCTGAATGTTTTTGTAGGACTTTACGAAATTAGAACTCAAATATTAAATTATAATGTCAAGCCACAAAGTGATTGCTTCCTTCGATAAATCAAATATTATCATTTAGGTTGTCTAAAATCATGGACTTCTACTAAATCAATGTTCAGGCTTTTACTTGAATGTTCTCTCAAATGTATATTTTTGTCCCCTTTTTGTCATTACTTCATTATCGTATTATGTATGTGCTGTTCTTTTTCTATAGCTCTTGTTTATTCCATTTCGTGTTATGTATTTTGTGTAATTGGACATCGGTCGGTAAATAAAAAAAATAAATGAATAGAATGACCTTGATACGCTTAATAAATGATGTAATTATAATTATATGTTTTTGAATGTTGATAAATATTATATTATGTATAACTTTCACTCGAAACAGAAGTCGAAAGACTTATGCATATTCAATTCATAATTTTAATTTGAAAGTAGTTACCACCATAAGAGATCTAGGAATTACACTAGATTCTAAATTTGTGTTTGGTGCCCACATTAATGATGTCAAGAGTAAATCATTGAAAGTATTGAAATTCATATATAGAATATAAAACCCATTCAAGAACCTCCAATTCATTGTAACCTTGTACAACTCATTAGCTAGAAGTAAATTATAATATTGGAATGTTATGTGGAACCCACATCACATGAAATATGTAAAAACTATTAAATCTGTACAAAAAAGATTTCCTAATACTGTTACGAGGGGTGTTAGTTGAAGTTTGCCGGTTTTACTCATAGATGTCACTAGAGATATGTATACATTTCTATGATTTGGCATCTATGTCATATTTTTCTACGGACATTAACCTTCAAAAATACACAAGTTACATTCTGCCAAAATAATAGTGTCATAGTTGGTTACCTCAGTGAATATGTCGAGTTTCGTTCCAAGTAAATCGCATTTGCGGCATTCGTTGCTTTTCTTATTTCATCAAAAGAAAAAAGCAGTTGAAGCTCATCGGTTGCTGGTAGAAACTTATGGTGAACATGCTCCAGTGATTAGAACATGTGAGACATGGTTTCGTCAATTTAAAAGTGGAGATTTCGATTTAACAGACAATGAACATCCTGGTGCAATGAAAAAGTTCGAAGACGAGGAATTGCAGGCGTTATTGGATGAAGACCCAACCCAATCGCAACAACAATTGGCCCAAACACTTAATGTGACCCGAGGAGCAATTTGCCAACGTTTAAAAGCCATGGGAAAGATCCAAAAGTATGGAAAATGGGTACCACACCAAATGAACGAGAGACAAATCGAAAAAACCGCCAAACCGCCTCATACAGCTAAAGTAGTGAAGAACACTCTCAAAGCATTGAATTGGGAAATATTATCGCACCCGCCGTACTCTCCAGACCTTACCCCGTCCGACTATCACCTTTTCGCATCGATGGGACACTCACTCGCAGAGCAGCGCTTCGCCAATTTTGAAAAAGTCGAAAAATGGCTCGTCGAATGGTTTGCCTCGAAAGAGAATTTTTTTTTTTGAAATGTATCCATGATTTGCCTCAAAGATGGGCAAAATGTATAGAATCCGATGGTCAATACTTTGAATAAAATTTTTTTGAGAATTAAGCGTTTTCTTTATTGAAAAAAACCGGCAAACTTCAACTAACACCCCTGGTATATTTGAAATGTAAATTAAACACCTTACTCCGATCTTACGAGGAATAACTTCAATTCTTTAGTTTTCTTACTTTTGTAAAAATCTGAAATTGTTTACAACAAGCTCGAAACCGCTCATTGTCTAAATAGTATTCACATCAAAGTTCCTAATAATAGTAATTATTATTATTATTTATTTATTCCGGAATATGGGGAGGTTAGTGCAGTCCCCACACATCCCATAAAGTATGTACAAATTACATAGATAATATATATTCATAAAAATTAAAATGTAAAGAGAACATAATAGACGTAAGTGAATTATTGTACTTGAAATTGATGGAGCTAATATATTTCTCCATCTTGCTTCTATGCTGGAATCTGGACTCTGGCGGGATTCAATGACAAGGACTTTTCCGGATCTGTTTACCCTCTCCCTAAATCCTGCCACCCAGGTTCTTATGAGGGCTGCAAAGCCAGGAACTCGCCTCTTCGTGAGCATGTTGGAGGCACTGCAATTTCTGAAAAGACCGAATATCGCGCGGTAAGCGTTGTTATACTGTACGCGAAGTCTTTCCATGCTATCCTTCTTAAAGTTCGCCCAGAGCTCGCACGTATAAAGAGTTGTGCAGAGTGCAAGAAATAGAATTAATTTCACGAGTGGACTGCAAAGCCGAAACCTTCTACTGAGCATGTTTGACTTTACACTGAGTGCTCGACTTTGCCTTTCGATATCATCGTCATCCATCAACCTAGTAATCACGTGTTCCAGATATTTGACTTCTTCTACTACCTGCAGAAGCTCGCCATTCAAGAAAGCTGGTGGAATGGTTTTAGGACCCTATCCATATCTAATAATCAGTTGTGCTGTTTTTTTTTTCTTTTTGAGTTATACAGCAATTCAATATCCTCAATTATTTAATAAAAATATTTCCTATTTCAATCCAATATCTCGAATATGTAGATTGTTCAATGATATATAATGTGACGATATAGATATCTTGATAAACAGCCGGGCATATTTTAAAAAGCAAATCATCCATCTTCTATCACGTGATGTTATTAGAAATACGGTAACATACTTTATTTTTCCTCTCTTTCTAAATCTTATAGTATGTTTTATACACTATGGTATTTGTAAGCGACCAGTGTCGTTACAAGACTGTAAACATGTAGGTGCTGGATTAAGCCACTTTCTATGCTTCTGGGGGTACGGGGCCGACTATCCTTGAGGCAGGTTCAGGAATCCTTCAGGTGGGAGGCAGGAGAAGTGAAAGACTTTCTTTGGTTACAAGATGTGACTGGTTACGAGTTACGAGTGCTCGTCCGAGTGTGGCTGCCTTTATTTTCAGAAATTTTCATTTTTATATCATTACAAAGTGATACAAGTTTTCAACACCAGGGGAGAATGGGGCGCTGCTGAGGCAGACACGTAAATAGGGTGCAAAACACGGTACTGCGCTGCCACGGGGTTAGTTGCATTGTCAAAAGCCCGCAACACGGTATCGTGTTGTCGCGGGGTCAGATGTGTTATCGAAGTGATAGGAAAGTCTGCCACACGGTACTGGGCTCCCGCGGAGTCAATCTATTATGGAAATTCCCGTGTGCTCCAATCACGTCGATAACGCTGCGAGGTAAAACAAATGTTATAAATCTTACACAAGATGGTGCCAATAGTACAATACAAATCACGAAGTACATTGATAAGCATAATAATGGAATCCTAAGAATCATGATTATGAACAATCGATGATCACGTCGGCTACAGTATTATTATGTTATGTTACACTATGGTGTTATTATGTTATGTTACACCCGCGGTGCTGGTAGATGTGAATAGACCTTCCGTGCAGCACAACACAGACGCGAGTACGGCTGTCACCTGAGCGTTGAAGATTTTATAATCCTACTCCCATGTTTATTATTATTTTATAACCAAAATTCCCTGACCAATTCAATCAATTTATCATTATCCATCTTCTCGGTTATAGCAATATCTGCCTCTAATGACGCCAACTAACGAAGATGGTGGTGCTAACAAAATGTGTATATACTAACTGCGTAGGTGCAGACGTCTAGTGACCACCGGCAATATCAAAATATTCTAGCCGAAAATCCTGGCCGGTGTTGGTCCATGCATGTGCGTATAAGTTAAGCTTATATATGCTGTAATATGAATGTGTTCACAGATAATGCATGCAACTAATTTTGCCGTGTCTGTGCTGTGTTGTTCTATACTATTCGGTGCTGATAGTTGTGAATAGACCTTTAAGCTCAATAAATTTATTATTTTAACTTACGAAAATACAATATATTATCGTAAAACTAACATTTACAGTATATAAGTTTTGTTGAAGGACTTGAGCTTCAAACTTACAATAACAATAACAATTTATTCCATTTCACTTTACATATGTACACCCGCTAACAAAACAATTCATCTCAATATTTAAAAGCATTAAATGCTAGGAGTGTTTTTTTTTATATTTTAATTGGCGCCATATGTGAGCGCGTAGCACGTTTCGTTTAACTTAAAATGCAAAAGTCACCAAACTTTCAAATGACAATAATATTGCAAAATTATGTTTTTAGAGTTGACGTTTGCCTAAGCAGTGATGATACAATACGAGTATATTTTACAAGACAATTGTTTTATTGTGTATTTGAAATTTGTGTCCATAATGACCGGTCAGTTGACATCACGTCTGGGTCTCACTCAAGCGTCGTAAGTTCAATTCCTCGGCTGACTAAGTCCTCCATCACGACACAAGCAATCCGCTTTCTGTGATAGTAGTAGGAGATTTCAAATATTGTCAGGTTATTCATAACCAAGGAATATTTGTCTTTCATTAAAATAAATTGTAAAAATAGGTACTCTAGCAGAACATTTTAGAATATTTTTTTGATTCTGTCGAAACACAATTTCAAACCAAGTTTTGTACTCGGTGATTTTTCACGGGTAATCAACTAGTTATAATATAAAAATTTTATGTATTAACAAAACCAGTTAAAAAAAAATCATGTTTGTACAAAGTGATTTACTTACATAACTATCATTAACGTGAATTTTCAGAAAATTTATACAGATTGAAACAACACGTACCCGACAGACTTTGACCAGCAATTCCTGAGCATATTTGAAGTAAAAAGTGTAGATGTCATACGACTTTTTTACAGTTATAAACAAGAAATGGTTTTCCATCGCCACCGGGTATAACCTAGCGCATCACTTAATATGTACTCCGTCTCGTTCCCACAGCGCAATACACATGAGACAGAGCGCTTATCACGTGATCTGTTGCAATGTGTGGCAGTTCGATCAGTTGCGAAGTGCGATTGAAATTTTTGTGTTTTAAATTTTGTTATAAATGTGATTGAACTGCAAAAGGCATCTACATTTTTTTTACTCCAAATATGCTCAGGAATATCTAGTCTAAAATTCTGTCGGGTACTTGCTATATAATATGTGTATTAAAAAAATATGTGATTAAAATGAAAATATGTGTGATACTTATACAAAACAACTTGTTGTATTTATTATAGGCTCAAACCTGCGGTGGCAGAGGTCGGGTGCTCCAGCTAATGAATCAGTTGGAGTCAGGTAAGAATTTCAACGATTGAAGTCATTGATAGCCCAATAGGTAGAATATTTCGCTAGCAATCTAACTAACTGAGTTCAATACTCACAGCGGGTGACATCTTTCCTTTTCATGGTCATCAGATTAATACTATGGGTATTTTTACTGAGCATGACTCGAGTTGAAAAGCAGTAAGCCTGGTATTGACATCTAAAATAAAAATAAAACTAATACAGCAATGTAAAGAATTACAAACGAAATCGGGTGAGTATCGAGCATTTTAAGTTGGTACTCTTGAGTCAGATTATGACAAACTAATGGATGCGAGTATTTGGCCTAAATTCTCAGTTGTGAGAAAATATATCTACCGAACAATGCAAACGAGCAACTCAAAATAATATTAAAAATGGATCATTATAAAAATAGTTTCGTTCAATTGCAGATCAATTCGTCAAACAGAGCACTTCATAAATCAATTGTGCAATTACAATGACGTCATTGTGTTACAAGAAATGTAGTTGCTACCCACAGACTTGGGATATCTGTCGTCAATACATCCAGAATTTCTCAGCCATGGGACATCTGCGGTGAACCTCTCAGACACCCCACTAATCGGCCGCCCCTGCGGAGGCGTTGCAATTTTATGTTGTAATACAATAAAAGCCGTTCTGATTGCGTGCAGAGAACCCCAGATCACAGCTATTGAAATTGAGTTCGTAAATGGAACTCTGCTTATAGTCACAGTTTGTATGCCAACCAATTCAGCCGAAAACTTACCCGATTTCTCAGACTGTTTGGGAAAAATAAATGCCATTATTTAGGAACAAAACAGCTCCAACTCAATTATAATAGGAGATTTTAATGCAGATCCGAGATCTCTCTTTGGACGTGAACTTGCACACTTCTGTACAGAGAATAACTATAATTTCACTGACACTGTGCATTTAAGCTTTGATTCATTCACATATGTAAGCGATGCACACGAAGCACCAGATGGCTTGATCACTGCATTATGATACAGGGTTGAGTAATGCAGTGAGAACTGTCATCATCACAACCAATGCGACCTGGTCAGATCATCTCCGACTAACTGTCGAAATAGATCTGGATCTAATCCCCATTATATCCAACAGACAAAAACGACCAAGGAATTTTGGAAAATGGACAACAAAGTCCGAAAATGATGTTAAAGTTTACAACAACTTGGCAAGTAATTTGTTGTCAACAATAAAACCTCAGGATGCCATAAGCTGTCAAAAATCTAACTGTGATAGCAAGATTCACAGAATTGAACTAGTTCTCTCTACGATACTATTGTCAAAACACTGAGAAACTCCGCCATACAAGCATTTAAAAATAAAGGACCAATAAAAAAAATTTAACATTGTTCCTGGATGGAATGATCAAGTCTCAACTTCGTATCGTCTGCCAAGGGATGCATTTATATGCTGGTTTCAAGCTGGGAAGCCTACGGATGGCAGAATTGCAGATGAAAGAAAAACAATTTCCAAAATTGTTCTTCCAAAATTCCAACACTCTGAAAACAAAGCACGAATGGATAGCATAGCTACATCTATGCACAACAAAGACTTCAGAAAGTTCTGGCAAAAAACGTCAACTGTGTTGAAATCCAAGAGCAATGTTCCACTAAGCGTCAACAAGATCACGGGAATGAAAATATAGCCAACGAATTTAGAGACTTTTTCTCTTTAAGTGGGGATCAAGGAGATACCACGAAACCATCTATAATGACATGCTTACCTGCGACCAATGATGACCTGGTCATGAATGTCACCCCTGAAATGGTTGTAGGCGCAATTAAGCAAACTGCTCTAGGTAAAACTGCAGGATACGGTGCCATAGGTATTGAACATATAAGGTACGCAAGCGATCAGCTCTATACTATCCTATCCTCCTTATACTCGAGCCTCCTAAGACACATCACATATGCCGATGGATATGAGTCAAACTGTCATCATATCAATCTTGAAATCCAATCAACTGGCTGCATCTATATTGGGAAATTACTTGCCGATCTCCTTGACGACAATGATTTCAAGACTATTTGAAAAAATCCTACTCACGCGTATAAAAGACAAACTTTCTACCCTGGATAACCAATTCAGCTTCAAGAGTGCTTCATCAACTGATTTGGCCATTTATGGAGTCAATCAAACAATAGCCTACTATAAAAAAATAAAAACAACCGTTTATGTGTGTTTTCTAGATCTTAGCAAGGCTTTCGATCGTGTGTCGCACCACTTATTATGGGAAAAACTGATAAAACGTGGTGTCCCCCCACCAGCAGCCGTTAATGTGCTGGATACTTGGTATGGGCAACATAAAAATCTCATACAATGGGCAGGACCTTCTTCTAAATCCCTATTCCTTAAAAGCGGAGTCAGGCAAGGGGGTAGTATTTTACACGCGGTCGGTGGTCTTCAGGCAATACCTCATGCACTGTTTGTATTTTGTACGGGAACATATTTAAGTCATTCACCAAAATTCGCTGTAAAGACCTTCCATTGATGCCTGATTGCGTGGCCCGTCGTCTTGTTAATGTTTGAGGATTCTCCTGGACACGATTGTTCGATTACTCCTCAAAACTACTGACACAATTATTTCGCGTTCTTGAGGAGTATAACGATTCTTGGTTTGTCATTGTATATTCTGCTTCTTTTTACAAAAATATCAAAGTCCTGATGAAACAACACGCCATTTGCAAAAAAACAAAAGCATTTTCCGATTGGGTGATGACTTTTCTGCCACCTGTTTTAAGTAACTTTTTTGTCGCAATTCTATCGCAATTATATGAAAAATACAGTTTATAAAATATCGGCCTACAAAGATGTTAGTATAAAGAAAAAAATTCTTACCATATTCTTGGTCGTGACTTCTAAGTCCTTTATTTTTACAGCTTTACTACTGTATGTGGTGCAGAACGCCTTACTGGAGTTTTTCCGTTGGGGGCTACTTTGGCGTTCCTCACAGCCTGTTAAATGAAATATTACTGTAAGAATTGTTACAATTTTTTTTAACTCATCCAATCAGTTTTCGATCTAACAGATCACAAAACATGACAACATTTTATGAGACAGCACGACACAACAAACCACTTTTCAAGTCAAGGGGCATATTTGATTAATTTTACTAACCAGATGAGAGCATCGGAGTAAAAAGAGAATAAGAAATTCAAGGTTATTTTTTTTATGATAGATACGTTTGAAGTATGCAGAAGAAACATTAAATCTATACTAAAACATATTTTCCTTCTAATTCTGACCATTCAATTGGACTGATTTAATTTCATGATTAACTAAAATGTTTTTATTTTGAGATTTTTACTGCCCTAATTTAAGACCTATAGATTATCCAAGAAAATTAATAAATTTTCATGAAAGAAATTATTTATAAAGTGATTTTAGTAGTTTAGTGGTATTTTAGTAGTTTTTTTTAACTAGTTGGTAGTTATTTTAAGCAATTATTAATTTCGTTTTAATGTTTCACTAATAAGATGTGAATTTCAGTTGTGAATGGATATATCAATTTAGTATTAAAATTTCTTTATACAATTTTGTGAATTTTCGATTATCTGAAATAAAATTATGAATTTAATATATGTAATTATAAAATAAGATAATAATCGGTAAATATTTTAAATGCATCCGTTCTTCACATTTCAAATTAATCTTGTGAATCTTCTGCAGTTCTGAGAGAGTTTTTGACACGAAACGTTGGGAGGAACGGCTGCGCGGCCTGTTTCATACAAAACTTAATTTTGGTTTTTAGACCAAAATACCCATCCAAACTAAATGATGTATTTTTTTTTAATTAAAGGTTTAATAAATATATAGCACGGATGAGAAGTATTTAATTTATTTTTGTTTGTATAACGCCGTTTATGTGAAAAATCACCTCAAGGGCGCTGTACAAATACTACTTTGCTAGGATTTATCTTATTATATAAAAAGATACAGAAACATACGAAGAAGAAAGAGTACGTATTTATTTGAAACATTATTTTATTTGAGATTTTGGATAGTAATTATTTACACTTAAAATTTTTTATAGTTATTTACAATGTCGCGGATTACGAAAAGTTTCATTTTTTCCTATTAATTACTTCAGGTTGGTACTAACGGCTAGCTTCGCTATGTTAATTAGGTATGGAACTGAGCCAGACATGGATATATACCATATATGGACTTTTCGAAAAGATGATTTTGAGTTTCGCTCTAAATTCTGTCGAGTCTTTAATGAATCTAGTTGGAGTACATATTATAAAAAAGACGTTTATATAACAACAAAAAAACGTACTTTTTTCTTTAATGAATATGTAATTATTTTATGGTCTCATTATTAATAAAATTAATATGAAATTACTATAATTAATTAGACGTACGTTATTTATACCACTGTTTTTAATTTATATAAATATCCACATATTACAGAAGAATTTCAGTTGCGTTATTTAATATTATGTAATAATATATTTTTTAACAATTTTAATTAATTACGTACCTACTTATTGTGAATTTTTGTTTATGTTCGTAATTTGTCTACTATTACATTTTAATTATTTGTCCAAACTTGTCATTATTTCTTATTATACTATTAACATGATGAGGGAAGCTTTGCTTCTGAAACATGTAGATATTTATATAATAAAAACAGTGTTGGTGAGCGAACTACGTGTTATTAATAATATTAGTAATGAAGCCACAAAACAATTACATATTTATCGAAAAAATTAATACGAAATTCTTTGTGCACACCACTCTTTAAAATCCAAATATCAACATGTTTCGAAAGCGAAGCTTCCCTCATCAGAATGCACAGTATACAATCATATTAAACAGTGGTGTAAACGAATAATTTCATATTAATATTATAAAAAAACATTTTTTCAATTATAATGTATCACTTTTATAACATAGTCATTGCCATAGGTACCTTGGAATCTTAATTTATTTTTAAATATTGCTAGTAAAGTAGTATCGCTACAACCCTTTGGCAGATTTTCTTGAAAAACTAGCATGGCTGACGATGTTTAATGCATCTGCGTTAAAAAATAATGCGATGTTCTTTGGTCACTTTATTACTAATTCATGTTGTTGAACATCTTAATCTTCTTTATATATTCTACCTACATGCGTAGTTTACGTTTAATAACTTATCTATTGAAGAAGATTAGTAACATTATACCCATAACAGAAATAAAACCATCACTTACCAAAAAAATGATTTTTTTAAAACGGCAGGAATATGAAGGATTTGAAACCAAAATTAATGAAATGTGTAATGGTTTTAATTTGTATCATCGGATCTGCCTATTAAAATATTGGAATGCTATTAGCAAAGACTGCAGAAAGCTAAAAGTTGAGGAAACATTTTTTCAACTCGCCCTTTTAGCATAATGATCTTTTTGGGTAAAAGTATTTTTATTTATCTGCAAGGAGCTGAAAAACCTTGTGGATAATTGGAAATCTCGACAATAATTTTTTTTTTAATTCTTTAGATCCAATTAAAATATTTTGCATGCTTCTGAAATTCTAAGGCTTTTACGAATATTATTCGGAAAATAATACTTTCTCATAGCAAAATATCTATAAAGCATTTTTTTGACATCTCACAGTTGATCAATTAAAAATTTTTCTATGGATTTTCACCGCGGCCAGCGTAGGTAAGTCTTCATGCGAAACGAAATTTTCATTGATTCTGTTTCTTGCTCTCCTAGTACAAAACTCTCAATAAACCACGTCTATTAGATCTATGGCTTTTAACATCCGTATTTTAGAAGTCTGGCCATAAAGTGTTAGCACAAAAATATATTTTCGCCTACTCTGATTCCTGCTCCCCTGGAATTATATTATTTTCTAGCCGTGTCCATGAGCTCTATGCCTTTCTGATTTCTGTTCGTACTAGTCTGTCACCATAGACATCCGCAACATATAGGTTGGGGGCGGGAAATTACGGTATACCCTTTGATTTTCTGCGCTCATGGCGGTAGTTTCTGAAAATAAAATAATCTTTATATTTTTTCCCGCCATTCAGCCGCCAATTCAAGTTTGACTATTTTGGGACCAAGTAGTTTGTAAAAGATCATTTTTTTATGACAGGCTTTAAGCAGGAAATAGAATTGTTAACAATTTGTATGGGCGTATCGAAAAAATTAGGTTATTTTTTCTACACTGGATGAAAACAATTCAAAAGTTAATGTTTTGGAATCAGGTTAAAAGACATTTGTATTTTAAACAAATATCTTGATCTAGATTTGTTTGGATTATTTTAAAATTTGAAATGAAACATTTCTTTTTTCTTACCGGTGAAGTGTAAATTTTCTTGGAAACACCTACTCTAATTATGGATTGTTTTGAAATTTTTAATACCGAGGTTTCCAACATTTTCTAAATTACAAGAGTGACAAGAAAATATAGAAGAGTACGAGTATATTATGTTTTCACCATTCCTTTTACTATGAAGTTAGCATTTTCTTGACACCCCATTCTTGAAATGATTTTCTAAATACAATTTATCTAAAAACCAAGTTGTCGGTCTATTGCCTTTTTTAATAATTCCCATTTCTAATCTGTAGGGATAGGATCTAGTTTGTTGATTTATTAGCTAAACTTATAGGTTATTATAATTTATTTACAAGATTGGTATTTGCTTTGTGGCGTCATTATTACTAAATGAATTAAAGATTACTTTGTATTGACCACTTTATTAATTTATGCATATCAACATGTTTTGACAGCGAAGCTTTCCTTACCAGGGAATATATGGAATATATAGTCTATATATTCCTAATAATGTGGATTCTGTATATTCCTGATGAGGAAAGCTTCGCTTTCGAAACATGTTGATATCTATATATTAATAAAGAGGTGTATATGTATTTATTAATAAAGAATACAAAATCATTTTTAATTAAATTATTGCTGGTTATTGTTTGTAATAAAAACAAAATTATTATTTGTATAGCGTAGTCTTATGTGAAAAATCACTTTGGAGGCGTAGATTAAAGTGCTTTAAATTATGGCAGTTGTTGGAAAATCTAAAACTGCATTATATTCCTCATTAAAATACAATGTTACAACTTTTGTAAATAATATCAAATTAATATTTCTTTATAAAGCACCCAAAATAATAATTTTAAAAGACTAATAAGTTTGCTTTTGAAACCATTTTTAAATAAAATCAGAATATAAATAATTACACGTACTTCACAACTATCAAAGAAACTAGACTAAATCGATATGCATAGAATATACCTGTTTGTAAAAATATAGAACGAAGTGTTATTCCAAAAGTAAAATAGCATTGCTTTTCTTACATTTTCATTGCCGGTAACCCGGGCGTTTATTGAAATTAAATAATTTGATATAAATACATGTACTTTACCCGCCTCACTAGGCGATGTCTATTCTTGAGACGGGTAGCAATAATCGTTAGTATTTATGAAAAAAATGTATCCAAATATAAATTAATCAAAAATGGAATTAAAAATACATAAGAAAATATACAAAACAAAAACAAAAATGCTTAAAAAGTAACGAAGTAATTTCTTCAATAGGTGTGTAATAATTTTCAGGGCAAGTATTTTGTTTATACTATTGTTTAATATAAAAAATATCAACATGTTTCAAACGCGAAGCTTTCTTCATCAGGACAAACAGTATAATAAAAAATAATGACAAGTAAAGAGAAATGATAAATGAAAAATTATATTTTAAGATTAGACAAATTACAAACATAAACAAATACTAACAATAATTGATGAGAGCAGGTAAGTAATTAATTAAAAATTTCAAAATTAATGGAAAAAATATATATAAATAAAATAAAGAAAATAACACGACAAAAAAAAGTTGTTATTACTATTAAAATTTATATTAATAATATCCTAAATATACTTATCAATTTGAAGATAAATTTAAGAAATAGCTATTTTTTCATAGAAAGAAAAATGATGAGGAAAGCTTTCGAAACATGTCGGTATTTTAGTATTTAATAGTGGTGTAAACAAAATACTTTTATTAATTTCATTTAAAAAATTAATATTTAAAAAGTACATAAAATACCACAATAATTATATACTGTGTGGAAAATTTTCAAATTATCACCGTACATGAACCTATTCCCAATCGAATTTAACTCTTATAGTAGAATCCTGAAAACGAGTAAGTGATAGAACACCAATCAGAAGATATCATTTATTTTAAAAAAAAACAACTTTGTAATAATATTGAGTTTCCCATAATTTCTTCAAAAGATTGGTATTCACTTCGTGGAGTCATTATTAATAAATTAATTTTAAAAAATACTTTGTACTCACCATTTTATTAATATACGAGCACACAGATATCAATATGTTTCGAAAGCGATGCTTCCTTCATCAGGAATTAGTATTCAATATATTAATTAGTATACATATTTAAATAATATTTATATTGAATCGGTATTCTATATATTCGCATTGAAAGCATTGTTTTCGAAACTTGTTGATATCCGTGTATACTAATAAAGTGGTGAATACAAAGTAATTTTTTAATTAATTTACTTATTTAGTTTTCCATTTGATAAAGTAACCTGTTCATGATTGTTTTCTTATTTTGTTATTTTTTGTTTCTTTTTAGTGGTGGAGTTACTGCTAATATTATAATAGTCGTATTTATTTTTTTTATCATTTCTGTAATTTAAAAGAGTAAAACAATTGGATTATTTTGAATGTTCAGTTTTTTTTTACTTCCTTTTTACCTTTAATTTAAATTTCCCGCCATTGAACCAGGACCAACGCCCTCTCTTCCATAGACAGTTTGGCGAGAAATCACCTTATCGTCGATTCAGCTTTCTGCGCTCCTGGTACTCATTTTCATCTCGCGCTTGGAAAATTCTCAATGGCATGACGCGCAGAAAAAAGTGGTGTAGGGATACTTTTAGATACAAAACGCAGTTGACACTAACACAGCTTATGTGGCACCTCTTAGCGCAAAAAATCTCTTAAGGTAGCAGCGCTCTGTAGTTTAGCGAATTCAATACGTTCTACTGATTTTTCACCGCTAATTTTAAAAGCATTTCAAATATTTTTTCACGACTTTTACAACGAAAACCATTTTAGGAATTGAGCAATAACTTAGAATTTTTAATATTTTAGATTCGATTACAATTTTTTGTAAAATCTTCTTTTTTCGTTTTTACAAAAAAAATAATTTAAAAATACCTTCCTTTTTAAGTAAGAGTATACAAGAAGTTACCTAATTACAATTATACGTTATGTATCTTTTTTTTCCGAAAATGACACAATATGTCAAATACAGGATTCTTTTGGATACTGGCAGAAAAAGTGGATTAAAGATTTGACCAACAATATGTTTCATATAAGGACACTCGAAAAATTAGGAGGTACAATTCACATATTATCGTTAAACTTAACATTACATAATATAAATAGAGAAGGTTATTGTTGCGAGACAAGTTGATATTCCCCAATTGCTTGTTGACCAGACGTTTGCTCTAGAAAAGAGCAATGAGCGATTTTCGGTTAAAACTTTGCAATTTAATTATGAAATTATTTTTTCGGCTCTAAGCGGACTCATAAAAATCATTTTAATAGCTTATTCCATTTATTTTTTATCATAAAATACTACATCAACCTAATTACATCATCTTTCATCGACGTTTATTACAAGAAATGAACAAATTGTCTAAACGCATAGAATTATTCTAACCTCTAACTAATAGACTTGTGATTTATATAATTATAACGTAATTATTTAGTAGAAATCTCAACGATGAAACAAAAAAACCTTCAAAAATTGTACGCCCTTGAGCTTTAAATAAATAGATATTGCCGCCCCTATTCCACGCACGCGCAGAAGCTACTTTTAGGGTAGTGGAAGGGATGATACAGTGCCGCCCAGTGCCTTAATGGAATGAGGCACCAAAGATTTTGGAGAAAGTGTTAGAATTTAATAAATTACGTCAACGATAGGGAACACGCCAAACCCTGTTTTTTTCTTCATTTAGCACACCGGCAAAATGACCCAAAAATTTTACTACCTCTCAATTTTTGTTTATGATTGTCAAAAAAAAGTCTTACTAGAATGAATGAGTTCTAAGGATAGTAAAAAACGGCTTTCATTAGCTTTTCTTATAAGAAATATTTTTTTTCAAACACGTCTTCCTTATCTTTTCAATAAAATATGTAATGGAACCGCCACTGTAGGTATTGATCGTCGGGCTTCATAATACAAGAAAATACAAAATATCATATAAATTAAAGGCACTATTCAAAACTATCTGTTTCAAAACGAATTGTAAGGAAGTACGAGAGGAATGAAAATACCCTTTTTATAAAGTGCCTTGTAGGTTTTCCCTTCCAGTGAAAACATGCATTCACCTTTGTAATTTTCAGTGATCCTGGTATTCACTCTCACACTATTCGGCCATCTGCTAATGCAATACAGATTTTCCACTCTGTGAGAATGCCAATTGTCTTTTTTCAGCAGCTGGAACTATTACTTGGACTATATTAAAAATTATTTTATTTTCGACTTTTTTTCTGCAACTTAAGACAATGAAATTTATTTATAAGTTTATAATATATTTTTATACATTTTGTAATATTTCAAATTAAGATTAATTGAATCATTTCTTTAAAAAAAAAATTGCTCCATGATTTCAAAATAATTAGATTTCCATGCTTTATTACATCTCATACAATACTTTATTTTTTTATCAAAATTGTATAAAAATAATATATTATCACTTTTGGCTATTTAAAAATGTATTTTTTTTTAAATTTAAAGTAAATCAAATTTAATATTGACCACGCCGTATAGTATAAGATTAATTAATAAAGTAAGGAAAATTATACATTCACCGCTTCTCAGTATGTTCATATTTTCAAAACAATATAACGAATTTAAATAAATCAATTAAAAAAAACATTATAATGTCAATAAGGGGAAACACATTATAAATAAAAAAAAAACTAATAAAATAGAGAATTATAATTATTTTCTAACTAAATCGGTTTTACCGATAATACATCATTATTTTTAAAAACTCGTCCAAATTTCTATCTGGTGGGAGTGAATAGAATCATATAAACAAGTCGTCACAATGTGGATTAACTGCAGTTTTAAAATGCCCCTGAACGCCGAAACCGCTGTCACAATAATAAATACTAAAAGCACTTGCAGAACTTAACAATAACATTATTAAATATGATTTACATTAATTTAAAAAAAAATAACTACGAATTGAACACAAAAACAATTAATAAGTTATTGGTTAAACTTAAAACAAAAGTAAAAAATAATTATTATTATTGTGATAAATTTTTGAAAAAGATGGAAGAAAAAGAAAACCGTTTAATATTAATATTATTAATTTCAGACTTTCTGGCTGACAACGGATGGTAAGGCTTGGAGCTGCAAAAGCAACTTAAAGAGACTGTAAGTAATGGTCCATCATCAACAATATCGTAAAACCAATCAACATAATATCTATCTCTTCTCTATATATAAAAACGAATGGTTTTCTGTATGTCCTAGATTTCCTCGAAAATTACTAGACTGGTTTCGCTGAAAATAGCATACATAGAGGTGTTTGAATGAAATCCAATGAGTAAAACCGTCGCTATAACATTTTCAAATTAGTTAAAAAAAACATTGAATGTTGCATTGAGGTTATCCCATAGATATACCATTCTGGTTAGCCACAGATTGCATATTAAAAAGAAGAAGATTTGTTTGGGTAGAATATTTAAAAAATGGGAAACACAAGTAGGTATCTAGTTGAGAACTTTAATATTTACATATATTAAAAAAAAAAAAATGTTTGGAATGAAATAAAATTTTCGAATGAGTGTTTTATTTGTTTCTTTGTTTAGAGATAGTAATAGTTATCACAATGCATTATTTTCACTGTCAAATTATTATGGCACCCTGACGACGAGCCAAGAATTCACAATTTCATAATTTATTTTAAAAAAAAAACCGAACAAGGCCGGGTACACATCGGCTAGTACAATATAAATGTATGTACCGCAATTTTTAATATTTTTTTTACAGTTTGGAAAAAATCAAACCGGCACATTTTTTCCGAGTTTTTTTCCGTAGAAAGTTTTTGAAAAAGGTGCCAAGCGATAATGATGTTCAAATAATGCAGAGAACAAAAAAAAATCTTTTTTCTCGTTTTGTAGTTGAATTATGGAAACCTATTAATTGACGCGTAAACCAAAACAAAAACCAAACCGACTAGACGAATGGCACGGCAAACACCAGTTCTTGAAAAATGCTCTTGATGTAATACGTATTTACCCCAAAGCATTTGGTTTGCTGTTCTTTAATATAATGTGTTGACTTTTTTCAATTATAAGTACCTACATACCCGTTCAACATATAATCAATATTCCAAACAAAGTGACATTTTTGAACAAAATATATAATGGCGCCAGAATATAGTCCATGCGGCTCAGTAGCTTTATTCGGCGTATGGAAGGGGATAAACCAGTAGCGACCGGTGCTTAAAATCTCCCCATATTTTGTTGTTTCCAATTATAAGTACCTACATACCCGTTCAACATATAATCAATATTCCAAACAAAGTGACATTTTTGAACAAAATATATAATGGCGCCAGAATATAGTCCATGCGGCTCAGTAGCTTTATTCGGCGTATGGAAGGGGATAAACCAGTAGCGACCGGTGCTTAAAATCTCCCCATATTTTGTTGTTTCCAATTATAAGTACCTACATACCCGTTCAACATATAATCAATATTCCAAACAAAGTGACATTTTTGAACAAAATATATAATGGCGCCAGAATATAGTCCATGCGGCTCAGTAGCTTTATTCGGCGTATGGAAGGGGATAAACCAGTAGCGACCGGTGCTTAAAATCTCCCCATATTTTGTTGTTTCCAATTATAAGTACCTACATACCCGTTCAACATATAATCAATATTCCAAACAAAGTGACATTTTTGAACAAAAATATATAAGTACGGCGCCAGAATATAAATGCTCAGTAGCTTTATTCGGCGTATGGAAGGGGATAAACCAGTAGCGACCGGTGCTTAAAAGCGACCGGTGCTTAAAATCTCCCCATATTTTGTTGTTTCCAATTATAAGTACCTACATACCCGTTCAACATATAATCAATATTCCAAACAAAGTGACATTTTTGAACAAAATATATAATGGCGCCAGAATATAGTCCATGCGGCTCAGTAGCTTTATTCGGCGTATGGAAGGGGATAAACCAGTAGCGACCGGTGCTTAAAATCTCCCCATATTTTGTTGTTTCCAATTATAAGTACCTACATACCCGTTCAACATAGAATCAATATTCCAAACAAAGTGACATTTTTGAACAAAATATATAATGGCGCCACAATATAGTGCATGCGGCTCAGTAGCTTTATTCGGCGTATGGATAAACCAGTAGCGACCGGTGCTTAAAATCTCCCCATATTTTGATTTTTGTTAGAATTCGATAGATTCCTATGAATGATTTTACACTAGTAGATAATTAATTCATTTAATATATAGTATATTTGGACACGATCCAGAGTGGAAGATACTCTCAGTATCGCCCTGGTGAAAGACCACTATTCAGAATTGTAACGTTGCTTGAAATAGCTTTTAGCCGTGTTTGGTGACCAGATCTGAACAGCCAGGTATTTCCCCACCTTCCTCTTCTCCTTCTCCTTCCCCATCCCAATACCTTCAACCTCACAAAATTCCTCAATTGGGGATGCCATAGTCTCACTAGCTCCAGTTGGGACTCTTGTGTGGTTTTCATATAAAGAAGGGAACATGCGAAGTTCAGTATTCTTATTTTGCAAAAGGGCGTTCTCTAATAACCAAGCCGATACCAATAATTTAAAGGAACTGATGGATTTTAGTAAACTTGTATATATTTTGTTGAAACATTGATAGGCCATTGTGAGAAAACATTTCCTGCATATTGTTTAGCTAATGGAAAATTTAATAATTTTTTCACAATGCACATTATATATCCATATTTGATACAAACCACAACATGGAGTCACTATATAGAAATGCATGTATTAATCCTGGAGCTTTATGTAACAAGTATGTAACAATACAGCCTGGCGCCCTCGTGGCAGCCGGCTGCGTTTTGTAGTCGCTCCCGGTTTACCTTGGAAGGATCGGGAAGTTATTAATTTTCCCGGTGTAAAAATAGCATAAAATAACCGCAATAATTTTTGGGTTACATTTATAAAAATTACATAATTTTAGTGCTGTCGTTTCGAGCTTAAATCAAGTTTATAATAAAAAGCCAAATATTTTGAGTTGAAATCTGCTTCGTTCTTCCGAAGTAACGCATTAGACGGCATAGAGATCGGTCACATCTGGCGGCGGTCGGTCGAACACGTGAACTAGTGAAGTGCGGTGGTTGTAAAAAATATTGTATACAACCGGGAAGTGAACCCCAACAAGAACACCAGCTGGGGCGAGAACGAGCCTTTACCTACGTCATTGAGATAGTGGCCAAGTACCTCAACAAGCACGACTTTGACCTGATCTGCCGGGTGCATCAGGTGGTAGAGGACGGGTATGAGTTCTTTGCCAAGAAGCAACTGGTACTGCAGGGAATTCGATAATGCAGGAGCAATGATGTCAGTGGACGACACGATGAAGTGCTCCTTCCGGATCCTGAAGCCGGCTGACAAGCGCCTGGCGTACGTGCAGACCAACACCAATCCGACCCCTCACGCCACCAGGGGCGTAACCAAGACAAAGAAGATTTTGAGGGCCCTCTGGATAAATCCCACCGGCCACCATCCTCCCCCGCCGCTCCACCCTTTTAAGAGTGTTCTGTGTTATTTATCCTAAAAATATGGATAATAATTCTTTGTCTTAGCTTAAATACATTCTTGAATATAATGGAAATAGTCACTCTATCATTTGTATTAGCGTCTTGCAATATTAAATACATTCTTGAATATAATGGAAACAATCACTCTATCATTTGTATTAGCGTCTTGCAATATTAAATACATTCTTGAATATAATGGAAACAATCACTCTATCATTTGTATTAGCGTCTTGCAATATTAAATACATTCTTGAATATAATGGAAACAATCACTCTATCATTTGTATTAGCGTCTTGCAATATATCGTAAGGAATAAATACAGTTAGCTTCTTTTTTTCAATTTAACATTAAATTTAGTTTTGATAATTTAACTTCATCTCTTTATATGGTCTATAAAGAATGTGTAATGATGGCCTGTCCAAAAAGATAAAATAAATGTTAAAAAAAAATAAAAAATTCGTAGAATAGACGTAATATAAGAATAATATAAGAATAGGAAGTAATATTTGTACAGCGCCCCTGAGGTGATTTCTCACAAAAGCGGCGCTATAAAAATCATCCGATTATTATTATTATTATAAGTAATTTTCAAAAACGGTCCGGTTAAACTAAGGTTCCAGAAAAAGCCTTTAATCTACCTCTATTAGCTATAATGATAGAAACGATATTTTTACTAATATAATGGAAAACACACGTTTTTCCATAGTTGATTTCTATACTCTTGATATTAACTTTGCCACTATTGGACAAACTGCAAAGCCCGCAAACATTATATTTCCGACGAGTTATTAAATCCTCGGACCTTGGGATGAGTTTTTTAACCCTTTAGGTGCCAAATGTATTTTTTTTAAAGTGTCGATAATCCATGAATATGTATATTTATATTTTGATTACTTTTATTTTTAGACACATGTTTTCAATACTGTGACGTAATTTTAGAACTGTGGGTAACGCGTGACGAATTTTATGGCTCGAGCTATATATTGTTCTGTGGCACTCGAGTACAATGATGTATCGGAACAATATATCGTTCGGTGGCACCTAATGGGTTAATGTAATGAGTTGTTCTTCATAAAATAAAATAAAATAATAATTTAAATGTTTTCATGAACAATGCAAATAATTTGTGTTGTTTCTGCAAAATGTTTAAATACAGTTTATTATATTCACACCATTCACATAACTATTATTTGGTAGGACATGACAGTTATACAGATTCAATATAATTTTGAATATTTAAGATCATCAGCGAAAAGGAGAAATTGAACGTCAACCAAAATATCAACAATATCATTAATAAAGAGCAAAACAAGTATTAATACCATGAAATCCCTGAGGTATTCCGCTGGACGCCTCAAATAGATCAGAGTGATAATTTCGTATCTTTACTATAAGTTTTCTCGAAGTTTGATAGCTTGCAAACCAGCACAAGATATTACCACTTCATCCCATTGACTTTAGTTTGCTTATAAGTATTTCATGTGAAACATTATCAAATGCCTTACCAAAGTCAGTATAGATCGCATCCATTTGTAAACTTTTATTAAAACGATCAACATTTTTTTTGCACATGTATAATTAATTTAGTGAGACTGGATCTACCTGTTACAAAGCAATGTTGGTATGGGGTAATTACTTCATTAACTTCATGTCTTAATTTAGATAGAAACGATGATTTAAAAAAATTAGGTATGATGATTTAAAATAATTAGGTATTAGGTTGACGGCCTCCATGGTCGAGGGGTAAGGCTCTCGACTACGAATCGGAAGGTCGCGGGTTCAAATCCCGGCGTGCGCAACTAATTTATGTTTAATTAATTTGTCCTGTTTCACAATTAATTAATTAAAAAATAATGTGTAGTATATTTGTGCACGTTCCAGAGTGGAAGATACTCTCAGTATCGCCCTGGTGAAGGACCACCATTCAGATTTGAAACGTTGCTTGAAATGGCTTTTAGCCGTGTTTGGTGACCAGATCTGAATAGCCAGGCATTTCCCCACCTTCCTCTGCCCCTTCTTCTTCCCCTCCCCTATACCTTCAGCCTCACAACATTTCCCTATTTGGGATGCCATAGTTTCACTGGCTCCAGACGGTTGGGAGCAGTCGAGACTCTTGTGCGGTATTCATGTAAAAAAAAAAAAAAAAGGTATTGTAGATTGAATACATTCAGGTCTGTAATTATCAATTTCAGAGCGATCCCCTTTTTCAATATAGGAGATAAAAAACTAGTTTTCCAATAATCCGGAAATTTACCATTTTTGAGAGATGAATTGAAAATTTTCAGAACAGGGCTTAATGATATATTCGTACATTTAAATAGAAAGATGGCAGGAATATTATAGGGTTCAGTAGATTTATTTACATCTAAAGATTTAATTTTATTAGCAACCTCATTTTTTATAAATGTACAGTTTTTTAAGTCAATTTGGGCATAGTACTTTTTTTATAAATATATTCGTAATTGTTCGGAATCATTATCGTTTTGTTGTTTATATCACCATAACTTTGCGGCAAAAAATTAGCCATTTTCATAAGCTCTTCCGCAATTCTGCCATTGAAATATACAGTTGCTGTTATTCTAGGTTCAGAACAAATTAAATTTTCTGAAAATTTAAAGATATTTTGAAGTTTGTGCATTGCTGACTTTTCTAATGTAACATATTTTTGAATACCTTCAGTAAATACTTTGTAATCGTTGATTTTGCGAGTGTTTTTGTGGCGTTTGTTTGCATGCTTCTTATTTTTTTATTTCATCAATAAGTTCTTTAATGAGTCTAGTTTATTTTTAAATACCAATTTCATTCTACTACGGACATTTTCTGACTGGTCAGATAAATAAGTGGAACAAAGTACAAATGTTTTTTTTTTAATTTCAATCTAGTAAGTTCTTTGGTAAACCATTTTGGACACAGACAAACAAACCTTTTCGTGATAGGAATATATTTAACAATGGCTTTATTAATATTCATCTAGAAAGTATCTACCATTGAGTTTTTATCCTAGTCATTATATAAGAGATTCCAATCAATGGAAAAAATATCATTATTTATGTTATTATAATCGGTTTTATCAAAATTAGACTTATTTGCATGTACTGGATTTTTTTAAACCTCTAATTCAAACAACTTAAAAAACAACGCTGGTTGATATTTATCTATAATTACTAAGTTATCATAAGCAGATTTAAGTATAATATTATTAATGTTTTTATTTTATTTTATTTTAGTACACAAAACAGGCAATATGCCCAAAACTTACATTCATGATTGTTAACATAGAAATAATAATCAATAAGTACAATAAACAACAACAAACATTATATCGCAAACATAATAATAAGAATGAAAAAGAAGTGGAAGGTCGTAAAAATATTATAAAGTACGTATATAAACTAACTCCGTATTGTCACCTGTGCTGATGGTACACTGTTTGGATACTTAATAGAGGGCATCATCACATTATTAGTTTGATATTCATGGTAAAACTTTTCTTTTAATTGATTCATTATCATTAAAATTGTATCATTAAAAAAGTCTATTTCAATATTAGAGCTGCGCATAGTATTGTAATTTCTTAATATCCGCGATAAAGGAAAGATATATCACTTATTTGTATGATAGGCTTTAATGTAGAAAATTTCTTTTATCCTCCTTGTTGATTTATGTATAGGAAAACGTTGGTGAATACCAGATCAAGAAGTTTATTGCTTAATATAATTGTCGTATGTTTATAAAACAGGACATATCGATGAATTCTTGAGAACCTAAGTCACTAGAAAGACCAGCACAAGTATTATGACTATTCATGTCCCACATTACATTGGGAAGATTGTAGTCACCTGTAAGTATTACTTCCGCTTTCTTGTAGTTAAGATGAAGATATTTAATTTCTTGATAATGATCTTTATAGATTTAGAAATTTGAAGAAAGTGATACATAGATACAGCCTATAATTATATTTACAGTTTTACATGACACCAAGACAATCAATTGTTCTAAATTTGTATATTTACATGTTAAACTCCTGAATGATAAGTTTGTTTTCACCATGGGGTATTGATCATCGGGTCATACGGTACAAGCTGCTTTCAAAATGTCTTGTAAATTACAGGCACGTAAACTGTGTAAAAATCATGGGCAAATTGGAATAGTGATTAGTCGTAGAATAAAACGATCATTTTTATACAGAGCCTTAAAAGTTTTACATCTAGTGAAAAACATGGATTTACCTATTTTGTTTTAATGTTAAACATACATATGATTAACATAAACGTGTTTTCTACATATTGGTAAAACGAATAAATTTAAAAGACACTTTTTAACACTATTCCACTTTTGTTTTTGTCCGTGACCGGTTTCAGCCTGTGACGGCTATCTTCAGACTGGTACAATTATTCTTAAACAGTGGATTATATATAATTTTGGGTATGAAGGGTAACAAACCATCGTTTTACTTAGATTATTTTTTTCAGTATTATTTTTATGGTTTGTTACCCCTGATACCCAAAATTGTACATAATCCATAGTTTAAGCATTAATTGTACCAGTCTAAAGATAGCCGTCATAGGCTGAAACCGGTCACGGCCAAAAATAAAAGTTGAATAGTGTTAAAAAAGTGTCTTTTATTTAATCATTATAATGGAATTTCACAATGTTTAAATTAATTAATTTAAAAACAGAATATTGGTTAAATCATTTTATAAGAGATTCAATGAACTGTGGGCGCCTCGAGATAAAGATTTTCACATTTTAGCAGCTTTTGTATAACGCATTTCTGGCATGTTGATTATTAACTGTGGGTATCAAATGTTTACTGAAATACGGAATTGTCTTGCTCTTAGTGAAATGTTTTCAGTTTTAAAATTTTTCTTCAGTGGCAGGAATATAATAAAGATCTTATTGAACTCAACTGCATTGAAAAGTGTAACATTTTATCAGCTTCATATTTATAGCGTTAATAAAAAAAACTTTGTTTCAACCAGAGTATTTAATATGTAAATATTTACATGTTTCAAAAGCAATGATCTCCTCATCAGGATACGCAATA
The DNA here is from genome assembly GCA_022606495.2 of Halesus radiatus. NCBI lineage: Eukaryota > Metazoa > Arthropoda > Insecta > Trichoptera > Limnephilidae > Halesus > Halesus radiatus. Next base: position 486,615 of record JAHDVE020002886.1, read on the forward strand.
TACCACTAGTTGGTTCTGAAACATGTGTATATTTACATATTAAGAGGAACGGCTGCGCTGCCTGTTTCACATATAACTTAATTTTGGATTTGAGGCCAAAATACCCATCCAAATTTAATGTGACATTTATAAAATAAAAGCTTTAGTAAATATCTAGTACCTATGAGAAGTATTTTATTTACTTTTGTTCTAAATTATGAAGGGCCATGAAATTTTTTTTAATAATAATTTTAGAGGCAAATTAGAAAATTATTTGCTGGTTTACCGTATTTTTTTGTTATAGTATCATATTTTCTATGTAAATGAAGATACAAAACAAAACATTTAAAAAAAAAGGTTTTTTCGGGTCGATATTTTAAGTTATGTATGGGAAATTTGTGTTACAACATAAATCGGTTGTTTAAAATTTAATTTGATGTTCACCATAATGCTTATTTTAATTTTAAAATAAATAACGTTATTTTATATTTCAATATATTTTCAAAGTAGAAGGGGTAAAACTTTTTTTTATATCACCGTTAGCCCCCAAATAATTGTTAAAGCTGCCTCTAAAATCGCAAAAATTCAATTCCTTTAATGGCCTATATTTCATAATATAAAACAAAAATCAATAAATTACTTCTAATCCGTATTAGATATTTACTATACTTTCTGATGTAAAAAAAATCATAAGCTTTAGGTAAGTATTTTGGCCTCAAATCCAAAATTAAGTTTTATATGAAACAGGCCGTGTAGACGTTCCTTTTAAATACGGTGTTTGCAATACACGTTGTGAAATTATTGTTAAATTTATTTTTTTTTTAATTTAGGAAATATTATGTTTAACCCACTATTTAATATGTAAATATCAACATGTTTCTGAAGCAAAGCTGCCTTCATTTATTAAAGAAGTAAATAATGACTTTAAAGCTTACTTATCAAATTGTGGAAAAATTAAAACCAACCAAGAAGAAATGAAGAACGGGTAAAATACAACAACGAAATTATTTTTGCAACGGTTAGGATTTAAACATCAGTAATATTATTATCGTAAAATTATTTCAATTAAATAACAGTTCTAATTAAAACTGCTTTCATGAAGGTTGGCTTAATTATATCATTATGTGTTGTCTGGGTTAATTTTTTTTAATATCACGAGGAAGTAGTATTAAAGCATAGCTTTTGCTAGATAAATATAAAGCTATTAACTTATTTACTAGTTTTATCTTCTATTATTCATAATTTAAACATCTTCAGCTTTTACAAACTTTTTTATTTAGGTGATAAAAGAGAGGATTATTTTGTGCAGAAACGAGTAGTCCGTTTGATAGTTTCCCTATCTTAACAAACGGATTGCAATCTTTAGAACATAGGCGTTAGGTGGAAATCCTGACCTTGTTCTATCGGCATTTCAATGTAAGATGCTCTAAGGAACTCGCGTCATTAATCCCTTCGGCACCGGTGCAGAGTCGAGCAATGTTGGCATTTGTTATATGAGAACAGGTCGTTTCTGACTTCAACAGCCCTGCTGTGGAACGTTTTCCGGCGTCTGTATTTTCTCCTTCCTACAACATAGGTCTCTTCAAGACCCATTTTCACTCCTTCCTCTCCTCAAAGAGACTCTACACACAGGATCCTTAAATATGGCATAAGCCCCGAGGGAAATTATTTTCCTCTAGGCCTCAAGGCCAAGGTGTGGAGTTAATGTTAAAAAAAGGATTTCCTCTTGAAAATGTAAACTGTGTATATAACCTTTCATTAAAAATTCGGTGACATAAAATTTTGTTTGTGTTTTAGATTGTAACTTTATATGTGTGATTTAAGATACATACAAAAAACGTATTTAGCCTTAAATTGTATCTCCAATATTTTAAAAAGAAAATGCTCTCATGAAAATGTTGGGTCTGAAGTAATTCATTTTGCCCATTTTCCTTGAAGTAAAACATCATCCCCTGCCCATATATAATTCCGAATTATTAATTCGATGTTTAATCACTGAAAAAGATAATTTTTACAAATCCTAAATGAAACACGAAATCGAAAAAAAAAACATAAAATAAAAAGGTATTAGTCGCATCTGGGAATCGAAACCAGGACCTCCATCTTACTGGGACAACTTCTCTACCAAATGAGCTAATGAGACCAGTTCACTTTACGCCATCTTCATCAATATTATACCTCAGCTTCAAGACTTGACAATATTATCATCCCATTAAATCCCATATTATTGGCTGATATCTTTATGATGATTACGATTATTTATTTATTGATACAGAGACGTTTTGCATAGATCCCGTGACTACTCAGACCATAGGCCCATTGTCCTATCTCCCATTTTACCTAATTCCTTTGTCAGTATCTCGATTCCTTTGATTAAGTTTACCAGGGTTGTCATTGGATATTCGACCATGTCTCTTGGTTCTATAATATGTCTTCCCAGGTAGCTGAGCCTTTTTTCCCATCAAGGCGGAACATTAGTACAAAGGTGTATTGGAATCTCTTCATCGTTTCCATATTTCCTACATCTATTGGTGTTTTCTACTCCCTGTCTTTTGAGGTGGCAGTGTCCCATTAGTAGTCCTACCAGTCCTCTCAGTGAGTTTCTGTCCATATCGAGTAGCTACATATATCATCTGAGGATAAATCTGTTTATGAGTACTTTGGAATGTCTTATTTCGGGTACCCTCCCCCATTCCTTCCAGTACTGGGTTTCGGGTGCCTTCTCCTATTCCTTCCAGTAGTGGGATTTAACTCATTTATCAATATGTTGTTTGGTGTGGCAATCTGCTACTCGTATGGCGGGCTTGGATCCCTCAAGCGGTGTTTCCTCCACTTTTCTTTTTAGTCCGTCAGCCTGCTCGTTGCCTTCGATAACATTATGCCCTGGTAACCAGTTAGGGTTATTTTATTGATGGTAGCCAGTTATTCGAGAATATTCATGCATTCTATTGCCAGTCTGGAGTCGCATTGATTACTTTACAGTGCCATTAGGGCAGCTTAGCTATCTGTGCTTATGTTTTTGTTTCCATACCCGATATGTACATTCTCCTGTACACAGGCTATGGTGGCTTTCATATCAGCTTGAAACAAAGTGCAGCGTAATCATAGAGGTATACTAAGTTCCTTCTTAGATCCCTGCAAACAGAACCTGCCCTCAGTTCCTTCCTCCATCTTGGACCTGGAACCGTGTCCCATTCCTTCCTTGTGGGGTACATCACTGTAAAGTGTTGTCTGAAGAAGTATTCGGTTTATTTGCCATCCTACCATATTCCAGCTGTCGAGTTAATTGCCTTCAGTCTTACTCTGATCTTCGCATGACTTTTTTTGGCAACTTACCACTGACATTGACCTTTCCACTGTAATTTGTAGGCTGCCGTCATTTCCGCTCTCTCTATTTCAAGGTGTAGTCGGGGTAGCTTCAGCAACACTCCCATGGCTGGTATTGGAGTAGTTCGCATGGCTCCTGTGATTCATCTGCATGCAAGTCCCTGTATGGGTTAAGTGTGACTATCACTGTTTTCAGAGTTATTCTCCTCCACCAGACCAGGGCTGTATGCATGATCCTTGATTTTATAACAGCTGTGTGCAGCCATTGCATCATTCTGGGTATGAAGCCCCACATTCTGCCGCAGATTCGCCTAGTTGCCCACATTAAATCACAGGCCTTTCTACTCACAGTTTTCATCTGGTTTTTGCGGCTCAATTTGGTATCTAGGATGACTCCGAGGTAATTAACACTGTCAGAAGATTTAAGCTCATTTCCATGGAAGGTTGTTCTTCTAATTTCTTTTGAGTGTAAAGGTTACTAGTTCTGTATTTTCTGGATTGACTGACAGCCCTGTTTCACACCATTCATCCACTGTTGCCAGTGTTTACTGTATACGGCCCCTGACTGTGTCTGCATCCCAATATCTTATGATGGTTGCACTGTCATCAGTATGTCCTTGTATGGATAGGCCTTTTTTTTGAGCTTCCAGATGAGATCGTCGACCACAAGACTTCACACTAAGGGTGACAGGACCCCTCCTTGTAGGCATCCTCGCATCACCAGTATTCTAATATCGCCTCTCATCACCGTAAGTATCCGGCCTGACAGCATATTCTTTAGCCACCTCCTAGTAGTTTGGTTGAATCCATGCCTTTCTGCCGCTTTATCGATGGATTTGATAATGGTGTAGTTGAATACTCCATCTATATACAGAAAAAGTTCTACTGCCAGTTTTCTGGTCGCCTGCACCTGCTCCAGTGTGTAAACTAACCTGTGCAGTACCGCTTTGAATGATTTATCTAGTTGGTAAGAAAATTGGGGATTAAAAACACATAAATTTACACTGTTTAACTTATCTAACTTATCTGCTTCAATTTTATTTGCCCAAATATTATATCTTGTTTGAAAGTAACTAATTTTAAGAACAATCTGTACAATTAAAATCTAACTGATTATACATGGCCGAGATCGCCCTTAATGGGTGAAAGCCAATAACATATAAAAAAAGTAAATTGTGATTCATGCGCGGACTTCTCTTTCAATACCGTGTCGCTTATGTGCTTGCCAATCAGCCTATCCATTGTTTTTAGAAGAAAGAAAGTGAGATTGATTGAACGGAGTGCGCCTGGTTGGTTATAGTCGTTTCTATCTTAGTCACAGGAAACAGGATTGTACATAAGACCCTCTTCAGAAGTAATGGACAGATTCCATCCTCGCACATGCTATTGAATGGGTCAAACACTTTGATTGTCCATTTAACTTTGAATGGAGTTGCTATTTTAGTAGCAGTATCCCTGCCCTTACCTTTCCGTGTAATTCGGGATGGCGTTTGTCCGGTTCCACCTGCTTCTAACATTTTATAGCCGGAAAAGTGTTTCCATAGTTGTTCTTCTAGTATGTCCTCTTGCCAAATGCTGGTGAAGCCTCCTCCTGCTTTCCGAAAAGGACCACTAGCTGCCACTGGGTCTTTGACAAAAAATTCTGAATTCTTGCTGCCTGCGGGGTGGTTTCCACCTCCCCACAGTACTTCTCCCAGGAGCCTGGATTAGCTTTCCGGGTTGCTTCTTTGTATTCTTTCTTGTGTTGCTTGTAAATATTCCAGTTTCCAGACTTTTTGGGCCTGTTGGATGTTTTTCTTACTAGTTTCCTTAGCTTCTGCAGTCCTCTGCTTCACCACGGTATTTTTTCCTTGGTACATATCTTCAGAGGGCAGCTATTTTCATATGCCCTTATCATTGAGTCCCTCAGTATATCTACTACGTCCTCAATGTCTTCAGGGTTACCGTATTTTAATGGAAATCTTGACATTCCTTCGCTTAGCTCCTCTGAGTACTGAATCCAGGTCAATCGCTTTTGGGTTTCTGTATGAAACGATCCCCGTTTTATTTACCTATATCTTTAGATTAAATTATGATCCAACAGGGATGGTTTCATCCATTATTCCATGCTGTGTCTCTCAGTTTCCAGATTCAGTTACTTATAACAAAGTGGGTCCCCAACTTCTATTAATAATCTCAAGGTTCACTGTGATCGAGTATTCTAGGAGGTCCTGTCCTTATTTGTTAATGTTCGTACTCCTCCATACCTCCACCTCCTCCTAGTATCAGTTCCCTCCCCTTCTCCCCTTCTCCCTGTTGTCCTTGATGAGACTCATAATTTCCCTTGAAGGCGATGATTCCGTAGAATCGTAGGTCATATAGGCGGATGCCACCACTGCTTTCCTGTTTCTTTGGTCATCGGGACCTGTAGCTTCACAACCACCAGGTCTCTGCTGCAGTGTTCGGGGAGCAGTGTGCCAGCTATCCCTTTAATGAGGATGCAAGCTCTGAGCCTGTCCGCCGAATCATTGTAATAGAGTAGTCATTGGTTCATGTTTAGTACTCCGACCTTCTCCCTATAATTCCAGAGTTCTTGGATCAGCGCGACATCCACATTGTCTCAAGTGACTCTCCTGCTGAGTACACCAGCCGCTGCATAGAGTCAAGGGTTTTTTTCAGATATTTTGGGACTCCCGATCAAAGGTGGCTGCCAAATTCTACAGTGGGGCGCACTTGCGATTTGTACAGGGTCAGCAGTTATGTACTATTAAAGTGTCTGCGGGCTCTATACAATTCGCCCAGCTTCTGAGAGGCTAACTTTACTCGGGCTTCGATGGAGCCCCCATACCTGAGCTGGTCACTTAAGGTTACACCAAGCATATCAATGGAGGGCTTGTTGGGAAGATTTCTTCCATTAAAGGAGACTAGATTATCATTTCGATCCCTTTTAGACGTAAACAGACATGATTGGGTCTTTGAAACATTAAATTCGACGAGAAGAGGAGACCCTCTCGAGGTAACCATCGATCCTCTGCTTCAAAGCCCTCCGAGCCGTTGGAGTTTGTGTACCCTTTGGGGGCTTGTCAAACAAAAAACAATCATGCACTTTCAATTAAAACAAAATAACTTTGTATACACCACTTTATTAATATACAATATTACTACATGTTTCGTGAGCGATGCTCACATCTTCAGGTGTCAATGTATACTGAAGTTAATAATTAAAATATAGAACAGTTAGATTTAAGTGGGGAGGGGTGGTAGGGGTAAGACAAGTAATTGGGAAATTACAATCAGGAAATTACAATAATTATGAAATTACAAAGATTTAAGTGGGGAGGGGTGGTAGTGGAAGGACAAATAATTAGGAAATTACAATCGTTAAAGGAAGGTGACAAAGGTGACAGAGGTATAATTAGGAAATTGTCAACTTTTTGGAATGGTCATTAGAGTAGGAAGGCCTGTTAAGTGGGAAAATATTTAATATAGGGTTACCAAAAAAGTTTTTTTGTTTGTTGATTATATCAATTTTTAAATTATCGCTTTTTCTAATTTCTAGTATTTCTAAATTATTAATTTGTGTTGTTTTGTATCCCGTATGAAGTATTTTTAATCCTGTATCTATATCAAAAGTAAGATCATTTTCTATTAAATGATCCGCAAATTCCGATTCACTGTTAAAAAATAACAGTGAATCGGAATTTGCGGAATTTTAAAAAATAATGTTCTTTAACTCTAATGTCGAAACTTCTGGTGGTTCTACCTATATAAAATGCATTACAGTCATGACAGTCTCCCCACTTAAATCTAACTGTTCTATATTTTAATTGTTAACTTCAGTATACATTGATACCTGAAGATGTGAGCATCGCTCACGAAACACGTAGTAATATTGTATATTAATAAAATGATGTATACAAAGTTATTTTGTTTTAATTAAAATACATAATGACATCACAAAGTGAAAACCTTCTAGAAGAAGAATTCTTCTTCGAAAAAATCATGGACTGTACTGTTATCCGCGTAACAATGGATTGGTGCACATGTCAGAAGGTCATTAATGTGCAACAAAAACAATGTCGGAGACAGAACCGATCCTTGTGGGACGCCAGCATTTATTGAATGCGAGGAAGAGATGAAACCATCAGCAACCGTCTGAATCGATCTCTCCCTCAAAAAGTCGGCAATCCACGTACACAAGGAAACGGGAATTCCGTAAGAAGGCAGTTTGTTGACAAGTCCTCGGTGCCAAACCCGGTCAAAGGCCTTAGAAATGTCCAGTAAGACCGTTTGAATCTCACCATAACGTTCCAGGCACCGCCCCCAAGCATGCGTCACATACGCGAGAAGATCACCGCACGAGCGGTTCCGCCGGAATCCGTACTGGCGGTCGTTAATGATTTTGTTCTTTTCTAGATATGTGAGCAGTTTGTCGTTGATCACACGTTCCATCACCTTGGGCAGACCTGATGTGATCGCTATGGGGCGGTAGTTGGCTGGGTTGGAGCGGTCACCTTTCTTAGGTATAGGATGAATGACCGCTTTATTTCCAACCAGAGGGCACAGAGCCACATTTCAGGGACATTTATATATATATATATATACGAGTATATATATACGTAGGTATATTATAATACTTATTTCATACTCTCGTACATACGAATATTGTAGTTTTTTTTTTATAACAAAAGCGAAAAGTAAACAATTATAAGTACCTACTACTTGTACATAATGACTGTATGAACATACATAATAACGGAAATAAAGAAAAATAGAATTTAATCGTTATATTAGGTTCTGTATTATCATCCAAATCAATGTTTTTTTATGTTTGTTAATAAATAGATATCCATTTTTAATGCTGTAAATATTTTGGGTGCCTTTTACTATTCAACTTCTACATTTCATTGAAATCATCTTCGTGTTTTATTTGTCTAGTTCTTTTGCCTTATTTCATTAGAGTGGATCTATTTTTAAACCAAATATATTTATATTTTAATTCTCTTTCCTTTAATTTGGCCTTCCAAAGCAGATCCTTAAAATACAGAGATAGTGATTCTTCATGAAATATCATTTTCTCACGGTTTGAGATAACCTTCTTGTTTGCTAAGAATTTTAACCTTTTTTCATGATTTCTAAATATTAGGAGAATTTTTTTCAGATGACATGGTCTTCTTTCATAAATTCTTATTTCTAAGATAATATTATCTGGATTTATTACGAGATTAGCATTTTCTGTTAATTTTGTGGCAGTTATTTTGGGATTTTTATCTGTCTTTTCTTTAATTCCTGTTATATCGATAGAGTCATTAAGTTTCCGCTGTTCTAAGGAAGCCAGTCTAATTTCAAGGTGCTTAATGATTTTACTATTATTTGGCATTTCATTTTTAAAATGATTAACATCACCTTTAACCTCCGTCATGGAGTATAATAATTATATCATCACACTTTTGACAAAATAAATTCGTTTGTTTTTTTGAAATACCATCATTTTTTTATCGATGTTTTCAAGTATTTGAGTTTTTATTTTCTCTAGTTTCAAATATACATTAGTGGAAAATTTTTAAAAAAACATTTTCTGGGTTTATGTATTCAATAACGTATTTACTGTGATTTTGTAGTTTGTTATTGTGTTTAAATTTCCTTGCTATTAAGAACTATTTTTTGTAAACTATTATGGTGGTCACCCCGATAGTGCATTATTCTGTTTAATAGTAAACAATGCGATGCGTAAGCACCTTCTGGGGCAGCAAAGCAAGCAAGCAAGCTGTATGGTTAATATTGACCAATCACAAGAAATTAATTTGGCTAGTTAAAATGACATTTTAACTTGCAGATTATCCTGATAAACTACTAGAATACATTCATATTTTTTATTAACATTGGATCAAATTGGATCAAAACTAGCAAATGAAATTAAAGAATCCCTAACTAATGAAAACAAAATTGAAGAGGATGGTTGTCTGAACCCTGAAAATTTACTTAAACAAAGATCAATAACAACAAAGGAAACAAAGGAAATATAGAAAGTGATAAATTCTAACTCAAACACCCCATCTGGAAATAATCTTATCTCAAACAAAACAAGTAAACACCTACAAAACCAACTGATTCCCCTTGAACGCAACCGACATACCTTGTTAATCTTTCCATATGTGTTGAGGTAAGATGTATTTCCATCTTATCTCAAAAAAGCTACTATTTTACCGATTTATAAAAATGGCAGCAAAACCGACATATATAACCACCATCCAATAAGTCTCTTAAATACTTTTTCAAAAATCTTGGAAAAGGTTATGAAAAAACAAATTGTACAGTACCTGGAAAACAATAATAATTTATTTTTTTACACAGTACGGTTTTAGGAAAAACGAGGTAATCGTCACAAAATAACTATTTCAAACTATACGCCACTTGCATGCATTTGATAATGACTTAAATTGAAAAATCGCGTGGATAAATGTTTCTACTAAGATTACGAAAATGTAAAAAGAAAAATTGAAAATTATCGTTTTTTTCATAATAAAATAAACAAATCCAAATTTTTAGCTCGTGAAGTCACTATTTAAAAATGTCCGGGTAATAATTTTGTAATTAATTTTTATAAAATTTTACACCGTATTTTTTTTCTCAATATGGCAACACTGGAACTCCATTTACTTTTGACGTTTTACTTTGACATCTAACGATCTGACATTACTTCACTCGTAACCTATAAACTTTATTTTGCGAAATTATAAAGTAATCTTTGTGATATGAAAAATAAATCAGTCAGTGAACCGTTTTATTCGATAGTTGAATATTCAGAACGAAAAAAGCTATTTTATGCCTAATTAATATATTGTATTATAAGTAAAATAGGTCAAAGGTTCTTAATTTGGTTTTTTTAACTAAAAAACTGACAAGAAAAATACGGGCTTATATGCATATTTACTGCCGCTCAGAAATTTGACAGATATTAATTATATGATGCGAAGTTTATACAATCAGACTTCCGACTCGGTAACTTATATACACACATTCACAGAATCAAAGTATATTTATTATAGGAGTATAATTTACACCTGAAGAACGCAAACAGAAGAAATCTCCAATATTTTTTTCCGTACCCAGCATCCAGAATATCTACGCTAAGAATATATTAATCAAACTTTCAAAAGTTTAAAAAAAAACAGAAGAAACTTAATTTTCACTACACAAGAGCAAACCAGAATAACATTATGAATATACCTAATTTTAAAACTGCATTTGGATAAAGGAATTATAAATATTTATCCACTAAGGTATATAATTTACTTCCACCGGCCATGAAGAAAAAAAAAGAAAAGGCAAATGATTTCAAAAATCAAATAAAAACCTGGCTTAAAGAAATAAAAGAATAGGAGTTATCTAGAGTTTTGAAAAGAACTTCGTTGGAGCTTAAACAATCAGCTTTTAAATAAAACCTAGTTTACCTCACCCCAGGAACCCCTAGTGAGGAGGACTAAAAAAAGCATTACTATTTGTCGTATTAGCTTTGCAATATTTTATTAACTAAATTAAGATACGTCCAGGTCGCTGCCCTTCCATTTCTACAAGGTTGGCACACCTTAGTCACTCCTTCGACTCCTAGTCGAAGCAGGTTATTTTCAGTATGCCCTTGTGAATGATCAAGATCAGATCGCCGGCCTACTCACTCACGAGGGCCTCTTGCGCCTTTGTGAACGCCTCCTCTCTATTCCTATGACCGATAGCCACCCTAATTTTATTGGTGACGTCTTCTGCATAGCAGGCAGGGGTAAGAGTTCCTCGAGGCTTTTCCGGTTATTTTCCAATGATGGTGAGGTCTCTCCTTCCCCTCTTCCCAAGTTTTCAATACCCGGACATTCCTGGTTGCTCCTGGTTACCCTCTATGGTCCCCGTTTGCTTCCGGCCTGTCCGGGTTCGGTTGCCCGAGTTTTTTTTCCTTGGCTTCCGGTTCTCTGACAATCCCCGGTTGTCTCTGCCCGGCTCATTTTGGAGTCCCAGGTTGACCCAGCTGACCTTTGAGGTCTCCAGTTGGTCACGGTTTCCTCCAGTAGTTTTCCCTGTATCCCATTGCCTTCAAGAGTAGTCGGTTTTACCCGTCCGGTCCCATGTGCCCCTGGCTGAAGCCTCCGGTTAAACCACTGCGTTTCCTTCTTCAGTTTTCTCCTCGCCGCTTCACTGAGTTTCTGAATGTATTTTTTATGAATGTATATTTTATTTACATCATCCATTAGGGAGTTCACCCCATCATCCTCAGAAGTGGCTGTTGAATGACTCTTCATTGTATCCCCCTCCTCTTCCTTGGTTTCCCGAGTGCCCCGCTTAGAGGTGGAGGATCTCAATGGAGTCTGTTTCCAGGTCTCCAAGGATCTTTGCTTTTCCTCGTGTGGATCTCCTGGAGTATCCCGCAACAATTCCAGTCAATATTATCCTCCATTAAATTCCAAGTCATAAAGTTGAGTTATGATATCAATGAAAATGGCGTAAAGTGAATTGGTCTCATTAGCTCAGTTGGTAGAGCGGTTGTCCCGGTAATACAGATGTCCTGGGTTCGATTTCCAGATGCGACTGATACCTTTTTATTTTCTGTGTTTTTTTTCGATTTCGTGATAAATTAAAGATTATTGATTAAATATTACAATGACGTTTATAGGCCTCAATAGTAATTAAAATAAACTGAATTAGATATTCAATAACTAAGCAGTTTATATGTCCGATATGACCGTGCCATTAACATTTACTTGGAAAGTAATGGAGATGCAAATATTATATACCCATGCAGTGTTGAGGAGATGAAAAAAAGTTTATTTCGAAAATTTTAGCATTAGTGGCATGAAATGTAGATTCCTTAAATGAATTTTTACCAATCGGTTGTGAGTATGTTGGGCTATAACTTGACGCAATTTCTGTTTGCAAATATTTACGAAAAAACGGAATTAAATCGTTATGCAATTGCTAGATTGCAAAATGGTAAAGATGAGTCGGGAAAAATTAATAACTTGAAACGAATAAAAACTATTCCTTAGAATAAATTAGAAATAAAATCCGATAAAAATTGAATATTATTCTCTCAAAAATGAATGTAATTCTTCTTCTCTAATAAAGAAAGTGAACAAAATTTAAGTAAAACGATAAGTAACATATTTTTATTTTTATCTACGAAATGTTTACCTTGAAAGCTACCTAACGCTCCCCCTCGTATATATACAAATTGAATGACCGCCCGTGACCCCATCTGTCTACGAGATCAAAAAGGGGGATGAATTTTTCACCAAAGAATTGATGGCTTCTGCCTGACGTTTTCGCGAAAAAAACTCACTGGTACATTATCATACAAGATAAATTAACGTACCTACCTATAATATTGAATGCATTAAACAACTTCTCCATCCATTTCAAGAAAACGATCATAAAATAAGTGAGACATTGCATTCACAAAGTACAAATACATAGTCGGCAAGAACGAATGACAGGTGTATCTTAAACATGTTCAGGGAAGATAATATTAATAAATCTCAATGAAAATATGAAATAGAAAAAGACTAAAAATACAATATTATATAACACTTGCAACTGGGACTCAAACTCAGATGCTCTATCTTACCGGGATAACTCTCTTCAATAGAGCTATTGAGACCCAATTACTTTCTGTTAGTTTTATCGATCTCACATTTCAACTTAAGAATTGATTTTCATTGAAATTTTTTAATATTTTCTTCTTCGATGATTAAAGATTACAATTAAATTTATAAGCTTCAATAATTTATTCCACTAAATTGAATGAAACATATTCCTTTTAGGGAAAATAAGCAGCTGAAATAGACGGAGTACATAATATAACAGTTGAGACGCTAAACAAACTGGAAACATTTTAAGGCTAATTTTAAAACTGGATGTCAGATCAGTAATGGAGCCCTATTTCCGTAATTGTAATTTTTGAAATTTGCAAAAGCTTTTTTGACAACGGTCATCACTCTGTTGGCGGACAGTATTTCAACCCCACGTCTAGAGTGCTTGAGAATTTCAGTGGGTTATTATGGCAAATCAATATTGAGGTAGGTAGGAGATTTTTGCCAGCCGTACGAATGGGTTTGTTTACTAGTTGAGAAATTCATTTTCTTTTTCAATTCTGCTTAGTATTTATCCAAATATTATAAATGCTCAATTCATTAAGGTTTTATTTTTAAAGTACTTGTAGACTAAAAGAAATTAAAATATTAAAAAAAAAAAAAATTAAGAAAAGTTTTTAGAAAATTGAAGGATGATACAGACAAGTATAAGGGAAAGGATCGGGGTAGATGTAGCTCAGTGGAATGGAGCTCTAGGTCCCGAACAGACCATGAAGTCCTAGGCTTAAGTCCCAGTTGCAACCTCATCTTTTTCTTTTCTGTGTCTCTGGTTTTATCTTGACTTTTTGAGGGTTGTTGTTACTATTATCTTCAATGATTAAAAATATTTTTAAAATCAGGTCTATAAGCTTCAATAATTGTTCCAAAATTGTAACATAAGACCTCGACCAGAAATAATATTACCCTTAAACTTCGATTCTGGTCGAGGGGTCTGGGTAAAAAAAATAACTTTTATTATTTTTATTACCTGGTCTTCTCGAAAAGTCTATTCGTTGTTCTTACTATACTTCGCAATTAGCTTCACATTAAAGACTTGGAAGAATTGATTCTAAAGTGAATGATTCCAGAAACATTTCAAAAATCTAATAGTCTGAGAATATGACTTCATACGAAGAAAAAAAAATTATTTTCCGCGGATAATCATTGCCAGCACCCCATAAAATGAACAACAAAGTAATGGCTCTGCTTCGTTCATCGCTCTTTTTTCGCAATACAAACACATTTTCAGTCATCAATTCATATTGGATGTGGACAATGAATATCATGGAAAAGTGTGGCACAGAGTATATCCCTTAAACTACACCAGTGACAAAATTGACAAATCCAACACTATATTTTTCTGTGAATCATTAATAAATCTATAACCAAGGGGAAGCTATGTGTAGTTCTTCAAGTTCAAGTTTAAAAAAATTGAAAATGGACGTTTTATTAAAATCTTTCGCCGATTGTTGTGCCAACTGAATAAATTATCGAACAAGTCCCTGACATTAAATAGTATACAAAATTTAAGACAATTCACGAGTTAATGATCACAAATTTATTTTAAACATCATCAGTATCTAGAAACAAAAATCCCTTTCCTTTATCTTTTTTGGATCGTTTATCTAAGGGCAGATACACCTGTTCAATCTTTATGAACTGTTAGTAGCCACATGGAAGGTATTCCATTATCATATTAAGTACCGATTTCTTTCTCTTTAAGAATAAGTAAAGTTATAAATTTATATCTGAGAACTGAAAAGTTTTCATATCTTGATGAAATATCGAAACAAAGAAACATCGTGGAATGACAAGTTGGAGCTTTTTCCAACGATATTTTAGCAACACATGATGTGCTTTTTGGTTGAAACCTGAAATGTGAATTGATAGCACTGTGAAATAATATTAAATTGTGTTGTTTACTTTTAAAATTAGAGTGAGTATGTAAGAAGCAGCAGGTTGATAAATAAAGTTCCTAGTTGATAACTGAGACAACATTCAAGATATAAAGGTCGCCATAAAACCATGTTTCTTATTGGGGAGCCCGGAAAGTAGATAGTTTTAAAAAGTTTTACTTACCTGGCCTCTTCAACGAGAAGTTCTGGTTCAATCGTTAGTTTTCCAACGAAACAAGTGTCTCTAGTGATCTAGTGGTATATCTAGTATCATAGGTCTGCAAGTAAAAAACTGCATAGGATTTTTATATATTCTCTTGTAGATTTCAACTTGGTAAAAATGAAAAAAACATACCAAAAACATTCCATCACGTCAATATTTTTTGTTATTCTCAAGTTTATGTTTGTATTTAGCGTAAAATTCCTGGTTTACTTGAAATTTTGTATTCTTTTTTTTATATAAAAATTTCCTTAAAACTTAGACTTCTCTCGTTAATTCTATCAATTATAGCTGGACTAAAAAAAGTTTATAGTTGAAGAGAGCATTGAGGGAGGTGGATAAAAATGTTTTAGCGTTAGAAGAAAGGTCGCATGATCATGTAGAAATAGGTTAAAAGTTGATAGTGAGTAATATTACCCTAACCTTGACTCAGCTATGCACCCAGTGTTCCATGGTTCTTAAATATCAGTTCCACAGCCACCTTCTAATTTAGATGATATCCTGAGTGAGTCAGAGGACTCAACTTTTTTTCTCAGAGTGAGCTCAATGACCTAGTAAGAGAATTAGGTATCTCAAAAGATGCAGCCAAATTGCCAAAAACAAAAATCTGCTGTCACCTGGGACCCCATTTTCGTGGTATAGACATCGAGGGAGAGAATTTACCCAGTTTTTCTCCGAAGGGGGGAATTTGTTTTATTATAACGATGTTCCATTATTAAGTGCGTTGAAATAGAATAAGATTCATCAAAATAACGCATATTCATTGATCCGTCTAAAACTAGCCTCAAAGCAGTCTTGCTGCATAATGGAAATATATTTGCATCTCTTCCTATGGACACTTGGTTCGTATGGGAGAAAACTTTAATGACTTATACTACAATTCATGAGAAAATCAAATATCAAGATCATCAATGGATGGTTTATAGCAATTTCAAAAAACTAACCATATTGTTGGGTCAGCAGGGAGGCTATACAAAGTATCATTGCTTTATTTGTTTATGGTATAGTTGAGCGAGACATGTGACAGTTTAAGAAAACTTTTATATGATCCCTTATTTTTGGAAACAATGGGAGAATAGGAAAAAAAGCATAGGCCTCTTTTAAGGATGTAGTGCATAAGTTTTTGAGAAATACTAAGGACTCTGACTACAGAAACATTGTACAATGCATGCTGGCAGCGAATAAAGCTCATGGATGCAAGATGAGCTTAAAAATTCACTCCTTACACTCCCATATTGAGTATTTTTCCAAAAACTTGGGAGCCTACAGTGAAGAATAGGATCAAAGATTTCACCAGGATGTCCGTGATATCGAGAGACGTTATAAGGAAATTGAGTCAATATGTTAGCTGACTACTCTCGGATGCTCAATCGACAAACTAGAAAACAAAATTGGTAATATTAATATGCATTATACATACATACCGTCCTTACAATTATGCTTTATAATTAAAAATTGATACTAAAGTCACGTACATGTAAAACTTTTGAAGAGAAACTAATTATTTTTTTTTTTTTAAATCGGAAACGAGTTTGGCGAAACATCAAAGAGAAAAAGAAAAGGTTTCATAAGAAAAAAGAGAGAACCTAAAATTGCGTATAAACAGATTTTTTTTTGATTATTTGTAAAAAAAATAAATATTTCATTGTTTCATAGATTGGATAAGATACTCTCAGTATCGCCCTGGTGAAAGACGGAAACGTTGCTTGAAATGGTTTTTAGCCGTGTTTGGTGACCAGATCTGAATAGCCAGATTCCTTCCATACCTTCCTTTTCCCCTTCTCCTTCGCCTCCCCAATACCTTCAGCCTCACAACATTCCCCAATTGGGGATCCCATAGTCTCACTGGCTCCAGACGGTTTGGAGCAGTTGTGGGGTATTCATATAAAAAATAAAAATATTTTCGTAAGTAAGCGTTGTATTCAATTTTTCTTTTTTTAACCTATACGTGATGGGATGTTAGGGATTTTAGAACATGTGACCTTTAAAACACTGTAAAACTGTAAATTTTTTTTTTGCAGGCCTGTGTTATGATTCAAATACCTTTTAACAATATATTTGCACAAGGTTTAACACAAATGAATGTGGTCAATTAATGCCAGTGTTTTATGTGCACGTTATTATGTTTATAAGCTTCTGCCCTTGAGCTTTATGCAAAACAATACTAATATGTAAAATATATTTAACGATTACGTAAGAAGCAGGAATAATAAGATTTTAGAAAAAAAATATGAAAGTAGACTGAATGCAGTAAAATAAGATCCCCGCGGCGTATGTGTGGTAAAACTTTGACGATCTGGAAAGAATGCAAGGCTGATATAAGCTTAATGGCTAAGATTAAGAAAGGAATGCTTAGGTGGTTTGGGAATGTAGAGTGGAGTGTAAGGAGAATATATGGTGTTAATGGTGAAAGAGTCTGGGATGCCCGAGAAAGACATTGCACGATCAAATGAATGAAATACACAATGAATAGGGTGATGTCAAGAGAGACAATAACAGAAGAGTATGAAACAATGCATGAATGTGAATGAAGCAAGGAGTGTGTGTCAAGCCGGAGTTGTGTGGCGTTCTATCCTCTCTGCCTAATCCTTCGGTAGAACGGCGTGATATTTAGTTAGTTAGATAGTTTGTTTTGAAAAAATGGACACAACACCCATAATTGTCCACCTTGAAACCTGGTTTATTTTTTAGACAGTCCACATACGAGGTGTGTTCAAAAGAAAAGGTGAATTTCGAATTTTTTCGAAAAGTATTTATTTATTCATCAATATCCATTCTCTCCCCTTCAAAGAAATCCCCCTCAGATATAATGCACTTATGCCAGCGCTTCTTCCAATCCTCGAAGCACTTCTGGAATTCGCTTTTCGGTATGGCAATCAGCTCGTTCTTCGATTCTGACTTTATCTCATCAATTGTGGCAAAACGCTTTCCTTTCATTGGTCTCTTCAGTTTCGGGAATAGAAAAAGTCGCAGGGAGCCAAATCTGGTGAATACGGTGGTTGAGGCATGATTACGGTGTTGTTTTTGGCCAAATAATCACGAACAAGCATTGATGTGTGAGCTGGTGCATTATCGTGATGCAAAATTCATGATTTGCTTTTTCCACAATTCCGATCGTTTGAGCCGTATTGCTTCACGCAAACGGTGCATAACTTCCTTGCAGTATTCCTTCTTAACCGTACGACATGTTGGCAAGAACTCATGATGCACCACGCCATTGTAATCGAAGAAAACAGTTAGCAAAACTTTAACATTTGATCGAACTTGGCGTGCTTTTTTCGGTCTTGGCTCTTCTGGCCGCTTCCATTGGGATGATTGGGCCTTGGTGTCGACGTCATAACCATATACCCAAGTTTCATCACCAGTTATGACCCTTTTGAGCAAATCTGGATCGTCGTTGACGTCATTCAACAACTCCTGAGCGATACTAATGCGACGTTGCTTTTGCTCAAAATTTAGCAATTTCTGAACAAACTTCGCTGCCACACGTTTAATGCCCAAAACATCCGAGAAAATTGCATGGCATGAGCCGATTGATATGCCAACATCCCCTGCAACTTCTCTAATAGTGATTCGACGATTTTCCAAAATCATCATTTTCTTCACTGTTTCGATGTTTTCTTTGTTTGTTGACGTGGTTGCAACTCCAGGACGCTCATCGTCATTAACATCTTCTCGGCCTTCTGTAAAGCGCTTGTACTACTTATAAACACTTTTTTGAGACAAAGTAGACTTTCCGAATACCACAGTCAACATTTTAAGTGCGTTGGAGCACTTTATTCCATTTTAAGGGAAAATTTAATACATATTCTTTGATCCATTTTTTTCAAAAGTAAAAAATCGAAGAACACACAAAAACGTGACTAACCTTTCCAGTTTTCAAAAACAAACCACTAATCCAAAATGGCTGATAACTCTAACATATGATAAATATATATGTACCAACATAACAAAAAATCGATAATCGAATGTACACAGCCCGCGAAAATTCAAAATTCACCTTTTCTTTTGAAGAAACAGAATTGTTGGTGAATTGTGGGTTCAAGTTCATTGTTTCCTTAGCCTAATAGTATTACATCTATTCTTCGAACGTATTCGAGATAAGAGTTAAAGCTAAATGGCTAAGGTCTGTTATGCATATTCGAAAGTAGGAACGAATGGATGTTAAGATTACAGAAATAGAGAACACCGTCAAAGAATAAATTACACTTCATAACCTCGGTTCCTGTGCAGGTAGAAGTAGCCCTTATCACTGTAATTTTATCACATAGTGTCGTTGACAGAGATTACAACTATAAATAATATTACGAAGACATAACACCATAAGCCATTATTTATTTTAAAGTAAATTCCACCCAACAATATGCTGTAATTGAATTGTTTGGTGGATTTTCTTAAAAAAATACTGGTTTAGAGTCGGCTCAACGCAATATGATTACCTATTTATAGGACAATGTACAAAAATTGTTATCCATGTAATACAATATAGTAGGAGAACCTGTATAACAGACATGAATCAGCAAACATCAAAACATAAATCATGAGCATGCAACGAAAAGTGGTTAATTTCTTGTTTAGACAAAAACTCACAGCTTCGCAGGTCAAAATGTTTTTTTACGCGAATGAAACAATATGTGCATTAATTAAAAAATATTATATATAAATGAGCCTCAAATCCAATATTAAGTTATGTATGAAACAGGCAGCGCAGCCGTTCCTCTTAACCTCCGAGGTTTTGAGCCTGCATCCATCCAAAAATTCTCAATCCCAATCTGCAAAAAAACAAAAATTTTAACTCATCCCCTTTTCCTTGTATGCTCATGAAATGTTCACCGGCTTCACTTAAAAGTGTTACATATTAATAAATACATTAACAGCGTAAATAAATTAAAATGGAGTAAACGAATAAAAAAATACATTCAATGTAAATAAAACGTTTCAATATCTTATTTATGAACACCTGAGCAGCAATATCAAATTACACAGAATTAAAAAAAAAATCATTGGATGTTATGTTTGATTTTACTCCTGACCTACAAATATTGTAGTATCCAAGATGTCCGCATGAGACCGGCCGCTGATGAAACATTAAAAAAGGATCTAAAGTGAATATTTTATTTGCCAGTCGAATCGAAACTAGTCGACTATTCCAAAATAAATGTGGATTCAAAAGTGTTTTCATTTATAATTTAATTCGCCATATTAATTCACAATGTCTTTGCTTATTGTGAAAGTTTAAATATTTTATATTTAATTTCGTCGCACTACCACCACGAAGTAACAATTTCCAAAGCGTCATATTTAATAAGGGTACAACAATTTTTTTTGCAATAAAAAAATACCGTACACGATCTGTAAAAGTACCTAGAGTATTAAATATATTATCTAATAAATTATTCACTGAATAACCCCATTCCAGCATGCGATTGTCCTATAAAAATTGCCAAACTTGTTGCTTGCCATTGCTATTCATGCAACAAGTACGAAAAACTTATCTTAAATTGGACTTGTAACCCCGGATGGATACTTCCGTAAGGTTTTATTTGATCTGAAGTTGCCACCGAAAGGATGAACCTATTGCACATGCCCGGAAAGTGGAAGGGAGCCGCGATTGCATTTATTGATCCTTTATTATTCAGACGGAAGTTTCATGGACCACGGAGGCAAAAACCTGCACTATCTTTTTCATCAAGAATAAAGGTATTTATCACATTTCTTAGCAATTAACCAACTCTTTTGCGTCAATTTATTGTTCGTGTTAATTTCATACGAGTCCTGTTGTTTTTTACTATGTGTAAAAGCATATTCTATAATTTGTGTTGTCGTGTCTAGAAAATATGGCGGAACGGAAAGAAGCTTAGTCTACCGTTAATATATTGGAATTCATAAATTTGTTGCACAACTCATTTGTTTTTCATTGTCATTACAGTTGATCAGCATTATTTGAATGTTGGGGAGATTCTAGTAGCTTTACCGACACCGGTGAAGAAATTAGTTTTGATAATTGGCAGCCATTTAGGAAAGGTGAGTCTTAAAAATGTATTTCATTCTTCTTCTCTATCGAATATTTAACATTACTGTGACAATATTATACCAAACATCAAAGAAATCTACTTTTCTGTACAGTGGTGCTAATTTTATTCCGTTTATTGATCGTTATACAGTATTTTCTTATCGAGGTCAAATCAATTAACCCAGTTACTAATTATTATTTTATTTCTTACAGGATCACAAACAAACTATCGAAGAGCATATCAGTATTCTTCAGACGGGCTAACCGTCAGGCCTAGCCAGGGCGGAAAGGCAGTGAGGCTTCCAGGCGAACCTTCGTTGTATGGCTACAAACAGATTGCAGGAATATTCCAGACGTTTCCATGATGGGGTTGAAGTGAATTAAAGGGAAGTAAACCGTCATCAAAAATAATAACTTTTGTTGTGTTCTCTTTTGATTATAAATATAAGCGAATGTGTTTGACTTTTTTGAACGAAGAAAATATTGCAGAGCTCATATTCTAAATATTTTAAAAGTTCACTTGTGAACAATATTTTTTCATTTCATCTTTAAGGTATACTGGAACCTATTTCCCTTTGTGCACTTCTGCATGCGATCATAAACATCATCATTTATGGATAAATCTTAATAATTAATATGTGTTTGGTAGTAAGTTTTATAGCATTTGTTATATTTCTCAGTATTGTTCTTAAGACCTGCGAATTCCTCGAATTGTATTTCCGCATTGAAATTAAGATTGTCTATACGTTCGAAATTAGATTTAATCTCGTCATAGATCATCTGCCTAATATAAACGCAATTAACGTAAGAGAAGGACAGTAAAATATAAAAAAGCGACTTTCATTAATAACAAATAAAAAATTTAACCAACTTTTTCAAAGATTTTTTTTTAATCTCCATTTAATACTGTTCCTTATTGTTCTGCAAGCATAATATATATTCAGATATTTAAATCGCGCACTTATTGAAGAAAATATTTCACGTTACATTATTATTTTAGATCTTGATACTGATTCCAAAGCTGTTCCTATTCATTGTTTTGTAGTTCGATAAAATATTTCATATTCTCTAAATCCTTTTATTCTACGTTCTACAGGTAGATATTTTCAAACTGTTTATAGCTTTGTGCGTATTCTGTGAATAAAGCACATTTACAGGTACACTACATTTTTTCAATCTTCATTTTTGTTCTCAAACACAACCGTAATATAAGTTTGTCTTTCTATATCACTCTTCTAATACTTGGCACTCTTCACATTTTGGAAGGGTTAGACCAGGTTTTCAAGATTGCGCTGCAACGAATTCTTGAACTGTTCATCGTTCTGTTGATAATATTACTTCTGAGATTTCTGATTTGGTTGCTCTTGTTTAGAGTGAGACCGATGATTGATAACAAGATCACCATGTTCTTCTTGAACCTGTACATCTACTACCTCACCATTCGTGTCTATAGACATATATAGCCCGAGTTCATTGGGGAGTAAGAGAAATCGTTAACAGAAATGACCAATTGCTTTTCATCGGACTTGATTTGATTTTAATAAAATGATGTGGGATTATTACGAACCCCCTTAAATTCTTATACAGATCACATCATCATGTCATCGACGGTATATTACGCTTATGTTGTAGGTTTTGGAATATAAACATAATTTTTATTCAATTGACAATATCTAAAACATTTAAGAAATGTGTTTTTTTGAGAGGCCTAATCTTGGCGTATTTTAAATAATATTTATTTGAGTTTCGAAAGATTTTAGTTATTACTAGCGATAATTACTTTCGTGTTAAAAAGTACGTCTATGTATTATTTTTAAAAACTGTGTGTCAAAATAGAACCCTTTTACCAATTCACCCTGTATACCTAACTATATTATTATATATTCTAAACATAACATGAGCTTAATATTTGTTAAAAAAAATTAATATATTCCGAGTTTTATTTGTTATCCTCAAGCTTCTCATAAAAAAAGGAACTGAATCAAAAGTTTTCACATTGGAATAAAACAATCGTAAAGTTGTGAAAGTATTTTGATTACATAAATATAATTATTTTTTCTATTTAGATTTTTTTTAAATAAGAAATAGCCAACAATGGCATCTCAATTTTTTAAGAACATCAATCTCAAATCGTTCATCATGTTTTTCAAAATTAATTTTTATTTAATTTCAAGGTTATCTTCATTCTGTGAGATACTGTATTAATAGAGTGGTGGATAATATTAATAAATTATATGTAGGTATCATACTATCTGAATGTTGTTGTCCTTGTAGTATCATTAGCTTCGTCCATATTAAGCCGCTTGACGCACTGAGTCGCTCCCAACTAGCAGGTAAACAGTGAAATCATTAAAGCATACTGAATCGGGAGCTACATTCGGGCCTTGAATAAAAATAATATGATTTGTAAAGCGCCGTTTATGTGAAAAATCACCTCAAGGGCGCTGTACAAATATTACTTCCTATTCTCTATCTAATTATTTACAAACAGATACAGAAAAAATACACTTACTTGTGAGGTCGCTTCAGATGATTACGGTTTTAAGAGAAAATTTCAGCTTAGAAATGATATGATTCTTACAATTACTATTTTATCCTCCTTTTCTATTGAAGTTAAATTTATTAGAAGATTCGTGGCACAATAAGAGTTGGTATTTATTTGAAATATTAATATTTTTTAGTACTGGAGAATATTGATAAATTTACCTTAAAAAGCGTAAGAAGTTTTCAATAGATTTCAACTTTTTTTTTAAATTTATTTATTTATAGTGTTGCAGGCTATGGACGCATTTGCGTACCGATTCGTGATTTTTTTTTGCTGTATACTATAAGTGACTATAGGTAATCACTAATCGGTTAAGCAATTTACTTGTACATTTCTTTAATTTATCAATACGATTGTCTGAAAAGGATTCCGTAAAATTTTCGTGTATTAATTGACTTACATACTCGTACTTGTTGTTGGGAGCGGTTCATTGCATGGCGCGGCTCAATCTGAACGAACCGGTCTTATTTTAAAGAAAAAAATGTATTCTAGTTAATTATTATTCATCTTTACCACGTAATACATATAATCTGAAATAAAACTTATCTGTACTTGTCATTATTATTTTCAGTGTAGTTTGTATCCCGATTAGGGAACCTTTGATTTCTAAACATGACGATATTTATTTATTAAAGAGTGATTTTAATAATTAGTCTGGCAAATGCCAACCAAATTTTGGAAATAAATCAATTTTTTAACATAATCAGGATAAAACGAGTTACGAGTACATCAAAATAAAACTGATTTATTGAAACATAAGTTTGAAATTGTAGAAATTAGAAATAGAAATGAATGTCAAATTAATAAAAGTAGGAACCATTTTAAAAAAACTTTCTTCATAAATTTATTTTCACATTCACCTATATTCAGATTTTTTTTTTTCGTCTTGTTTTTTCCTTGATTTTGTTTTAATTTTTAGTTTCTAACGTAAATAAAAAATAGACCATATGGTTTGGAAGTTTTATTTACTATGTACTTTTTAAAAGTACATAGTAAATAAAACTTCAAAACAAAATGTCTAGAAATTGCTACATAGTGAATGCCGAAAAAATACAAGAAAAAATATAGCGTTTTTTGATATTTTTGTTTATTTAACATTTTTTTTACACTCAATTATTTGCCTTCTCTCATTACTTTTTGTTAATTTTTGTATTTTGCTTATAAATTGTCTATACTGTATCATTATATTTTAATGTGGTTTGAATCCTGATGAGGGAATCATTGATTTCGAAATATGTTTATAATTATTTAATAGATATTATTTAAAATAAAATAATTATTCTGATACATTTAAAACAATAATTACTCCTACGTCATATTATATTGTATTATGAAAAAATATTTACATACATAATAAGAAAAGGTTAATGTTTTTTTAATCAGTGGAATGTAAAAATCACTCATTTGTTTTAATTGGTGTGAAATAAAAATACTTTGAAAAATATGGAGTTGTCTGTTTTATTTTCTCTCCGGTAAGCAATATTTGAATACATTTTTCTCATAATTCGTTGCATTATCACAATAAAAACACATTACTCTATTACAACATTAAAACAAATTTTACTCACGCGGAGGTGGCACCGTAGTTTACATTAAAAGGAAAAACACATACATACATAATAAAACACATAATAGATTTAGCCAAAACATTTTACTCCATATTAGAATCGAACTCGAATCGCTCTACCTCCAACCTCGGCCGCCTTCCGTCTCCGCCCATATTCTATCTTATACCCTCCATTACCTTAGTGAACGGGCTTAAATATGAGATGTCAGCAAGTGCCGCTAGCACATAAAACAACGTTTACAATTCTTTTAAATAAAAATAAACGCCCTAAAGTAGGAATAGGCAGCCCGCTCACTGGGTAGAGATTATCTCCACATGTACTCACCTATAACCGTTGACGCAGAAGGAGGGAGAAATGTTACCTAGCACACAAACATCTTACAATACGATATGTAAAACAAATTTTAAGGGTTCGTTTCAGTTTCAGCTATATAGTTCTATACATATAGGTTATGGCTATCATCGGGATGTTGTCGCCTTGGAGTCTGAAACAACTTACCGAAACTGTTCTCGTATCAGTCAAATGAGTATCAAAGTGAAGAGGTGACTCGTTTTATTTATTTTTTTAATTTAATGTAAATAAAATTTAATAATGTTATTATTAAGTTCTGCAAGTATTTTTTTGGTTTTATTATTTTGACAGCTGTTTCAGCGTTTATGGCTATTTTCATACTATGGTTAATCTTCATTGTGACGACTTATTTTTTTGATTTTATTTACTCCCACCCCATCCTAATTTGGACGGGTTTTTTAAAAACAATGATTAATTATCGGTAAAACAGATTTAGTAAAAATTCTGTAATCTGTGAGATTTTCAGATTCATAATGTATTTTCTCGTATTCAACTGATAATTTTTTAATCACCATAAATGCCGAAACAGCTGTCACAATAATAAAAACTAAAATTACCTGCAGAACTTAATAATAACATTATTAAATTTGATTTACATTAAATTAAAAAAAAAAAATAATAATTGGATTTCTACGAATTAAACACAAAAGCAATGAATAAGTCGTCTTATCCTGCCATGCTTCTATCAATTTAATCTACAGTAGTAGTATCGATTCTAAATTTAGCCTTTCTTGAAATATTTGAAAAGAGGTATTTACAATTTCAGAAAACAATTCTGTGGAAATTATTGATTTTAGTGGGAATATTTTATTGTCATATTAGCACATAAAATTACAAAATTCAGGTTGTTAAAAGGATACTAAGCAGGATTAAGACAACGATGAATCCATTTATAAAGGATATTTTTTCAATAAATGTATAAATTTTTGTGTCGTCATTATTAATGAAATTATTAGGAAATACTTTGTTTATACCACTGTTTAAGAACAGTGATGTAAATAAAGTATTTCGTATTAATTTTATGGAAGATATTTTTTTCTTATTAATTTGTACAAGTCGCACATTTATAAAAAGTCGATTCGAAATATTAAATTTTCTTGCTTATTCCTCGCTTGTCCCAGTTAAGACCAGTCTATTTTATTCTCTTTTCTTATCTTAATATATTTTTCAGATATTAATATAAATTTGTAATTTAAATACATTGCAATGGGAGATAGTTGAGTGAGCCTACGTTGTTAAAGCATATATAGACTATCCTCGTTTGTTCGAACAAAGACTTGACATACTCGATCCAAAACCATTTACTCAGAATAAAAATTAACAGTGCGTAATAAGGAAAAACATTTTTTAGGAAACTTTGATATTATCTAATAATTTTTTTTTTTTTTGTCGGATTATTTTCATGAAAAATATCAACGAGTGGACAAAGGCGAAACCAACGAATATTTTTTTTTTATAAATGAATTAAAAATTAGTTTATATTCACCACTTTATCAATATACACATTTCTACATGTTTCAAAAGCGATGCTTTCTTTAACAGAAATATACAGAATACTAAAAAATAATAATGTTTAAGTTATTATTATTATTATTTCGAAACATGTTGATATGTGTATAATAATACAATGGTGAATACAAAGCAATTTTTAATTCATTTATTAATAATGATGCCACGAAGTGAATACCAATCTTTTGAAGAAATTATAAATATTTTTTTTTGTTTATTGTAAAAAAATATATTAAAAATTCGCCGCGAAAGTATTTTGCAATGTTCTCTGTCTCAAGTGACTAACAACATATTTTAGATTGCCACCTATCGGGGATGAAAATAACTGAAGTGATTTACTGTTTGGTAAAAATCGGCAATTGATTCATATTGTCGCCAAAAACCAGCAGATGACAGTGCTTTAAATATATTATGATCACAAATTAGAAATTCACGCACTGCATTTAATGGAGAAAAATCAGTATCAAAGTAAATATTAATTCATTTATTAATAATGACGCCACAAAGTAAATACCATTCTTTTGAAAAAATTATAAAAATAGGCATTTTAATTGATCTTCGTGATTTTAACGATATTAAATTGTGTATTAAATTTTACACATATTTATTAGATTCACATCTTTACGAATAGTTTCCTGACTACCTCGTCTCGTATTTTTTTTAAATATCGTTAAGGGAGTTGAATATAAATAACAGTTCGGGCGGGGAAACAAACACGCGACTATTGAGAGACAATGCACTGCCAGCTCTGCTACCGAGTATTTTATCTTAGTCGACCTGCAGTTTTCTCTCAGTAAGAGGTAGTTCAATATTTTCCCTGTAGATGTCGGACAACATTCATGAA
Source organism: Halesus radiatus (assembly GCA_022606495.2). Classification (NCBI taxonomy): domain Eukaryota; kingdom Metazoa; phylum Arthropoda; class Insecta; order Trichoptera; family Limnephilidae; genus Halesus; species Halesus radiatus. The sequence continues at coordinate 514,459 of JAHDVE020002886.1, forward strand.
ATATTAGGATCGTCTCCACGATATTGAGATAAATGTTTAAACATAGTTTGACCCTTTACCTGCGTGAACTTTTGTCATCAGAACACAGATGGCGTAGCTTTTTAAGGATAAATGGGAAAATCTCTTTGGTCCTTTTATGCATGCCGCAGTGCTGGTGATAAGCTTTCTACTCCCTGGAAATAGCACCCTTCTGCACCTCTGCAGTCCTGGAGTACAGCTTTCAGTTGCCTAGCAACAAAAACTCGAGCACTTAAGTGATGGAAATTGAATCCATATGCACTTATGCGTACTTTTTGTGTCAGAGTTATAATCTAGCTCATAGTGAAACCGATCGATGGAGCTAGCTTCGAAATCCCGGTCATTTTGGTGCAGCATCACCCGGATATTTGATGGGAAACCATGAAATTCAAGAGCAAATGGTCAAAACACCAAAGCTCAACCCCCCTCAGTTCAGACACCACTACCTTTGTAGCTAGCCGCGGGGATGTCATCGGAACGGTTAGTTTGCAAGTGTCTGTAATATAGGGAGAAATACTCAGGAGGAAGGAAATAAAATATAAATATCAACTTCAGAGCAGAAAAATTATTGGTTTGTCTAATTGGTCACGAAAACTCTGACAATATTTGAATACTCCCTGCTACCATAATTGGGGGAGGGGGTATAATTCTAAAGTGAACCAACTTCATTAAAGTTGATTTTGAGATAATGAGACCTAAGAAAAATGCTCAGAGCTTGTCAACATAATATTATACCATCTAGGTACAAATAGACATGATAAAATGGTGAAAAAATTTGTTATTAAGATAGTTTTGGAGGTTTGAAATTAGATTTGACAAATAATAAAACAATCGCATTTTTTGGAGATGGACCATTTTAGAATTGTATTCTCCAAATTATAAGATGACGGGGTTTACCATGCAATGATGGAGGTCAAGATAACAGAGGTTTGAATCTGCAACGCCTGGAAGAGAACCTAACATTTTGGATCGTTCTACCGTTAACCGGGCAGAATATATTATTTATCAAAAGCCTTGGATAAAATTAATGATAAGCTTCTTCTATTTAAACTTGAATATACTGGCATAATAGATTTAGCTTTAAAATGGTTTTAATCATGTCTCAAAAACCGTAAACAGAATATTCAAAATTTAAACATTGAAGAAAAAATGATGCGGCATGTGAATTTTTTTTTATTTTTTATATGAATACCACACAAGAGTCCCAAACTGCTCCCAACCGTCTGGAGCCAGTGAGACTATGGCATTCCCAATTGGGGAATGTTGTGAGGCTGTAGGTATTGGGGAGGGGAAGTAGAAGGGGGAAGAGGAAGGTGGTGAAAAGGGGAAATACCTGGCTATTCAGATCTGGTCACCAAACACGGCTAAAAGCCATTTCAAGCAACGTTTCAATTCTGAATGGTGGTCTTTCACCAGGGCGATACTGAGAGTATCTTCCACTCTGGAACGTGCGCAAATATACCATATATTATTTTTAGATTAATTAATTGTGAAACAACACAAATTAATTAAATAAAAATTACTTGCGCACGTCGGGATTTGAACCCGCGACCTTCGGATTCGTAGTCGAGAGCCTTACCCCTCGACCATGGAGGCCGTCAAATCCAGCCGTGAATCCAGTTGGAGACCGATTAAATAGGGTGTGCCACACGGAAGCATTCTTGGGCCTCTCTTCTTCTTTATTTATGTAAACAAACTTCCAATTATTGCTGGCATAGAGTGTTCAATGTTTAATGATGATACCGCTTTGTTATTTGATTGTACTGGAGACGTTTATGACTTTATTAAGCGCATAAACGAAACCTGCTAATCAATAGCAAACTGGCTGCTATCTCAAAACTTAACAGTCAACACAAACAAAACACAAGTTCCGAAATGTTATCCAATAAAATCTACACCCACAAGCGTAAATATAAACTTTAATAATAATGATATCGAACCTTCCCTAAACTTCTTCACTGCTTGGAAAACAATTAGATTCACACATAAACGGCAAAGAACATGTATCAAAAATAGTTGCGAAAATCAGTAGCATCTCTTTTGCACTAGGTACACTCAGAAAAGTCATCAATACCCATTCAGTAATCTCTGCATATTATAGATACGTCTATTCAATGATTAAGCACGGAATAGTGCTTTGGAGAAACTTAATACATGCCAAAGATATTTCAATTATCCAAAAGAGATGTATAATAAAAATTACAAATTCTGGTTATTTGTATTCTTGTAGACCCTTTTTAAATAATTGAAACCTCGGACGATCATTAACATATATAGAATGGAGTTATTATCTCCAGACAAGTTTCCACCTAACCACAACCGAACAAAACAATAATTCATGATGGATTTTACTACATGGCAATTAAAGTATGTAACAACCTTCCACGTAACATCAAATAAATACACGATCTACTCCTATTTTTTTTTTTAAAGTACTGCAAGTATTTTAGTTTTTATTATTTTAACACCTGTCTCGGTGTTCAAGTCCATTTTTAAACTGCGGTTAATCCACGTTGCGACAACTTATTTGTGTGGTGTATTTATCATATTACATATTTAAATAAATCATTTATGATAACATTGTCATTTAAAAACGGTGAAAACACATTATAAATGTGAAAACCGTACGGAATAGAGAATTTAAATTATTTTCTTAACTAAATCGGTTTTAACGATAATAAATTATTATTTTAACACCCGTCCAAATTAGAATTGAGTGGGACTAAATAAAATCATACAAATAAGTCGTCGCGCAAAATTAGACGGAGTCTACGAATTAAATACAAAAACAATCTACTTCTATTTAAATCATCACTTAATCACCTTAAACGAATACTTTGAACCTCAGATCATGGAATATAGTCTATGATCTGAGCCTAGAACGCATACATTAAACTTATTTACATTAAATTTCTCTATATATTATATATAAATATATATTTTTTTAAATTTTATTTAAATAAGCATATATGTATTATATGGGCTAACTATAAGATATAGGGTGTACCTATAAGCTAGACCCATTATATTTTGTAAAGTTTTATTTGTGGAATAAAGATTTTTTAAATTCGATTTGTACTTTTTATTATGCAGAAAAAATCTCTCGATCGGTGAGCTCTCGTATCACGAAATTTATAAGCATTTCGATAACAATAAAATAATTTTGAAACTTTTTTCCACTAGCAATTGAATTTTAAAAATTCAGTACCAAACCAACTGTGAAAAAATTAGACAAGAAAATCACTATCATTGAAATAGTCAACAGCTTTCCTAGAAGAAATCACTTATATTTTATCGATGCACCTCTTTATTAACATTCCCCATGGTTGCCATAAATATTCACCCTCTCGTGTTTCTGTCATCCTGATACAATCCACCCTGACATAGTTAGCATGCCCCCAAAACGCCCCGAGAGCTTTTTAGGGCACAAAAATCTGTTGGCTTCTCAACAATGTGATTTAAAAAATAAGTATACATTAAATTCAATAATGAACAAAGATCTAGTGAATGATGGCTCACAAGTGCCTAAGGTCAGTTTTGTAGATAGATTTATTAAAGAAAATATATATTTTTCGGTCTGACTAATATCTCTTTTTAACCCATAGTCATACAAAATTCACCAAGGGTGGGATAACATAGCACCACTGAATCCGGTAGAAGGGACTCACGTGTGTATCACTCAAAAATTAAATCTTAAAACCGATTGACGACGCAAGTGATAATTAAAATGGTTAAATAGTAAATAACGCCTCTCAACCCTTATTGCATACCTATCTCTTTTTATGGCACTCATCAACTGAGATGTCGAGTAAAATCAATTAAACGAAACTGCACGTTCAAAATACCTTTGCCCGATTCTGTTATCCTGGTTTTCAAATGCAACCCGCCTAGCAGCAGCTTGATGGCTTACATATTATCCCTCAGTGACTGCACCCCGCCGTCACCCCAACCCATATCCACCCCGCCCCACAGTCATCTATCCCTTAGACATAGACCTTTCTCTTTCCTAGGCCAAACTGTATCCATTATGTTTACGTATTTAACAATTAATAATTAATAATAAACAATAATTTTAAACAAGAAATCTAATTTATCATTAATCGAATCATTTTTTCCTGCACGACGGCATCAACTGATGCCAAAAAATTATGAACTGACTGATAATTCGTATTGGCTACTTTAAAAAAAATATTGATCCATAAATTTGATCTATGTTATGATGTCACCATTCTAAACAATAGAGGGAAAAAAACTTTAAATATAAAAAACTGTTTTATCTTATTAGATTTTTTTAATATCTAAAACGAAATTATGTTGAATTCTAAACAAACTCGAATGAAAATTAATTGTATTTTTAGAATAATCTTAATCCTTCAAAATTGAATTATTGTTCTTAGTGGAGGAATAAAAAATGTTATGTTGTGAAGCGACATGTTATAGATAAATGTTAAGAAGTAGTTTAACTCCGTCACGCAATGGTATTCGTTTTAGCTCGTCGCTTGAGAGAAAAGCATGGAGCTGCAAATAATTCTTTGTTTAACAGAATAATTGATGATACCACCATTCTTCTCTTTCATGAAGAGAAAATTGACGTAAAATATCGTATACAACATAGTGTATATAATTATAAATTGTTAATGAGCGTGGAAAGGTGATTTAAAAAAATATCGTCACTGTGTCACGGTGCCGTGATAAATGACGTTAGCAAAATACTTTTTACCATTTAATTCAAACACTAATAAAAACAACCAACCCACAATCAAATTTTCAAAAGAAGCATAAGTAAGTACGAAATCGAACTAAAATGAGAAAAAAAAAACATTCGAATTTATATAGAATGATAAAGAAACATATCATATTCACTTTATTTTAATAAATTACTGAATCTTATAAACCTCATTGTAATATTTAAACATTAAAGATGATAATATTTACCAATTATAAATGAAATAAGAAACCGAAAAAAAAACACAGAAAATAAAAGTAAGACCTGTTTTTTTTTACGGTTTCGTATTTCATTTGGTATTAGTAAATATTGTCTTTTTCATTTACTAAACATATAAGTGAATAATTTTTTTTTTCATATGAATATAACTTGGTGATGTGACATTATAATTAAAAAATAAAACAATAACTTTGTTTTACATCACTTTTATTTATACTTTAGCCGACCGGGTTTCGCTACTACCGTAGCTCATTAACAATTTATTGTAATATCAAAAGGCAAATTAAAATAGTTAAATCCAATATTCAAACAATGCAATAGCGAAGCTACGATTGATATTAAGAACGTGTAAGCGGAAACAGTAACTATTTAATGCAGACAAGTACGCATAAAAAACTCTACAATTTACAACTTAAACGGAAAGGTTCTTGAAATATATTACATATGGAACTATAATGAGTAGTGTTACTTGTTTCAGGATTAACGGATCACATTTTTTCAGTATGAACATAAAATACAGACCATAACAATTTAGCAATATTCAAATCTATAGAGTTTCGTTGTCAATCAATTGAGGAATGATCCCAATAAGCGCCCGAACAAAACACTATATACAACCATACGCCAAGCTATTTCGGTCTTTTTTAAGTTGGTCAGGTCTTTACAGCATTCCCTTTACCATTCAGCGCTTTCTTTATATTAGACACTCATTACTGATATCTATAGTACACACTTTAAAAGTAATTTGAGTCCTCAAGTGTGTCCCATAATATTTTTTGACATAAATAATGAACACCAACAGAATATTTCAGAGCGGCGAGTTGGCCATTACAATGACTCACTAACACAAATAAACAAAGGGATATAAGATAAACACTTACACATCATAATGGAGTTCGGCAACGATTCTCCAACTTTTTTCAGTTTTTGATATTGCACTAGATTTTAGCATTTTATTTACACAATGTTTTAAAGATTTATAATTAACATTCTTAAATACAAATTGTTTGTTTTTTGAAAATGTCTGACATTATATTTGTATTCAGAAAATGTTCAAAAAAATTAATTTCCGGTGAATTTTCTGATAACAATGGGTTTGCGGTTATCCCAGATGGAAAATCATTAAATTGGTGGATAATTGGTATAAAATTTCCAAAATTCACAGTCCAGTTTCCTGAAGAACTTGTTTGGGTAACATCAGTCTCCATAGGTTCATCTTCGTTGTCACTAAGTTGTGTTACAAAATCTGAGTCATCCTCACTTTCCTCAATTTCAGAGTCAAGATCGGGGACGAATTCTCTTATATCTTCTTCACTGAGAGCGCGTCTTGACATGTTTAGAGATGTAAAAATTAATATTTCTTTCAAAAATCTTTGATGTGCAAAACAAATGACAAAACTGAATGTAAAAATAAACAAGTAAAATTTCAAATAAGGTATAAAAATACTAGTCCATATTTGCGCCTAACATTAAAAAAACTTTTAGAACCACTCCAAATAGAATGAAAAAACCACGTGATATCCACACACACAAGACGTCACAATGGCGGGAGATTTAAACAAGTGGGCCAAGAGATCTGCAGACCCTTTTTAGATGCTGCTTTGTGTAATGTAAACAATATAAAGTATCAACTTTTTTGAGAGATGTCGCTAAGAAACAGTTCGTAATATTTTACGAAATAATATTTAGCCCCATCTACTGTTAGATCATCGAAATATCATCCTCCAGACAATCATACTCGCGATTTACATCGTATGGTGTGAATGGCAGTTGTGGCACGGATTGTTCGTACATCGGTAGCTGCTAATGGCAGCGAAAAGATTAACGTGTTGGTGGCTCTTCATTTATTATTATGGAAACTTAAAATAAAGACGGATTTTTTTTTAAATCTACACCCACAGCTAACTAAATTCATAAAGGGAGATTTAATAGGTGCAGTCCTCCGGTAAAAAAAAAACTATTCCAGACATGCTGAATGAGCTTTTACACTAGCGAACTATTGACAAGATATACACATGGCGTCATGGACACACTCCGAGTGCAATATAACCACGCTTCAGGGCGCTGTTCGGCCTCCCTTGGAGATGCAGCGCCTAGCATATGTTCGCAGAGAGAAGGATGCATGGGTTCGCTGCTTTGATGCGACACAGAATACCGTAGATCGGAAAACACTCTTGTCCAGGCCGTCGCCCAGTGGCAGGACGCGCCCCTACGCCGTAGATGGAGAATTTCCCTCAGGCCACTGTAGCATAAGTGCTAAATATGTTATTTTAATATAATTTAATTTTTATTTATTTTTTATGTTATATTTTTACAGAATGTTTTTTTTTATTTTTTTATTCTTAAAATGTAGTCTTTTTATATGGCATATGGAGTATTGCACTCACCGCTTTGTTCTGCTTAAATAAAAACATTATTATTATTATAAAATGAGAAGGATTGCATGGGTTTATATTTTCAGCTCGATCCTCTTGTATTTTAACCGAGTGTTATTCTGTTCTCCTGGTAGACAGCCATTCTCCCCTATTGAAAACCGTCGATAGGGGAGAAGCCTATTGCACTCCTCTGGCTATTGCATTCGTCCTGTTTCCACTAATATTATTAAAACGGGTTATGTTCGGCTTCAGCTAATCGGAGGTGATATGATGCATTGGAGAATAAAAAAAAATCAAAACTAGGATATTTATACAAAAATTATCTTATTCATCAGATCATGGAGGGCACCAAACGTAATGTTACTTCTGAAAATTAACTAAGCGAAAGGGTAAAGGCAGTTGCAATCATGGCATAAGTTCAACTTTGTGTGATTATTGTTCTATATATTCTTGTGACCCCTTATATTACCGATATAAGGGGTCACCAGAAAAGGATAATAAGTATACATCTTGGTTTCGTTCAATGCATGGTTTCCAGGCATGTTAACCCAATATTTATGGTACTCCAGTATTAATTGAATTTTTATAAAATTCATTACCTTCATATACAGCTTCAAAAAGATAATATTTAATGTATTAAATGATAATCTAATATAATGTCTTTTTCTTCTTTTTATTTCCTACTTTCTTTTATAATTTTTCCAATTGTCAGCATGTTAATATAATTAATATAATAAATCTATATGTTTACACTAGACTTCATACAAATATGCACATTTAAAAAAAACTATATTTTTGTGATCTATGCCTTACGCATGTCTTTTTATCTTTTGTATATTTTACTTTCTTTTATATTTTTTCCAATTGTCAGCATGTTAATATAATTAATATAATAAATCCATATGTTTACACTAGACTTCATACAAAGTAACTATACTCCATTGGTCACCATGAAACAGGCAGCCGCCTAGCATGGTGATCTAATGTATCTACTCCATGTAAATGTCTCCATTAAATATCATGTTTTTTGTAAATAAATAAATGAATAAAATAAATAAATATATTAAAAAAAATCTGCCTCTGTCAACTGTCAGACGAACGGGAAAAATCACAAATCAGCAACAATAATAATTATGTATTTAAAAAAAAAAACTTTTTGTGTAACGATGAACGAATAGCCATACTAAGTCTTCCGTACGCACGTCCAGGATAGACTGCCTTTAATATTTGCAATGGTTATGTTCTCGGGTAAGTTTGAAATAATTATGAGTTTCCTACTTAATTTACAGATGTCACTCATATACCGATTGTAACCGTGCATGGAAAGAAAAATAACATGACTATCGCTGTTTTTTTTTTATAACTTAGTGGAAATAAAACATACTAGAATGCTTCCATACTACGATTTAATACGGCTTTATGCAAAATGTGGATATAAAACAAAAAGTTTTAAATAAAAAAATGTTAACTGTTACTAATTTTCCAATATTTATTACCTAAATAATGAAAATGATTGCATTTAGCTCTCATTTGTTGCCACCTTCCTATTGAAGTCTCCACTTTACATCGGTTTTGTTTGATTTTAAAAATGTTTTCCAATTAATCAAATCGTACTTTAATCAATTTTTGTTTATGATTTGTCTATTCTTACATCATTGTGTTCTATGTATATAATTTGTCTATTGACATTATTATTTTTTAGTATTTTGTATATTCCTGGTGAGGAAAGTATCGCTTTAGAAACGTGTTGATATGTACATATTAATAAAGTGGCGATAACGAAGTAATTTTTAATTCACTTACTATATTAGATTTCCCTACCACAACAAACAACCTACCCCACTTAATCTAACCTATCTTTACATTTAAAACTCCTCCGACATAAGAGTACCTCAATATCAAGAGGTAAATACCGACCAATTAAGTCGTTTTTAAAATTTGAAAGCAACTGCGTTCGTTGTTCTAATTTCTACATGGAAAATATAAGTTAGATTTTTAATATTATATATTTTTTTTAAATAAGTAATATTTTCCACATAGACGTTGTCATAGCGAAGATCATTCCGTTCACGTTTAGAAGAAATTTATAAAGACCGTAAGGAATACATACACAATGGGATTATGGGTAAACCAATACAATATTTAAAATAATCTATGAAAATTTGATAGTTAATCGCGTGGTATCCTTTCTTAGTTGGAGGCGCGTGTTTTCGAACACCTTGGGTACTTTAAATAGGAGATTATTTACTGGGAGGTTATTTTCCAGAATGTAATTGCCCTATTTCTTGAATAACTGTGATTGCCAAAACAATAATTAGCTTTATTCACCGATCAATATGTTATAGGGTACACGCGACATCTATTGCAGATCGATGAAAACTTTTGGCGAGAAGGAACAAATAAATGTTTACAATATTTACCGCTTGGCTGCGCGGCTCACCGTGTTTCATATATGCTAAACTGGATCTGCCACGTGGATGAACAATGGACTAATATTATTTTAAGTACTGAATCATTTTGTCGGGTGATATATTTTCTCATTGGTACTAAATCAATATCCAATTATTTTTATTCTAATTGGTCTCCTTTGACGCATACCTTGAGAGCGGTGTCTGTATAGGAAAGCGAAGGTTTGTCAACACCCATCTGAAGTTGCATAGTGCAGCATTGCCCAGCCCATTGAGGAAACGATAAGCCTTCAAAGTCAAGTTTCAAAACTCTGAGGGGCCCGAGTATGACTTCCTCCGAGAAACCTGTAGGCCTCTAATCTCTCATGGTGTGGCAATTACAGTAGTCATGGAGAACCTTACATTATCACATACCACAAAACACTTCACTGAATCAAAACACTTCTCCCCAAAAAATAACTTTTTTCCCAAAAAAAAAACACTTTTCCTCAAACAAAACACTTTTCTCTGACAAAACACTTCTTCCAAACAAAACACTTTTCTCTAACAAAACATTTCTTCCAAACAAAACACTTTTCTCTAACAAAACACGTCTTCCAAACAAAACACTTTTCTCCATTAAAACACATCTCCCCAAAAAGGACACTCCCCACAATTTCAAATTTCGCGCACAGCGCACCATATTACGTACGATGAATACGTCCACCCTTCGAGGCCGGTTGCGCACTACTGCAAAACTGTGACCTAGTAAAATTGTATTAAACTAACTAATTATGTGGGGGTAGGCAAAGTAGACATTCTTGGCAAATACTTCGTGCATCAATCACATTCATACATACTCTTCGTCAATTATACTATAGATATTATAGTGTGTATAATTAAATAACTTTGATTAGTGTGACCGTAAAGCTTTTTTTTTAAATAAAACTACACATAGGAAATCCTGAAGGAAATAATTTCCCTTAAGGCCTATACCATCTTTGGAAATGCCGTGTGGAAGGTCTTTTAGAGGATAGGAAGGAGTGAACCTGAGTCTTGTAGAGACCCAAATTGTAGGAGGGAGGATACACAGAGGCTGGCAGATCATTTTACAGCCGAGCTGCTGAACACAAAAACGAGTCGTAGAAGCGACCCGTTCTCATGTGACAAATGTCAACCGTGTGCAAATGTTGGCGCTCGTTTGGCTTTCCCGACTATGCACCGGTGCCGAAGGAATCAATGACGCTAGTATTTTTTTTTTATTTTTATTCATCCAAAGAACATAAATACATACATGGTAAAATAAAGAAAGGAGCAAAATATGTAGTCCTGCAAAGCGGTCACATGACAGCTTGTCTGCAGGTTCTACAAAGATTAATTAGTCCTAATAGTAATAGTAATATATATTAATCTTAAATAAAATAGGTACTTACATTTGACGTTAACATTATAGGTACATTAACTTAGCCATTAAGTATACATAGATAAAAATTTAAAGATACAAAGAAAAAATTTAAAGATACATAGATTGCTCATTTAAAATCCATAACTTCATCGATTTCACGCAAAGCCTCTCACTTTCCTCCAATTTATAGCTTTCATTAAATTTATTGAAAATCACTGGCACTATGTATTCAAGAGTTCGACCTCCATATTTATTTGAAATTTTTGGAATTTTTAGGCCTCTTCTTTCAGTGAATCTAGTGCTGTGTTTATGCACCAGTGGCTTTTTGTATTGGCTTTCTTCCGCGTTATCTATAATAGTGATGTACCATAGGAGACCTTTTACAGGAAGTAGGCCCTCAGCACCGTATAATATTTTTAAATTTTTTCTTTGTCTGTATATCTTTGGTGTGACAATTTTTTTAACTATCGCAGTTTGTAAATTTTGGACATACTTAATATACGTAAAGCTTGTGTGACCCCAAGTTCGTATTCCATATCTCAGAATGGATTCTACCATGGAAAAATATATAAGTTTAAGTGTGCCATGTGGCAAGACAAATTTTAATTTATAGAAGCTACTCGATATAGATCGGAGCTGGTTACATATTTTGGCCACTTGCGTGTCCCACTTAAATTTATTATCTACTAATAATCCCAGATAAGCATAATCGTTTGTAAAATCGATCGTGTCGCAGTCACAATTTTTTTCAATTTTTTTATGTATGCATTAAAAATGATGAGCAATTGGTTTTGGTAAATTCCACATTTTCACACTCGGTGACCTTATATACATACATTTGGTTTTCTTAACATTAATAATTAGTCCTACATCATGCGCCCATTTGAGAAGTTCATTAAAGTCTAATTGTAAATCTTGAAGAGCTATTAAGGGATTTTCATTTGATACTACAAGTGCAGTGTCATCTGCGAAAATGAATCTAAGAGCTTTTTTAAATAATTTGGATATAGCAGTAACATATATAATGTACAATTTAGGACCTAGAATTGACCCCTGTGGTACACCTGATTTTACATATCTACATTTACTCATTTCATTTCAAATCTTTACCTTCATTTTTCTATTTGATAAATAGTTTTTAAAAAAAGAAAGGAGTTTACCACGGATTCCTATGGCATCAAGTACATTTATTATTTGTTTATGGCAGAGTGTATCAAAAGCTTTTGAGTAATCAATAAAAAGTACCAGTATGTGTTTTTGAGAGTTTAGCTGGGAATTTATATAATTGGAAAAGTTTGCAAGTAGTTTATCACAACTTTTTTTTTTCTGGAACCCAAACTGGCATTCATCGATAATACCCAATTTATTTAAATATTTATCTAAATTTATCGAAACATATTTTTCTAAAATTTTTTCTTATGCAGGTAATATAGAAATTGGCCTGTAATTATTTATAGAGGAGTGGTCTCCATTTTTAAAAATAGGTCTTACAATGCTACATTTTAGTTCCTCGGGAATTTCACTCGTATCAATTATCATGTTAATAAAGTGAGCAATTATAGGGCTAAGTAATTTGACATGTTTTTTCAAATCATACATACGAATTAGGTCTACGCCAGGTGTCTTGGAATTTTTCATACCTACAATAATACATTCAATTTGCTTGGTATTAGCTCTTGGTAGGTACATTGAATGCGGTAGATATTCCTGTACGCAGTCAGACGCTCAGACATCACATTCATGCAATAACTTATTAGCTCCCTCATCAAAGAAGTTAGCAAAATTTTCTGCCACTATATTAGTAGGTTGAGACTTTAAGAAATATTTAGATACAACTGCATCACAGCTGGATTTATTTTTTCTTCCTAAAATTTTATTTATTTCATTCCAAGCTTTTTCAATATCCTTAAAACAGTGATTAAATTTGTTATTGTAATTTTTTTTTTTTGCGTACAATATTTGCTTATTTAGTTTTTTTCTGTATTTCTTGAATTCGTTTTCATATTTTTTGTTGGTTGGCGTGTTTTTCCATTTTCTCCATAGTGCATCTCGTAGTTGTATATTTTCAATGAGCAAATCGCTCATCCAGGTTTTTTGGTTATTGCGATATTTTTTTGTCAATACTTCTGTAACGCTACAATTTTCATAAATATTTTTAAAAATCAATTTAATTTCTTGATACATGGTATTAGGTTCAGATAAATTTAGCATTTCTTTCCAATCAGTCATTGTGATTAGCAGATCAACCTTTTTTTCAGATAGTACAGTATGGCATTCGAGGTGCGATTTGTCAATTTTACAGGTACAGAAATCAATAGAAACGGCAGTTAGGTAGTGATCTGCTATCCTTGTTTCACAAACGCATGACCTGAGTTCGGTGTTATCTTTTTCTCTTAAATAAATATGATCTAGACACGTTGCAGTTACATAGTTAGTTAACACTGCTTCACGCGTGATATCATATATGCATCTAACTAAACCGAAGATAGACATTAAATTTTCATATTGCACTACTGTTGAGTCGTGTTGACTTAAAATATTTATGTTCATGTCACCAAGAATCAAAATAGATTCTTTAATATCAATATTTTCCAAAATTGTTTCCAGTTCATCAAGAAATAATTTTTTATTTGTATTTGGAGGTCTATAGATTCCTAATAAATGCACACGTTTATGTTTGTTAACAGAAATGGTTCCGTAAACGCATTCGAATTGAGTTGGCATTATATCTATTTGTTCAAAAGTAAGGTGTTCTTTCACGTAGACAATAATTCCCCCACCCGATCTTTTGTTTCGGCAATAGTGGTATGAATTAAAACCCGTTATTTTGTATTGATTCACATTATTTACATTTATCGAGGTTTCACACAGCATGATAATGTCAATATTTTTCAAAGAACTAGAAATAATTAGGAGGAGAGTATCCCAATGTTTTGATAAGGATCGAATATTTAAATTTAGGGTAGTTATTATATTATTTCCTAAAACAAGTTTTTTTTCGGTCCAGTTTTCAAAATGTCGCGTCCGTTCATAATCTATTTCTGTTTTATCAAAGTCTCCGTTTAAATCACCCATATTTATAATGTAGAAAAGAAACGTGAATTATTTCAAATACACATATTAGGCGTTTATAAAGGCAGACTAGATAGACACATAATATTAAGTCAGTTAACAATTTCGATAGGTTCCTAGACAGATGATGGTTTTGTTCGGACCGAGGTAGGTGAGATAATTGGCACCAGTCAATGCGTTGTATCTGTTTCATGCCTGAATATATGAGGGTCAGTTTATATTTCAGTACGCTCGCATCAACACTTTGGTAAAGGGACAATGCAGAATAAACATTTAAAAAAAATTGTCGTAATGATTTCAAATTTTCGTACTTGTTAAGCAATGGAAACATGTTATGCTTACATGATATTATCATGACGTTTGTGACAATATAATTTAATAGTAGTACATACCTAGTCATAGTCTATACGACTTTGTGCGATATACATCATCTTTTTAAAGTACGTACAGTTTGAGTTATTAGCTCTATGATTAGTATTAAGGGTCAAATTAAATGTTTTGTTTTGGTAAACGCAGTTACTGCACTTTTCCTCTGAGTTTTTGTTTGGGCATTCCTTCCATTCGTGATCCATGGCACAGTGTAGACATTTCCCGTTTTTATCTTTATTCAAGCATTTTAACGCTGTGTGACCAAACTTCAGACAATGATAGCACTGCGTCAGGGGGTTGGCATCCTCCACTCGAACTCTGTTAAATCCAATATTAATTTTTTCTTTTTCCATGAGGTAAGACCTTAGCAATCCGCTGGTTTCCAGTATGTAGTTAGTGAGTCCATTTTGGATTTTAGGTTTAAACATTTTGATCAATTTAACGGTGTGTTTTACATCATTTTCCATAATATCCTTGAATCCATCATTTTGTGTTTTTAAAGCCTCAATTATTTCTTCTTCGGATAAATCTGCTTGTAGATTTCTTATGAATATTTTTGGATTTTTCTTTTTTAGTTCTTCCGCGACCATGTTTTTTTTTAATGTTTTGTTTATTTCGTCTGTTAATTTCTCCGCGTGGTCTTTTGAAGGGCAAGATATTATTAATTTATTTTGTGAGGCTTTTCGTACACCGTTTACTGCAATACCCAAGTTTGATATTTTAATTTTTTTGACTATTTGCTCTTTTATTTCATCTGATGTCATGTGAGTATTTTCGCCTTTTACAATCAGTGAGTATTTCGATTCAGGCATCTGTTTGACTCTACTTGCATATGTTCTTTTTTCCATATTATTTGAATTTTCTTTTTTTTTTTTCGAGTTTATCTATTAGTTTCGCTTGTAGTGAAACTATCTCGTTTTTCAGAATTTCTTTTTCTTGAGTCCATTTTTCCTCAAGTAGTTTAATGTTCAAAAGCAAATTATTTTTAGCCTTTGAATCCTTCACAGTGGATATATTTGATATTTCACACTTGATATTTTCGATTATGGACAGCACGTCCATAATGGGTTAAGTTTTGTGAGGTCACCTAACACACAACGAAAACCTTTTCGAATATAAGTGACAATATCACAATTGTTTAGACAAATAAACACGTTCACACGATACCGGTGCTGACGTTGACTTGATCGACGTTGAGTTCATCACAGCATCCTCCATTAAAATACCGATAGAACAAGGACAGCGTTCTCGCCTGACATCTGTGATCGAAAGATTGCAATCCGTTTGTTAAGATAGGCCAATCTATCAAACACACAAACAACACAGTTTCGGAAAACAGTCAAGGGTTTTTTTCAGATATTTTGGGGCTCCCGACCAGAGGTGGCTGCCAAATTCAACAGTGGGGCACACTTGCGATTTGTACAGGGTCAGCAGTTGTGTACTATCTGCGACCTGTACAGTACGCCCAGCTTCTTCAGCCCAGAGGCTATCTTTCTCTGGCAATTAGAGTGAATCATCTGTTATGATATAATATCCCGAGGGGCACCTAGCAAATGTAGATTTAACACATTGCTCGTACCACTAAACCGTAGAAATATGTATAAGACGCGCAGCTTCTGACATTTTCCATATATTGAGAACATGGTATAATGGTGGTTTAGAAAAGGAATAAAATATTAATTTAACAAATTGTGAGAAAGTTTCGTTATTTTATCATTTTTTCACTCCTTTTGGCTTAACCTAACACAATTTCTGTATTTTTATATGTTTTATAAATAAATATAATTCTTTAAATGTCCTCATTAAAGCACACATAAAAAAAAATACGAAAATTGTGGTATTTTAAACTAAAAGAAGCCTAATAGGAAATTAAAGATAATTTCTCACAATTTACTAAAAAATATTTTATTCCCTTTCTAAGCCACAAGACCTAGCGCGAGCTTCGAGCGGCGAGTTTTATAACCATTAGTACAAACGTAATAACCTCTTTTGTCTCTCATTGATCAGCAAAAAAACAGTAAAGTCATATGTGACAGTAACAATAAAGACCGGTCAGTGGCTGAGTTGGCATAGCGTTTGGGTCTCACCCAGGCGTCGCGAGTTCAATTCCTCGGCTAGTTAAGTCCTCCATTTACGACACAAGCAACATCTTCCGCTTACTGTGATGGTAGTAGAAGATTTTCAAATATTGTCAGGTTATTCGTAACCAGGGATTATTTGTCTTTCTTTTAAGAAAAAAAAATTAGGTTACCTAATATTTTATTTTACGATTTCTCGATTTTATATAATTTACCATGAATTTATTTCACAGAAAATCTATTAAAATGTACGAAATAAAATGAAAATTCATTCAACGCGCGCCGCTAGGGGCGTTAGTGTAGCATGTTGCCACCAAATGTCAGGAGCTGCGCGTATTGTAGTTAAAGGGTATTTGCTTGTACCAAAAGTGTATTAAAACTGTGTGATAAGTGGCTTCCACACAAGCGGGCGGCCCAATACAAAATCCAGTCATCCTTTCCTAAAGTGGTCGGGTTGCCTTTAGGCAAGGACGACCAGATGGTTTTTTAAATATTAGGCAAACCCTTCGTATGGAAGGCATAATATTGGTATCTTTTTTTCATTATAAACATCGCGATGATTATAAAAGCACCTTCATAAATATTTTGACTCTTCGACAAGTATCTACATGCCATCTGTCTTAGATTTGACTATTGACCGATTACGTGAAAAATATATTGCATGAATCATCGATTACGATTCCCATCATTTCTTGAATATACTCTTTGATGATATCAGGCAAGTTTTCGAAACTGATGTGTCTCATAAAGTATGTCTTGTAGAACAAACTCCAATAGGTAGATGGCAAATAATGTTTTTTTTTAAACTGAATTTTATTTATACAATATACATTACTAAAAGGTTTCATTTATCTGTTAATTCTATACGGGAAGTAAGAAAAATACATAAGGTTTCAATAGGCAATAATCCTCAAACTGAAATATTTCGCATTCTAATAATAATAATAATAATCGGATGATTTTTATAGCGCCGTTTTTGTGAAAAATCACCCAAGGGCGCTGTACAAATACTACTTCCTATTATTTATTCTTATATTACATCTATGACACTTTCCATGAAGTTATTTTTTAAAAATTTATTTTCTTTTCTTGGACAGGCTATCATTATTACAGACCATATAAAGAGATGCAGTTAAATTATCAAAACTAAATACGGCTTGGTCTACGCTTTCATATATGTTACATTGAAAAAAAAAGAAGCTAACTGTGATTATTCCTTACAACATATTGCAAGACGCTAATACAAATGATAGAGTGATTGTTTCCATTATAATCGAGAATGTATTTAACTAAGACAATGAATTATTATCCATATTTTAAGGATAAATAACACAGAATACTCTTAAAAGGGGACACTTTATAGCCCGTTGTGGCGCTTTGTACACTGTCGTCCATCTTGCATTGCCAGGGGGGGGACGGGGGGCGGGAAGACTGATCCATAGAGCCTTCAAATCTTTTTCTTCTTTGTCCTGTTGGTGACGCCCCTGGGCAGCGTGATGGGACTGTTGGTGTTGATCTGCACGTACGCCAGTTGGCACTTGTCGGCCTGCTTCAGGATCTGGAAGGAGCACATCAGCGCGTTGTCCACTGACATCATCGCACCTGCATTATCGAATTCCCCGCAGTAGTTGGGCGCCGAGAAGAGGGTGACCAGTTGCCTCTTGGCAAAGAACTCATACCCGTCCTCTACCACCTGATGTGGTCATTCTAGCCCCAGCCGGTGGTGTCCTTGTCGGGGTTGGACCACAGTAGGTTGCAGAGCAGCCCCTGGTCAGGCGCGTCCGTCTGTGTAGTGTTTCCCGGTTGTATAAAATATTTGACAACCACCATTGCCCGAATACCCGTTGTAAATCACTCACTTTTACACTTCACTAGTACATGTGGCGAGCACCTTCGACCGTTGACCGATGCGTTAATTTAGAAGGACGAACGAAGCAGATTTCAACTTAAAATATTTGGGGTTTTATTATAAACTTGATTTAAGCTCGAGACGGCAGCACTAAATTTTTATAAATGTAACCTAAAAATTATTGCGGTTATTTTACACTATTTATACATCGGAAAAATTAAGAACTTCCCAACATTTCCAAGATAAACTAGGGGCGATTATAAAAAACCGCCGGCAGCCACGAGGGCGCCCTTACTTCTGTATGAAATACGCATTGAAATTAAAGATGTAACGTTCAAAATTGATTTTGCTGGTTTTCAATCTACACCTATTTTCAGACATTTTGGAATGTAGTTCATAGAATTAAGCGATTACAGTTTGATAAATTTTACCTTTTGAAACCTTACATTTTTTCGGAACTACCCGTATACAATTTACAGATAAATAATTAGTAATATTGGTTGAGTTAGCAACCTCCGAAGTGATTTGTATTGTCACGAACTGGAGAGTTAATATTACACTAATAGAAGTGTGTGTTGGGCGTGTCCCTGTATACAAATACAGTATTATATGTAGGTACTACTGTCAAAATTATTCAAACATTTGAAAATGTTGCAATTTTTCATTGACCAGAAATCAATACATTTGGCCTATATGGGGCCTGACAGTCGAACGGTTTGTGAACTCGCTACAACAGTTTTCTTTCGATTCGGTAAAGAACAGCCTTCAGATTATCGGCCCAGGGCTGTCACTCTTTGATGAATTAATAAATATTTTTTTTGTATTTATATTTCTTAATATTTCTATTTTTGAAATCGTGGTGGAATTACATTATAATAATTTATCAAAACTATTTTAAAACTTTTTTTCAATATTTTTTTTAACCTAACAGGTAGATAGTCATATAGTAACTATCAGCCATCTACAATTTTTGGGGTATCAGGGGTGCGAAACTATGATTCCATAATTTGCTGAGTGACATATATATGGAAGAATTGCATATATACATGAGAAAATCTTTGGGCACGCAATATGGACAATGCGATTTTCCCGCCTCTACTACAGATACTGAGAGTATAATTTTCATTTTCATCGTTACCAAGAAGACAACTAAATTAATGCGAATGACAAAATAGTGAAAATCAGAAAAAGGGTTGTTGTGCCACAAGCAGACAGCATTATCCTATGAAAAAGAATTGAAATACGTAATGAGTATTAAGATACCAGGCCTCATATCAATAATTTCGATAACTTGTCATCATTCCCAAGCATAACCGTAGACGTTAACAATAACAATTCACAGCGACTAAACATGCTTTTTTGTTGTTGACGTGAACTGTTGTTTGGTCGTTGGTAATCTGCAGTCTTGCTCGGGAGTGGTGACAAGTTACCGAAATTATCGATAAAACCTTTATCAATGTTCTGTGCTAGAGGGCCTGATGAGGTTCTGATAAAATAAACTGAAATAAAAAAAGAGCCACACCAGAAGCAATAATAAAAATAACCCTGGTTCACGAACTTGAAAAATTTTTGAGAGAGTGGTTTATAATATTATGAAATATTATAAAAAATACCTCTCATGCTCAAATATAAACATTTGAAATGTGATTCAGCGTGTTTCATGAATGAAACAAGGGTTTCATTAATTCATTACTGGCCTGGAAAATAATGAAGAATCAAACCGATTAATTCAACTATTGGTTGACTTCGTGAAAAATATACGGATTAATTCATGAAAAACAGAGCACCACAACGACAATAACTCCAACGAGTACGTACTCTACACACCGAGGACAACTACGCCTGCTTTAAAAATAGTCATCTTCAACTACTGAAGACGATACCTGACTGTCCGGGGAAATTATTTGGTGAGAAATACTTTTCCATGTAGGGGGTGTATCAGACAGCAGAGCCGTATTACCAAAAATGATATACCTAATTGAAATATCTAAAGAATTTATGTTTATCTATTCATTGAAGAAAATAATATTAACATGACCTAAATGAAACATGAAACCGGAAAATAAAAAGATTTCAGTCGCATCTCTGCCTTTCCGGGGCAACCGCTTTACCAGCTTAGCTAATGAGACCAGTTCAATTTATTTTATTTTATTTTTTATTTATTATTTATTTATTATATTATACACGCCCTATATGGGCTTTTACATATTTAGTTTATAATATTCACACAGGTGCAAAACACATTTCAGTAACTGCACCAAAAACTAATAATGCACAGTAACAGAAAAAAAAAAAAAATAACGGGTCCAATATCCACCAAGTCAATACTGACATTGATAACAAATAAGTAAATAATGTTAAAAGTTGTAGTTAACAATAATTTATAAACCAGGCAGAAACAAATCACTCATCCTCCTTTTGAAATTTGCCAAGTTTAGATTATTGTCAAATACATCCATATCATTTAAGTATTTGTTACCAAGACTGTGTAAGCGTTGAATTGGTGAATTTAAACTATAGTTAGAACGGGATAAAGATATGTAGAAAGTTAATGTCTGTCTTGTAGTTCGATTGGGTATGTACAAGTTTATTAAATGCAGGAGTTCAGAACAATTTAATTTACAGTTTAACAATTTTAGTAAAAAGGTTAGGTCGTTAATTTTCCGTCTGTTTTCTAATGTTGGAATATTTAAAATATTCATTAACGATGGGTAATTTATGTGCTCTAAAGGTATGTTTACTTTAAAATTTATGAAACGCAAAAATTTTCTTTGAATTCTTTCAATATTGTGAATATGTATTTTGTAGAAAGGCGACCACACTATGGAATTATGTTCAATTAAACTTCTAACTAGGGCTATGTACAATAATTTTATTACTTGTAACGATTGAAAATTTTTATTGTTCTTAATATAAATCCTAAAGTTTTCATACCTTTATTTACAATTTGTTGAATGTGAGCAGTGAAATTTAGTTTCTCATCCATTATAATTCCGAGATCTCTCATTTCTGTAACTCTTTGTAAATTAATTTGATTTACTGAATAGTCAAAAAAGAGAGACGTTTTCTTTCTGGAAAAGGTTAGAGTTTTACATTTTTCAACATTTAGATATAAATTGTTTTGTGAGCACCAGTTATTTAGCATGTCAATATTAAACTGAAGAATTTGACAGTGGTTTGAATCAGTTATTTCTCTATATAATTTAATATCGTCGGCGAATAGCAAAACTTTGACACCTTTAAAGCCGTTGACTATGTCGTTTATAAAGACAAGAAATAAAACCGGACCAAGGTGACTACCTTGCGGTACGCCACTAGTAGCGGAAAACGATTTGGATATAAAAGATTTTATTTTAACAAACAAGGTTCTATCTGATAAGTAACTACTTAACCACTTTAAAATATTTCCTCCAATTCCCAGGGCATGAAGTTTCCGGATCAGTACTTTGTGAGATACTTTATCAAAAGCCTTCGAGAAATCAGTGTATATACAGTCAACTTGTTTATTTTTTGCAAATGCCTCCAATATATAGTTTTGAAAAAGTAATAAATTTGTTGTAGTTGATCTACCTTTAATGAAGCCATGGTGTTGGTCATTTATTACTTCTATTAGTGTGGGATATATTTCATCCAGAACCAGAGATTCAAAGATTTTGGGTAATACAGATTGTATGCATATTGGCCGATAGTTTGAAATGTCAGTCTCGTCACCTTTTTTAAATATAGGGATAATAAAGCTGGATTTCCAGTAGATGGGAAAATATCCAGACGATAGGAGATGGTTAAATAGAATGCTCAGTGGCTTAGACAATACAGAGGAGCATTTTTTTAGGAAAATTGGCGGAATGGTGTCCGGGCCTGCAGATTTGTTTATATCTAGGGAACATAATTTCCTTTTAACAGATTCTTCCGTGATGAAGCAATTGGTTAAATGTGTGGTTTTTTTAAAAGTGTATGAGGGTATATTTTCTTCTGGTGTTTCATCATCATATACATTTTTGAAGAAATCTGAGAAAAGATTTGCAATATCTTGTGTACAGTTGGCGTATTTATCATCCATATGCATTTCTGGTGGATAGTCAGTACTGTCATTGTTTATTTTTTTAAGAAAATTCCAGAGATTGTTTGATTTTAAAGCTGTGTTCTCGATATAATTAATATGTGATTTGTAACAGATTTTAGAGAGTTCTTTGCATTTTTTTCTAGATTCACTGAAAATTGAATAGTCAATTTTTGAGTGAGTTTCTTTGAATTTTTTGTGAATTTTTTTTTTTTGTTGTAATGTGGCTATTAAATTTGATGAAAACCAAGTTGGATATTTATGGTTTTTAGGAATATATAGTGGTACATATGAGTTGATGGTGCTAGAAATTATTGAATATAAGTTTTCTAAAGACTTGTCAGTGTTCATGTCTGACAAAAAAGACCAGTTGACGTGAGAAAGATGGTAATTTATAGAATCAAAATCTGCTTTTTTATAGTTTAGAGTTTCTTCGACGGGTTTTGATTTGACATAACATACATTTAAATTAATATGAAGAGGGGGGTGATGATTATCAACCGGTAAGATTGGATCATTACATTTTTCAATTTGCAAGTTAGAATAGTTAGATATAGCTAGATCTAGTAGACGATCGTTTGTGTTATATATAAAGTTATGCTGGAAAAGATTTAAAAAATTTGTCATATCTAAAATCTCACGTGCACGATCATTTTCACTTTCATTTACAATGAAACCACTATCACTAGAATTCCATTTTAGGTTAGGGAGGTTGTAATCCCCGAGAATAATAATTTTAGAGTTGGGGTATTTATAGAGTAAATGTTCTACATCTTCACTGTGACTTCGGTAGTTTTCGGCATCAGAGAGTGGTGGTATGTACAAGGTTGCGATTATTATTTTTTCTACAGTGGTATCAATTTGTATGAATAGTTGTTCAAGTGTGTTGTTTTTAGTTTTGAGTTTTCTTGATGTTAGTTTCTTCTTTATTGCAATTAGTACTCCGCCGCCCCTTGTTTTAGAGCTGGATTTAGAGTTTCTGTCACGACGAAAGATTTTGTAGTTTTTTAATCCGAGTTCTGTTGATTTTATTTCCGAGTCGAGCCAGGTTTCTGTAAGCACATATACGTCATAATGATGTGAATATATGATAGATCGTAGTTCATCTAATTTTGTACGAAGTCCCCGAGCGTTCTGGTAGTATATCTTGAGTTTGCATCGTTTTTTGGTGGAATTTGCACAATTTTAGGATTTCCGTTTATATATTTTATAGTAATATCGTTTTCGCCTTTTGACTTCCGGTTTTCCAGTTCTTCTCTTAAGTTTTTCAGATGTTTTTGTTGAAAAAGCGTAGCATCGGGGTACATCCTAGTATTGTTTTTTAGCAGATGACGTTTACTTAGTAGTGTTCTGGATGATGTGGGATTGGTGAATTCTATTTTGAGCGACCTGGCTTTTCCATCATTTAGTTTCCCAATTCGGTAAACGCGTAACATATCATGACTTGCGGTATTGTCTAGGGCAGAGATTACAGCAGTGACAGTATTTTTGTCATCGATTAGTTTGTTTGCTGCAGTTTGTTCAATGCTTTCGGGTATATTACACAGGATGATATTTTTAGCTCTTTCACTGCGTTCATTGATTTCAGAAATTGCCTCACAAATGTCAAGGTTATTTTGCGGGGCTGGGATATTTATTCCGATTTCTTTATAAGCCCGTAATTCTCCCTCTAGACTTGCTGTTTTAGTAGACACAGCTTGTGCCATTCTACCAATGGCTATTAGGAAATGACTTGTAATTGGAGTCAGTTTTGTTATTTGGTCTTTACTGAACTTGTTTGCTGGATCCGTTAAGCAGGTATTAAATGCAGCAACGGCTTTCTCTGCATTTGTTATGAATGTTTCAATATCCATGTTGATAAAAAGGTTGTAAGAAAACAAAAGTTTTTTTTTAATAATTTAAAATAAATAAATTTAGATTGATAGTTATGCTCCCCTGAAAGTTTGATAGCACCGAGTATAACAAAATCTGCAAGGTGTGATAGAGACAGCAGAATAGACAATGTGGGTAGCAATTTTATCTTCCAGATATTTACACTGTCACTTTTATTTTTATTTTATTTTATTTAATCTTTTTAGCACTTTATAGTCACGTTTCTTATTTAGACGTAAACAAATTTCACTGGTGGCTCATTTATGCCTCGTTTTATTAAAGTTTTCACTGCTTAAAGTATATATTTTACTAGATTTTCTTAATTTACGTCATCCTTATCGATATTATATCTCAAATTCAATTTCATAAGGATACCTGCCAATAATATGGGATTAAAAATGGAGAATAATATTGACAAATCATGAACGAGCCGTTCATTTGTGCCATCTCATTTTGATGAGCCATGATCGTACGACTTCTGTAACAATCGAACCACGACTCATTTGAGCTCTGACTCTTTTTGAGAAACGTTGGAACCACTTAAGAAAGATTGTTTATTTATATCTATGGAGACGCATATTTAAATCAGGTCGTTTGTTTTATTTTGTTAAAAAAAAAAAAATTGTATACGTGTCTAATTTCTACAGGGCTAAATTATGCCAACGACCCTGGGACCAGCAATTAATAATTGGCCCCATGACGCATCTTAAGGCAGTTGTTTTCAAGAGTTCGCACATTATCGTTTAGAGATAAAAATAATTACCGCATTTACAAGTATGTAGGCGCCTGACAGTCTGACATCTGAATGCTTTGTACCTACACCTATGTGCTGGGAGCTGGTAACCGTAGGAACTGGGAGTCGTATAAACTGGGTTATAAGGTCATGAGCTGGGAGTCGGCTCTTAATATTCGACGGTTTTTAAATGAGCCCTCGTTAATCGAGTCGTACAAATATGTCTAGCTGGTACCGTGATTCCCGTTCTTAACAAAATGAGTCATAATCCATCGCTAGTCTCAAACGGAAGAATTCGTATGTAACGGAATTTGAGAGATAACGGATTTTCTAGCGTAATCGAATAAAATTATTACTAGGGAGACTATTAAATTCGGGAGATTTATGACAAAAATAAAAACCAATTCATTCATATATGTATGTTTAAGATGTCTGCCTAAGAAAGAAAGAAAGCCAATAGAAACAAATTATTTATATTGTTTTCATATTAGCCATACAGGAGGCCCTTAGGAAAAATAGTTTTCCTCCGGGCCTATGTCATCTTCGGGGATACCGTGTGGAGGGTCTTTAAGGAAAGGAAGAAGAGAAAGTTCTGAGAAGGAAAATGGTATGAGGGATAGGTATGAATCTCACGGTCAGTGTGTCCATGAGTGACGGATATTTCAATCCATCCCTCCCACTGCAGTTCATGGCGATATTTCAAGGGAGTCTGGCTGGTGAGGTCAAGAGGAGGTAGACGCATCCACTAAAAAGACCTGGACATACCTCATCCAATGAACCCGGGCACCCCTACTAAATCACCAAGCGTAATGAACCACTTGGGACGATCTACGATACAAGTGTTGGTTATCCAATAGTTGCCAGGACGGCGGTAACCCGTACGTCGCATACCTCTAATTGGAATAAGTTATTAACATTTTTTTTAAATAATATCAACTTTATAATT
The DNA here is from genome assembly GCA_022606495.2 of Halesus radiatus. Classification (NCBI taxonomy): domain Eukaryota; kingdom Metazoa; phylum Arthropoda; class Insecta; order Trichoptera; family Limnephilidae; genus Halesus; species Halesus radiatus. Next base: position 540,568 of record JAHDVE020002886.1, read on the forward strand.
TTTTTGGAATCTTTTCACAAATATTTAATGGTAGATATATAGATACATATAATTTATGCATAGAAGACATCAATGTCATGTTCTATATATATAGAACTTGCTCGGAGGATTTAAGAACGTTGATTACCTACGTGCCGTTGGCTTCATGAGAACGAATCGTTTCACCGACTCGTTTTTGTGTAAGTCGTCTTTTATGTGGAATCGGGCAACCAGCATCTGCCTTTCCTCCCGCATAGAATCAGAGCCTCTTCAAAGTCCACATTGACAAATCCCTTCATTCAGCCCCCTCCTTAACCCGCCTCATAATATTTCTCAACCGGGTGGCGATATAGTTCCCCTACATGTACTCTGTACAGATAGAAGCGCTCTTGTGCGGTGTCACATAACAAATAAACAAATTAATAAAGAAAGTAAAAATAAATAAACAAGCAAAAGACTGCCTAGTTGACGATCCAGTGGAAGATTACCGGAAGACGAAATAGAGGAAGACGCCATACTTTATGTCTGCTAATCTATGTAACTGGTAAGAGTGCAGTTCCCCAGATATGTTATGGGTTGGAGCTTGCGCTGTCAGCAGTGTAAAGATTGCCCTGCTAATAGCCAACCTCCGATAGGAAAGGGCACGAGATGAAAAAAATAAATAAAATATACGAACCTATCGTACAGCGCAATTTTAAATATCTTTCCTTTCACCCCTTCCTCAATTTCTATCTCTTCCCCCTTTCTTTGCTAATCCCTATTCATGCCCCCACCCCTATTTTTTAATAAACACAATCCAAAAAGTCCCGATAAACTATTTCTATAAATATTTCTCAAGAATCTTAGTCTAAAATATTTCTACAAAAATATGTAAAAAAAAAAAACCACAAAATAAAATAAAAACAAACGATTGCAATAAATCATAAATAAATTAATATTTCCTTATTATCTTTTACAAATAGCTTCTTTCAGCTAGCCAAGTTTTCAATATATATATATATATAGTATTGTTCTAACTTTTTTCGATTTTCAGACCACGCCTGGCCGGCCGAAAGCGACCTTGGCGCCCTATCCATTTAAAACACCCCGAGGTTCGTATTCGCGTGCAGTCAAGGGGATTTCGAAACCAAGCCAAAATCGACCTTCCGTCTATAGAAATTCAAAGACGATAAGGCTCGGAATCGGTCGAATATCGATGTAGCCAAAAAACGTATGGAAAAAATTCAGACAACTGAAGTTAGCCGCGGATCGAAACTCGCATTCTTAAAAAAATCTCTGGAAACTACTGAAAATTTTGTATCGAAAATAGTGATCGATTATGGTTTCCAACTGTCGGCGACAACTAAAACTAGCGTTAATTATGTAAGGAAAAATTCAAATCCGATCGAGTTTTGCGTCGGTTCTATTTTTAACCGCAATCTTCCTACCCGCCGTGTGGCGCTGCTCGAGTTTCATTCGAGTTTCCAGCGATCTTTTACCCTACGTGTTGCCAGTGAAAGAAAAATAATAGACTCGCCGAGTATATATTTAAAAACTACGTACAAAAGGTAAAATCGGATCTCTCGGCGGAAAATTATCTTCACCGTTTGCCGTCTCCCACGAAATTACAATATCCTTTACTTAGACGAATCGGAGAGGTTAACTAAATAGATAATCGCTTTTAAAAACCACGTAGGAAGTTTTGAAAATCGCGACATCTATAGCAACCGATGGGAAAACTTCCACAATAATCGTTCAAACTTTTGACAGTTGGGAAATATAAAAAAAGCGCCATTTCGTTCCTTCCCGCCCGCTCTCATATTGCATAATTTTTCTTAGAGAATTTTCCATAGATTGTATGCAAATACAAAAGTACCTACGCGAGAATTTTATCTAATAAAGCATTCGAATTTAATTTCCGGGTAGGTAGGTACCCAAGTATTTAAAGGAAACTAACGGAATAGTATGAAAAAATGCTTTGAAGGTTTAATAATATTTTAAATAAACGAATTTGTTGAAATAGAATTACGGTTTTTTTAATGCCGAGGCGATTTTACACGGTGCCATTATTAATACTTATATGAGTAATATTGTAATACTAATTTGAAATATACAACGAACAAATAATTCAGTGAACGAAAAAAATCGATAAAAATTCATTTATTGATAGAAAACGACAATTTTTTGTATGATTTTTTAAAAAATTTATATAGCGCTGTTTTTTTACTTTCCCCTTGAACTTAGCAGTTAGCTCCAAAGCCCCATTTTGCAAGATGTGGCTCATATTTTTAAGGGAAAATATTACGCAAAACACATTTATTAAAATAAAATCACTAGGGGTCGGGTAGGGGTCGGGGAAGGAATAGGGGTAAGAGCGGGGGTAGGGGTAGGGGTAGGGGTAGGTTTAGCCGATATGGGTATCAAACTGAGCGTCTCCACCTACGCAACGAGATTTGGGGAATTAAAAAATTGGCAACAAATTCCTAGGCCCCATTTGTCGAGATAAAGCTAACATTGAAAGTTTTTTTCTTTTCATTTTCTTTAAATACTTAATAGTGGTAGTCGTAGGGTAAGAGTTGGGTAGATGTAGGGTAGGAGTTGGGTAGATGTAGGGTAGGAGTTGGGTAGATGTAGGGTAGGAGTTGGAGTAGGAGTTGGAGTAGGAGTTGGAGTAGGAGTTGGAGTAGGAGTTGGAGTAGGAGTTGGAGTAAGAGTTGGAGTAGGAGTTGGAGTAGGAGTTGGAGTAGGAGTTGGAGTAGGAGTTAGAGTAGGAGTTGGAGTAGGAGTTGGAGTAGGAGTTGGAGTAGGAGTTGGAGTAGGAGTTGGAGTAGGAGTTGGAGTAGGAGTTGGAGTAGGAGTTGGAGTAGGAGTTGGAGTAGGAGTTGGAGTAGGAGTTGGAGTAGGAGTTGGAGTAGGAGTTGAAGTAGGAGTTGGAGTAGGAGTTGGAGTAGGAGTTGGAGTAGGAGTTGGAGTAGGAGTTGGAGTAGGAGTTGAAGTAGGAGTTGAGTAGGAGTTGGAGTAGGAGTTGGAGTAGGAGTTGGAGTAGGAGTTGGAGTAGGGGTAGGAGGGTGAGTAGAATTATTTTTCAAAATATTCGTTGTAAAAATTATTTTCAACACACACACTCCTTGCTTCATGCACACTTAAACACACATACACAACTATTCATAACCAATTGCAGCTCTGCAATAGGCAAAACCTAGTATATATAGTATTGTTCTAACTTTTTCGATTTTCAGACCAAACCTGGCCGGCCGAAAGCGACCTTGGCGCCCTATCCATTTAAAACACCCCGAGGTTCGTATTCGCGTGCAGTCAAGGGGATTTCGAAACCAAGCCAAAATCGACCTTCCGTCTATAGAAATTCAAAGACGATAAGGCTCGGAATCGGTCGAATATCGATGTAGCCAAAAAACGTATGGAAAAAATTCAGACAACGGAAGTTAGCCGCGGACCGAAACTCGCATTCTTAAAAAAATCTCTGGAAACTACTGAAAATTTTGTATCGAAGATATTGAACGATTACGGGTTCCATCTATTGGCGAGAACTAGAACTAACCTTAAATCAGTAAGCAAAAATTCAAATCCAATCGAGTCGGTTCTATTTTCAACCGCAATCTTCGTATCCGCCGGGTGGCGCTGCTCGATCTTCATTCGAGTTTCCAGCGATCTTTTACCCTACGTGTTGCCAGTGAAAGAAAAATAATAGACTCGCCGAGTATATATTTAAAAACTACGTACAAAAGGTAAAATCGGATCTCTCGGCGGAAAATTATCTTCACCGTTTGCCGTCTCCCACGAAATTACAATATCCTTTACTTAGACGAATCGGAGAGGTTAACTAAATAGATAATCGCTTTTAAAAACCACGTAGGAAGTTTTGAAAATCGCGACATATACAACAACACATGGAAAAACTTCCACGATAATCGTTCAAACTTTTGACAGTTATGAAAGCTGATAAAAATCGTCATTTTATTCTTTCGCGCCTATTCCACTTTTCTATGGGATAATTTTGTTCGAGAAAATTCCTTCAGTTTGTAGACAAGTGCAATATTACAAGTACCTACCCGAGAATCTAATGTATGGAAGCATTCGAATTTAATTTTCGAGTAGGTACCCAAGTTTTAGGAGGAACCTATAGGAATAGTATGAAAAAATTACTTTGAAGGTTAAATAATATTTAAAATGAACGAATATCTTGAAATAAAATTACGAGTTTTTTTTAATGCGTAGGCGATTTTACACGGCGCCATTATTAATACTTACCTGACTAATATTGTAATACCAATTTAAAATATACAAGGAACAAATAATTCGGTGAACGAAAAAAATCGATAAAAATTAATTTATTGATAGAAAACGACAATTTTTTGGATGATTTTTTTTTAAATTTATATAGCGCTGTTTTTTTACTTTCCCCTTGAACTTAGCAATTAGCTCAGAAGCCCCATTTTGCAAGATGTGGCTCATATTTTTAAGGGAAAATATTACGCAAAACACATTTATTAAAATAAAATCACTAGGGGTGGGGTAGGGGTCGGGGAAGGAATAGGGGTAAGAGCAGGGTAGGGGTAGGGGTAGGGGTAGGTTTAGCCGATATGGGTATCAAACTGAGCGTCTCCACCTACGCAACGAGATTTGGGAAATTAAAAATTTGGCAACAAATTTCTAGGCCCCATTTGTCGAGATAAAGCTAACATTGAAAGTTTTTTTCTTTTCATTTTCTTTAAATACTTAATAGTGGTAGTCGTAGGGTAGGAGTTGGGTAGATGTAGGGTAGGAGTTGGGTAGATGTAGGGTAGGAGTTGGGTAGATGTAGGGTAGGAGTTGGTAGATGTAGGGTAGGAGTTGGAGTAGGAGTTGGAGTAGGAGTTGGAGTAGGAGTTGGAGTAGGAGTTGGAGTAGGAGTTGGAGTAGGAGTTGGAGTAGGAGTTGGAGTAGGAGTTGGAGTAGGAGTTGGAGTAGGAGTTGGAGTAGGAGTTGGAGTAGGATTTGGAGTAGGAGTTGGAGTAGGAGTTGGAGTAGGAGTTGGAGTAGGAGTTGGAGTAGGAGTTGGAGTAGGAGTTGGAGTAGGAGTTGGAGTAGGAGTTGGAGTAGGAGTTGGAGTAGGAGTTGGAGTAGGAGTTGGAGTAGGAGTTGGAGTAGGAGTTGGAGGAGTTGGAGTAGAGAGTTGGAGTAGGGTGGGTAGGGTTGGGTAGAGGTTGGAGTAGGAGTTGGAGTAGGAGTTGGAGTAGGAGTTGGAGTAGGAGTTGGAGTAGGAGTTGGAGTAGGAGTTGGAGTAGGAGTTGGAGTAGGAGTTGGAGTAGAGTTGGAGTAGGAGTTGGAGTAGGAGTTGGAGTAGGAGTTGGAGTAGGAGTTGGAGTAGGGTGGAGTATGGAGTAGGAGTTGGAGTAGGAGTTGGAGTAGGAGTTGGAGTAGGAGTTGGAGTAGGAGTTGGAGTAGGAGTTGGAGTAGGAGTTGGAGTAGGAGTTGGAGTAGGGTTGGAGTAGGAGTTGGAGTAGGAGTTGGAGTAGGAGTTGGAGTTGGAGTAGGAGTTGGAGTAGGAGTTGGAGTAGGAGTTGGAGTAGGAGTTGGAGTAGGAGTTGGAGTAGGAGTTGGAGTAGGAGTTGGAGTAGGAGTTGGAGTAGGGTTGGAGTAGGAGTTGGAGTAGGAGTTGGAGTAGGAGTTGGAGTAGGAGTTGGAGTAGGAGTTGGAGTAGGAGTTGGAGTAGGAGTTGGAGTAGGAGTCAGTAGGAGTTGGAGTAGGAGTTGGAGTAGGAGTTGGAGTAGTTGAGTTGGAGTAGGAGTTGAGTAGGAGTTGGAGTAGGAGTTGGAGTAGGAGTTGGAGTAGGAGTTGGAGTAGGAGTTTGGAGTAGTAGGAGTTGGAGTAGGGGTAGGAGGTTGAGTATAAATATTTTTCCAAATATTCGTTCTAAAAATTATTTCCAACACACACACTTCTTGCTTCATCCACATTACAACACACAAACACAACTATTCATAACCAATTGCAGCTCTGCAATAGGCAAAACCTAGTTTATGGTATTGCTTGAGTTAGCAACCTGCAAAGTGATGTTTAGAAACACTTTTGAGTGCCAGCCCTTATACACAATAACAATAAAACATTATTTAAATTAAATCAAATTTGCAAGTATTTTATAGTTTTATTCTTTAAAAAAAATACTGGCAGAACTTTAGTAATGTTATCAAATTTGATTTACTTTAAACACCTAAATGAAGTTCTACGAATAAACAACAATAACAATGAATAAATAAATAATATCAAACTTCCCGTGATACTCTAACACATAGGTTCTCAACCTTATTTTGCCCACCGCCCACTTTGAGGATTTTTTTTTTCTAAAGTTCTATTTTAATCCACTTCCCGAACTACCGAAGTATGTGATTTTTCGCACACGTGATAAAAATGATTACAATACATACAATAACAAAAATTAACCAATATTAAAGTTTACTTTGCTTTATTAGTACGCGATTAGCGTCTTTTTTAGACTATATTTTTTTACCTGCCCTCGCCCTCACTGTGCCATCTCAACACCCCCTAATTTTCTCTGGAACTTCTACTGCCCCCCTGAAAGTATCAATCGCCCGAAAGGGGGCGTTATCGCCCACGTTGAGAACCTATGCTCTAACATAATATATCTGAGGTATTGTTTGTAAGACTGACGCCAGAATGTAATTTTGACTGCAGTAAGAAAATTATAAAACATTTATAAAAATTGTCAAAATAAATACTCTAATAAAATTGCATGTCACTGTTAACTACAAGCATAAGAATATAGCATAAATACATTTAAAAATGTACCTAACTATTAAATGTGGCATTAGGTTGTACAATGACATCACAGAGTATGTAAAGAATAAAAGTTCATGAAGGATATAAAAGTAAACGATATGCGTACATATAAAGCATACGAGTATATAAACTTAGGATAAATTAACATTGATTGAAAAGATATGATAGTATAGCCTTCTTGTACTGACCTTCCGCGCAGTTAAATAAACCCGCAGCTAATCTGCGTATACATTACTAACTTCGTGTAATCTAGGTACAAGCGAGTATTTATAATGCTCTGTCCTGGTGTTGTTACAATTAAACAGGATTTTGGAACGAGTAGTTCTTTTGGGTATATGAAATAGTATGAGGTTAATTAAATCCGAGCTGTCTATACATTGTCTACCATTTACAATTTTGAACATAAATATCAAGTCGGAAATAATTCTTCGATCTGAAAGGTTTAGTAAATTTAATTATTTCATCAAGTAATTATCGTTAATGCTGCTAATCGCTGGGAATACCGACTTTATAATCAATGTGTCTTAGGAATTTACGTTGAATTTTTTCGATTGAATTCGAATGTATTTTAAAATGGGGGGACCAGATCGAGGAGTTATATCCAACATGAGTTTGAACTAAATCAAATAATTTGCAGTATCTAGTAGGAATTCACTTTATAACTTACATGTACAAAGAAACAATTAGTAGGTCAACCTTGGGACTACAGAACTTGGCCTACGAATGCGTTTCATGCACATCGTTGCATTTTGCAGCGGTGCTGCATGCGATCAATGTACTGCGGGCTTATACGTTATTTTGAAGGTTTGAGAAGGTCAGACTAACAACAATAAATGGTTTTCAATTCCCTGAAGAAATCTTATGTAACTCAATATTATAGAATTATGAATAACTCCGTTTGGTATACAATGTTACATAGGAAAATTACCCACCGAAATTGTGAGGTTTCGCATGTAAAAAACTGTTAAAACTAGACTGTAAATAAAGACAATAATAATGATGGCTTTGGTTGATTGTAATATGGGATAGTATTAAGGTTTAATAGGAACTAGGATAACCAAACACTTATCGAGTAATGTAAGGGCCGAACATTTAGAACATCCTGGAAAGTGGTTCTTTTCTTCTCCGAAAAAAGAGCACTTTAAACAATTACTGTCAGATCAATGATCACTAAGTGTTCCATTTTTCAAAATGTTGTGTTTGGTTTGGGAAGGTAAGGACTGGATAAATTTCAATTAGGGTAGGAACTAAACACATTATATTTTGGTTATAAACAAAGTTATTGTTTTATTTTCATTAAACACATTATCATTTCAGAACCTAACGCCGTTAAAATCGATTAATTTCTAGGCCCATAGCATACCACCCATCATAAAATACGCGTTTCCTTTCCTAAAAAATGAGGAAGAACATAAATAATTATTAAAATAAATACCAAGATAAACTTGTATCTCCAATAATATGTGTTTTCCTAGATTATGTCATCTCCATGCAAAACTGTATATAAATGTCGCTAATAAACATCGTTTATCCCAAGTGAGGTAAGGTGAGACCCTACTTACCTGCCAGGGAAGTAGGGTCCTGTATAATATTATCTGCCTGTAGATAAAATTAATAATATGAATATTTTAATGCGGCATCACATTCATTTGTCGAATTCATTGTACATATAATATGGTATTAAAGATCGATGAACTGGTGAATGCAATTTGGTAGCTATAAGTTGTAATAATAGATTGACAATATTTAGTGATAAGATAGGGCATTGAAAAAAAAAAAATATATATATTGGTACAGGGCTCTTGAGGTGATGTTTAACAAAAACAGCGCTATAAAAATCATTCAAATATTATTATTAATATACTATCATAAGAAGCTAAAATAAAAAAAGGTTTTGATAAAGTGAATGCGTAAGCGATCGGTTAATTGAATTCACAGCAGCTATTCCTTACAACATGTGAAAGCTTATTTTTACAAAATAAAGAAGAAACCACAAATAATCTCCATATGTACAAAAAAATACGCCTCGAATCTCGCCCCTCTTATTTTGGTTTATTTTCCTTGTGTGTTATGGCATCTCTTTGTATTATTTTCTCTGTTACCATGATGGTTTTTCAATCCCAGGAATAGTAAATATTACTATGTAGATTTATGTATCTACATTTTTTCTTTATATATTATATTTAAAAATGAATGTGTGTCCCCGATTTTCTCCAAAATTACTGAACCGGTTTCTCTCAAAATATCACAGCTTGTTCTTATTAGTGCCAGGGAGACTTAGAGAGTAGTTTGAATGAAATACAATATGTAAAACTGTTGCTGTAACGTTTTAGAATTAGTATGAAAAACATTGAACCCACCATGCTGTATTGAGGGTAGCCCATAGACATACCGTTCGGGTTAGCCAAAGATTACATATTCAAAAGGTTTGTTTGGGTAGAATATTTTCAAAATGGAAAACACAAGTAGGTACCTTAAGAACTTTATTATTTAGATATGTATTTTGAAAAATAAATGTTTGGAATGAAATAAAATTTTCAAATGAATTTTTCTTTGTTTAGAGATAGATATAGTCGTCACAGGGCATTACTTTAGCTTTCAAATCAATTATGGCACCCAAACGACAAGCAAGAATTTGCAACTTCATTACTATATTCCAAAAAAAAACATGAGCAATGCCGAGTGTACATCAGCTAGTTATTAATAAAATCTGCCTACAACCAGCATTGATTTTTGTGTGAACAAGGGTGGAAGTCTCAACACACGAGACAATTTTATTAAGTGCATATTCAGTACACGCATTTGCTATTCACGGCAGGTCTATAATATGTATCGGTGGTTCAAATAGATAGATAGATTATTTACATTATATAACACTTTTATATTATGTACAAATCAATAATTAGTTTCACATAATATATAGACACTTTTATATTATGTACAAATCAATAATTAGTTTCACTAATAAAGTTACATATTAAGCGAATTTACGTATAGGTAAAGATGTTACCTACTTGCTAGGCTAGCTTAATAATAATAATAATAATTGAATCATTTGTATAGCGCCGTTTTCGTGAAAAATCACCTCAAGGGCGCTGTACAAATATTACTTCCTATTCTTTAACTAATTATGTACGGACAGATACAGAAAAAACATACTTACCTGGCAGGTCGCTTCAGATGAACACAGTTTTATTAAAAAATTTAAGTATAGAGATGAAAGTTTTACAGTTGCTATTTTATCCTCCTTTTCCATAGTTGTTACATTTATTAGAAGATTGGTGGCACAAGAAGAGTTGGTATTTATTGAAATATTTATAATTTTTACGACTGGACCTCAAAAAGGGTAAGAAGCTTTCAATAGATATTAACATTTTTTATTTATTTTAACACTTTACTTATTTACACTGTTGTGGGCTGTGGACGCATTTGCGCACCGATACGTGAATTTTTAAACTTTTTCTATGTAAACACTAACCGGCTGGCCTAGCTAAGCAATTTACGGCTGCATTTCTTCAATTTATGGATACGCCGTAGCTTAGGCCGTGTTATAGGAAATAGTCCATGTGATAATATAAACTAAGCTATTTTGTGTACATGTGTGTAGTATACATTACATTATATAATAATAAAAAAGTAAACAAATACTTGTACCTAATTGTGAATACAACGCCGATAATTATGTAAACATTCTTGTCTAAACGCCATAATTATAGTATATGATGCAGATTCCTAGAGGATTACGTCAATTAATTAGCAGATCGTGTTACAGGTCAGCATAAACCATGCTGTATAATGGAATAATTAAATTCAGACAAACAAATATACTTAACATTATGTCGTTAAAGATTTGCGTGACTGATTTTCTAGAAGTACTGTGTTTTGGTTTGCGATCTTTGTATATCACAAAGAGGGATTATTAGTTCATAGGTAGGATTCGTGTAAACACGATGAATAATAATGTAACAATAGGTGACCACACGTTCAGCACGCGATTTCTCATGTTTTCATGGTGATTTTTTTTTTTTTTTAGTGCCAAATAATTGTTAAAGGTGCCTCTAAAATCGCGAAAAATCAATTCCTTTGATGGCCTATAATTCATAATGTAAAACAAAAATAAATAAATTACTTCTAATCCGTACTAGATATTTACTATTAATAAATAATTTTCTAAGTTGCCTCTAAAATTATGATTTTTTTTTCATGATTTAAAACAAAAATAAATAAAATACTTCTCAACCGTATTAGATATTTACTAAAAATTTAATTAAAAAAAATATATCATTTGGTTTGGGTGGGTATTTTGGCCACAAATCCAAAATTAAGTTTTGTATGAAACAGGCCGCGCAGCCGTTCCTCTTGAGGTTGGTTAATCCTATAAATAAGTTCACAGCTATCGTTAGGGTTACGGTAAATTCACTAACTATTTACCGATAATTTTATATCATAATGAATTTAGATCTAGCGTCAGGCAGCTACTACGAAGATAGTGACCAAATTATGTTTTACTGACAGTAAACCTGTTAATCCACGTCAATAAATCTTAAGCAGTTAAATTATTACACAAATTAATAATTCACTTATTTGCTGTCGTCGTTCATATATAAATTAGATAATTATCTAAAGTAAACAGTTCAAAGGTGGATTACTATGAATAATCTTTATTTATGTTATTACTAGCTGATGTGTATCCGGCCTTGCTCGGGATTTTTTAGTTCTTTTAATAAAGTTATGAAGTTGGGAATTCTTGCTGGTCGTTTGGGTGCCATAATTGATTTAACAGCGAAAGTAACTATCTCTAAACAAATAAAAAAATATTTAATTGCAAACTTTTATTTTTTTCAAAATGAATATAAATAATAAAGTTCTTAGGTAGGTACCTACTTGTGTTTTCCATTTTGAAAATATTCTACCCAAACAAAAATTCTTATTTTGAATATGTAATCTGTGGCTAACCAGAGTGGTATATTTATAGGATAACCTCAATACAACATGGCGGGTTCAGAGTTTTTCATACTAATTTTAAAACGTTATAGCAACAGTTTTACATATTTCATTCAAACTACTCTCTAAACCTTCTCGGCACTAATAAGAACAAACGGTGCTATTTTCAGCGAAACCGGTGGAGTTATTTTCGATAAAATCGAGGACAGACAAACAGACAAGCATTCATTTTTATATATAACATATAAAGAAAAGATATAGATATATAAATCTACATAGTAATATTCACCATTAATGTAATTGAAAAACAGTCATGGTCACAGAGAAAATAATTTAAAAAGATGCCATAACACAGAAGGAGAATAAACCAACATAAGATGGGCGAGGAGCGAGATAGGCTTACCCCCAATTTAAGTAAAACAGCAAATAAGTAAAAAATTTCGACTTATTACAATAACTGAATAAATTGGTAGAGAATTTAGTTTGACGTTTTTTTTAACTCTCAATTTTCCCTCATATGCAAAAGAGTCTGCAATTCAATTCGTACCACGATTAACATACTGTGTCCCTTTTACATGTGTTCAAAACTGTTCTGTTTTATCAGCGCGTAAGTGTTGAATGGCAACAATGTATTTTGATCTTCTAGTGTTTTATAATTTGCTAACCGCAGTCAAAATTACGCGAAAAAAACGTGGACGGCAGTGACTAGGCTGGTACCAAAATGGGTGTCATGTGACATTTGTGTCCAGCCGTCGAAATAGTACTTGGAGCCAAGTCTATTAATTCTGACGTCAGTGGTCATGGTTGATAAGACGATATTTAAATAGAAGCAATAAATTAATTAGTAAAATACTGTACGAGTACAGTGTGCTTGCAATTAATGGAGCGCACGTTGGATGTCAAGCCACGAATTAATATTAATAAAGATTTATTCATGCTTATATTTACAATGTTTTCTTTTACGGGTTTTTTAGTAACTGAATTATCTAACAACGAAAAAAAAATTAATGGTTGATGAACATAAGTACGAGTGTGTAGTTATGACTAGACAAAATTGATCAAAACAAACAAATTATTGGCTTTGATTGGTTCTGCCATGTGGAAGTTGAAAGAGATTAGACATTAAATCAATCAGCAAATAAAGAGTCGAATGGAAGGCCACGGGCTGGGATCAAAAAATATACTTATACATACTATATATTTAGTAGTACGCATTATTACGCCTTCCACACGACTGGTTTGTCCGATAACTTAAGAGGAACGGCTGCGCGGCCTGTTTCACACAAAACATAATTTTTGATTTGAGGCCAAAATACACTTCCAAACTGAATGATATATATTTTTAAATTAAAGGTTTAGTTAATATCTAATACGGATGATGAATGGCCTACATTTCATAACGTAAAATAAAAATAAATAAAATACTTCTCATCCGTATGAGATATTAACTAAACCTTTAATTAAAAAATATATACCATTCAGTTTGGATGTGTATTTTGGCCTCAAATCCAAAATTAAGTTTTGTATGAAACAGGCCGGGCAGCCTTTCCTCTTAAGTCACTATCGGGCAAACCAATCGTGTGGAAGGATGACATTACCCATTAATTATCATAACCATTGGCTAAATTGGATGAGGATGTCATTATAAAACTCGGAATGCCAACCTTGATATTGGCCCTGCGGTGACACCACAGAGCAAGTAATACATAGATATGCCCTAACACGCATGCGGAAGAAACCAAAAAAAGGGACGAGCTAGGCGTGCCGCTAATGCAAGTAAAACAGCAAATAAGTAAAAGGGTTTCGGCTTGTTTACAAAACCGAGTATTTAGCTTGATCGTTTTTACAAATACTTTGTAATTTGCTTACCGCAGTCAACATCACGCGATACAAACGTAGACGGAGGTGAACAAACCTGGTGCCAAAATGGGTGTAACCGCGTAACGTGACCTTTGCCTCCATCTGTTGAAATGGTTCTTAGGGCAAGTTTATTAATTCTGACGTAAGTGGCTGGCACGATATCTTTATTCGTTGAAAATGATGATAATTGATGATATTCTCTTACTTATTGGTACAAGTCGATATGAATCACCTATATAATCAATAGTGAAACCGGGGCTTTCTAATTTGGGATTGCTTTGAGACGGAAGAAAGTGGAAAACACATGGAATTGGCTTGACATGGAATCATGTAAGTTGAGATCTGTCGGAAAGTGCCTGGCGAAGTAAACTACTAAATATTCGAAACAAAGTTAAAGTCATTTTAAACGACGCAAGGTTTCGACTCCAACCTGCGCATACTGAGAGTGTGTTCATTCTGGAACGAGGTGAAAATATCTCACATATTGATTGTTTAAAAAGGATATATATTAATACAGACGAAAGAGGGAGCGCGGTAATATAAATAACGCTCAGAGCGTAACCGACCGTTTAAAAAACATTGAATAAAATACGACATATTTGGAATAGAGTAAAAATCTCAAGACTTAATTAAATAGCACTTAAAGATTTTTTTTTCATAACTATAACATGTTAAATAACAGAACCTCACGTGTTATCATTATTTTTCGGAGAAAACTTTATGATTTATTTTCTATTGAAGGAAATTCATATAATCACTTCTTCAACTGGACATCTGAATAGAGATTATCAAAAAAAACACATATTTTTCTAAGTGTATAAAATTTTAAGTTTTTGAGGGAAGTGTACATAGAAATTGTGATTGCGGAAACTTAATTTAAAAAATAAATAAACAATTTGTACGAGCTGGGCTTTGAACCTGTGACCTCTGGGTGTGTAAGGGGCTTATCACTCTCCACGGAGACCGTGTTATGTTTGATATGATGTCAATTAAAAACAGCTGTCGCCCATCTAAGGCCCGATTGAAACGAATATTACTCGGTTCAGTACAATCGAATCTTGGCGTTGCTTTAAATAATGGCTTTGGCTATATTTAGTGACTAGATCTGAATAATCAGAAACTTGGCAACCTTCCTCTCGCCATTATCCTGCCTCTCATCAAATTCCTTCGGACTCCGAGAAATAGGAATATCATAGAACCAGTACTGACTCAGTACAGATAATTGATCTGTATTGCGATATCACATTTAAGGTTAAATGAAACGTAATACGTTTTCACAGATGGCACTAATTTAAATATTTTGAAGGATTTTTTTTTTTTTTAACAGCACGTAATGTTTTTAAATATTGAAATGAATAGTTTGTTCGAGGGTGTACACAGGGAATATGAAATGGAATAAATTGTTACTGTAGATATAAAGCTGAAGTCCTTCCATAAACTTATAAAAGAACAATATATTATTGTGAAACTAAAATATACAGTAATTTTATAAGTTTCTTAAAATATTTCTATATTTAAAAATGTTGCGCTAAAAGCGGGTTATTTAAAACAAAATTAATTAGCGCCACCTGTGAGTGCGTATCATGCTTCCTCTAACCTTTAAAAAAACTTTATTTTCTCACAAAGTTCTCCAACTCGCTCATGGCACCTACCTGGACGCTTGTATTTCAGCGCACAAAATAAAATAGCATAACAATTTGAACAAACGTTTACATTTCCAAACAAATATTGGCACTGGAAAATGCCAGGCCTGAAAGCATCAGCTGCATAGCGCACGTACAATGGTCAATGCCAAGGACAGGCCTCATTGAATAATAACACCGGATTCGTATTATAGTTGGCACCGGTCGCTGGAAAACTACCGCCCGTTCATTATATGCAGTAATATTCCACAACAAACCAGCACTTGATGAAGGCATTGCTGTTAGCAACACATTACAATCTCAGCAGGTAATGTAGGCGATACGTGCAATGCAAAATCAATTTAATAGTGTAATCATTGATGGAGTAAAGACTAGATGAGGGTTTCCAATCAATTCAATCGATTAGTCTGCAATGAACTTGAAACGATGTTAAAATTAAAGAAAAAATAATAAAAATTAATATCTAGTTATGGTTAATCAAAATGAGCTGGCACAAATAAACGATCGTTTCAATGTGCAATATGCACTTAAGTTCCAGTTGACGAAAGTGCAGTGGAGTGCAGTCAAGCGACCCATACACGTGGCGGTAGCAAAGCGATTCCAGTGATTCCCATTTCAATGTTCAATATGTACTAAAGTTCCAGTTGACGAAAGTGAAGTGGAGTGCAGTCAAGCGGCCCCTTAGAGTAACATACACGTGCCGGCATCGGCACAGCAACCTAAATAGGCCGGACTCCCGTTTCAATACATAATATTATGCACGCAATAGTATCTACACAAATGCAGCGATATCAGAGTAAGGAATTTCTTCGGCCTTTGAACGATATCAAATAACCGTGTCGCACAGCTTTGTTCATGCATTATTCACTAGAAGATCAAATAATAACGAATTAAAATAGGAAATATGGGAAAATAGTGGTAGCAGACTTTAAAAAAAAAAATATATATATATATATATATATATATATATATCTTTAATTCCAGAAAAAAGGAAATGACTAATTCACTTACTTAATTACTATGATTACTGTAAACAATTTTTGATGTAGTATATTTGCAGCATGTTCCAGAGTGGTAAATACTGTCAGTATCGCCCTGGTGAAAATCCACTATTCAGAATCGAAACGTTGCTTGAAATGGCTTTAGTCGTGTTTGATGACCAGATCTGAATAGCCAGGTACTTCCCCACCTTCCTTCTTCGCTACTTCTTCCACACCTCAATACCTTAGGCTTTACAACATACCCAATTGGGGATGCCATAGTCTCACTGGCTCCAGACGGTTGGGAACGGTTGGGAATCTTATGTGGTATCACATAAAATTTAAAAAAAAATGATTACCTAAATAAATACATTAGAATTTTACACATTTTAATTATTTTATTCATTTAATTTTGAACAATTTCTTTTTAAATATACCTAGACTGATTGTTTAATTTCGCCCGGAAGGTATTTAATAATTACTAATTATATAAATTGCCCCCCCCCCCCTGATAGCTAATTGATTGCTTGCCATGTATGATGTGTAAATTCATGTCATTATGTTGTTGTATAAAGTGTGTGTTCTTGTGACGTTTGAATGAATTCTGTGTTTGTATGTATTTTTAATGAAGGTTCTAAAGTTAAATAGCTTTTTGATTACCTTGTTTTGTATAACCTGTAATAATTTATGTACATTGCATTTGCGCTTTCCCAGATTTCAATTAAGCAGTTTCGATATGATTGTCATCGGCTATAATATAATCCATTTAAAATTATTTGGTAACAGGTATGATAATCTCCCAAAGACGACAGGTAAGGGGGTGATTTTATCTTTAATTCCTCGTATGTGTTGTCTAAATTTTTAAGTGTTTGTCAATGCACAGCCCAAGATAATTCTCATTTACCAGGATTTGCAAGTTACTCTTTTTTATATTTTTAAGGGTTCACGAGGAAGAACAATTTTATGGGTTGAGCTTAAAATCATATTATCCTGTTTTTTTCACATTATTTGTTAGAATGTTTGTTTATAGTAAATTGTAAATTTTATTCAGATCTCTTTGCAAATTTTCTAGCAATGATTCCAAAAGAAAATTGCGGTATCATATGCATATAAGAAAATTTCATCGTATAAGTACAAACAGTATAAACAGTAGTGGTCCTAGTATTGATCCCTGCGGAACTCCATAGTTTATTGAAAGATGATTACTATTTTGATTATTTACTATTTTTGATTGTTCAATAACAAAACCGATTATTAAATAAGAGAAATAAAACTCAAGCAAAACCGGGAGTAAAATTTGTAGGTATTAAATATATAATGAAAATTCTCAAATAATGTTACTGTAACAATTCTTATTATCGCCAAAACATAATCAGACAAGGAATTGCTTGGAGCAAGAAGCCGTAAGCATTAAACAAGGTCGTTTGACTATAATCAATCAGATCACGCCGGAGTTCGTTGACTCTCCTTCCCGTCATAACTTCCGGCAAGGTGCAGTGTACAGCATTCCAAAATCACGAAGATGAATGAGAAAACCTCCAATCCACATCTAGTCACTCCAACAATCAATCATTAAAGATCACACGACTTCTCAATGCCACCAGCCAACAGAGTACAGAGACAGTATCGTGCATTGTGGGTACATTGCACTCAGTGAACAGATAACCATTAGAAGTACGATCTATAACGAGCTAAGTGAGCACCGATTACACCGATTTGAAATAAAATTGTTTGTCGCCAAAAAAGACCTTCCGACTCCTCCCAGATAGGCAATGAAATTATTGATTAAATGAATTAAAAATTACTTTGTAATTACCACTGTATTAATATACACATATCAACATGTTTCGAAAGCAAAGGTTTCCTCATCAGGATATACAGAATACATAATACAAAGTATTCTGTATGTTATGATGAGGAAAGCTTCCTTTACGAAAGTGAATACCAATCTTTTGAAGAAATAACTGATTATCAGCTTAATAAAGAAATAGAATTTTGGAAAAATTTCAGCAATTTCACTCGAAATAAGAGAAATTTGATCTTACTTCGGGCACACAGACACTCCCATAACACACTTCTGTCGGTTCATCTGTTCAGTGATTGTATCGAGTAGCGATGACACGTCAAAAACTCCCAACGGATACTGTAGTAACGAGTGTTGAACCCAGTAAGGCAAAAGGACAAGTATGATTTGGAAGTTTTATGAGTGTAATGGAACCATTTGGCACCTGGACTGAAGGTTGGTATCGTATTCAGTATTCTACCTTCATCAGTAAATCAACAGACTAATAAACGAATACGTATTTACAGTATTTCGCAACACTTGCATTGGATGCAAATTCAATGGCATTGATAATTTAAAAAAACAACAATATATTTATTTACTGTGTTCCAAGTTTACTTTGCAGACGTCTATTTTAATTAAATATGTCAATACCCTAATTTCACCAGCCGAGTTATTTTCCAAATCGTCTAATTTTACTGGCATTCTCCTGTATCTCGTTTTATTACAACGGGGTCGATTACTACGTGAACCGCATTTGTGTAACCTCGGAGCTCATTGTTTTTCAAATCATTCGAATATGATCAACCTTTCCATATGTTTTGCACTTGAGTAAGGTAGACATTTGCTTATACTCTATAAAGTTCCCCGATTTCGCTTAATTCGAGGGGCGAGCTTGAAAGCATTACTCAAACATTATAAAACCACACTTTTAAGACAATTATGCATTACTGTTTATGTAAGTTTTCACCTAATGTTATATATCGAATATAATATTAAGTAGATACATCGCAAGTGAAAAAAAATCAGGTACTAATTTGTATATAGTATTTGTCATTTGTTCGTATCTGACATGTAACTTTTTTTGCACACCTAGCGAAGTGAATGTGAACTACACAAGTAAAACGTTTAATTATTAATTTTAATGTCAGACAATTACCTTTGTGCTCTTACATATAAAATAATGTTAATACGGTAGTACGCAACGTGTGGGCGCTCGTTTGTTCCGGGGCAATCCTAACTACTTTTCCCAAAACGCGGGGCAATTGAGTGGATATAAGAAATGTTTCGACGAAATGTTTGTAAATTGAACCGTAGACAAATGTAAGAAAGATATATTGACGCCTAAAGTTCTGCATAATGGGAATATTTTGAAGAGAAAAGGAGTGAAATAAACATTGGCACCACTCAAGCTAAAACATTTTTCCGCATGTCTACAGCGAATTCTCAAATGCAAACACTAAAGTTTACACACGTGGTTAGTGACCAGATCTGAATAGCCAGGTACTTCCCAGCCATCCTCTTCCCCATAATCTTCCCGTCCCCAATCCCTTTAGCCTCGCAGCAACAGCACGACTCAATTTGGTGATATCACGGCTCCACTTGCTTTTGAAAATTGCGACTGTTGGTGTTGGGTGTTCACCTAACAAATTCAATATTTCATAACTTGTTACATATATTTTCAAGTTTCAAGGATTGTCACACGTGACATCCCATTTCAGAAGAAGAGCGTGTGATTTGCGATACGCAGTTTCCACGTGGCCTAAATAATCCTTGTGTAGAAATGTGAATGGGTTGCTCTAAAGTCTCTAGGGAACCTTTTAGTCCGGAATACAGGAATTTTATAATACAAAAAGAACAAAGGAGGAAACGGAGGAATAAAGAAAGAAATACAGATAATGATGAGCACAGTAACTTTCGGAGATTTAGGAGGTTAGGGATAAAATATAGTCTGGCATGTTTTTTAATATTTTCATCCCCCAGCACGAAAAATGGCGTTAACAAATCACTAGTCTTACGGCCATTCTTCCCAACCCTAGTGAGCAACTGTTGAGCCGAAATTTTGACACAAAAATGCACAATTACGCTGTTCCCAACAAAACTCTCGATCAAATTTACGATAAATTTAGGATATCGATTTTTGTGGATTAAGTTCCGCTCAACAGAGGACTAGTTATTAAAAGTGTCAACAGGGTTAAAAAATGTCAATGAAGTATCAAACGCCATAATTGGTTCGCGATCTATTTATCGCGATTCAAATATTGAATGACAAAGATTTATTTCCATTTCCGAAAGACAAATGTTTTTTGTTGTTGTATGTTTTAAACAGAACTGAAGAGAACCTAACTTATTTGACTTATTATGAGAGAAGTTTCGTATTGTGTTTTGCGGGAACTATTTTATTTACTATGAAAGTTGGAGGGCACTGTTTTATAGTCTACGATAGTGGGTGTGCACCTTCATAGACAATTTGGATAAAAAAATGCTTGGAAAAGGGCAAACAGCGAATGCATAACAAAACACTTGGCTGATCGGAGCCTCAGTTTGATCATTCGAAAAGTTGGGAAGAACGGCGGTTAGACCATAAAACATTTAAATATAATAATAAGTAACAAGACTAATAAGTGATAATGTTTCAGTCCAGCCATGTTGGGGGGAGTGTGCCACACCACACATACAAGCAATATAATCTTCTAAATTTATATTACAAATCTTAACAAACGTAAAATGTATTCCTCAACACGGGAAATGCATGTCAGGAAAATTGTATATGTATATACATATATACTCGTATATATATATATTTAAAGAAAAACAAACATTCTCGGGTTACAAATAACCTGGCAACATTTGAAAATCTACTACCATCAAAGTGGGCGAAAGATGTTGCTTGTGTCGAGATGGAGGACTTAGCCTGCCGAGGAATTAAACTCACGAAGCCTGGGCGGGACCCAGGCGCAATGTCAACTCAGCCACTGACCGGCCAACTACATGTGTGGGTGAGAACCTTGTCTAACCAACAAAAAAACATGAGTCAGCGTTAAACATGAGATTTATCCAAAAATATTGTTTAACGAATCTATGAATAACCACTAATCATCTCAAAATTGAATAATTGTGATTTAGACGGGTCTGGTTCCTAACGACACATATTTTTTATAATTTCTTCAAAATATTGGTGTTCACTTTGTGGTATCATTGATAATAAATTAAATAATAATTACTTTGTAATTCACCACTTTATTCATATATACATATCAATATGTTTCTCCTGACGAGGAAAGCTTCGCTTTCGAAACATCTTGGTATGTATATATTAATAAAGTGGTGATTACAAAGTAAATAAACTCAAATTCCCTATTGGGGATTCCATAGTCTCACTGGCTCCGGGCATTTTGTGCGGTATTCACAAAGAAGTAGAAGAATAGGATTTAAAGTACAGTAGATAATACAGGAACTGGACGTGGACCTATTCATTCGTGTAAGCGTGACAAATGAAACAATGACGATAGGAGCAATGGACTGATAGAATACGTCACACAAGTACGTACACAGAGTAGAGACTGGCAAGGTCTTCTCATGACGAGTCACCACTAAGCAGACTTCAAATGCCCCTGGCGAGGTTAGGTTTAAATCCACCGCAGGGAAATAAATGTGATTACTTATCTACAAACTTTTATCATAATGCATTGAAGGCGTTTTATATCTCTACCTCTTAGAGTTGCTGTTCCTTAGACAGGGCCGGTTCCACGATGTCTCACACCCTGTGCAGTAAGTATTGATTGCGCCACCCATCGCCCCCCATTTAAAATAGATACATTAGATTAACAATTCTTACCCCCTTAACACATGGATTTATTAAATCAATATGTCTAAACGTAATTTAATAATATTCCGCCATTTGACATAAGAAGATTGTTTACAACGCGAGACCAATACAAAATTGGTACCGAACCACCTAACTTGCGATTGCAAAGTCGTTCCATGAGATAATGAGCTCTAAAGTAGCTTTCTACAGAGTTCATTATCGTATAACATAAAACTATAAAATCATTCGACAGATGATGCTATCAAATTATCGTATAACAAATTTTAAAAAAGTATTTCTTCAAACCAATTCTCATAGGAAAGGAATATAGACCGTCTCTAATTGTGTACTTTGACTGCCGGAAACTAGTCCAGCCTCCTGATTGGTTGTTAGCTGCGCAACGCGGTGATTTGGACGTAAAGCATACGAAAATGATCATTTTTAATGATTTAGGTAATAATTTCGCCACCCACGTTTTTTGGAAAGTATGAATGTACGCCAGATGCGGCGCTGTCCTTACGGTGCTTTATCGAAACTGCTATTGAGTATTGTTTAATTACTTGGAATACCTTGGATTGTAATTATTGCTTTGAAGGAAATAATTGAATCATTATAAAAATGGAGTTTTCAACTATCTATCAGGAAGAAGATAACCATATTGAAATGAGATGATTGGAGAATTAAATACGGAATAAGGCAATCGCTGATATCACGTTTTCCCTAGTATTAGGTACTTGAAAGCTGAAACAGGTATCTATAAATTTCAAGGAATTTAGAAAGAACTTCAGAAAGAAGGCCAGACGATAAGACGCCGAACATAATGAGTGTTTGGGTGCCCCAGTGGAAGCGAGCAGTACTCAGTGACAGACCGAGGAACATTGGAGGTACCACACACCTTTTCCAATGGAGATATAAGGTTTTTTACCTCCTTCTCCGCACAAAAGACCGAGGAACAGGTGGACAGACTGCGTGGAGGAGGATTGGAGCAGGACGGGAAGGATGGAGAACTGGAGGCAAATGGACCGAGGCGAGGATCCGCAGCTAGTGAAGAATATTTATGGAGGAGGCCAAATCCTACCCACAGATGGGCAGATAACATAGTGATAATGAATCAAAAAAACTTTTAAACGCACAAAGCTCCTTCTGTCCGGAATTTCTAGGACAATTGAACATTTTTTTCTTGCACAAGGGATTTCCAGTGGCGATTTTCTCTAAAAAGCATTTGTGTAGTAAACTCACATAAAACAAAATAAGAAAAGTAAACAAACTTGTATTATAATTTTACCAAATTTAAACAGCACATCATTCAAATTTCGTGCTAAAATCCACTGTTCAAGATAGAGTCCAAAATGAATCCCATACGTACGTTATGAATCCCGCACGTATAGGACTTTCTGTCCTAATAAGAAACAGTTCTACAAAACATACTACAGCGCTACAGCGGGAGACGAGCGAACCTTGGCAGTCTACAACCAACCCGGGTGCACAGCGACTATGAGACTTGTTAATCCCTTTTTTTTATTTAGCTACAAACATTTTAATGAATCGCCAAATTTATCTCGTTGCTAGATTGTGATAAAATTTAATCGCTGTTTTTGTGACGTGATAAAATTCCTTTGGACCTAAGGAAAAAAAAAGAAAAATATCACAGGATGTCTCATATATCTATTAATAATAATAATAATATCTTTATTGTAAGTAAGTTTAACTATAACTAAAATACATGTATAATATAATAATATAAGTGTACAGCGGTTTATAAAGTAAAATAGAAAAAAAATATAATAACAGTGATAAGTTGATGTTTCACATAACCCGTCTCACTAGGTTAGCCTGTGTTGAGGCAGTAATTTTACATATTATCTTATAATTTTATAATACCTATCTATACCTATGAATATAAACTTATATTAAGATATGTTCTGTAAATGGTTAAATCAACAATTTCGAACTTGTGTGATTGCACCGGTAAATGCCCTATCATTACTTTTAATCCATTTTTTTTTAATATTGTGTTTGAATTATTTTTTGTGAATCAGATTTTTTGATGCTAACTGGAAGAATGTTGAAAATTCTTATCGCAAAGCACTTAAAATTCCGTTGCCCAAAAGTAGTACGAGTTAAAGGAATTTGGTGTAAATCTTTGTTGGTATTTCTAGTAATACGAGTGGTTTAGTCTTTTATTGGATTTTTGGGGTTGGAAATTGAATTGCAATCAATAGAGGCAATATGTTATGGTTTCGTGACATTTTGGGGAAATTCTAAGTATTTCTTTATCCAACCGGGTGGAATTTATTCCCCTTTATTAATATTCGATTGAACTCCCACTGACATAGGTCACTGACCTGCCAAAATACAGGAACAAAACAAAACGACAGAATGTTTGTTCCAGATTATTCAATAAGATAAAACAATGCAGAAATAAAATCATTTACGTAAATAAGTAGTGTCAATAAGAAAAAAAAACTAACGGCCGTTTTTCCCAACCTTACTGAGCAACTGCTGGGCCGAAATTTTGCCTCCGCACTGTGCAAATGCACAAATTCGCCTTTCCCAACGAAATTTTCAATCAAACTTACGATCATCTTAAGTTATCGATATTTGTGGATTAAAGTTCTCCTCAGTAAAAGACTTGTTATAAAAAGTATCAACAGAGTGTCAAATGACAGCGTAAATGTCAAATGTCATAGATATCTATGGTCAAACGTCATTCGTTTCGCGAACTATTTTTTTTATCTATTGTGCATTGACAATTTTGAATATGGAGAGCGAAAATGACGATATTTTTAATGTAATACCAATAGCGGGTATGAACAGCGAATATGAGTAGCGACGATGAAAATATTATTGACAATTATTGATTGAAAATTGAAAGAACACTCGAAAGACAAACGTCAAAAAAGTCGACTTCCGTTTTCGCGGCATTTTAGTAAAAGTCAAGCTAACACTTTATTTTTAACATATAAGTTTTTAAATATAAAATGTTGGTGTTTGTATTACAATATTTAAGACAGATAATATGTATTCATAATAAATAGAAAATTAACTCGTCTATGTTAATTTAACATTGAAAGTTTTTACTTTGATGTCATTTTATTGACTATGAACGTGTGGGGGTACAATTACATTTTCCATAGAAGTGGGCGAGTCCTTCATAGACAATTTAGAAAGTTCAAAGATAAAAAAATGTTTGGAGACAGTCAAATAGAGCGAATACTTAACAACACACTTGGCTGATCGGTGGCTCAGATTGATCATTCGAAAATTTGGGGAGAACGGCTAACGGCTAAGTAAGAGTTTCGTCAGAAAAACAGATGAAAACGAATTTGGATTACTTACCAACAAAATACTTATTAATGGCACTAGAAGTAATAATACCTCAGAGGCAATTTATAATCCGGAAATACAACTGATTGGCCGGATATAAGGTGTAGCGTGTGTAGTAGAGCAGGACGTTCGATATTTGAATAATTTACGTCGAATTGACAGGTAGGTTGATATAATAGGTGCAGGTAGTACCAGTGACAGGCACTATAGACAAGTAGAACCGGTTGCGGTTAGTAAAATAACAGAATTGCATACTCGCATGGCAGACGAAGGACTTTGGTGTATTGATTTGGTTGGAGCCGATGACCCCTGAATGAGGGTAACCCGTTTTCATAGACAATAGGTATATCTACATAATACACGCAGCGGCGTGCATTGCTCTCTGGCCAGAGGTAGGCTGTTCGTAGTTTTTCAAGTTCTGGTATAAATTGTGGATTGAATATTTGCAAAATACCGTTTTATTATCATCTTCCGCTGACTGTTGTGGCCAACTGAATAAATGAGCGTACAAGTTCATTTAACCTTCATCTTTTCAATTTAATTAGTACTGCGGCATTTTGGCCTTATTACTATTATTTATTTTTTCCATCATATTTTTTCAACATAGCACCAACCAGTATCTATCAAACACATATACATAATCTCTTTATATTTCATTAATATACTTTTTTCTAGATATATTATATTACCATATTTTGTCAATAGTACTTTTTTCCCTTCTGTTTTTGTACAATGGCACTTAAATAATATGAACTAAACTTGTCAATTTGACTGTCCCAAAACGGGATTTATTCCTAGGAGCGAAGTCAAAGCTTTCTTAAATGTTTTTGTTAAATAACGTGTGTTTCAAATAAACAAATATTATTATTATGAGTTCCTTACCAAAATAATGAAAAAAAAAATCTTAATTTTTTTCTAATGGTACGCCTTCTTAGGGTAGGTACAGCTTTTCAGCAGTCATATACTGCACGCCACTTGTCTGCGGGTTATTTGTGTAATTATAAAGAGATTTAAATTTCATCATAAATGCGCAATGGATTAATATTAAGTTTAAATCAATATATAAAATAATGGAGTGCAAATTCAATGTATGACCAATTTAGACTGCCAATCATTTATAAAACCAGAATGATGAATAGATACTTTCAACGTTATTTGAAATGGCTTAAGAAGTATTTAATGACCAGATCCGAATAGTTAGGTTAGGTTAGGTTAGGTTAACCAACCTTCCTCTGCCCACTTCTGGCAGTCAAACCTCACAACATACCCCGATTAGTGATGCCATAGTTCCACTGGTTCCAGACAGTTGGAACTCTTGTGCGTTAAAAAAGACAAATAAATAAAATAAAGAATGTCAAGATTTAAGGTATTATTTTCGGTGTATTGAATTGACTTCATGGAATGCTTTACAATCTACGAATAACAAAACTCAAATTCTGACCTACACATCGTCTGTAAATTCAAAGAATCAGACATTTGGACTAGCGCCATCTAACGACCGAAATAGAAATACACACGATTACAACTCGGTGTTGAGTAAACCCTTACTATGCCAAACAAGCGGAGAAGCAACGACCCGGTCATTTATAGAAATGCGGTAGATGTCGCTTTAATTTATGCCAGAGAAAAGGAAAAAAAATAGAAATAATAATAATATTGTAGATGGGTAATGGTAAACGTTTGAATTGGATGAAATTCATAGAACGATAACTGCTCGTTTTTAATCAACAACTCAGTTGTAGAATAATTTGCTGGCTATTTTGCTTTTTTCTAAAACACGGGTCTCTTCAAAACCTAGGATAATAATAATCATAATAATAATAAATGGATTATTTTTATAGCGCCGTTTTTGTGAGAAAATCACGTCAAAGGCGCTTTACAACATAATTTATCTAACCTATACCTTATCACTTAGACTTATATATAATAATTTACATATTATATTAATTACTAATGGCTTACAGCTAAGATTTATAACTACAAAATCACAAAAAGGATCACAAAAACATTTTTGTACACCCTCCACACAGCATCCCAAAGATGACATAAAATAAAACTCGGGGCGTCCTGTGTAGAATACATTTAAAAAATGGTAATAAAGAAGCCTAACTCTTTGAAGCACTGTGGCATCAAAAATCGATCACCAAGAAAATAAATAATTCCGTGAAAACCACCATCTATTAATTTTTTTAGTAACTAATTGTGAAACATGGAATCTTGACTAATTACTTGACACTAGCGATCTTATGTGGCACTGCACAGTTTGGCTATAAGGTTTACCATACATTTTCAAAGGATTTGTGGTTTTTTGAAAAAATAGTTCGTGTTTCAATTAGTTTTAAAGGTACTAAAATTTATGATGATCAGACAATACCAATACAACTATTCACCGGCATTATTAGTCAGCAGTGATAGTATTTCAGATAAAGCATGTCTGTAAAGTAAAATACAGAAAACAAGACTCACCCAGAATCGCTCTCAGGTGCCCCTCAAGGGTCTGCAGGACGGTCATCTTGATCTCCTTGACGGTCTTCCCGAGGAACTGCTCGGAGGCGGTTCCCAGCAGCTCGTCGGCCTTCATGATCTTACACTGGGCCACTCCCGTCACCGTCAGCGGCACTCCCTGGGCGGTCTCCACGCTCTCGCACATGGGGTTCAGAGTCATCACCTGGTTCACACAGAAAGGAGAATATGACAAATAAAGAAGTTATAAAGTTGCTCCCGTCACTAAAAAAAGACATTTCCCGATCGGTATATTGGATCAGGGTCAAAAACTAATGAAAACCAGGGGGCCGATTCCGGATCTTTTAAAGGATAAGACTTTACCTTATCATCAGGCTTAAAGACTTTTTGCTTAACTGCGGTTCCGGTTCTCGCGGATGACAGCTGTCATTCAGCCGAATACCAAAGACAGCCAAGACAGCCAAAGTTTTAACAAAAGGAAAACTGAGTCAGTTATCTCTCCCTAAAATTCTATCATATTTTGGGTTCGATTCTGGTTCTTTTGGAGGATAAGATAATGTCATTATTTTATGAATACCGCACAAGAGTCCCAACTGCTCCCAACCGTCTGGAGCCAGTGAGACCATGGCATCCCCAATTAGGGAATGTTGTGAGGCTGAAGGGAAAGGAGAAGAGGAAGAGGAATCTGGGGAAATACCTGGCTATTCAGATCTGGTAACCAAACACGGCTAAAAGCCATTTCAAGCAACGTTTCAATTCTGAATGGTGGTCTTTCACCAGGGCGATACTGAGAGTATCTTCCACTCTGGAATCTCCTTATCCTTAGGGTTAATGACATTTTGTTTAACTGCGGTTCCGATTAATTATCACAGAATTATTACAAATTTTATGTGCATCACACATACTTTTATTATTACTCATACATATACAATTTTTTAATAATTTAAATCACTGTTTCCTGACATTTCGAGCTTTTGGCATTAGTAATTCACAACACCGCAATCTCGTTAATTCGGTTAACTTGATACTGTTATTATTCTACAAATAACTCACTAATAATGTTTAAAGGCAATACTTATTTTATTAGAACTACACAAATATCGATATTTTTAAAGAATATCATTCTCTAAATGACAATTGTCATCCGAGAGAACCGGAACCGCAGTTAAGCGAAAAGTCTTTAAGCCTAAGGGTCGGAACAATGTCATATACTTAAAAAGAGCTGGAATCGGGCCCGAGGGTAAATATCCTTCAGACTATCGCAATCGTGACATATTTTCACACCTCTACAACAATTATTTTTTACAGTGTCGGGGTAAACAATAGTTTTCTTGCTTGAATTACTCGAATTATAATACATTCAGATACAATCGAAAAAAATCAACATAAATTCATAAGACATATTAATTATAAACTCGGTATTCCCATTGAAAGCATTAACTATAATTACTTGATGAAGGAACTAAATTTACTAAAACTCTCAGATCGATGAATTATTTCCGACATGATATTTATGTTCAACATTGTAAATGGTAGCTGCGATTTAATTAGCCTCATTTTATTTCATATACCTACGACAGCTACTCGTTCCAAAATCCTGTTTAAATGTAACAACACCGGGACTGAGCATTACAAACACTCGCTTGTACCTAGATTACATGAAGTTAGTAATAGATAAGCAGATGTAGCGGATCTATTTAACTGCACGGAAGGTAAGTACAAGAAGGCTATACTATCATATCTTTTCATTCAATATTAATCTAACCAAAGTTTACTATATGTTTTATATGTACGCATATCTTTCACTTTAATATCTTACATGAACTTTTATTCTTCTGATGTCATTGTACAATCTAATGCCACATTTAATAGTTACCTTTTTAAATGTATTTATGCTATATTCTTATGCTTGTAGCTAACTGTGATATACAATTATTGTTTATGACATATTTATACCGTTGATATTTAATATTAAACATTGAATTGTGAAAGGATAGTTACTTCTGTTAGGCCAGTTTCGCATGAAGCTAGTCCAGTCGAGTCGCATTAGATGCTTTTGGAAAACAGGTATTTATAGAGTATTTAACAAAAACAATTTCCTCTCTTGCCTTATTCTTCTTTTCTGTAGACGACGTAAAACGACAACTTCCACGAGTACCTACTGCCATCTTCAACGATTTTTTTTCAAAAAGCAAAGAGTAAAATTTCGTCACGTTGACGTATTCGGTGCGAAACTTATCGACGGATGTAATTTGACTAGACAAGAATTGACTGGAAGTAACTAGCTAAGACTTACTTGGTGCGAAATGAGCCTTCTATGATAAACTAGTGGAATAATGATGATTACCTCGAGTGACAGCCTCTGCACGTCTGTGACGAGCCACCATGCCCAGGCCCATCCTCCGACGATAGTCTCCTTCTTGGTTGAGCCACAGCATCCACCTGAAGAACAAACGGATAAATTATTAGAAAATCATTGATAAAATATTATGAATACAAATACTGGCGACCGATAAAGGTCCTTGAACATCGCTGCCCATTTCAGTAATGTCCAATTCCTCTATAATTCTAAAATCTCCTACCAAATCTCTTTAATGACTTACAAACAATATGTTGGGTGAGAGCTGCCAGGAATCGACAAAACTGGAGACATTTGAGGGAGGTCTATACATGTCTGCTGAGCTGGAAGCCAGATGACTAATGAAGATAACTGATGATAACTCTTAATAGCCTAAAAGTATTGATTCTGACAAAAGAGATGCTAATTAGTTTAATAAATGAATTAAAAATTACCTCTTAATCACCGCTTTATTAATATATACATATCAACATTTTTCTAAAGCGATGCTTTCCTCATCAGGAATATTCAGAAAACTAAAAAATAAGAATGTCAACTACAGACAAATGATAAACACAGGACACAATAGTGTAAGAATATACAAATTATAAACATAAACAATAATTGATTAAAGTAGGTAAGTAATTAATAAAAAAATATTATAAAACAATGAACAACTAATAATAATTTCTACAATAAATTTGTTATTCTATGTTTGATCATATCATTTGTCTATACTTAACATTCTTATTTTTTAGTATTTTGTATATTCCTGATGAGGAAAGCATCGCTTTCGAAACACCTTGATCAATATATATATATATATATTAATAAAGTGGTGATTACAAAGTAATTTTTAATTCATTTATTAATAATGACGGCACAAAGTGAATACCAAACTTTTGAAGCTAATTAATTTCCTTAATAAGAAATAGTAAAGACATCACATAGAAACGGTAATGGCTTAACCGCAGGTTCAATAAAACACGTAAAAGAAACTTCTCCACGTAGATCACAGACCGTACGACAGATTGTGGGTAGAGGAGCATGCACACAATAAGTAATGTGGGTAGAAAGTAAATTAGACTTAGCCGACCACGAAACGATTTATACCAAATACAAATCAACTAATGCATACATACAATAAAGCTGACGAGATCGAGAAGAGGTGAAACGAGAACGGCATGTATTCAATTAATCAAGATGCCTCGCAGAAACAGAAGTGAACTAAAATCACGTTTAAAGCAACCAGAAAAGAGAAGCTAAAAACATCTAAAAACAACTCACATTTCTGCATATTCAATTGCAAAATGACCTGAACAAATGGGTACCTACTGACTGTTTACTTACAAAAGTAAATATTATCAGCACGTTCATTATAGCACGTAGTCTCGATCATGCATCTCACGAAAAACTTTCAGAACCTCCCCTGGGGCATTGTAAAATGAAACGAAATCTTTAGAACACTTATGAAAAATATAGTTCTATCATTAACTAACTAACTAACTACACGCCGTTTCAATACAAGGGTAGGCAGAGAGGACGGACCGCCAAACAACTCGATTTTGTCATGTACTTCTTGCTTCATTCAGATTCATACAACACCCCATACTTTCTCTTCTGTTATTCCGACTTCTGAAATGGCCCGACTCAAGTATTTGATTCACTTGATCGTGCCATGTGTTCCTCGGACGTCCCCTGCTTCTTCTTCCATTCACTCCTTTCTTCGTTCATTCGCCCTACATGCCCGAACCATCTTAGCGTACCTTTCTCAATCTTACTCATTACGCTTAGATCATCCTTGCATTCTTTACGAATCTCAACATTTTTCACACGATCATACATGGTTTTACCACACATTCGTCTCAGAGATCTCATTTCTACAGCATTGAGTCTACTTTCATCCTTCCTATGCCAGTTCCATGCCTCACTGCCATACATCAGGGTTACATACAACGACTGATGAAATGAAAGATAAGCTAAGTTTCTGTGGTTTGCTTTGATATACAATATTATGATTTATTCGTGAATCATCTACGACCGACAGATAACTGTTGAGTTAATTAAGTAACCGTAACGCCATTTCTGCAGAGGTTGGCACAGAGGAACGTGAAACAACTGTGTGTTGGTACACACCCGCCACAAGTAGTAGTTGATTCACTTGACCGTGACATGTTCCCCTGGAGCATTTCTAACATATTTTTCAATTGCCGTGTGCTTTATATATTCTCTTGACAATCCTTTTTCTATCCATCTACTTCACATATTCAAACCATCAAAGTGTCCCTGAGAAAATGAAGAATATTTTAAAGTGAATATTACACATTTTAATACACTTTTGTCCGTTTTTGGTTATCAAAATACGTTTTTTGTGAAGAGGCTACATAATATATAAAAAGTGACGTGTTAAAAGATGTTAGAATCGCTAAAAGATTTTTGGTATAGCTAGAAGATAAAATAATATGCAAGAAATGCACCATATGCATTGATTAGAGAAATGTGGGTAAATATATTTTAAAAGAATCGCATCCAAACAGAAAAAAATGCGGGTTACTAATAGATGACCCGTAAAGTTATTGACTCCAAATTTCAGAAACAAGAAAGCGATATCTATTTAGTAGTCCAATTCGCAATGGATGGTTTTTTTATTTGCAGTGGCCGTTTATCGTTCAATCAACGGCAATACATAGATACTTCTTGTGCAATTATTGAACCGGTTTATCGCTTCCGTTACCCACCCAATAACACGCCATGTCTATTGTCTGTACACCGACCAAACGCTAGACTCAAGCTATAGGCGTATATTTGTTCGACTGATTGTTCGATTCGATTTCACCGCCAGCAGCAGAAGTTCGCTACAATCTGGTCTACGGTCTATAATCTACGGTCAGGAAACACTGTTCATCATCAGGGCAGATATCACATGTGCATTGTTTGGATGTCCGAAGACTTGGATTTAAAATCGCGACAAGGTTCTCAACTTCATTAAACAACCACCTCTACATCCCACTGTCGACATTTACGAAAATAAAACCCTATTACTACGCAAAGAAGAGCAAACCATGCGATAGCTATCCCGTGCCATTGCGGACAGATTGCAATATTTAGAAAAACAACGTTGGGTAAGAATTAAGTGTCTGTTCTACCTCCATATTAATGGAAGGTGCTCTCAAAACGTCTTTACAGTATGGCTGTGGAATTATGGCTCAACCTTTGTGAATGCTCTCGCAAGGTGAGTCTCTTCGAAACCAAGGTTCATTTCTTCATGTCCTTAAAAACACAAATCGCACAGCATCCCCAATTGTGAAATGAATACAAAAACAAATAATAAGAAGAACATAATATAAAATCGTGAAGCCGGTATCATAAAGAAAGTGCCGAAAATTACATTAATGTACAAAAACAAACAAACAAAAAAGCCGGTGAAACAAAAACTGGTCTAGTTTCGACTGACAAAACATACACATCTAATGAAGCCATTTAAATTCATGGTATTGAGTTTGCTATTAGAGAACGATTCCGTTCATTTTACAGTGTGCCAGTAGGTTTACCGCATTATTTATTGTACTGTTACAGATTGGTTTAGTTGAACCATACAATTTTACGGTTGATTCTATTCAGTCTTATATTGTTGAGGTAGAGTATGGTCCATAAATTCCATTCGCTCAGGTTGGTTGTCAGAGTGTCGGGTTCTTACATTACAAGTAAAAAAAATAATGTAGTACACACCGAACAGAACGAGGGCAAAAAAAACTTAATTTTGATAACTCAATAACAGTACAATTATTGAGGCTTCCATCTTTCAGTTATCGTTCATTATTTCAGTTACCAAAGAATATATATGTGGCACATCTGACGCAACTCTGCGTTAAAACTCTAATGTCTTGTCCACTGTTCATTAAACTTTATATATAAAAATTAATGTTTGTCTGTCTGTCTGTCCTCGATTTTCTCGAAAATTACTTGATCGGTTTCGCTGAAAATAGCACAGTTTGTTCTTGTTATTGCCGGAATGGTTTAGAGAGTAGTTATATGTAAAACTGTTACTATGACTCTTTAAAATTAGTATGAAAAATATTGAACCCGCCATGTTGTATTGAGGTTAGCCCATAGATATACCACTCTAGTCTCTGGTTAGCCACAGATTACTCAAAAAAGATTATTAAAAAAAGAAGGTTTATTTGGGTTGAATATTTAAAAAATGGAAAACACAAAGGTATCTACTTAAGAACTTTATTATTTAGATATATTTTGAAAAAATAAGAAATGAAACAAAAATTTACAAAAAAATGTTTCTTCGTTTCATTGTTTAGAGATAGTAATTAATAGTCGTCACAAGGCGTTACTTTCGCTGTAAAAAGAGAGAATTCACAACTGCATAACTTTATTCCAAAATAAATAAATAATCCCGAACAAGACCGGGTATGCGAGTACATCAGTTAGTCAAATATAAAAACAAAAAAATGATTAATTAATAGTCTTCTACAATACCGGCACATGCCATTTGACTTTGAATTGTATACATAGTGAAGCTACTTTGAGTCTAATACTCCCATAGATGGATGAAGGAGAACTTTATTTAATTGTTTATGGAGGGTGTTGATCATTTGCTGGATGTTGCTGGTTTTTAACTCTTGTTACTTCGTTTAGGTCATATTAGGGGAGTATTGCTGGAGTTGTTTTTTTTTATTTATATAAATGTGAGAACCCGCCTGCATAAGTGTAATTGAAGGGCATCATTTATTGTGGTCGAGACACGAGTGTAGAGTAGGCATCACAGTTATTATCATATTGCACCTCTGTAAAAAGTCGGCCATTAGGCTGAGAGTGGCAATACGGACATGAGGCAAGTCATGAATCATGCAAATTTCTCGAAAGTGGAGTTGGTTCACGGTAGATTAGTATGAAATTGATTCATTTGTGAATAAATTCTGAAGTCATCGAGAATATTTTTTAACAATGAAGAACTGTGCAGAGAATTCAGACGCAATTATAAAACGAGAGTAAAGAGCCTTAAAAGCGAAAAGAAAATAATAGATAAAATCAGAAACGAATATTAATTTCGAAGGCATTCAGAAGAATTTTCTAAAAAAAACCTAATAATATGTGGACGGATATGTAATGAGAAATCTAAATCACATGGCAGACCAAATTGGCGGTTAAAAAACTATTAATATGAGTATCAAAAAGTATCCGTGGGGTCATTGGATGGTACGTGCTTTTGGAGGGGCTTCTCAATAGTAGCAATTGAAAGTGATGAACGAGAAGACTATTACCAAGAAGTCCTCGAAATGTATCTGGTTGTATGAGCAATACATCAGCTGGGAGAGTGCGAAGCGGGAGCCATCCTCGTCACCGTTAGAGAAAGGGGCGAGGGGACTGGAGATCAACTTGGATGATAGAACCGTAGAGTGTAGAAAAAATAAAACAATATTTATAGGACGCTGTACAAATGTTTTGTTATCCATTGCTCTACCTTATCACTAACTGTAGACAGTCTATTATTACTACTTATGGCTAACAAATTGCATCCATCAGTTCATCGATCTGTAATGTCAAACTATACGTACAATGCATTTGACCCATGAACGTAATGCCGCGTTAAAATAAACATCTTAAAGAATAGTGGTATTAAAGACATGTAATAAGGGTATTAACAGTTAGAGCTGTAAGCTTTAGTTACGTAAATTGCAACGCAGCGCTATAGCGCTGCTATTTGCAGTGTACCTTTTGTCGTCCTCGGGAGTGCACGTGTTCAATTTGAGCGGTTTCAATATATTACGGTTGGAGTGTGTCTTAATAACTGTATTTATTGTTTATACTGTTAAAATAAATACACCCTAAAGTGAATAGATATTTTTCACCGTGTCGAAAGTTAGTTCTATTGCGGATGATCGTAATGTATCAAATGACAGCGGCACTACGGACGACGAGACCTTTGTTCCCATAAATGAAGAGAGTTACGACGGAAATGACATTATTGTGGGCCGAGAAAATCCAGTTATTATTTTATAATTGTTTTATCTTCCTGTCTGTAGGATAAATAATAGGACCAGTGGAGATACCCCTAAAAGAGTGATTCACAATCATTTCAGTTGGAGGGTCAATATATTGATTCTAAATTTATTCGCTGGCCGCAAGGCGTAGGGTAACTACAGTAACTAAAGTGTTTCCTTCCAAAAAATATTTAAATTAGCGCCATATGTGAGTGCGTATTTCGCTTCGTTCAGCTTTAAATTCGGATTTTCTTTTTCACGGGAATTAACGCAAACTTTTTTGAGTGGGCTGAACGAAAACTTGGTAGTGCATCACTGCCCTAAAACAAAAAAAAGTAAAATCTTTCTCCTATAGGATAATATCCTAAAAGGGTACCCCATTCATTCAGTGCCAAATAAGAAGCTCCCTAGTCCTAGTGGAGAGGGGTGTAATTATTGCTGTATTAAACCTGTCTTCACGTCTGTTAGGAGAGATTCAAAAGGGCAATCCTTGTGAATTGTGACATAATCTCTCTTGATCGACAATGTGACCTTCACCGTTGTCTGCGGAGCTTCTGTAATGATAGTAATTATAATAATTTCTCACGCGTATTGAATAATGTCTGTAACGCTTTTGAGAATACTATTATGTAGTTCTTTCTTCAATTGGGCCTACAGCACTGAGCAGTCTGAGCACACCACGCGGAGTGAAAACTGTTCTTGCGGCGGTCAAGGCCCAAGAAGTGGGTCAAGCAGCAACAGCCAGCAGCCGGTCTTCAGTCTATAGGTACAGTCTGCCAGTGGCACCGCGAACTGCGTCTCCGAAGCACGCCCTGTGGTATAACTGAACCAACAGTGAACCCGCAACCCGTACCCTGTTCTACCGTTAGTGCCGGTGAGTTGAAGCAGTGTGCAAGTGATGATACCTGGAACGAGTTCTATATAAGGTTTCGAGCCTTCAGGGCTTCAGAAGGAGTTACCCAAAACGATTTTGGAATTATTACTTAGTGTTTTTATTCGATAAGCATGTTTCACATCGAGTATTCAATGCAAATGATAGTACGATAACAGTTCATCTTATTTGATTTCTAGTTTACATAATAAAGTTCTACTAGAACATGCTTCTAACAGTGCATAAAATTGATGTGTAAATTAAACGTAGTTTTTAATTTTTAACAACTAAATCTAGGATCTCCGAGTTCAATAATTATTTCAATTTGCTATTTAAATTACTTATTTTAATTGAATTAAATTGAGATTGAGATCTTTTATTTTGGGCTATTTACATAAGCATTAAATGGAGTTTCAAAAAAAAAATTAGTTTCACTACATATTTTTTTCATTTTGTTAATAAAACATTACAAAGCTAGTAAGACAAATTTTAATGTTTTACATGGGGATACTGTGCTGAGGCGTACTAGGTTTTATTTCAAAACGACGTTGTTTTTAAGTTCCTACGAAGTTCTTTTCAAGATGCTGGATAACTCCTCTTCTTTGATTTCTTTGAGCCAGGTTTTGATTTGATTTTTTCAATCATTCGGCTTTTCTGTGATTTTTTTTTTGGCAGGTGAAAGTGAATTATACAGCTTAGTGGAGATATATATATATAATTCATTTGTCCTAAAGCAGTTTTAAATTTAGGAATATTTATAATGTTACTTTGGCCCGCTCTTGTGTGGTGAAAATTAAGTTTCTTCGGTTTTTTTCAACTTTAGAAATGTTTGATTAAAACCTTCTTAGCATAGGTATTTTGGATGTTACACAAACATTAAACAAACACACAAAGTTGTACAAACATTTTTTACGTTGCATGCTCAGATAAACTTAGAAATCTCGTGCTGAAAAAAATTCTCATTAGAATATCATACGAAAACGTTAGCATTTACTTTATCTGTATAAAGTAAATGCAAACGTTCTTAACGTAAAATAGAATTTAACGTGCTTTGTCATTAAGAGAGTATTTTCATCGTATTGTTCATGATGATATTGATGATGCAACACCACGGTTTTTGGCAAATTCGAGAATGTATTTGAATTAAAACAAATTAACATATTCATAAAATTTCTAATATTATGACGATACTGTCCCAGTCATGGTACAGATGTATTAAACAGAATCCGTAAAGTCAACAAATACACGCGTATGGATGTACCAATTTCTCTGTACTGTCGGGAAAGTTGCTACTGCAATAAGAATCTCCAGTGAAAAATATAATAGCTTTAAAAATATGTATTCATACAGATCAGCTAACGCCGAATCTGTATACATAACTTTTATTACACATAATAATACATAGAATTTATAAATCGTTATTAAAAGTTGAATAAAAAATCATCTCATCAAAACACCTTGTTATGTTGGTACCATTTCCTTTGGGACATCTGACGTCTCGTGCGTAGTCTGTTTTCTGATTAGTATGAAAAAAAATATTTTTCCCTTTGTTTTATATTTCAAATATGTATTTTTTTTAGTTTTGGCTAAATTTTAACTTAATTTGGTTGACTTTTAGCTCTATGGTTGTTGTTCAATATATTAAAAAAACCATTATTACTGAAATAGATTAGAGTATTTACGAGCAAACCAATTATCAACACGAATATTATGATAATGTTAATGCTCAATACTATTATTATTCTTTGAGTTAAAGTTTATAAAAAGGTACATAATTTTATTAATTATGTTAAATTATGGTTTACAATGAATATAATATAAAATTATATACAAGAAAGCTCATCCTTGTTTTGACATTTGACATTCTAACCTCAAAACTGATCAAAATCGACCGGCAATAGATTTGTAGCGTTTTTGTGGGCATTGAAAAATTGAAACTTTGGAAAATATTTTAACTTATAAAACTGATTTAAAATATATATATACTGGTATTTAAGTTGGGACGTCACTATTGACAAAAAAAAATATTGGAATTTCTAATTGGGGTAACCAGTACAAAAAAATGATCGTTCGCTAAATCCTCTTTTGACTGTCTGCATCTAAAAATTTGTAAGTCTGTACATCTCAAGTGTTTCCATTTTTTTTATATTATCAACAATCAGCAATCATCGACATGTTATTCAACTATCGTCAGAGGTGCGAGTGAAAATCGGCTCCAAAGAGTAAATCACTTTTACTGTCATTGACAAGAAGTCTCGTTTACCTTCAACACATAACTGTAAACATCGCGACAACTTATTTTATCCGGCACAGGTAACAGTGAATTTGATATTATGCGTGGTTAAGGAATTTATGCAAAATAATTAAGCGTCATGTTGAACTAGGTAACAAAAATGCAGGTAGCCGAAACGAAGAACATTTTAATTAAACAATTCTGAATTTTATTGGAAAGAGTTTTAATCCATCTATAGAAGAAAGTTTGGATGTACGGACAAAACAACAATTGGTGAAAGAATACTTATAACATGAATAGGATTATCAACCTGATTGTCATCCACCATTTAAAACAAACATTTAAAAAAAAAAACAACACTCTAAATTCGTTATTTTTCATACACTGTCCAGTGCCCATCGAAGTGGATGAGTCGATAAACATGACGACGCAATAATAATAGTATTCGATGTTTAATTTCTTGAAAAGGTTGGTATTCACTTTGTGGCGTCATTATTAATAAAATAAGCGTCAACAGTGAATTAAATTTCATAAATAATAAAATATATTTTTAAAATAGCTACCTTCTGAATTTATTTTCATATTAATATAAATAATAAAAATAATTTATTTTTTAATTTCTAATATAAATTTGTAATTCAATGTTTTATAATATTTTTTATGAACATTTTTGATTAATCACTTACCTACTTTAATCAATTTTTGTTTATGTTTATAATTTGTATATTCTTGTGTTCTATGTTTACCATTTGTCTATACTTGACCTTGTTATTTTTTAGTATTCAATATATTCCTGATGATGAAAGCATCTGTGTACATCAATAAAGTTGTGAATACAAAGTAATTTTTTAAATTAATTTATTAGTATTCGATCTAATTATTATATAAGCGTAAAAAGAAAGGAAAAAAACTTGAAATGGTAAAATACTATTACCAAGAAACTAATTTCTATTGGTTTAGTTAACTCCATACAAGATTTTTTATAAAAAGACGATTTCAACAGATGGAAAGACACAACCTTCTTCGTGGAATTCACCTTGATAAGGACAAAGACAATAGATTCAGTAGTTGCCAATAAACACTGCTTGAGATCACGTCTTCCATGTCTCCATAAGTGTGGCTGTGAATCAGGTGTTCCACTTTCAACTGGCAGACGAAGTCACAGTCACGTAGACTGGACATTCGGAGCTTCTTCAACCAGTCGATTGGACTGAAGTCATATATTGAATAGAATATTAAATTTAGTAAATAAATTAAAATCCAGTTCAGATTTTCTGGACAATAAGAAATCAAAAGAGTTTTTAAAAGATTTAGTATATTTTACCACACCAGAAATATATGCCGAAGGGTTAGCAGTAAAAATGGGAGAAATCAATCCCTGGAGGCCAGTTTTATAAACGAACCACCAAATTTCTGTAACGTAACGAATCGTTTCGTTACCGAACCGTTATCAATCTGTTTTTATTTTTTATTTTTTTTATCTTGAATAATTGCCATTCGCTTCTCATCATTTTCACTGTTCGATGAGGAATTCATTTCACAGATGCAAATTGCATATTGTCTTTTTCGTTACAATAGTACACGGTTTCAAATAAGTGATCGTCGGGCAACAACCGACAGCTGTCAAATGACCGGTAATCTGATGAACGTTTATAAAACGGTGAAATCGGGCGGTAGACCAAATATTAGTTAAAAATGGTATCAAACGTAACGAACGGATATCATAAAACAGGCGCTTAGTAGTCTCAGCAGTCTCTTAAAGGTATGGAAACTCTTTCAAGCTGTGAAATGGGAATTCAAGTAGATTCAGTTACCAATCCTTGTTTAACGTACCTGTTGGCCTACCTACACATTTGTGCAGGTCTGATGGTATCTTGATCCCTTGTACCGACCATGGTAATTGGTTTTTGGGGTATTTATCTGCAGTCATAATTGTTCATCAGAATTAAAATCAAATATAATCAAAAGTAGTACCATTTAACATAATAACTCGCTCATACGAAATAAATCGTGTAAGATATTTAAGTTGTAGCCAGCGAGGAGACACTCATGTGAAAAAACAAACGATTTAAACAATTAAATCAGAAGAACGTGTTTTAACTAAACTGAGTAATTTAAAAAAAAGATCGCTGAAATGGTAAACACTGTTAATTGGGCCCACGGTTGCGTTGCGTTAGAACGTTTAAAGTTAGCCATGTTGACAGTCCAAAACACAAATAAATTGTTGTCAAAATCTATCTCGTTTGTTTGCTTTTGTCGGCGGGAAGAAAGCTTTAAACATACATTAGGTTAAGATATTTTCTGCCCA
This sequence comes from Halesus radiatus, assembly GCA_022606495.2. Lineage (NCBI taxonomy): Eukaryota > Metazoa > Arthropoda > Insecta > Trichoptera > Limnephilidae > Halesus > Halesus radiatus. The sequence goes on from JAHDVE020002886.1 coordinate 581,878, forward strand.
AGCAACATTTATGTGGAAATCGCAATTAGCAATATAATAGTGTACAAATGAAAATTACAAAACAATGGTGGTAGCACGTGTCGCCCTGAGCAGAGTCGATAGAAAGTGTAGCAAGAAGGAACGGCTCCTGAATAATGATTAATATTGTTATTATTAACGCGCGACTTCTGTGCAGTTCAAAGGCGGCAGGTGAAAAATACTAGGAAGAAGAAGTTTCAGAAAAAAAGAAGTAAATTAAACTGGGTATTGTATTAAAAAAGTAACCGAAATCTGTATCGTGTGAAAATGGCGATATTATTAATCACAGCAACATTCTGGAAGAAGTAGATACAAAACATAATAATAATAACGTCTTCAGAAAGCTGTGGGATAGAATATTTCCAATAGAGTTTGGAAAAGTTTAAAAATCATCACCAGATAAAATCTGTCAAAGATCTGGTGTACCACAGCACCTAAACTTTAAGCCATTCATATTTTGTTGCAGTCTGATATGTAACTCAATAGAATAATTCATAAGACGTTATGTATTGATATACTGTATGTAAGATGCAGAATCAAAAAAGCATATCCAAGAAAAGGTTAAATCCACAAATCGCGACTTAAGTTATCTTTACCCCATGCATGGTAGGAATAGTAAATTATCTATAGACAATAAAATACTCCTATACAAGACCACTATCAGAGCCACATTTTCATGTGCTGCACCTATTTGGGGAAACGCAGCAAAAACAAACAAAACTCTTACAAACCCTGTAATACTGAATACTTCTTCGTGGATCGGGGTTAACACTATATACAAAGACACAAACATTCCCCTGGTGAAGGAATTAATTAATTTAATTAATCACTTTCTAAACCATTTGCCGGATTACCCGGCCACGAAAACCCAACGATAAATTCGCTCTCAAGGGAAGATGCAAATTCTACATTTAAATAATATAAAATACCAAAAAACGGTCCTCCGAACGGCGCAACTCCAGCAGCATCTCTGCACTTACTTTTTAGCATATTTTTCCCATTACCACAATTTCAATAAAATATCCAAAACCTAAAGAAAAAAAAACTTTAATTACATTTGAAAAAGATTTTTCATAATAATGGTATTCTGAATTTAAATTAGATCAAAGACCAAGATGGAGAATCCGTATAAGAATTGATATTGCATAGTTATTTGGAGTTCCCCAGAAAGAACTTATGAGTTTGATCATACCCGGTGTAGGTTCTTACGCCACCCGTGGTCTCCACCCCACTAGAACTCGATTGCATCGATATACCATGAGTGCCACTTCTTGTGCCACTCTGGTGCCGAAAATACATGACATGATGAGAACACAATTGTTCCAAGTGTCTATCAAGAACATCGACGCGTTATTCAGATACTTTACGCAAAACGTACAATACAACCTAATTACCGGCATTCCTAGTGTAGTGAGGTAGTCAATTCAATATAAGTGAGTTGGAATTCTGTGCTTTTACCCTAAAAATGTTAGTGTTTTTTAATGTGAAAAATTACAAAAACTTTCTCGGTGATGTTTGCTTAAATTAAATGGTCGATTAGCAAACTTTCGGATAGTTGTTCTTCATCGAATTTATTTTAACGTTAATCGAGATAACCAAATTAATACAATGGTGTCAGCTTTAAGCTCGACTTTCGAAGTTAAGAGAATTTTATTAGCTTTTAGTGAGGCCATTTGCCAAACTATTTGTCTAATTGCTTTTGAAACAGTTAACGATAAAGTAAATGCTTTTCTATCGCAGCGGTCCAATAAATGGTATACAGTTTTATCTGGCAGGCATAACTGCTGGAGGTAAATCAATTATAATTTAAAGAAACTAAACACAATTTTAAAATTGAATCGTCATGAAAAGTGAGAAAAAAACCAGTCAACCACGCAACAATATAAATTACGTTTGGTCGTTTACGGGAAATTCGTAGCGTCCCAACGATTGAATTATTTGCAAACAAGACTTTACATTTCGGATAACCGGTATCATCACGTTTAACATATTTTTGCAACAGTTCGATGGCGCACTTTCTTTAGCGGATGTAAGAAAGCCGAGAATTCTGAGAATTTTGTCACGATTTAGTAGTTATTCCGGCGCACTTGAAGTGAAATAACACCAAACTGCGCTATATAAATTCACAAATTGTAAATAAAGGTATGAAAACTTTAGGATTTATATTAAGAACAATAAAAAAAATTTCGATCGATACAAGTAATAAAATTATTGTACATATCCCTAGTTAGATGTTTAATTGAACATAATTCCATAGTGTGGTCGCCTTTCTACAAAATACATATTCACAATGTTGAAAGAATTCAAAGAAAATTTTTGCGTTTCATAAATTTTAAAGTAAACATACCTTTAGAGCACATAAATTACCCATCGTTAATGAATATTTAAAATATTCCAACATTAGAAAACAGACGGAAAATTAACGACCTAACCTTTTTACTAAAATTGTTAAACTGTAAATTAAATTGTTCTGAACTCCTGCATTTAAGTACATACCCAATCGAACTACAAGACAGACATTAACTTTCTACATATCTTTATCCCGTTCTAACTATAGTTTGAATTCACCAATTCAACGCTTACACAGTCTTGTTAACAAATACTTAAATGATATGGATGTATTTGACAATAATCTAAACTTGGCAAATTTCAAAAGGAGGATGAGTGATTTGTTTCTGCCTGGTTTATAAATTATTGTTAACTACAACTTTTTACATTATTTACTTATTTGTTATCAATGTCAGTATTGACTTGGTGGATATTGCACTAGTTATTTTTTATTTTTTCTGTTACTGTGTATTTTTAGTTTTTGGTGCAGTTACTGTAATGTGTTTTGCACCTATATGACTATTATAAGTAACTAAATATGTAAAAGCCCATATAGGGCGTATATAATATAATAAATAAAAATAAAAAAAATAAAAAATATATGAATGCTTTGTTTTTTACTATTATTAAAAAAAATACGAACGGTTTCGATCGTTACAAAACTGAAAAGTATATAAATAAAAAAAAATTATTTTGGAATAAAAATAAAATTGTTAATATTCAATTAAATATTATTAATATATATTTTTTAAATAGCTATCTCTTGTATTTTGTATTAATATTAATAATTTTGTATTAGTATTAATGTATTTTCATATTAATATTAATAATAAAAACAATTTCTTTTTTTTATTTATAATATAATTTTTTTATCCAATATTTTATAACATTTTTTATTAATTATCACCGACTTTTATCAATTTTTGTTTACGTTTATAATTTGTCTATTCTTACATTATTGTGTTCTATGTTTATCGTTTGCCTATACTTGACATTATTTTTTTTTATTATTCTGTATATTCCAGATGAGGAGAGTTTCGCTTTCGAAACATGTTGATGTGTGTATATCAATAAAGTGGTGATTATAAAGATTTTTTTAATTCATTTATTAAAAATGACGCCACAAAGTGAATACCAATATTAGGAAGAAATTATATGAAAAGAAAATATTTGAGAACAATTGCGACACGTCAAAAACAGTATATTACATACGTATAAATTATTTTGTAATCATTTTATGCACTTGTTACAGAAAACAACGGGAACGATCTACAAGGAGAAACGATTTATTACGAATCAACCGTTAAGAAGAACTCTACGTAAAAGAGAGTTAACTCAATCTTTTGGCTTGGGATACAAAAAGACAAATCAAAAAGACGTCGTTGAAATCTATGTATCTAATAAAAACAAATATAAATAACAACATAATCGAGCGAGATAAGACATAACATGGGGGCGCTGAAGTAACCACAACAAGAAAAGCAAACTAAACAACAAACACGGACTCGAAAAAAAACCTGAGAAATTCATAGTTTTGAGAATTTGAAATAAAGATTCGACCAGGTTAGCAGAAGAAGGAAAGATGAGTGAATTGATAGGCGCAGCAACTGCGCTGGGCGGGGCGGCGGTGACGGCGACCTCCCAAGTGGCCTGGTTCATACCGATGCTGGTGGGAGCCATCGCCTTCTTCCAGTACGAGATGATGGACCCGGAGAGCAGGGCCGCGGACACGGAGACGGATGAACTGATGTCGGAGTATGATTTCATCATAGTGGGGAGTGGGTCAGCAGGTAAAATATTTGCAAATTTTATTGTTGTCCAAAAATTAAAAGAACTTATTAACAATCACCAAAACACGACTGGAATAAATGATATTTATAAAATCTTGCAGATTGGTTTTGAATACATTTAGGAGAAAGGTGCACGTAATACCCAGTATAAAGAAATTGTTTCGAGTTTAGAGGCAGAATAACTTTAAAATTTAAACAAAATAAATGAAATTTGAACATTGTATTACTAACTTTAAAATATTCCCATACAGAATAGATATTATCACTGAAAGTAGAGTTAGTACTTAACTAATAATATATTAATTAGAATACGAACGATACATTTAAAATATATTTATTTTAAAAATAAAATTGAACTTCAGATCACTTTGTATAGTTTTATTTTATTGTAATAACTTTAAGAAATTTTACAAAATATAAGACATGAAAGTACCGATAAACTACTTTTTAGTATATTAATATTTTTTTTGTTTAATTCGTAGAACTCCATTTTTTTTTTTATTTAATGTAAATCAAATTTGATAAAGTTATTATTAAGTTCTTTTCAGTTTTACTGTTTCAGTTTTCAGTTTCAGTTTTCACATGTCAGGTTGTAAATGGCCTTAAAGGCCGAAACAGCTGTCACAATAATAAAAAAATAAAATACTTTTTAGTAGTTTGAACAACGGGTACTTGTCATTCAAAACCTTATAATAAATTTACAGTTGATCCGAAAGTAATTGGCTTTAAACTAAAACAGAGATACTATATTTTCAGCTTATAAAACTGTGTCTCTAGTTCATACTCGTATATTATTTGTAAATAAGCAGTCATAAACTTCACTCCGTCGAGAAGTTCAATTGATATGCACGTAAAAGACTCTCGTGCTGCTTTTGAAAATTCAGCATTTAAAAATATCAAAGCTTTAATTATTATTCAATGTTCAGGGTGTTCCTTGATTATAAAATATTGTGTTGGCAATTCCAGGTGCTGTGGTGGCGAATCGTCTATCGGAGGTGGAGGGGTGGAGAGTACTTCTACTGGAAGCTGGGGGGGATGAAACCGAAATCAGCGATGTACCACTTCTGTCCGCGTACCTTCAGCTGAGTCAACTTGATTGGAAATATAAGAGCGAACCACAGGGGACGGCGTGCTTGGGTTTGTTCGAAATACCACTAGTATTACATAGCTTTGAAGTTCTTTAAGGTGGATACTTTCAAAGAATATTCCGGCCGTTCTAGCCAACTTTTCGAATGATCAATCTGAGGCACCGATCAGTCAAGTGTTTTGTTAATCATTCGCTCTGTTTGCCTTTTCCAACCATTTTTTATCCTAAATAGTCTACGGATGTGCCCGCCCACTTACGTATACTATAAAATAGTGACCGCCCACTTTCATAGACGTACATTTGACGTTTCTATTTCGTGAAAAATGAGACAAAACGTTGCATATAATAAGTAAAATAAGTACGGTTCTCTTCAGTTATATTTAAAATATACAAAAAACGCGTTTGAAACCAATAATGACATTGGACATTTTACTGATATTTGTTCACTCTGTTGATACTTTTTATAACTAGTCCTCTTATTGAGCGGAATTTAATCCACAAAAATCGATACGGTAAATTTGATCTAGAATTTCGTTGGGAAGGGCGTTTTTGTCCAACAGTGTTGAGGCAAAAATTCGGCTCAACAGTTGCTCAGTAGGGTTGGGAAGAACGACCGTTAGAAGATCACCCGTAAATCCAAAGGCGATTTAGATTGATTTAAATATAATCTATCACGTCAAATCCCAGTTACATTTTTTCCTTTTCTAGAATGATAACATTTCATGAATATAAGAAACCAATGGACGTACATTATGATATTGAGATAGAAACAATTATTTGTCTTATTTCAGCGATGGAAGGTGGACGATGCAATTGGCCGAGAGGAAAGGTGCTCGGGGGTTCATCAGTGCTGAACTACATGCTGTACTTAAGAGGAAATCGCAAGGACTACGACATGTGGGAGGCTCTGGGTAACCCCGGCTGGGGTTCCAAGGAGGCTCTGTACTACTTCAAGAAATCCGAAGATAACCAGAATCCGTACCTTTCTGAAACTCCCTACCACTCGGAAGGTGGTCTACTGACAATCGGGGAAGCGCCTTACCACACTCCGCTGGCTGCAACATTTGTGCAGGCCGGAGTGGAAATGGGATACGACAACAGAGACATCAATGGAGAGAAACAAACCGGATTCATGATTGCGCAAGGCACAATTAGAAGAGGAAGCCGCTGCTCAACTGCTAAAGCTTTTATCCGACCTGCCAGACTGAGGAAGAATTTACACATCTCGATGAATTCCATGGTTACAAAGATCATGATCGACCCAGTGAGCAAGATAGCCTTCGGCGTGGAATTTGTCAAAGACAAAATGATACATCGAGTCAGAGCAGTGAATGAAGTGATCGTATCTGGAGGTTCTGTTAATTCTCCTCAGCTCTTGATGCTGTCGGGGATAGGACCCAAGACCGAACTGGCTAAGAATGGGATACCTCTCATCAATGATCTGCAAGTTGGAGAAAATCTGCAGGATCACATTGCTCTCGGCGGATTGACTTTCATGGTAAATCAACCAGTGTCAATTGTTGAATCTCGCCTTCATACCGTGTCAAACCTAATGCAATATGCAGTCTTCGGTGAAGGACCCTTGACGATAATGGGAGGAGTAGAAGGTCTTGCTTTTGTAAACACGAAATTCGCGAACGTAACGGACGATTTTCCCGACATCGAGTTTCACTTCATATCGGGTTCGACAAACTCCGACGGAGGCAACCAGGTAAAGAAAGCTCATGGACTAACAGACAAGTTTTACAACACTGTCTTTGGCCCGATCAACAATTTGGACACTTGGAGCATTCTGCCAATGTTGTTGAGGCCTAAGAGTAAAGGATCAATCAAGCTTCGCAGCAGTAGTCCTTTCGACTATCCTTACATCTATCCGAACTACTTCAAGGACAATAGAGATTTGGAAACTTTGAGAGAAGGAGTAAAGATCGCCATTGCGTTATCAAGGACGAAGGCTTTCCAGAGGTTTGGGTCGCAAATGTCCCAGATTAAGTTCCCAGCTTGTTCACATCTTCCCCTATACACCAATGAATATTTTGAGTGTATGATAAGACAATACTCAGCTACTGTATACCATCCCGTGGGAACTTGTAAGATGGGTCCATATTGGGATAAAACAGCTGTTGTAGACCCTCAGCTGAAGGTTTATGGAATAAGGGGGCTCAGGGTAGTTGACGCGAGTATAATGCCAAACCTCGTCAGCGGAAATACGAATGCACCAGTCATCATGATTGCAGAGAAAGCGAGTGATATGATTAAGGAATACTGGATTAGAAAGACTCAATGAGCTCGTGCATCATATTAGATTTATAGTAGAGTATTGTGTTAGTAAAACAAATATGTGAATAGAAAACAATTTGTGAAAATACTACGATGAAAGCTTTGTACACGACCGCTTTCGAAGTGAAAATCAATGTTCCTGAATAAGTGAAAACATTTACCATCAAAGCATCAAAAGACAATACTTTAACCAATTAGACATTAGATAAACCCAAAATTACATAGTTATAAAGATCCGTAGTTGTATGATATAACTTTAATTAATGTGTGACATATTAATTAAGGATGTTTTATATTTAAGTTTAAAAGGTTTAAATTAGACAATAAAATTGATAAACAATATCAAATGACTTTAAAATTAAAATTTTCAATTAGAAAAATTATATTCGCTACCCATGTAAAAACTTTCCAAACTTTTACATGTACTCGTTTGTACCCGTAAACATCAATCAATAGGTGTCAATAAAATGCCAATTTATCGTAGTTTAAAAGTGATAGCGACATCTATGAAATTTAAGTATAAATAACTTCAAATGAAACAATGAACTTTGTTTTAACCACTTTTATTTTTCACACCGACCGGTTTCGGAACAACCGTTCCATCGTCAGGGAAAAATGCATACTAAAAAATATTACTAAATTATGGCAGAACATACATAATAGGTGTCACAATGGGGGTGGGGGCGCGACTGGGGATTAGTAGAGTTAAAACAAAGTTTGATTGTTTCATTTGATTATAATGGATAAACACAAAGTGATAGCTTCATACAATAGTACAAATAATTCCATACAAAAAAATAGAAATTTGTTGTCTTTTGATTTTAAGACATAATTCATTTGTCACGTATACACTTTAACACGCCGCAAAAAGACAAAACGTAATTGGAGATGGCATTCATAATAGATATACGATATAGTGATTCTGTGAGTGTGTGTACGTGTGCGTATCAGTATCATCAAACTTCATACCATTCTTTGGATAACCAACACCTCCACCATGGGTTACCCGCTACGGAGGTGACTTAGCAGGGGCACCCGGGTTCAGCCAGAATTTCTCGATCCATCAGCTGGAATCGCAGCACAGTACTCAGGTTCCATAAAAGACTTGGGCGATTTTTTTTTATGAATAAAGTGCAATTATACATTTCTACAGGTTGGCTGAAAACTGGCGCTGAATGTCCAATTTTTTTTTCTCACAAATAATCATTTATTTTCTGCTATTGTTTTCTGGGAGAAATATTTCCCAAAAAGACTCTACGGCTATTTGTTATCTGGGAGAAATATCTCCCAAAAAGACTCGAGGGGCTAACTACTGATATTCACACTCAAAGCTTTACAAAACAACTGATTATAGTTGCACTTTTCCAATAAATTGCATCATGTCAAATGTTCATAGTGACCTGCGATTATTTCTAAGATTTTTTTTATTATTATTAAGAGCTGTTAATTAGTCATCCAACCTGCGATTCGGGAGACTATTTTACAATTTTTATTTGTCCCTCGCCTTCTATGGCTCGTAGCACTATGCGCAACGAGGGCGAAATATTAATACGTTAGTCACTCCTGGACACCGTTACCACCAAATTCCTTCCCATCCCTTTTTTCCTTTCCAGAACATCTTCTCCTTCCTTTCCTTAAGAAGACCCTCCTCACACCACCTCCAAAGATGACATAATGAACATTAACTCATGTGTAGAGTTAATGTAAAAAAACTTAAATACAAATATTTTTTTTATGCAATCCAAACATTTAAAAGGAATCAAGTAATAATACGTAGGCATAAATTCGTAGAATTATAAAATGGATAGATGAAATGCAGGACGTATTGTTTCTGCTTACGTGATGTACGCAGAAAAATAGTAAAGTGCTGAATGATACGTTTTGCTTGGAGAGAGTGAAAATGCGATTTTTACAAGAATTCAGTAGGCTTTTGAACACTGATGCGATCGGATAAATTTAATTAGAATATTGATTATTATAGCGAATCGAAATGCAATAAAAACTGCGGAGAATTACTAAACGGAAAGTCTTGAATCTTCAAAAACGAATAATTACTATAACTTTTGTGAAGTGATAAATGCTAACACATGAAGACTTGTAAAGTGATAATAAAAGTGAAATAAATTGTGCAGAAGGAGCAAACAAGTTCATTTATTTTTAAAATGGTAAAATTGGTGGATTTAAAGACATATCTTTCGAGTGCACGAATTTTGTTCTCTTTGTTTCAGGGGTTCGGTTTTTTAGTGTCCCTTCAAAGAGGAATTTTAGAAAGTAGACCTGATATAGTAGACGGGGATTACAGAGTGCGCGATGTGGATCATTATGGACTACATCCAGCTTACGATTTTATAGTGATAGGAGGAGGAAGTGCCGGCGCAGTCATGGCAAACAGGCTATCAGAAAACCCCAAGTGGACCGTTCTACTTCTGGAAGCAGGGAAGGATGAAGAAGTCATGGTGGATCCGCCATTTATGATGCCAGCTCTTTTCATGACCGCTATGGACTGGCAATTCACAACAGAGCCAGACGATGGATTTTGCTTAGCCATGACCGATAGGAAATGTAACTGGCCTAGGGGAAAGGTCTTAGGAGGATCGAGCTCGATGAACGCGATGCTGTACGTCAGAGGAAATAAAAGAGATTATGATCTCTGGGAAACGTTAGGAAATCACGGCTGGTCTTATAATCAGGTTTTACCCTATTTCAAAAAGTCTGAAGATATGAGAATAGAGGAATACAAAGACAGCCCATACCACGGAACTGGGGGATATTTGACAGTAGAGAACTTCAAATACAAACAACCTATTTGGGAATACTTTATGCTGGCTGCAAAGGAATTAGGTTACGACTGGTTGGATTTCAATGGAGAAAAGCAGACAGGGTTCATGAACCCCCAAGCCACAATTCGCGACGGGTTACGGTGCAGTACAGCCAAAGCATTCTTGAGATCGGCATCTCATCGCGAAAATTTACATATCAGTTTAAATTCTCATGTTGAGAAAATCCTGATTGAAAAATATTCGAGAAAAGCGTTCGGTGTCAAATTCACAAAAGAACGGTACGGATCTCGAAAAGTTTTCGCAAAGAAAGAAGTGATCCTTTCAGCGGGAGCAATACAGAGCCCTCAAATATTAATGCTATCAGGCGTGGGAGACTTGGAATATTTAAAAGATCTCGACATTAAACCAGTAGTGGATCTTCCGGGTGTTGGCCAAAATTTACAGGATCACGTAGCCATGGGTGGAAGACCATATTTGTACGAAACACACGACGGAGAAGATCTAGGACTTAATTACAATGAATCCGTGTCGGAGGAAACGATAAGAGATTTCACAGAAAGCCATAAAGGAATTTTGTACAATTTACCAGAATGCGAAGCAATCGGTTTCGTCAAAACAAAATACGCAAATATTTCTGACGATTGGCCGGATGTGCAACTGTTTATGGCTGCTTTTGCAGACAATTCTGATGGAGGGATATTCAGCAAGAGGGGAACGAGACTGAGCGACGTAAGCTACCAAGTTGTGTACGAAGACGTTATATTTAAGCCAGCTTTCTCCGCGTTGCCTTTACTGCTCCGACCAAAGAGTCGCGGCTACATAAAGTTAAAAGATAACGATCCATATTCCAAACCGCTGATATACCCAAACTACTACTCTCATCCTGATGACATCAAAGTTATGGTAAGTGAAGAACGTAAAAAAACCATACACAGTGAATTTATGAAAACATGCCGTAATAGTTTCACTTATAAGCAAAGCTTTGTACATTTCAATATATAAAACGGTGCCATAAATTTAATACATCTTCTCTGCGAATGGTTTTCACGGCTTTCATACGTTGTCTTCCAAAATAAATAAAAATTGTTGATGTCTATCTTTTTGCAGATTGAAGGAGCTCGTATCGCACATGCTCTGACCAAAACTCCAACGATGCAACACATAAACGCAAACATTTTAAAGAAGCCCTTTCCAGGATGCGAAGAGGCCGCTATCAGCAGCGTACAACACAACCCTAAATATGGAATATTTAGGAATAGACAAGAAGACGCCGGAAGTCACGAGGAACAATATGAAGAAGATTTTGAAGCATATGATGAAGACGCATTCCTTAGCGACGCTTTCTTGGAGTGCCAGGCCCGTCATCATACTTTGACCATCTACCATCCCGTTGGCACTTGCAAAATGGGACCGGAATCAGATTCGATGGCTGTCGTAGATAAAAGATTAAAGGTATTAAATCCAAATTCTGATTACTTTTGTTAAAAAATATATGTTATATTAATTTTTATTAAAAAAAAAATTATTATTAATCAATTTAAAAAAAAGGTTTATTATGATGTACTTCAAATTAATATTGAACACAACAAACAAAAAATATTTAATTTTTAATTATTAATTATTTTTATTGAGATTTAAAAACCTTATGTTAATATTTAATCATTGTAGAAAATAATATTAACATTACCCAAATGAAACATGAAAACGGAAAAAACGACAGAAAATAAAAAGATTTGTCGCATCTGGGACAATAATATGGGATTTAAAATGGAGAATAATATTTGCAAATCTTGAATTTGAGGTATGATATCGATGAAGATGACATAAATTGAACTGGTCTCATTAGCTTAGTTGGTTAAGCGGTTGCCACGGATAGACAGAGGTCCTAGGTTCGTGTCCCAGATGCGACTGAAATCTTTTTAATTTCTGTCGTTTTTTTTCCGTTTTCATGTTTCATTTGGGTTATGTTAATATTATTTTCTACAGTGATTAAAAAAATATTAAATAAAAACAAAAATTCAACAATACATTTTACCATCTTAACTTATTGATAGTAAGTTGATCCAGAAGTCCAGAACTATCCCAACCACCTTGGAAACATCCCAAAAGACTTGGATACATTCCAACGTAAGACCATTAAGATAAGATTTTTTTAACATACATAATTGTTTTTTATTTTATTTATTTTATAGGTGTATGGTGTACACGGATTACGCGTGGTGGATGGCAGCATCATGCCTTACATAGTCAGCGGCAACACAAATGCTCCCATCATCATGATCGCAGAAAAGGCAGCTGACATGGTTAAAGAAGACTGGCAGATAGGCATGCGGCTGGTAGAATCCCTGCGTCCTCAATCTAGGCTATCCTGGTTCAAGGACACCTTAGTTACCCCTATAGACAGGTACTTGTATACGAAACATTCGCCAATAAATCTACTCCAGTCAAAATCCCACAAGCGAAAAGATCGAAATTATATCTTGGGAAATAAGCTTGCAAAATATAAACAAAATCACAACAAAGACAATTATAACGATACTCCTGGATTGAGTTATCGAAAGGGTTTTAGAAGAAAGGAACCTCAACAAAACTTTACAAAAGAAAGAAAAATTGAAGATCTTTTAAACTCAGAGAGTGAACTTCGAAGAGCGTGTCTGAAATTTCTTACAGAACCGGGCTATAAAAGTGAAGGGGGTGGCCAAGAATATGAGAAAGTATATGAAAAGACATTGGATCAAAAAGATTTCGTACCTGTTTTCGACGAACCAATAATCCAACAAACAAGGGATGAAACACTTTATCACTATGATGACTCAATTCCAAATAATGTTCAAAGTGAAAATACTGAGGCGGATTCAATGATTGGTAATGAAGGCGAAGATTATGAAAAAGTTCCTGATAAATTATTGGATCAAAATGAATTCGGTAATATTTACAGCGAGTATGAAAAAAATACAGAAACCGTAAATAACGATTATAATAAATTAATCAATGCCGAAGAAGTAAAAAAAATAGTACCATCTGACGTAATACGTCTTTCTTCGAACTTAAATGAAAACGATCAAAATGTAGAAAATTTTCAATCACAATTCAAGAATTCTGAAAATTATGGTGTGAATTACCCTCAGTTAATGTTTGATTCAAATTGGAAAGAAGGTTCAAACTGGAAGGATAGGTCAAATTGCCGACTAGAAAAGACTTTCGTCAGTCATAACTACAAAAACCCTCATGAAATAAATGTTTACAGTTGTCAAGATAAATTTCAAAACATGGAAGAAAATAAAGACATAAAACAATTAGAGCAAATCGAATTGTACAGGAACAAAGACAACCAGCAATTTCATATAGAAAATGAAGGCGTGTATCAAAATGCAAAAACACGCTTTGCTTATAAAAATCCATATCCAGAAATACACAGGCAAGACAACAATTTCAATATATATCATGTAACACCAGTTTACAAAAAAAAGAAAAATATATCAAGAAAGCGGATAAACTACAGTAAAGATGAATTTGCACATCCCTCAGAGCGATTTTTTTCATACCCCGAAAGAACATTATTTGACATACCACAACGATTTGGTAACAGTGACCAAAGATATGAAAATTTTCGGCAATCACAACACATGTCAGGCTTCAATAATTTCGAAAATCACCCTAATAGAAAATCAGAAATGTTTTACTACGATCGACCTCCGTCGGATAGTCCAAAAAGAAGCAATGAACTGTTCTTGTACACAGAAAAGCCAATAACCCTAGATAAAATGGATCCTAAATACACGTCGTTTGAGAGCAAACAAATCAGCATCGAAAACCTTTTAGATCCCGTAGATTATGGTAAAGAATCTAATAGTGATTACAGAGAAATCGAAAGCTATTTGGTAATGCACCAAAACGTTGAAGAGGATGATCAAGCTACAAAAATAATTCTTGATCACGAAAACGGTTGGGAGATAGATAGATATTCCCCATTTTACAGCAAACCAACGAAACCAAAAGGAATGAAGGAAATGCATCGTGAAGATGATGGTGTTGAACAAAATCCTAGAGTCTCAGACCCTAGAAATTGGAATCCAGGAAACAAAGGAAGACCTGAGAATCAAAACAAATTGAAGCCTGAAGCTGCTAGAGAATTCTGGAATCGAATCATTGCACTGGAAAATATAAGACGAGAACAAACACCACAAAAACCAGTTTATCACTACAGATTTGAACCAGACAATCGACGAATGTCGGAAGAAACACAATTTTATAAAAGACCAGTAACATGAAGGTAATCAAATGAATTCACTAAATGAGCAGAACAAATAAAAACACAAGAAACGCGATGTGGGCGTGTTTCGTGATCCAAAAGTTTGGCATTCGGGCCTTAAATTTGTCATACAAAAAATATTTAATCATGATTGGAAATTCAATAAGCAATGTAGGAAGTGTAAGAGAGGCAGAGCGCTGTATTCTCATTGGCTCTCGCGGGGCTAGAATCAAAAGGTACTAAGTCACAGGCACACCGGCTTCCTTTCAAATCTACATGGAAGGCATTTCTAGTGTGTAGTTTTTATTCTTTGACTGACTACATTTATTTCAGAGTAGAATTAACGAACACTTTGTACGGATTCATTAAAATAGAACAGACATTTTTTAAATTATAGTATTTTTGAACTGCTTTTTTTCTAATTCAAGAAAAAAGATTAATGATATTTTCACTCATCTAGAATGGATACCTAAATAAAAACATTATAATATTACACACTTTGTTCATTTAATTTCAGAAGAAAATAAATAATTTGAAAGATTTTAATTCTTTATTTGTACCCTTTCATTCATTACACAATACACATGCCATTGCGTCACAAGATGTGGTCTACTCGTATGTTGAAACGTGAACATTAAAAATGGTATTATTCCTAGAGACAAAAGTGATAATGATAACTGAACTCTATACAAAGGTATTTCAGACATGAATCACAGAAAAGATGCAGTAGCATACGTTGTAATACGAGTACGCAGTAATAATTTCATCAGAAAGAAGTGACAGCGGTGACAGTTTTCAAAATTAATAAAATAATATCTTGGAGCACTTTGCAGAGAGAGTAATAAATCCGTCAAAATGACTAGACTGAATAGTATTCCGTTGCACTGGAGTGCATTTCAACGATAACAAAATAGAGTAACAAAGTTCAATTAAGCATGAATAATTTACTTGAATTCATGTATTTATTTCCAGTGGCAAAACAGAATGAACCCAAGTGAGAAAGGATCCATAAAGGTAGGTCGTCAGTGGAATCACTATTTCGATTAATCTATACTACGAATAGGTTTACATTGTGAAAACCAAAAAAAAATGCTTTGGATAATTTGAACCTTTTCCTAGAAATTCCCTAGATAAGAATTAAAATAAAATTGTTAATTATGTGGTATAAAATATAAGCGTAAACGACTAAGTTAGTTTTAGTAATATTCTTAATAATCTTATTTTGTCTTACATTCCCTTATTAGACATATTTCCAGTTAATTCAAAATTTTACACTTCTCCTTAATGCTTCCTTTGACGTACTGCCTCTTTCTTTTTTATATTTTGTCCCATTCTGTTACATGTAAGCAAATCCATGTCCAATTGTTCCACTGTTTCGTTTTATATTTTGTCTCCTTACTTTGGTATATGCCAACTATATATACTCGTATGTAAGCTATGTATTTTTATAATGTCTTCAAAAGATCGGTATTCACTTTGTGGCGTCATTATTATTTTTAATTGATTTACAATGTATTTTTAATTAGTTTCAAATTTTATTTTGATGAAGCTTGAGATAAGCGAAACCGGTTGGTGTTAATTTAAAAATAAATTAGTGGTTAAAAACAAAGTGTTTGTTTTATTAACGAATATTTTTTGTTTCCCTGCTGCTCATTAATTAGTTATCATTTTATATATATATATGCTATATTTTCGTGCCCATTATATTTCACTGTACACTGTTTTCCGGGTACACATCACCTAGTTTTTTTATAATCTGTAACATTATAAAAAACTAGGTGATGTGTACCCGGCCTAGCTCGAGATTATTATTGGATTATTATTAAGTTATGAAGTTGTGAATTCTTGCTAGTCGTTTGGGTGCCATTATTGATTTGACAGCGAAAGTAATGCCTTGTGACGACAATTACTATCTCTAAACAAAGAAACATTAATTTGAAAATTTTATTTCTTTCCAAACATTTATTTTTTCAAAATATATCTATCTAAATAATAAAGTTCTTAAGTAGATACCTACTTGTGTTTTCCATTTTGAAAATATTCTTCTCAAACAAACCTTCTTCTTTTCAATATGTAAACTGTGGCTAACCAGAGTGGTATGGGATACAGCATGGCCGTTTCAATGTTTTTCATACTGATTTAAAAACGTTATAGCAACAGTTTTATATATTGGATTTCATTCATACTGTGCTATTTTCAGCTAAACCAGTAGAGCGATTTTCGAAAAAATCGTGGACACACAGACAAACATAATTTTTGTTATATATAATATTATAAAGATTAAAAATGTATAATTAATAACTCCAGACAGTGGGATTAAAGCACCTCTAATACACTAATATGTTGTGAGGCGGAAGGAAATTTTGAAGAGGATAAAACGTGAAGGTTGGCAAGTAGCTACCCAAATATTAATAAAAATGTCCTAATTTATGAATCATAAAAGTTGGTTCCACATTTGGTATAAGCTACAATACAAATTAATCCCTCAAAGTTAAACAGAAAGTGAAATGTAAATATCTCGGTGAACTATTATAATAGGTCTATCCTTACTGTAACAAAACTGTATTACTGTTTTGTTATCTCTCAATTTGTTTAATACTTGCTGATATTTTGATATTTTTATTGGATTATTTAAATCGATATTATAAAATTGGAGTCTAGTATCTCTATAACAAAACTTTTATGATGTTTTAATCTTTTTTTTTTTAAATATTTTTTACAACTTGTGAACATTGATCACAACATGCATGCACCTATATCGTTCTATTATTGCGCTACATTTGTAAGATGATTGTTATTTATTGTTGTATTATATTATATTGTAGAACTAAAGTCCCGGTGACAAGCTACTTGCAGTCGCTTAGAGCTTAGAGGGTACAAGTTCACATTGTAGAAAAGTATTTTTTTTTAACTGCACGATAGTGTACAACGTAGACTGCACCCGACACTATGGCTGATGTTCCGGGTTAAGAGCACGTCATAGTGGCCGCGTAACTTCTTACCATACAACAGTATACAGGCTGGACCTGGTTTCCAGATTTTCAGAAGATGGAGATGAATATACCTGAAACAAAGAAGAAAAAAAATTGTCAGTAAAATGTGAATGACAATTTGAATGAAATGCGCCCGATGACGGATGACGACCTCCGTGGTCGAGCGGTTAAGATCCTGGACTAAGAATCCGGACTCCGGAGATCGCGGGTTGGAATACCGGCGTGCCCAATTAAAACTTATAAAATTGATATGTGTTATTTTATAATTAACTAGCTAATGTGTACCCGGCTTTGCTCGGGATTTTTCGCTTGTCATTAAGGTGCCATAATTGATTTGACAGCGAAAGTAACTATCTCCAAATAAAGAAATATTAAATTTTTAAATATTAATTATTTTTATTGAGATATAAAAACCTCATTTTAATATTTAATCATTGTAGAAAATAATATTAACATAACACAAATGAAACATGAAAACGGAAAAAAAACGACAGAAAATAAAACATAAATTGAACTGGTTTCATTGGCTAACTTGGTTAAGCGGTTGCCCAGGATAGGCAGAGGTCCCGGGTTCGAGTCCCAGATGCGACTGAAATTTTTAATTTTCTGTCTTTTTTTCTATTTTCATGTTTCATTTGGGTTATGTTAATATTATTATCTACAATGATTAAAGAAACATTAATTTGAATATTTTATTTCATTCCAAACGAATATTTTTTCAAAATATATCTAACTCATAAAGTTTTTAAGTAGGTAATATTCTACCCAAAAAAACCTTCATTTGAATATGAAATCTGTGGCTAACCCGAGTGTTATACATATGGGCTAACCAAAATAATCATACTAACCTCGATGTTTTTCATACTAATCTTAAAACGTTATAGCAACAGTTTTACATATTGGATTTCATTCAAACTACTTTCTAAACCTCCCCGGTACTAATCAGAACAAACTATGCTATTTTCAGTGAAACCGGTCTAGCAATTTTCGAGAAAATCGAGGACAAACAAACAAACAGACTCACATTGATTTTTATATATTTATATATATAGATTAATATAAAGTACCTATATTTGCGGCACGTTCCAAAACGGTAGATTCCTACTCTCAGTATCGCCATGGTGAAAGAACACCATTCAGAATCAGACCAGATCTGAATTGCCAGATACTTTTCTCAACACCAGTATTTATTTATTTAGTATTCATAATAAAAATATATTCAAAGTTAAAAATTTACAAAGCCCGCTAAAACACTCCAAATCTTTGCCCGGTCGGTTTTAAGGTTAAAATGCCAAATGTCAAATAAGGATGAGCTTTATCGTACATAATTTTATATTCTATTCATGGTAAACCATAACTAAACACAAGCGATACAATTATCTACCTTTTTAGAAACTTTAACTCAAAGAATAATAATAATATTGAGCATTAACATTATCATAATATCAGTATTGATAATTGGTTTGTTCATGAATACTCTAATTTCTTTTAATAATAATATTTTTTTATATTGAACAACAATTATAGAGCTTAGTCACCCAAATTAAGTTTAAATTTCCTCAAAACTGAAAAATAATCGCTTTTAAATACCGATTTATAAATTCTACGCATGGAATATATATGATATAGCTGGATCGGCATATTTTTAACTGGAGTTCCTTATTCTACGTATAATTATTATACATATTCAAAATCGGCGTTTGCTGATCTATATGAATTCCTTTTTTTTTTAAACGAAATTTTTACTGGAGTTCCTTATTGGGGATGACATTTCCCCTGACTCCGAACAGTTCGGAGCAGTTAGGACCTTTGAGCGGGATTCGCAATTTATTTATTTATAAATGCTAAATAACATTCCTAACACTTTGATAACAGACCTAACAACATTGTAATATATTATGATTGCAACAAAGTGTATTGTATACAAAACCAGTAAGTCGGAATTAAGTCTCCGGACAGCATAATAAGTCAAATGCACTTTCAACAAGATTTTATTTTGACGAATTCATTGAAATTTCTGTGAAGGTCAGACAGTAGGGTATCTACGCACGCAGTAATGTTAGCACAGTGGGATAAATACTTTTGGCAACAGAATCATTATTTTTTTATAACGTGTAACCTGGAAGCAGTAGCCATTCGTGGCCTCATTGCAAGTTTAAAAATGGAGAAAAAAATACCCTAATCTATAAATCTCATAGGTTATAAAAAATGTTTTTTAATACGGAAATTATAATTTACACAATAAACTGGACGTTTTTTAATATAAAAAGGTAAAATCTTCAGCGATTAACTTATTTTCATAACAACCTAAAACACAACAGAAAAAATCTATTGATTTTTGAAAAATACTATTCCGTACAAGTTTAGTGTTAACAAATCCCATAGTCGCTGCACACCCGGGCCGCTGATAGATATCTAACGGTTTGCCACTGAAGCGCCCCGAGTATAGGATTGTACGAACTATTTCTTAGAACACAACGTCGCATAGACGCTGAATTCGAAACGCACGTATGGGATTCATTTCGGACTCGCTCTCGAGCAGTATTAATACGGACGGGTGGATTTTTTAGCACGGAAATCTAATTTGCGGATATTTTCAATGTGAACAATAAATTTTAAAAGAGATACAAAACACAATTCCCAAGTCTTTACAAGGCGTCATGTGGTCAGAGAATTATTCAAAATATTAAAATTAATTTACATATTTATTGTATTTAACTCCAATTTAATTTTTTTTTAAATTAATTTTACAGTGTACTAAATATCTATTAAAATAACCGTCAATTAACTCGTGAGGGCATTGGAAATAAAAAGAAAACATTTTAAGATTTTCATTATAAGTACCTATCAGAAATAATATTAACATATCATCTGTAAGTGCTTCACCACGGTTTTATAATACCTTCAGAAGTCGTAACAGCTGTCACACGTAATAATAATTATCTAGCAGTTTTTTTTTTATTATTATAACTAAACCGCTCTGTAACTAAATAATAATAGCGATGACTAAAATAATTAAGGAACGACAGGGTTGATGAATTTAAAAAACCGGAACTGCGTCCCGTCTTGCTCCGGTTAAATCCGAACATAGTTTCAAGTCAAAACTTTAGACTAAAAGATTATATTTCTTACACTATCTCCATGCAATCCGGTCTCATTGTTGAACGTGTCAAAGGAATGATATGCCCTTGCTCCGCAGAGTGGAGATATGCACGCAAACAGATCCAAAAGATACTACTACTAACACACATTGAATTAGCATTGCACCAGGATCGTTCGTACTAATACAACGCAAAGTGGTTTCCTCTTACAATAGAGATGAGATAATGCATTTCCAAAGAGTGTCAAACATGTCTATAAAATTTGAAAAATATGGAATTGAAACGGGGATGCATCGTAACCACGTGCTAAAATAATCTCTAAGAATTACTATGACAATAATAATCACCGATTATTTATCTGTAGATTCGATTTGATGTATAAAAAGATATCCAATAAATTCCTGACTTAGAAAGGAAACTCTCTAATTTTCAATATTCTATTTACCTAATTGACTATCTATGTATCGGAGAGGTAGACAGAGAGGATGGACCTCCATAGGAAGGAACTATATTAAAGAACGCCTTACATAATTAAAATGGGTTAATTGCTCATATTATTCATATTTTTACTTATTACACTTTAATAATATAGAACGGGTTCAGCACAAACTTCTTAGGTATATAAATTTTAAACTCAAAATTACAATTGAAAATGTTAATTATGTAAGTTTGATGAATCGATTGCATCTGATTGCGCTGTCTGACGGGAGAATTATTATATAGAATCATTAATAACCTAATTGACAGCCGAGCCATCCTCGCCACTATTAAATTAAATGTACCGACGAGGAACACAAAATCAACTGTAACATTTTTCTGCAACACTTACACAAATAAATATCAGTCTCATTCGTTAACCAATGGGATGCATGATCTGGACACCAGGTTTGGAGGTGTTGTTGATGTATTTGCTGACTCCATTTATACGGTAAAGCGTCATCTATACTAGCACTTTGATGAATTCTACAATATGTAATATTAAGGCTTTGATGATGTAGCGTTAATGATTTGTGTTATAATATTGTTCTGTTTTTATATTCTATGTCACTTTTAAACGTTTGAAAAAAAATGTTTATTAGTTTACGGTTTAGAATCTCTATAACTTGTAATTTTCGATAGCTCTTTATATTATGTTCTAAAATCCATGCAAAAGCCCAGATGGGCGTATATTCAAATAAATAAATAAATAAAAATAACAATTTTTTATTCTTTATTTTACTTCTTTTTTTCCAAATACCTATTTTAATTTTTCAACGTGTAACTTAATATTGTATTATTATTTTTTGTTTTGGAACATTTACAGAGTATTAACATGAACATATTTATAAAAAATAACATCGTAAAGTGCGCAAGTATTAATAATCCAATTCCAGAGACATAAAACATAATGTAAGACATAGAAAGAGAAAAAAAAATAAAGCAACTTAAAACATTTCTAATAATACCAATATTCTCATGACGTGATAGTTTTAATGTTCTTATTTATTCTAATTATTTTATTTTTTCTAAACACGTATACAAAAATATTATAATAAACAACAAATTTCAACTTAGGACATGTCCCTAGTTTTGTAGTAGAAAATCGTGTGAATTTTGTATCAAAACATTTGTATTACGAATAAAAATAAAAAAACTTTGCCTTGGCACTAGCGATGAGTCATGATTCATTTTGTTAAGAGCGGGAGTCACGGTACCAGCTCAACATTTTCGTACGAATCAACTGAACGAGGACTCATTTAAGAGCCGGCACAAATTAAGAGTCGACTTCCAGTTCTTGAGCTCAAACCCCAGTTCTCCATATGACTCCCAGCTCCTACAGCTCCCAGCGTATAGGTAGGTACAAAACGTCCAGATGCCAGACTGTCAGGCGCCGTTCACATACTGTTCAGTACCTACACACGTGTAAATGCGGTACTACATACGAATGTGTGAACCCTTGAAAACAAATGCTTTAAAATGCGTTATGGCGTCAAATATTAATTGCAAGTCCCACGGTTGTAGTAATAATTTGGAATTGTAGAAATTAGACACGCATACGATGATTTTATATACAGAAATTAGAACAAAGAACCTTATTTAAAGATGCGTCATCATAGAAATGCGGAAGGATATTATCTCTGAGATATGTTTATCTTTTGAGATATATAAACAATATTTCACAAGTGGTTCCAAGGTTTGTCAAAAAGAGTCACAGTTTAATTGAGCCATGGTACGGTTTACCGGGAGTCGTACGCTCACGGTTCATCAAAATGATCCGGCACAAAAGAAAGGTTCGTTCATGGACGACTCATCGCTACTTAGCACACACTTTTTGTATAATTCAGTTTCATACATCGTCTCATATATAGATAAATAGAAAATAATAAAAAGCATACGTTTGTACATATTTGCGACGCCTCGCACAGTTGAGGAACCCAAACTCGTACTCACTTCTGCATACATAGCTAATGTGCCCGTAAAACTAACGATGCATTACACCAGGGCTGAGCAAAGTATGGCTAAAAAATATAAATACCAAGTTTCTAAAACGATAGACCTTCCTAAATCATTGGAGTGTAAAAAGACAATATTTGCATTTAACGAAAAAAAATCGTGCATACCGATATTTTAATATTTTTCCCCTAAATCGGATATGCATATTGTGAGGCTGAAAAGATTGGGGAGCAGTGGCGTCATTTGTTCTATCTCCTAAGGTAGGCTGTGTGCAGTTTTTCAAGTTCGGGTACTAGCGGATACAAAAACTACTAGCAATGAAAGCAGTATGTTTCATAGTTTTAGTGCAAGCAGTATCCGGATGCATGGTTTTGCGTTAAGTATCCCGCAAGATCGAGGAAGTCAAATGTTTGGTCAAAGGTAGATTGTAACCAAAAAGTATAAAATCGTCAAATAGAAACAATATATGATATAGAACGATTATGAAACAAAAATGTTTAAAAAAATGTTAAAATTAAATATTTTTTAACAGACATTTGTCGTGTTTTTGTCGACTATATTATAAATTGTTTTAATGGTTCGTTATTCTTATGGTAGGCACAGCTTTTCGGACGGCGGAGCTTTATGGACGGCACGCTACTAGTGGGGAGGGTAAGGAGACGGGGAAAGTTAAATTTGATGATGTACACAGTAACGCTGTACGAAACGTTGGCAAAAGGAGGAGGAACCTTAACACGGCATAGTACACCAAAAATCAATCACGATAATGTAAATACCAGTTTTCGTTTCTTTAATCTACGGGAATAGCTAAGAACTTTAAACGTAATTCTAATTCTACTTTCAAGTTATTTGGACGCCTCTTAAAGCGTCCTAAAGCCGCAGCGGCGCAGTGCTAGAAGGCTAAGATTGAAAAATTCGACATTATTGATGTTGTTGCACCCAAAAGATTTGTTTTTTTTTATCGTCCTACCCATACGAACGTACGTGATACGGCCGCTATATTATCGCCGGAATGCAACAAGCAGTATCCCGTACGTTCAGATACAAAAAAAGCTATACCCAAAACCCATAAAACATTCGTATGCGTCAAGTTGTTCCTGCGTCATCTCGTTTAGTATTTCGAGGTCAGCCGAAGCTAACAAATGTGTTCGGGTATTTTCATCTCTCCCATACAAGGTACGTCACTTGTCACACGTATTGTTATTGTCAAATCTAATGAATTTTTTTTTTTTTTTACCTAATTGTTGAATAATAACCCAAATGACAGGCGGTTAAATCGATTTTTTATGAAGATATATCACCAAACTGGTACAGCGCACCGCTAAACTGAAAATTCTTATAAATCTTCATACAAACAATCGAGTTTTTGAAAAAAAAATATAAACCGTTTTCGGCTACAACAACACCAGTAATTCCGTTTTCTCAATCTGTCTAGGGGTGGCAGAAAAGAGCCGCGTATCAAAATTATTTAAGTGTTATCCGAGCCCTGCATCACAGACAAGGTATCTTATAAATATGGGAAGGATTATGGTAGCAATAACCATATCGTCCGGTGGACTCGTTAGGCGGTTCGGTGTTCGGTCACACACGCCAGTCATCTATCTCATTGCTACGACAGCGCTCATGTGAAACTTATCGATAAAGAAGCGACCCAATAATATCAGTGAGACAAAAATAATATTGAGAGAGGTTCGTGAAGAGATTTAATTTAAGCGCATATTGCTTTGTGCCCCATCATTGTACTGGTGACAATTGCGGCGGTGTGACATCGGAAATCTAAAACGGGAAGAGGTCAGACTATTATCATTATTAAATTGGTTATTGTGTCAATATTTAAAAATTTATAGCGCATTGGGTGGAGATGCTAACTTAATTACCATCGCTGTGCAGTGTGCACACCAGTGCAATTTTTCTAAAATTCGTGGTTTTCCAGAACAAATAATTGGTAAATACGTACAGGATGACACCAATCACTCAAATTACCGAAAAACACTAACTTACGTAAAACTTTATTATTAACGGAAGAAAGGACATAAAATACATATTTGAAAGAGTTACAATGACAATTTCTTCAAAAGATTGGTATTCACTTTGTGACGTCATTATTAATAAAAGAATTAAAAATTATTTAGTATTCATCACTTTACTAATGTACTCATGTCTACACGTTTCGAAAGCGATGCTTTCTTCATAGGGAAAAAATAGAATACATATATTGTATATATCACAATTAATGTTTAAAAATACATATTCTACATATTTTTGTGTATTCTATATATTCCTTATGAAGAAAGCACCGCTTTCGAAACATGTGGATATTTGTATTGTACATTAATAAAGTGGTGAATACAAAATAATTTTTAATTCATTCATTTACAATAAAATCAACATGATCAAAATGTTCAATTATTACCTACATTATGAATAACTAGCTGAAATACCCGGCATTGCCCGGGATTATAAACGGTTTGGATTAAAGTTACTACCCCGACCCCTACCATACCCAGTATTTTTCTTCTCATTTTGAATGTGAAGTGTGCAAAATTTAACAAAGAAGTATCAAATTTAGTAAATGTTTCCAGTTGGGGATTTTTAATGAAAAAATACGTTTAGTTTCATAAAAAAACATAATTTTTGTACTGAGTTCCAACTGAAAATATTTACTCCAAATGTCTGCTTTAAGGGATGGGAAAGGGGGAAGGAGGTGGTTTTACGAGAACTCAAGTAAGCAGTGACCTTCCCCTTATCTGGAAGGTCATGCGTAAAAATTTCATCAATCTCCGAGCTCGATAAATCTGTAGATTTGTATTTTTTAAAAACACTTTTCATTATACAATGTGTTAAGGGAGGAGCGATTTCTGACAATATTTAAAGGAAAAGGGAAAAATTTCATTCCTTTTTAAAAAAAATATATTTATACGAATATAAAAAAAAAAAAACTTTCACATGTCGTCACTGGTCACTCAACCTAGTAACCGCTCAATCTCCACCCCGACCCTAACTCTACATACTGATTTTGTATGTATTTTGATGGAAAAAAAATACACCTCATTAATTTATAGAATTATAAATATATATTTAACCTTTCGTTAACTTAAAGGAAATTCTAAACTAACTAACTAATCATCACGCCGTTTCTCCGCAGGGGTAGGCAGAGAGGACGGACCGCCTAACAACTCGATCTTGGCATACACTTCTTGCTTCATTCACATTCATACATCGTCTCATACATTCTCTTCTATTATTCAGACTTCTGACATGGCCCGACTCAAGTATTTGATTCACTTGATCGTGCCATGTCTTCCTCGAACGTCCCCGGCTTCTTCTTCCATTCACATTCGCATCATACATTCTTCTTACACTCCTTTCTTCATTCATTCGCTCCACATGCCTAAACCATCTAAGCGTCCCTTTCTTAATCTTACTCATTGCGCTTTCACCAGCCTTGCATTCTTTAGGAATTTCGATATTTTTCACACGACCATACATGGTTTTACCACACATTCGTCTCAGAGATCTCATTTCTACGGCATTCAGTTTACTTTCATCCTTTCTCTGCCAATTCCATGCCTCACTGCCATACATCAGGGTCGGTATCAGCACTCCATTGTGGACTGCTAGCTTCGCTTCTTTGGACAACTTATTACCATATTTAATCTTATTATACAATTTATATCTCCAATAACCACTGTCCGTACACAGGAATTTTCCCAGTGCGACAGGCATCGAACAATCCATTATAATTATGTTTTATCTTGATAAATATGAATAAATAAATAAAAATATAAACATGATCTGAAAATTATATTAAACATTATTATATAAAAGTTATAAAGTTTATAATACTTGACATTATTCTTTTTTAGTATGTTGTATGTCCTGATGAGTTAAAAATCGTGTTCGAAACATGTTGATATGTATATATTAATAAAGTGGCGATTACAAAGTAATTTATAACTCATTTATTAATAATGACGCCACAAAGTGAATACCAATCTTTTGAAGAAATTACAAACACAAAATATTCTTGGTGACAACTCGGGTCTCTAGATTTCAGTAGCGTTGTGTACGGACTGTCCGCGACAAGTTGCTTGTGATGTGAGTACACAACTCAGGTATCGGATACTTGCATAGCCTTGTGTACGAAGGGCCTAACATTGTTACTCTAAGCCACAGACACATTATCTCCGGTTTCCTTCATTTAAATATAGTATACATGTACATATTATTTCTCTTGAAAAATTGAAGTTTTTACGGACTTAAAATATGTTATTTTTAAAAATAATTTCTATTCTATTATTGAAAAAGTACGAAATTTCCTCGAGTATGCTACGAAAAATATAAATAATTCGTGTGGTTCTGTTATTTCACATACTATAGGTATGAAAACAAAATCACGACGTCCCTTTATAATAAGCTATTTAAGTTAGTAGTCTGGAATTTTTTTACTCTACTCTAAATATGTCGTGTTTACTCTACTCTAAATATGTCGTGTTTTATTAAATATTTTTAAAACGAACACTTACGCCCTAAACATTATTTATATTAGCGCGCTCCCTCCCTCTTCCGTAATAACACATAAAATAATACACAGAGGTGCCCTAGTACCCAAGGTGAAGTAACCAAAATAAGGAGTGGGGGCGAGCTAGACGTGCGGCCAATTTAAGTAAAACAGCAAATAATTCAAAATTTTCGCGTTAACCGAGCATTTACTTTGACCCCTTTTATAAATGTTACGTAATTTGCTTAACGCAGTCAAAACCAAGCGAATCAAACGTGGACGGTAGTGAACTAGGCTAGTGCCACAATGGGTGTCACGTAACCTTTGCATCCAGTGGTCGAAATGGTACTTAGGACAAGTCTATTAGTTATGACGTCAGCGGAGAAAATATAGATTCACAGCCTTTCTAGGGAAGACTTTGTTTGAGAATTATTAGTTAAACAACATTAAAAAAAAGTAGAATAAAACATAAACAAACGTTGTATTTTCATACATACATAAGATATTTCATTAAAACTATCATTGTTTACAAAATGATAAGTTAGAAATTATTCCTAATATAATAATATCTCTTATGACCTTGTTGTATTACGAGGAGTTATTTAATTTTCAAGTCGTTTCTATCAGTTTTTTGGCTTTTTTTTTCAATTTCGATGTATGAAATTTGCATTGAACCAATATCCCGGGGAAAATTTTTGCATTTCATTTTTGAAAGTTAGACAATGACATCCCCAATTATGGGGGGTTATGGTAAGGTTCCTTCTCCCTCCCTTCTCTACTTCTCACCTGCCCTAATGATGAACGCTGCAAAGCTGTTCGAAACTTTGTCCCAGGAAGAAGGAAGCGCAACACGGCTCCACGTCATCAAATTATAACACAAAACACTGAAGGCTACTGAAAGTATTTTTAGAAATTACATTTTAATAAATATTTATCTAATATTTTTACATAATATTTATTTATTTTACATTTGTTTATTTCACATATATTTATTTTATATTTATTCATTTTACATTTATTTATTTAATATTTATTTGTTTATTCTATATTTATTTGAATTTATATTCATATTTATTTATTTTACATAACTTTTTTTTTTACAATTATTTATAGTATATTTATTTAGTTTATTTATTGTACATAACATTCTTTTTTAACAATTATTCATCATATATTTATTTTTTACACATTTTTTTATATTATATTAATTTATTTAACATTTAATATTTATTTATTAATTTAATATTGACTTATTTAATATTTATTTATTTAACATTTAATACGATGTATTTATTTGATGAATATTTTTTCAATAAAGCAATATTTCAGTCCACCATCATATCCTCTTCATCACTAATGAATGATGATGGACACGGCAAGGCTGTCCAAGTCGTCGGCTGAAGAAGAGGGGGGGAAACGAAACTAATATGTAATAACGCATCTACCTACTTCGTTTCCAGATGGAGTGCTTGAATATAACGGGGGCCGCGGCCCCGGGGGTCTTCGGGCAGCTGCTCAGCGGAGCCCTGACCAGCCTTATGGCCGCCAGCTGCCTCCTGGTGGACCCCGCCCAATGGCCCCCCGACAGGGCGGAGCGCCTCCTCGATAACGGTGAGAATATTGTAATATAATACTTTCTCGTAATTAACGCCATCTATGGGCCGAATTAAAGTCGGTGTTGGTGATGAACGGTTGAAGTCTTGGCTAAGTGAAACCTAACGTTAAGAAATATTTGGGTAGATGTCTCTCGAAATTTTTTGTACAAGCAGAGTTGACAACAGGGTAAATACCAAAAAATAAGTAGGAAAAATAAAGTAAAATAAAATAATCCAATTAACGGCATTCGACACATGAATAAAACGCTGGAGCTCAGAGATGGCGTTAATTTAAATATTTTAGAAAAAGAACACTTTTAGCAGGTAACGCTTTTAAATATTGAGATGAATCGTTTGTTGGCGGGTGTACGTACGGAATATGAAAAAGAATAACTTGTTATTGTAAGTATAAAGCTGAATTCCTTCAAGAAACTTCTAAAAAAAATACAATATTTAATTGTAACACTAACAAATCCAATCCGTTTCTAAAATACTTAACTAACTAACCAACCATCACGCCGTTTCCCCGCCGGGGTAGGCAGAGAGGACGGACCGCCAAACAACTCAATCTTGGCATACACTTCTTGCTTCATTCACTTTCATACAACGTCTCATAATCGTACATTCTCTTCTGTTATTCCGACTTCTGACATGGCCCGACTCAAGTATTTGATTCACTTGATCGTGCCATGTCTTCCTAGGACGTCCCCGGCTTCTTCTTCCATTCACATTCGCGTCATACATTCTTCTTACACTCCTTTCTTCATTCATTCGCTCCACATGCCCAAACCATCTAAGCGTCCCTTTCTTAATCTTACTCATTACGCTTTCACCAGCCTTGCATTCTTTAGGAATTTCGATATTTTTTACACGACCATACATGGTTTTACCACACATTCGTCTCAGAGATCTCATTTCTACGGCATTCAGTTTACTTTCATCCTTCTTCTGCCAATTTCATGCCTCACTGCCATACATCAGGGTTGGTATCAGCACTCCATTGTGAACTGCTAGCTTCACTTCTTTGGACCACTTTTTGTTAGCGCCAACCCCGTTCAGTCCTCCGTTAATGGAGTTTCCTGGATTCACCATTCTTTCAATATCCCTATCAGTCTTTCGTAAACATACTTCCCAAATAAACTCTAATTCTATTTATATTCCTGGTTTCATTATTACGTACATTTATATAGCAGTCTATTTTTTATTGGAATACAATCAAGCTCTTCTCTCATTTGATCGATTCTTGTATTATTATACAGCTCATAGGTCTGTTTTGAATAATTTCTAGCTTGTTTAGATTTACTTCATTGGCCAAACATAATATCGTAGAGCAATAGTCCAAATGTGGTGCAACTATAGTTTTATAAGTTAGCTCTGCAGTGTTTATATTTAGTTTATTTCTTAATTTTCCAAGAAAATTTACCTTTTTAACACATTTTTAATTTCATTTACTTTTTCAATATCTCCATCATCAATCGTCAAATTTAACCCTATATTATGCAATTTATTCCCTATTTCCATATATTTTGTTTTGCTTACATTCAGTTTAAAGTTTGTTTTCAGCCATATCGCTATATTTTGTAGGTATTCATTTATTTTATTTATTGCGCCTGTGTACTCTTCACATGAAATGTATCATTTAACGTATCGTCTGTAAAAAGTCTGATTTTGTGTTTTTTTAAGGTTTTAATTATATCATTTATATAAGCTATAAATAAAATTGGGCCTAATACCGACCCTTGAGGAAAGCCTACGTTATTTTCTATCGGTTCTGACACAGAACTTTCAATTTTTATTATTTGTTTTTGTGAATTTCTTGAGTTTTAAACAATCTCTTTCAAATTATATTGATTGCATTTCTTTATTATACCATTTATTTGTTCCTCGTATTTCAACAGTTTGTATTGGTATTATCTTGTCAATTACATCTTGTAGATTATTTATTAAATTTTTATTAATTAAAATTATTGATTTAAATTATTCAATGTATTCCATTTGATCAAGTTCATCCAAATAACCCAGAATTTCAATTAATTTTTCGCTGTTATATATTTTTTTCTGACGCGTGTCTCTGGTTTTCCACCTGTCAAAATCTTTTTGAAAGTTACTATGCACGTTGTTTCTTTAAGATAACGAATAACTTATTATTTCAAGAGATTTATCTACAATTTCTTCGTAGAATGATGTATCATTTGTATATGTGTAAACACTATTATACAACCTTTCACGTAAAATTTAAAGATAACTTTAAAGTTATGTTCACTGTCCAAAGTTCATTTCTGTATTTTTTAAATGGTTAAATTAGGTTTTAATCTCTTTTCTTTATAAAAAAAATATGTTTATCTGTGTGTCATCGATTTTCTAGAAAATTACTTGACCGATTTCGCTGAAAATAGCACAGTTTGTTCTGATTAGTGCCGGGAAGGTTTAGAGAGTAGTTTGAATGAAATATCATCCAATATGTAAAACTATTGCTATACATTGAACCCGCCATTTTGTATTGAGCTTAGCCCATAGATGTACCACTCTGGTTAGCAACAGATTACATATTCAAAAGAAGAAGGTTTGTTAACCTTACTTAAGAACTTTATAATTTGGATAGATATATTTTGAATAAAAATAAATGTTCGGAATGAAAAAAACATTCAAATGAATGTCACTTTGTTTAGAGATAGTAATAGTCGTCACAAGACATTACTTTCGCTGTCAAATCAATTATGGCACCCAACCGACATACAAGAATTCACAACTTCATAAATTTATTACAAAAAAAAAAATCCCGAGCAAGGCCGGGTACACATCAGCTAGTAGTAGTTCAATAAAATATTATTTAAAATGAACTGCGGGATTCTAACATGTTTTCAAAACCAAAAGGTAACATAATATTTTCAAGTTATTACGCATTTGTGTGGAATACGAAACTTTACTCCAATAAAATGTATCGGTTTCCTTTTACATTTGCCAGCAAAGCAAGCATTTGAAACTCAAAACCAGGGTTTCTTGGAAAAGAATATACTTATTCGCACACGATTACGTAAAGGGGGATATTGACACTTCGTCAAGACGAAATGTGACAATTTTTAGATTATTTTATCGAGAAAGCATCGGAAACAAATTTTTCAAAATTTTCAATTCAAAACAGAATTTTCTTTATACTTTATGGAATGGTTTAACAAAAGCAGCTGATAATAAAATCAAACTTTATTAGATCTCGAAGGCTTAAAGTGGCGTTTTACAATATTCCAGGCATCCAAGAATACGACTTCATAGTGGTAGGAGCGGGGTCAGCAGGATCCGTGGTGGCCAGCAGGCTGTCGGAAGTACCGGAGTGGAGGGTTCTACTTCTGGAAGCTGGGGGGGATCCGCCTGCAGAGAGCCAGGTAATTACAGGAGATAACATTGCATTACATAATTTGAGTACGACTTCATAGGAGGGGTCAACAGGATCCGTGGTGGCCAGTAGGCTCTCAGAGGTGCCGGAGTAGAGGGTTCTACTTCTGGAAGCTGGAGGGGTTCCGCCGGTAGAGAGCCAGGTAATTACAGGAGGTCACATTGCATTACACAATCTGAGTACGACTTCATAGGCGGGGTCAACAGGATCCGTGGTGGCCAGTAGGCTGTCGGAGGTACCGGAGTAGAGGGTTTTACTTCTGGAAGCTGGAGGGGATCCGCCAGCAGAGAGCTAGGTAATTACAGGATACCACATTGCATTACATTGACTTCATAGTGATGGAGGCGGGGTCAGCAGGATCCGTGGTGGCCAGTAATTATAATTAGTTGTGAAGTTTTTGGCCACCTGGAAATGTAGGAAAGGCATCAGAAGGGTCGGGGGAAAATATGGGTTATAACTTCTCTGAATCTATTATTTTAGCGTACATCCTAGCATGGCAATATACTGGGAGTATCTATCGCTCTGTAACGGATTAATCATAATGTTGGTATATTTTAATTGCGTGAATTCGTTAATACGTATTAATACGTATATTATTTTGAACTAGATGTGTGAAGAACCAGATCTGCCGTCGAGTTCATCTATTTATTTTGATCGTGTCACGTTTCACGATTCCCGCAAAAATCTAACACGTAGGAAAAAACGATCGTTAATTTTTAAAAATCAACCCTATGATTTGATTTAGATGGAAATGACATTGATATTCATGAAGCATTTTATTTTAATTTTAGGTGCCAAGTTTGTTCCTCCTCAACCAAAAGACGGATATCGATTGGCAATACTCGACTGAACCGGATCCCAATAGTTGTCAGGGGATGGTCGACAAGAGATGCACCTGGCCGAGGGGGAAGGTCCTCGGAGGGAGTGGCGCAATCAACGGAATGATCCACCTGCGGGGGAACAGAAAAGACTACGACGATTGGGAAAGCTATGGTAACACTGGATGGGGATACGACGGGGTCTTGGAATACTTCAAAAAGAGCGAACACGTTGAGCTAAAACCAAAGAAAGGCGATAAGCCTGAGAAAAAATCGAAGAAGAATGAGAAAATTAAAGAAAAATCAAATAAAACTAAAAAAGAACAAAATCCATCTTCAATCAACTTCCGTGGGTTAGATGGCTATTTGAACATCGCCAAATTCAACGATTCTTCTTACTGGGGAAAGAAAATATTAAAAGCCCAAGTTGAGCTTGGTCATGAAACCGTTTACGACATGAATGCTGATGTATTTTTAGGTTTCACAAACGCACAAGGAGCTATTAAAGATGGAGTAAGACAATCCAGTGCAAAAGCATTTTTAACACCAGTGAAAGAAAGAAGTAATCTGGATGTCGCGAAAAATACCCATGTTACGAAAATAGTCTTCGAAGAGAACGGAAAAAAGGCTACTGGTGTCATTCTAAAAATTAAAGACGGGGAAGAAATTACCGTCAGAGCTAGAAAAGAAGTTGTCCTCTCAGCTGGAGCCGTCAATTCTCCTCAACTCTTAATGCTGTCGGGGATTGGGCCTAAAAAACACTTGGCTGATATGAACATAGATTTAATTGCCGATCTACCAGTTGGAGAGAATTTACAAGATCATATCGCGACGTCAGTTATTTATACTGCGAGCACAAATACAACGTGGAAAAATAAATACGATTCTAACTCACCAGTTCTTCAATACTTAAGTCAAAGGAGAGGCATGCTCTCTTCAGTCGGGATCTTGGATACTACAGGATTTATAAACACCAAGAGAGACGGATCTCTGTATCCCGACATACAGTATCATTACAGTGACGTTCCTGCAAACGATTTAACGACACCCATTATATTGAGAAATATCGGCTATGATGATGAGTATATACAGGCATATAAAGAATTGAACGTAAACTTTGGGATAATAAATGTATTTGTAATTGGTTTAAAACCAAAATCGAGGGGTAAAATTCTGCTAAAGAATACGGATCCTTTAGAAAAACCATTGATATATCCAAATTACTTAAATGAGGAAACAGACGTAGAAACCATGCTGAGGGGGATTAATGAAGCGCTGAAATTGGAGAAAACTAATAGCTTCAAAAAAGAGGCGGTCGAACTTCGTAGAGTTCCGTACAAAGCATGTGATGAATTTCTGTTCAGAAGTCAAAATTATTGGAAGTGCATGATGAAATACACGGCTGCTCCAATATACCATCCAGTGGGAACCGTGAAAATGGGACCCTCCGGAGATCCAACGGCTGTGGTCTGCCCTAGGTTAAAGGTGAAGGGAGTGGAAGGACTCCGAGTAGTTGATGGAAGCATCATGCCAGATATAGTGAGCGCCAACACCAATGCAGCCTGCATCATGATAGGCGAAAAGGCTGCAGACATGATCAAAGAAGATTGGATGAATGTGGAAGTGGGAGTGGGGATGGAAGCTCACAGTGAGCTTTAATCCGAAACGAATGCATTCCAATATTTAAGTTTCCTAACTTTACTTATGGTTGTTTTCATTGTACTATTTTTTTAAATAAATATACAATGCATCAAGCGAACTACATAGTGCTTTTTTATTACTATTATTTATTAACACCGTAGTCAATAATATTGTATTGTTTTAAAGTAAACAGACATACTCGTATACAGGGTGGTAGCGGAAAGTTAAATTAAAAGTGACAAGGCGTGGTACGCTCCCTTTTTAACGAATCTGAGCCTAACTTTGTTTGAAATTCGATATCCTTACGGTGGTTTTTAAAGTATCAAGGATTTCCTAAGCTCGATTTAATCGAAAATGAACCTTCTGATTAAATAAATTAAGGGAGGTATGGTCGATTTTTCCATGCAGGCTTTTGTCTGAATTTCAAAAGTTATCGTATTAATATAAGTATAATGTAATGTTAACAATAGATTTCAGTAATTGTTTAATTGTTGCAGATACCGAATCTATTTATTGAAACCATGAAGAGCAACATAGACTGGCAGCATGAAACTGAAATGGATCCCAAGTCTTGTTTGGGAATGGTGGGACAAAGATGCCATTGGGTTAATGGAAAAGTACTGGGAGGATCCAGTGCCACCAATACCATGCTATACACCAGAGGAAATCCGCACGACTATGACAGCTGGAAGGCAAATGACAGTTTGGAGTGGGGATATGAAGACGTTTTGCGATATTTTAAGAAAAGTGAGGACATCAAGGACAGAAAAATCTTAAAAAACCCAAAATTCGAAAGATTTCACAATACAAATGGTTTTCTTAATGTAGACAGGTTTAAAGATTCTTTCGACTTAGGAGAAATTTTTCTAGAAGCAGAGGAAGAATTGGGCCACGCAATACTGACTGATTTTAACGCTGATATTCATGTAGGATTCGGTTACGCACATGGCACTATTTTTAACGGATTACGTCACTCAAGCGCCTCCGCTTTTTTAAAACCAGCTAAAGAAAGAAGCAATCTAGATGTTGTCAAATTTGCTCAGGCAAGAAAAATACTGATAGACAAAGAAACAAAAAAAGTTATAGGTGTCGAATTTATTTTAAAGGGAAGAATCCTTAAAGTTATGGCAACAAAGGAGGTTATCCTGTCAGCCGGAGCAATA
This sequence comes from Halesus radiatus, assembly GCA_022606495.2. Classification (NCBI taxonomy): domain Eukaryota; kingdom Metazoa; phylum Arthropoda; class Insecta; order Trichoptera; family Limnephilidae; genus Halesus; species Halesus radiatus. The sequence continues at coordinate 618,049 of JAHDVE020002886.1, forward strand.
AATTCCCCAAAAGTGTTAATGCTCTCTGGAATTGGGAATAAACAACATCTAAATGATATAGGCATCGAAACTATAGTGGACTTACCAGTTGGTGAAAATTTACAGGATCATGTTATGACTCCAGTGTTTTATAAAGCTAAAAGATTTAATAAGACTAAAACAGATATTACATGGGGAGTTCTGAAATTTCTAGCAAAACAAAAAGGAATGTTTGGTTCCATCGGCACATTAGATGTTACAGGATTTTTAACTACATATGAAAATAACACGTCCTATCCAGATATCCAATATCAATTTTACACTGTGCCTGCTAACAATCAAAATCCATCGCAATTTATTGAAAAACTTGGCTTCAACGATGAATTACAAAAATCATACGTCTCTATGAATATTGATTCTGATTTGGTTCATATTTTTGTTACCTCGCTCAAGCCTGGATCCAGAGGAAAGATAATGTTGAAAAGCAAAAACGTTAACGACAAACCATTGATATATGCAAATTATTTTCGAAATGAGGCCGATATAGATAAATTGATTAAAGGCATACGAGAAGCCGAAAGACTAGAAACGACGAACACTTTTAAGAAGGAGGGTTTGGTCGTGAGCAAACTAGACTATGCGGCATGTGATCATTTCATCTTCAGAAGCGACGAATATTGGAGGTGTACCATTCGCCACATGGGATCCTCAGCAAACCAACAGATCGGTACAGTAAAGATGGGGCCGGTGGAAGATGTGAGCTCGGTGGTTGGTCCAACGCTCAAGGTAAAAGGAGTACGGGGACTGAGGGTGGCAGACGCGAGCATAATGCCGGGAACTATCAGCGGTAACATCAATGCTGCTTGTATTATGATCGGGGAGAAGGTTGCCGATTTGGTGAAGGAGGAATGGTTTAGAAGTGGACAGCGAGAAGAGTTATAAATACCAAGTATTGTTAACTTGCCGTACCATTTTTTTTTCAAATCAGTATTCGATCAATACATATATTGTAACTAGCTGATGTGTACCCAGCCTTGCTCGGGAATATTTATTTTTTTGGAATAAAGTTATGATGTTGTGAATTCTTGCTTGTCGTTTGTGTGGCATAATTGATTTGACAGCGAAAGTAATGCCTTGTGGCGACTATAACTATCTCTAAATAAAGAACTAAAGAAACATTAATTTGAAAATTTTATTACATTCCTTATTGTTTAAAATACATCTAAATAATAAAGTTTTTTAGTAGGTACCTACTTGTGTTTTCCATTTTGAAAATATTCTACCCAAACAAACCTTCCTCTCTTGAATATGCAATCTGTGGCTAACCAGAGTGGTACAACTATATAACATACTAATTTAAAAACGTTATAGCAACAGTTTTACATGCTAGATTTCATTCAAACTTTCCAAACCTTCCCGGCACTAATAAGAACAAACTGTGATATTTTCAGCGAAACCGGTATAGTAATTTTAGAGAAAATCGAGGACACACAGACAAACATTCATGCTTATATATAACGATTTATCCTACTTTATTATTTTAATGTTGACAGCTATTTGGGAAGTGTTCACATACCGTGTGGTAGCGATACTGGCACCGTCATTGTCATTCTAATGTATTCGTAAAAACGAGGTTAAGTATTACTATGTAAGTCATAATTTTATGATACGTGACTTGCGAATTGTATTTTAAATACCAGTGTGAGGGTGAAGAAAGGTGATTGTCAAAAATTGTTCAAATTTCAGATCTTTGCAAGTGCATGTACATGATAATGAAACATTGATGCGTAAATATGCTCCAACGGGAGAACAGTATACCAAACAAAGTAATTGTGATGTGAATTTTTTTATTTAAAAAACATTAGTAACTATCATCCACTTGTTTATTTCAGACCGGACCGGGAATCTTCAGACTGGTACAAGTAAAACTAAATCTATGCTATATATAGCATCTATGTCACGAATGTCCCATTGCTCTTTATAATACTGTACATTTGTATTTCTACTATTGTACATATCTAATTTTGAACAATGGGACTCACTCAAGGTTTTTTAATAAAACAAAATCATATTCAAATGTAATTTCGGCATGAGTTTGAAAATACGAAATAATTAAAGTAGTTATGAAATCACTTTAAAAAATAAAGGGTTATTAAGACGAACATTTATGATTGTATGCACAAATGTGGACTATGCATTATACGAGTATGAATGATTGTATGCACAAATGTGGACTATGCATTATACGAGTATGAATGATTGTATGCACAAATGTGGACTATGCATTATACGAGTATGAATGATTGTATGCACAAATGTGGACTTTGCATTATACGAGTATGAATGATTGTATGCACAAATGTGGACTATGCATTATACGAGTATGAATGATTGTATGCACAAATGTGGACTATGCATTATACGAGTATGAATGATTGTATGCACAAATGTGGACTATGCATTATACGAGTATGAATGATTGTATGCACAAATGTGGACTATGCATTATACGAGTATGAATGATTGTATGCACAAATCAGGACTATGCTATATATAATATACGAGTATGAATGATTGTATGCACAAATGAGGGCTATGCATTATACGAATATGAATGATTGCACGTACAAATGAGGAATATGCATTATACGAATAAGAATGAATCTAATTAGTAGAGACGTGAATAAATTGCGTTATTTTTGGGGAAAAGTTGTGTTATTTTTCAGTGAAAATGCATTATTTTTGGCGAAAATCGTGTTATTTTGAAAAATTCACTTTATTTTTGAATAAATTCCCATTATTTTTGGGAAAAAGAGATTATGTACGCGACGTTTTCAATAAGAAGTTGGCTGCGTTCCATTTTATAGCTATTCAAGCTTGTCAAAACCATAGACAAACAGTACAATATTAGTTTCTTATTTCAAAATATTGGTATATCGTGAAAATACGAAAAATCAGTTATTTACACGAAAATTGTGAATTCCGCGTTTTTTGTGTAAAAATTCGCGTCATCGCAAAATCGAAATTTTCAGGTCTCTTCTAACTAATTAATGAGAACTACTCTAAAGAGCCTAAGTCCCCTCAGCAAGTATATTTTCTAAGTGAAGTAGCTATTACTTTTGAAAAACTAAATACATTTGTATGCAACCGTATCCAATCTAAATAAACTAAATAAATTTTGTCAAAAAATACTTTTTTCTTAGCTAAATGCGAATTAGCAGTCTGAACTCAACATTGTCCATTTTGGACTAGATGGAAGTTTAGTATAGTTTACATAATTACAGCAAATTCTAACATTCTAACAAAATAATTAATACTACCTTATTATCGTCTAACGTTTATTGATAACAAATACGAAAACCATTCAGTTAACGCACAGGAGAGAAGGCCGCAGGTAAAGATTATTGATTCATAATTTCTTCAAAAGATTGGCATTCACTTTGTGGCGTCATTATTAATAAATGAATTTTAAAAATTACTTTGCATTCACCACTTTATTAATATACGATGCTTTCTTCACCGGGAATATATAGAATAAAGAATATAGAATACATAGAATACAATATTTACATTCCTGATAAAGAAAGCATCGCTTTAGAAACATGTAGATAGATATCTGTGTATATTAATAATGTGGTGAAAACAAAGTATTTTTTAAAATTCGTTTATTATTGTTTTAAATATTAATTAAATACCTAATAATAAAAACTGTTATTCAATTTATTGGAATAACTTATTGAAGCAAACCTAATTGTATTTTTTTTATCATTCAAGAAGATAATTAATTGTTTTTTTATTTAATTCGAAGAACTCCAATTAATTTTATTTTAAAAAATTTAACTTAAATCAAATTTAATAATGTTATTATTAAGTTCTGCATTTTTACTTTTTTTTTTTTATTATTGTGACAACTTCGGCGTTCAAGGCCATTTTCAAACTGTCGAACTTAACAATAAAATTATTAAATTTGATTTACATCAAATTAAAAAAAAAAAAGAAGAAGAAAATATTATTAAACCTCAATGATATATGAAACAGAAAATAAAAAGGTAACTCTAATTGGGACTCGAACTCAGAGTTTTCTGTTTTATGTTTCATTGAGACTTCTTAATATTATATTCTTTTTTATATATATCTATTTTACATTTTTATTGTTCCCTAATTGCTACGCTAGCTTGGGCCGTGTTGTAGCAAATAGTCCATTTAATTAATTATTACAATGAGGTTTATAAGTGTTCGCTCCAACTATTGATAAGTTAATAGATGTCGCACATAAATACAAAATAAAAACGGATAGGTTTATCTGAGACAATATATTCGGGTAGAACTTTGCAAACATACAAAATATAGCGGCCAAAAATATGGGAATTAACGGAGGATAATATTAATTCAGGTCTCAATAGCTCGATTGGTAGAGACGCCAGTCCCGGTAAGACTAGAGAATCTGGATTCGAGTCCAAGTTGCAACCGTTGCATTTTTATGTTTAGTTGAGTCAATGATTGATTAAATTATAATTGTTATCTACCATTTCACATTAATATTGTTTATATGAGTATATGTAGGTATTTGGAGCATACAATGGAGATAAACGTTTTTTTGTAAAAACGATAAGAAATAATCCCAGACTCCACGTTCTAGGACTAATGCTTAGGGATAAAATATAATATAGTATTATAAACTATATTCCACAAGTGCCAGTGGCGTGCGGCGCAATTTAATTATATTTAATAAGAGTTAAAATGTTGCAATTTTATTTAGATTCGAAACCATAATAATTCATCCTCCATACTACCACCGTGTAGTTAATTTTTTTTTTTGATAAACGTTAATGTTAAAGTTTTTTTTAAATGCGGTATACAAAACTTTAGTCAAGTTTATTTTTTTAAAAAAACGCACCAGGAACGTACGGGGATTGCAATTTTTTTTTTTCCAACTTTTATAATAATTTTCATAAGAAAAAGTAAATATAGACACAAACTGATTTTAAGAGACAAAGAAGAAGAAATATCGAATATATTAGAATAAAATAAACAAAAATTCTGTTTTAATCACAAAAAATATTCAAATTATCTACGGGTTTCGGAAGAACTCGTTCTTCATGAGGATAAAAACTAAACTGGCAATGGCTGACGGAATATTAATTCATGGTTGGGTTATTTCCAGTGACTGTTTGAGATGGAGTGCCTGAACGCGACCGGCACCAGCTCGGGGGCCTTCGCAAACATTTTAGGTGGAGCCCTGAGGAGCCTCATGGCGGCCAGCTGCCTCCTGGTGGACCCCGCCCAGTGGCCCTCGGACAGGACGGAAAGCTTCCTCAGCAGCGGTGAGCTCAGCGTGGGGCACCAAGTAACCAGCTAAGATAATGCAATCTATTGTATTACTTTCTTCTCCACTTCGTTTTAAATATAAAATGACGTCCCGTTGTACTTAGATGTAGTTATACAGATTATTTTTTTCACAGTAACTCCACATACGAGTAGGAGGCTCTGGGGGAAATATTTTCCCTCAAGGCCTGTATCATCTTCATGGATGCTGTGTGGAGGATCTTTTAGAGGATAGGAAGGAGTGAACTCGGGCCTTGAAGAGACCCATGTTGTAGGAGGGAGGAAACACAGAGGCTGGCAGATCATTCCACAGGCGAGCTGTTGAACACGATAACGAGTCGTAGAAGCGACCCGGTCTCATGTGACAAATGTCAACCGTGTGCAAATGTTGAGCGCGCGTTTGGCGTGTTTCACGACTATGCACCGGTGCCGAAGGGATCAATGACGGTAGTTCCTCAAAGCATCTTCCAATAAAATACCGGTAGAACAAGGACAGCATTCCCACCTGACGTATGTGGCCCAACGATGGCAGTCGTTTGTTAAGATAGGCGAATCTATCAAACGGATAGCCCGTTTCTGCAGAGTCAAGGGTTTATTTTTTAAGATATTTTGGGGCTTTCCCCGACCAGAGGTGGCTGCCAAATTCTACAGTGGGGTGCACTTGCGATTTGTACAGGGTCAGCAGTTGTGTACTATTAAAGTATCTGCGGGCTTTGTACAATATGCCTAGCTTCTGAGAGGCTAACTTTACTCTGGCTTCGACGGAGCCCCCATACCTGAGCTGGTCACTTAACGTTACACCAAGGATATCAATGGAGGTCTTGTTGTGAAGATTGCTTCCATTATTGATTTATTCCAGATTATTGCGTTTCTCCCATCATAAATGTAAATATACGCCCGTTAATCTGCCATCATAACTATAATATAATTCTGATAGTTGGTCACCCCAACATAAAATTCATATTAAAAACGTTGAAAGAATTCAGCGAAAATTTTAACGTTTTTTAAAATTTTAATTAAATAGTCCCTTAGAAGTAATAAACCACACGTTCTTATTAAAAACTTTAAAAATTCATACATTTAAAGATAGAAGAAGGATAAACGACTTGTGTTTCTTTTTTAAATTATAAATTTGGATCTCGACTGTTGCGAGATTTGTCAACATAAGAGTACCTACATGACACACCCGGCATAAGGACTAGAGATGGGTCATGACTCATTTTGTTAAGAGCGGGAGTCACGGTACTAGATCCATATTTTCGTACAACTCAATTTAACGACGGTTCATTTAAGAGCCGGCAGACAGAGCCGTCCGTGGCTCCCACGACTTCCAGCTCATACGACTCCCAATTCATACCTCAACTCATACGACTCCCAGCTCCTACGACTCGCAGCGTATATTTGTAGGTAGTGTAAGTACATAACGTCCAGATGCCAGACTTTCAGGCGCTGTTTACGTACTGTACAGTTCCCACGTGCAAATGCGGTAATTATTCTTATTTGTATACGACGATGTTATATAAACAAATTAGAAAACACGACATAATTTAAAGATGCGTCATCGTAGAAATGCGTAAGAATACTATCGAACATCAGAGATATGTTGATTACATTTACACAATGCAGTCCTTGATTCCATTGCTAAAGAAGCCACTGTCACGGTCCGTTAAATGATATTTCTATTCCAGTGAGAGACTATTTCCCTATTCTAAAAAGTAAATACAAACTCCAATGGCCCTCTGAATGAAAAATATCTTCTCTAACAAAAGGTCATCAGTACTCATTAATACAACCTTTTATTCCTGTCAAGTCCTGGATTCAGAAATACACTTGCATGCCAAAAAAATAAATTTCCTCCATAACTCGAAAGAGTTCACACTTCTTGTCTTAGTCATCTCGCCAGGTTCCACATTGATTGTCCTATCAATGACCAATTTCCAAACTTTATGCATGAAGTGGTAAAACTTAAAATTGAACTTCCTGCCAGCATTCCCTGTCTTCTAAGTCTCAACTCCCCCCAAATTAACAATTTATTAGAATAATGTATTTATAAAAATGGCATTAAAATTTAAGTCATTGGGGATTAAAAACACATAAATTTACACTGTAACTTATTTGCTTCAATTGTATTTGCCCAAATGTCATATCCTGTATAAAAGTAACTAATTTTAGGAACAATACGTACTATTAAAATCTAACTGATTAAACATGGCCATGATCGCCCTTAATAAGTGAAAGTCATAAAAACAAAAATGTCTTACGTACAGCGGGTTTAACTGCTCCGGGTGCAATCTAATGTTGTCTGCACGTAAAAAAAGAGATTCCTAACAACTTAGCAGTGGGATTCACATGTGGCTATCACCAGGCAAATGGTTTTACAGAGTCCAACTGTAAAGGCGGAAGATATATACTATGAGGCTGCCCGTAACATTGGGAAACGTCCCCAATACTTAGTGAATGTTAAAACTTATCAGGTAATGTACCTATTCTGTTTCGTTCCAGGTATTCAGGAGTATGATTTCATAGTGGTGGGAGCAGGATCCGCCGGTTCTGTCATAGCCAATAGACTGTCTGAAGTTGAAAAGTGGAAAATATTGCTTTTGGAAGCTGGTGATGATCCACCAGCAGAAAGTCAGGTAATAAAAACAAGATTTGATTTAAATTAAACAAATGTATCTCTCTTTCTAATTGCATCTCCTCAGTCCTCACACACTTCTAATTTACAGAAACAAATGTAATTCATATTAATAATTTTAGGTTCCTGGTCTATTCCTCACAACCCTCAATACAGATATTGATTGGCAATACAAAACGAATAATGATTCCAATTCTTGCCTCGGTTCAAAAAATCAACAATGTTCCTGGCCCCGAGGAAAAGTTTTAGGGGGATCCGGAGCAATAAATGCCATGTTCTACATCAGGGGAACACGCAAGGATTACGATGACTGGGAAAGTTATGGGAACACGGGCTGGGATTATGAAAGTGTTTTGAAATATTTTATAAAGAGTGAGAATATGATGGATGTAAATATAAAGGAAACACCAAGCTTCTACAAGTACCATGGAGTAGGGGGATACTTAAACGTTGAGGAATATAGATCATGGTCGGATTTCGGAGATCAAGTATTATTGAATGCTGCGAAAGAAATTGGATATTCAGTTGTTGCTGATATAAATGCCGACAAAACTTTGGGAATCTTTGGAACACAAGGCACGATTAAAGATGGCGTGAGGAATTCTCCGGCAGCCGCATTTTTGACACCAGCAAAAGACAGAAATAATCTGCACGTAGTAAAAAATGCTCTGGTCACGAAAATACTATTCGACACAAAAGGGAAGAAAGCAGAAGGAATCAAATTTAAAATTCGAAATGGAGAAGAAATCACCGTCAAAGCAACGAAGGAGGTCATACTTTCAGCCGGGGCTATAAACTCTCCTCAACTGCTGATGTTGTCGGGGGTCGGTCCCAAGAACCACCTGCGAGATGTCGGTATAGATGTTATAGCCGACTTACCCGTAGGCGAAAATCTACAAGATCACGTGACCGCTCAAGTAATGCACTCACTGCCAATAAACATCATACAACAGACAAACACATATACTTCGATGACGCAGTACTTGACAACGAGAGATAGCTCCCTTCGGTCACTTGGGGTGTCTAAAGCTGCATTTATTAATACAAAAAAAGATGGTTCCCCCAATCCCGACATTCAAAATCACTTTCTCATCATGCCCGCAGGAAGGAGTGACCTATATTGGACTAGTAATGGAATGAGTAGCGAATTTTTAAGGGCGTTTCATAAAATTGAAAAAGATTTATTGATGGTTTCAGTAGTCCTACTCAAACCCAAATCAAAAGGAAAGATCTTACTCAAAAGTAAAAATCATTTGGATAAACCTTCGATATACGCGAATTACTTTAAAGAAGAAGACGATATGGAGACTATGATAAGAGGGATGAAAGAGGCATCGAGATTTGAGAACACTGAAGTTTTCCAAAAAATGGACGCAAAAGTGGAAAGGTTAGAGGTGCAGGCATGTGCTGAGTTTGAATTCAAGGCTGAAGAGTATTGGAGATGCATCATCAAATACTCTACACTTACTTTGTACCATCCTGTAGGCACTGTGAAGATGGGTGTACCTTCAGACAACTCTTCAGTCGTCGACCCGAGACTGAAGGTCATCGGAGTTGAAGGACTTCGAGTGGCTGACGCCAGCATCATGCCCGACATAGTCAGCGCCAACACCAATGCTGCATGCATCATGATTGGTGAGAAAGCAGCCGACATGATCAAAGAAGACTGGTCGGTGCACACATAGAGGAACGGAACAGATGAGGACTATGAATAATAGTAACATAATAGTTAACTTATTTATTAATGTTTGATGACTAAGTAGTCATTTATTTAAGACAACCATTTGTTTTTCTTATTCTCATTCAGCGATCTTGATACCGGTTGGTATTAATTTAAAAGTAAAATAGTGGTTTAAAACAAAGTGATTTATTTAATAAATATGTCTAACCACAAAGTAAATGCTTTCTACGAAAATATAATAATTATGTGACGTGTTCTGTCGCCAAAATAAACAGATAATTTTTGGTGTTTTTTTTTTCTGATTCCATGATTTGGCAAAGAAAATAAAAAAAATATTGGAGATTAGAGTGTTTATGAGTTCCAAGTTATAATTAATAATAACGTGTTGTAAATACAGTGGATCATTTTAATGACGACTTCGGTGACCTTGGCTGTGGGATCCAAAGATTGCGGAATCTAAAACATTGGATTGCGTGAGAAAATTAATTTTATTCACTTTATATCTCTTATTTCACGTATAATTAATATAAAATATGATGATTTATATTTGCAACACGTTTCAGAGTGGTATAATATCGCTCTTAGTGAAAAAACATTATTAAGAAAACCTTAAAGGAAAGGGCTTCAGTCGTGTTTAGGACCGGCTCTGAACAGTAAAACACTACCCAACCTTCCTTTCCCCTATCTCCTTCCATTCCCTCGAGGACTCCATTCACTCTCACAGCATTACCTAATAGAGGATGTCATAGTCCCACTGGTTCTGGGTTCCTATACATCTGCCGCTAGAGGCGCTGCTAGTAGCCGGGCTTCAGAGAAGACAATAATGGTAAACAACATCCATTGAAAGTTGCTAAAAATTTTTATGGTACATAACTTTTTATTGGTTTCTGAGTTCTATGATTTTATTGGTGATAGTAACTGACGTTCGAACGAATAGATGTGCCATAATAGCCAAATTTGCCTACAACGTCGAGGGCTGGAGGCAACCACGTGATAACCAAAGTTTGGCATCTGGCGGGTTCACGCATTTCTCGAATACATGACGTCATCATTCGTGTATTGACTGGCGGCGAGCGATCAATTTTCATAGGATAAATAATTTAATAGAATGTTAAATGTCAAAACAAGGATGAGCTTTACCGTACATAATTTTATATTCTATTCATGGTAAACCATAACTAAACATAAGTAATAAAATAATATAACTTTTTAGAAACTTTAACTCAAAGAATAATAATAGTATTGAGCATTAACAATATCATCCGTATTGATAAATGGTTTGCTCATGAATACTCTAAGTTCTTTAATTAATAATAGTTTTTTTATATTAAACAACAATTATAGAGCCTAAAGTCACAGAAATTAAGTTTATATTTCGCCAAAACTAAAAAAACGCATATTGAAAATACAAAACAAAATAGAAAAATAAAAATTACCATACTAATTCAAAAACAGAATTCGCACGTGACTTCAAATGTTCCAATGCAATGGTACCAACAGAACAATGTGTTCTGATGAGATTATTTTTTATACACTTTTAAATAACGATTTATGTGATTATATACAATATATATATATATATAAAATTATCATATTAAATAAAATTAAAATTATAAAATAAAACCTGTCTTCTTTGAATGTTTGTCTTTCTTTAGGGAAAAGAAATCTACTATAGAGACGCTAAGAATTTTTCAAGAGATATTACAAAGATCGATGATTGATTGACTGATTCGCATGAACTATTTAAAAATTTAATTTAAAATAAATAAAAATAAACGAGTAGTGCCTTTTAATTTTTAATTATTTTATTGAAATTATCATATTAAATAAAATTAAAATTATAAAATAAAACCTGTCTTCTTTTATTATTACTAAAAATTGTTATGTATTCAGAATCGGCGTTTGCTGATCTATATGAATATATATTTTTAAAGCCATTATATTTTTCACAGGAGTTCCTTGTTGAACAATTACAATCATATAACAAATTAAATTAATTTCGCAAACATGGTCGTGTACATAATTTAATACGGTAATTAAAAAATGTTAAAGATAGTAAAAGTAAATACTTGCGGAGAGGAAAAATATCACCAACACCTCTGTACTGAGTAAATGAACTTATATCAATGATGTAAGACAGGGGTTGGCAAACTTTTTTGTAAAGGATTAGATCGAAAAGAAATTTAGGCTCGAGGTCAGCTGTGTCCACTGGATGTTGGATGGACCCCAGTTCCCGATTTTAAACATACAATCTTTTTTATTCCCCTTTTTTTAATAAATATTAAAGGCATTCCGTAAATAAAGTCAGTGACTTCTTGCAGTTAGTTTATTTTTATGTGAACACCGCAAAGATCCCCAATTTCCAGGAGACAATCGTCCTTATCCCCATCCCCAATTGAACGTACGAATCTCAAGTAGGTGTATGTTGGAAGACTGAAAGGAGTGATATATGAGCAAGAAAATTCAGGAAAGCACGAACAAAAGCGCAGCAGGAATTTTTTTTAATAATAAATGATGTAGATTTTTATTATTCGAAAAGTCAGTTTCTAAAGAAATTTTAGAATAGAAGAATATGTGAAAAAAAACTCGTAATTTTTGGCGGATATTGCAAGACACTGCAAACAGACTCAAGTTCACCCACTTTCTTTTAGGCATGCTCGGAATGAACCATCTGCGGGTCAGAAGGGTGGTACACAATGTTACACGTTTCTTCAGACTAATCCAAGCTGGTTCGAAAACTCAGCTATCGCGGAGATCATTAATTTCTATATATTCCCGATGGTTTTCTCCGTCACGGACAGTATAGACTGTTTTATCTCCAGGCCTGCCGGACCAACTTGCCAACTTGTTAAAAAGAATCACTTCGGATATCGACATATTTAGCATCAATGAAGCTGCGTTTAAACATCAAGCTTTGTTGCTACTTGTATAATACCAGTATGTGTCATATGCAACTTACCGAGATTATGTATGTCTACCTTCTTTCTTTTAATTTTTATTATTATTGAAAGTAATTATTTTAAATGTTGTACATCCTGTCTAATATAATAATATATTTAAAAATGCCTTAAAATGTAAATTTTTTTAAATTTTCTAAAGGAGTACAGAATAGAATTGTAGGTTGATGTCGAAAAATCTTTTTGTAAGTTACAAAACAGAACGGAAATCGTTAAATATTTTCCTTCTAATAAATGTAACATCAATAGAAAAGGAGGATAAAATAGCAACTGTAAAACTATCACCTCTATTCTTAAATTTTATGAAAAACTGTGTTCATGCCAGGTAATCATGTTTTTCTGAATCTGTTTGTACAAAAGAATAGGAAGTAATATTTGTACAGCTTTCTTGAGGTGATTTTTTACAAAAACGGCGCTATCCAAATCATCCAATTATTATTATTACAGTGAACGCCAAGTTTCCGCCCTGCCCCGGCTAATAACGTTCCGTCTTACCACATAATCATTTTTATGTATTTATAAAAATTGTTTATTACCCGTATTAAATATGTTTTCCATGCCCAAAATTAAAAGCTTAAATTTGCACAACTGCATTATACTCACCAAGGACGATCATTTTTCAATCGACTACCGGAAGAAAATAGAAGCATTGATGCTAAAAACGAAATATTTAACTCTGTCAAGAAATATTTTAAAGACAAACTTTCCAATTGAATTAACCTAGCAAGTATTCTGAAATTACTTGAATTCCATAACATAACACAAGCAGCCACCTCTGGTCCGGAGTCCCAAAACATCTGAAAAAAAAAACCCTAGACTCAGTGCAGAAACGGGCGGTCCGTTTGATAGATTAGCCTATCTTAACAAACTGACTGCAATCTTTGGAGCACACACGTCAGGTGTGAATGCTGTCCTTGTTTTACCGGTATTTTAATGGAAGATGCTCTGAGGAACTAGCGTCATTAATCCCTTTGGCACCGGTGCACAGTCGGGAAACACGCCAAACGCGTGCCGCAGTCGAAATTTTTCACATTAGAACGGGTCGCTTTTACGACTCGTTCCTGTGTTCAACAGCTCGGCTGTGGAATGATCTGCCGGCTTCTGTGTTTCCTCTATCCTACAACATAGGTCTCTTCAAGACCGAAATTCACTCCTTCCTATCCTCTAAAAGACCCTCCACACAGCATCCCCAAAAATGATATAGGCCTCGAGGGAAATTATTAATTAGTAAACACATATTTAAAAAAATGAAAGCGACAGTTGAAAGATCTGATATCGAAGCATGCAGTGAATTCCTTTTTGAAGAATGATGATTGTCGAAGATGCATCATCAAACAGAACACCACCATGTTCCATCCTGTAGGCACAGTGAAGATGGGTGTTCCTTTATACAGCTCCACAGTTGTCTACGCAAGACTAAAGGTCTTCGAGTGGCTGACGCCAGCATCATGCCTGACATAGTCAGCGCCAATTGGTGAGAAAGCAGCCAATATGATCAAAGGAGACTGGTTGAGGAGAATCTAGGAACAAGCGTGGATTCTTTCATGGTGCCCTCGGGTGCTGAGACCCTGAGGTTAAGCAACATTTTAATCATCATATTATTATTATTTATCATCTGTATTTTTCAATGTTTCGGATACCAATAATTTATCCAACGGAATATGAATATTCGCCCGCTTAGAGACCATAACATTGAAGATAATATTTTGATAACAGTAGTTCAAATTCTTGGAATGACTTGACATATAGTTAAATAACGTCAGAAAAAAGTAAAAATACAGTTACGAATACAAAACAACTTATGGAATCGATATGATTTAATCACCAAACCAAGTTCATAAAAAGGACCAAAAGCAATAATAATTGGTAAAATGTAGATAAAGAATTGCGATCATGTAGTAAAAAGATAAAGGCATTATTCACAACAAGCTCGACACCACTCATTTTCTACGTAATATTCACATCAAAGTTCCGAATAGACGCTGTTTAAGGAGTCATAAAACATTTTATCTTGAGATATTTAATAACAATATTGCCTGTTTAATCCAATGTCCAATGTCCAAGTCTTGAAAGTGTAGAATGTATAATGATATATAATGTGACGATATAGACATCTTTATAAACAAAAGGCATATCAGTAATAATAATAATAATTGAATGATTTGTATAGCGCCGTTTTTGTGAAAAATCACCTCAAGGGTGCTGACCAAATATTTCTTTTCATTCTTTATCTAATGAGGAACTCAAGTCCATTTTTTTCCGTTCAGAACGCGATTTAAAAAGAGGGGAAATTTAACCCATAGGTCATCTTTGGAGATGCTAAGTGGACGGTCTTTTTGAGTAAAGGAATGAGTGAACCTGGGTCATGAAGAGGCCTATGTTGTAGGACTAATTTAAAATAAATTAATGTTTAATTTAACCACAAAGGCCGGAAAATCATCCCACAGCGTAGCTTTTTAATGCAAGAAAGAGTCGCAAAGGTGACCTTTTTTCATGCACAAATGTTGGGCGCGTATTTTGCGTGTTTTCCAACTGTGTACCAGTGCCGAAGGGATCAATGACGCTAGTTCTTAGGAGCATCTTTTATTGAAATACTGATTAAACAAGGATAGCAGTCCCACCTGCCGAATGTGCTTCAAAGACCGCAATTTATCAAACGGACCGCCCGTTTCTACACAGAATCGAGTGTTTTTCAGCTATTTTGGTGCTGCCAAGCTGAACAGAGGGATCTACTTGCGATTTGTACAGGGGACAGTTGTGTACTAAAAGCATCTGCGGACCCAGTACAATACCCTAGATTCTAAAAGACTAAATTATTTTAATTATAAAATAACATTTAACGTAAAGTCTGACAACCCTGGTTAACCGGCTGTGCTAGTGGCTAGTAGACCTACATACAGATGCACTCGCTACTGGGTTCGCCGGATTCACAGTGCTCGACGTTTACCGGCCGGGGCGCCCGATGGCCGATGCGACGCCAGACAGCAAATATAATTCGCAAGCCCTCGAAGTCAGTTTCAGTTCGCTCTCAACAAGAATAAACAAAGGTCGCCGCCGAATCCAGTCAGAAGTTGTCATTGTTATAAAATAAGTCCACTTCAATTGCTGGAATAAAATAACACATTATTACAACTGTAAGTAGTCATTTCTGGATATATTATGTTGTAGTAAGCTAACTAACTAACCTGGCAGAAAGGACGGACCGCCAAACAACTCGATCTTGGCATACACGTCTTGCTTCATTCACATTCATACATCGTCTCATACATTCTCTTCTATAATTCCGACTTCTGACATGGTCTGACTCAAGTATTTGATTCACTTGAGCGTGCCATGTCCTATTTCCTTCATTCACATTCGCGCCATATATTCTTCTTACACTCCTTTCTTCGTTCATTCGCACAAGCGTTCAGTATGATTTGATTCTCACCGCCGAAAGTATTATCTAGATTGATTTTGGGATGTTGAGCGTTGAGGGCAGATGTCTGCCCGGATGAAAAACACTGCGAGACTGTCTGAAACGTTGAATGAAGAAGGATGAGCACCCAAAAATCAATGACGATAATAGGTAGTATTTTTCAGGTCTGGGAAGGTGCAGATATAATTTTTGGTAAATATTTCAATGTCAAACCGAGAAATACTTTTGTGATATATCACCTTATAGGTCGAAATATCACAATAAAGCTAAAAAAATAACTATTGCCATAAAAATACTTAACTATTACTCGTTAAAAAAAATTAAATACGAAATGATTGGTATTTACAATTTTATTTTTTAAACATTCCTCTGTTTTTTTCAAAATCTTGTTCGGTTTACAATATGAAAACCAAAAATGTGCTTTGGATAAATTAAATCTTTTCCTAAAAACTCCCTTGATAAGAAATAAAATAAAATTATTAATTACGCAGTAAAAAAAAAATTGAAAATATTTCATGTTGGGAATAAACTCCGAGTTTAAAAAAAAAAATACTTTCAGATTCATAAAAATAAATATATAACGTATTGTAAAATTTGTGTGTACAGTTACAGGGAACATTTCTCCCACTTCCTGTGTCAATTGTGGTTAGAGGTGCATAAATGTGGAGATAATCTTCTCTACCTAGTGAGCGGGCTGCCTATTGCTACTGTAGGGATTAGATTACTTCCTACTGAGATTCATTTACATAAATATTTGCATATGCATAAATAAAAAATATTTTAAATATCCTTTTTATACAGTCGCCACTTTTTACAAATGTCATTTCATAATAAACATAAAAATGGCGTCAATTCTTCTTCAACGCGTTTTTTTTATATAAATAAAGTAAAAAAGAGGTGTATTATTTTGTACAGGGGTATAGAGTTGACCGCGGAAATGAGAGTTATTATCTCTCAGTCACAGTGTATATATTTAGATTTTATCGCATTGTAACGTAAAAAGAAACGGAGAGTGGTGGGTTGGGGGGGGGGGGTGGCTGATAAAAAATATTGGGAACTTCTGGTCTAGATGTTAGAAGAAAAATTGGAATGGTGTTAGTAGCACACAAGCTTCCTAATGGGCATATTTTAAATCCTGATGTTCGGAAACTTATTCCGTTTTACGATAACTTCACGAGCTAGGCACCCTAAGATTTTTATTTTCCCAAGAGGCAGGACCAACTTACCGACGATCATGACTTTGGGAAAAATGATTACACTCCTTAAGTAACTGCCTTCTGAGGTAGATGCACATGAGCACGTGTCCCTAACTGATGTTATTGACGTTTGATATTTGCACTGCATTTCACAATAAAACAATAAATTTCTTCAAAAGAATAGCATTCACTTTGCGGCATCATTATTAATAAATGAATAAAAAATTACTTTGTAATCAGCACTTTATTAATATACTCGTATACATATCAGCATGTTTCGAAAGCGATGCCTTCCTCATCAGGATTATACAGAATACTTGATATTCTTTATGGGGAAGGCACCCCTTTCGAAACATGTTGATATGTATATAATAATAAAGTGGTTATTACAAAGTAATTTTTAATTCATTTATTAAAATAATAAATAGTTAAAACTAACACCTACCTATTTCTTATATATTAATGGTATGTAGTTAAACAGAAAAATAAGTTATATTTTCATATGAAGCGGTAACTTGGTGATGTGACATTATAATTTAAAAAATAAGTAATAAAGAATAGACGTCAAACTATAGCTACCGTAATTCAAGCCGACTTAAAGACAGTGAGATACATTGAGCATTGCACAATGTCATATTAAAAGATAATAAATATTATTTCTGTGTTGAGTTTGTTCCATCAAAGGTAAGAACTCAGAGAAAAAAAAGTAAAACGTAGTTCAGGGATCAAACACCAATCGATTTGTTTCGTTGATTTCAGGAGTGGCAGAACACAGACACTGGTGTGCAAATGGAGCAGCTGATTCAGAGTACCTGTCCGCTGGCCACCGGGGGGCAGACGCAGGCCGTGTTCGCGGGGGTCCTACAGCTCATCCTGGCCTCCTACTGCGGTCTGGGAGACTCCTCCGTGTGGCCGGAGGACAAGGCGTCCACCCTACTGGCTCAAGGTGAATATCTATATTCCATGTGTCTTACAGACCATACTGTACTGACCCTCCAATATGGCAATAGCTGGTCTCCTACTGCGGTCTGGGAGGCCCCTCCGTGTGGACGGAGGACAAGGTGTCCACCCTACTGGCTTAAAGTGAATTTCAGAAAACGATTATAAAAATAATCCTTAATTACCACTAATTACAAACTCTAACTCAATCTTTAATATAATGAGAGTATTTGACGTTCGGCAGATTTACGCTAAAACAATCCTCGCTCATATTTATGTAAACAAACATAAAAACTATAAAAAAGACACTCGAATTATTAGAAATACTAACAAATATTTACAAAAAATTCCTGTAACTCATACTGTTCAGGCCAGTTCATCGGTCACCTACTTCTTCCAAATAATGCGTGCGGTTACATGCATCTCCCTTGCTCTCCTCCCCCTTGTTTGACCTTCCGCCACTAGTACAATTAAAAATGCCGCCGAGAACGCAAGTTCCGTACAATCATAACCACTGACGATCGGTAACACAAGTTTCGTACAAGTATAATGATATCCAGTGAAACAAGTGAAGACACAATTGAATTATCAACAGCGAATGGTGAAATCGGTGAGCCCCTTCTTTTACTATTTCCTTCTATCTATTGTTCCTCAATCCTATGCCATAGTCGCTTGCAAAATCCTTTTTACATACAATTTGCAACCGCAAAACCATCCTGATCATTACGGTCGGGATTGGCAACCACCTGCAAGCACCATCTACTTTTGGGCAACGGAATATTAGGTACTATTTTCAACATTCTTCCAGTTAGCATCAAAAAATCTAGTTAACAAAATAATTGGATTAAAGGTAAATAGGGCATTTACCGGTGCACTCACCCAAATCTAAGTTATTGATTTAACCATTTACGGAACATATCTTAATAGTGATAAGACAATATGGAAAAATTACTGCCGCAACACAGACTAGCCTAGTGAGGCGGGTTAAGTGAAACTTCAACTTATAACTATGCATTTCTGTTCTTTACATATTACCTACTGTTATTATATTATTTTATTTTTATATACCTGCTTTATAAACCACTACACTTATACATGTATTTTAGTTACAGTTCAACTTAATTAGAATAAAGATACTATTATTACGAATCTTATTAAATTATTCATATTTTATACATTTTTACATTTCAGATGTTCCAGAGTACGACTTTATAGTGATAGGCGCAGGCTCGGCAGGATCTGTTGTGGCCGGGAGACTGGCCGAGGTTGAGAATTGGAAGGTCCTCCTTTTAGAAGCAGGGGGAGACCCCACCGCTGACACAGAGGTAACTCCATGTATTGTGTACTGCTTTTATTTAGTTCCACACATAATTTTAACTAAATAAAAAAGCTAACACATTCATGAATGAATAATATGATTTTACAATAATCTACTAACATTAAAAAGCAAACAAATGCACTACAGGACGGTCTCCGTAGTTGAGTAGTTACGATCCTTGGCTACGAATCCGGAGGAAGCGGATTCAAATCTCGGCATGGGCAAATAAATTTTATTTGATTAAATTGTGTTATTTCACAGTGGTAGATACTGACAGTATCGCC
Source organism: Halesus radiatus (assembly GCA_022606495.2). NCBI lineage: Eukaryota > Metazoa > Arthropoda > Insecta > Trichoptera > Limnephilidae > Halesus > Halesus radiatus. The sequence goes on from JAHDVE020002886.1 coordinate 637,781, forward strand.
CTGGTAAAAGTCCACCATTCAGAATCGAAAGGTTGTTTGAAATGGCTTTAGCCGTGTTTAGTTACTAGATCTGAATTGCCAGGTGCTTCCCTCACCTTCCTTCTTCCCCATCTCCTTCCCCTCTGCAATACTTTCAGCCTCACAACATACCCCAATTGGGGATGACATAGTCTCGTGGGCTCTAAACGGTTGGGAGCAATTGGGACTCTTGTGTGGCATCAGACAAAAAAAAATAAAACAACTTACCCTTCCTTACGAGAAAACAAAAAAACGCCGTGTTACTTAAACAATAAGATTCGTTCTACCAAACAAACAACATCTCCACTGTAACTTACCACGTACTAACATTGAAAGCAAAACATCAATTAAATACCTTAAAATCACTGTGGATTAATGCCTAAAATGGTCATCACACATAATTATCCTCAAAAATAGAGTACGAAAGATGACCTACGAGTATATATTTAGTTGTTTGAGACATATATTCTGAACGAAGAACTACTTAAGAGGAACGGCTGCGGTGCCTGTTTCATACATAATTTAATTTTGGATTTGAGGCCAAAATACCCATTCAAACCGAATGATATTTTTTTGTTTTGTTAAAGTTTTAGTAAATATCTAGTACGGATGAGAAGTATTTTATTTATTTATATTTGTAATTACGAAGTATGTGCCATGGAATTTTTTTTTTCATAATTTTAGAGTCAACTTAGAAAATTATTTGCGGGTTTATTGTACATTTTAAAAAATTATCGTATTTGTTATGTAAATACGATTACATAAATAAAAATGAAAAAAAAAGGTTTTTTCGGGTCGATATTTTAAATTACGTACGGCAAATTTGTGTTCCAGACGTAAATTGGTTGTTTTTAATTTAATTTAATGTCCACCATAATGCTTATTTAAATATTTGATAGCGTACTTCTCACACGTACTAGGTATTTACTAAACTTTTAATTTTAAAAAATATATATCATTCAGTTTGGATAGGTATTTTGGCATCAAATCTAAAATGAAGTTATGTATGAAACAGGCAGCGCGCCACCGTTCATCTAAAAACATATAATTATTGTAATAATTGTATATAAAAAAGAAAATTGACTTTTATATTTAGCCGTTTGAGACATATATTCTGGATGAAGAACTACTTAGAGACCTACTTCGCTTTCTATCAATTCACAATTCAATATGGTTTTAATAGGATAGGGCGTGGCACTTATGAAACTTAACAATCCTACACAATCCCTTTACATTGCACACAAACTAATTATTCAAATATTCTTAAAGTAATCATTTTTAAATCTTTCAGAATTCACATCCAAAGAGTTTGAAGTCAGAAAATTAAATACTCTCTCCCCGTACCAAGCTACTTATTAATGTATAAATACATTTTAGATAAAATTGCACCATTCACAAATGGAAAAAATTACCAAGGGTTCATCTTTAACCCTTTAGTTTGTCCTTGATTTTCTCGAAAATTACTTGACTTATTTCGCTGAATAGCACAGTTTGTTCTTATTAGTGTCGGGACGGTTTAGAAAGTAGTTTGAATGAAATTAAATATGTAAAATTGTTGCTATAAGGTTTTAAAATAAGCATAAAAAACATTGAACCCGCCATGTTTTATTTAGGTTAGCCCAGAGATATAAGACTCTGGTTAGTCACAGATTGCATATTCAAAAGAAGGTTTTTTTGGTTAGAATATTTTCAAAATGGAAAACACGAGTAGTACCTACTTAAGAACTTTATCGATTAAGATAAATTTGAAAAAAAAAATGTTTGGAATTAAATAAAATTTTCATATTAATGTTTCTTTGTTTAGAGATAGTAACTTTCGCTGTCAAATCAATTATGGCACCCAAAAGACAAGCAAGAATTCATAACTTATCGCGAGCAAGGCCGGGTACATATCAGCTAGTAATATTATAAAAATAAATTGCTACAACATCTTCGCATGAATTATTGTTCTGTATCAATTATACATATATGTATACATATTTTTAATAAATGACTATTAATTTGAAAAAAAAAACACGCTACCACAACGCTGTCTTTTAAAAACCAAAAAAAACTTAAAAAATGAAAGTAATACCTAATATCTTAAAAAACTTAACAGTTTGCCGTAAACGTTTTTTTATGAAGCAAGCGCGCTTTATGACTTTAATAATAATAAACTGTCATGTAGTTTTCTAAACATTCATGAATATTTTTGCAGGTGCCAGCTTTCACATTTGCAAATCAGAAGAAGAGTTGCGACTGGAGTTATCAAATGAAGAAGAATTCTCGACTCTGCCAAGGAATGATTGGACAAGTCTGCAACTTGCCCAGAGGCAAGGTCCTCGGAGGGAGCAGCGCCATCAATGCTTTGCTTTACGTTCGAGGTAACAAGGAAGACTACGATAATTGGGAGAGGATGGGAAACACTGGATGGGATTACGCTTCGGTAACCGAGTATTTCAAGAAAGCGGAAAATTTGCAACACGTATTTTCTGAAGAGGATGGTGATATAAAAGAATTCTACGGAAATAGTGGCCCATTAAACGTAGAATCTTACAAATCTGATATTCCTTGGAAGGATGTCATCAAGTCAGCCTGGAAAGAATTAGGCGAAAAGGTTATTCCAGATATCAATGTCAAAGGTCAAAATGGAATTACGGATGCCTTTGGGACACTACGTGGGGGACAAAGATGCAGTGCCGCTAAAGCCTACCTCAGTGATACTAAAGATAAACCAAACTTACACGTTGTCAAGAATGCCCATGTTTTGAAAATACTTGTAAACGAGAAAACAAAATCCGTTACAGGGGTAGTGGTCAAAATCAAGGACAGAGAAATAATAATCAATGCAAGAAAAGAAGTTGTTTTATCCGCAGGAGCTATTAACTCACCACAAATTTTGATGCTGTCAGGAATAGGAACAATAGAACAACTCAATAAACATGACATAAAAGTCATTGCAGATCTACCGGTAGGAAAGCATCTGCAGGACCATGTTATTCTCCCCGTACTGTTTTCCGTGGATGAATCTCACAGCCAAGCAATGTCGGAAGAAGCTGGCTTCCAGATAATATCTGATTATTTACATGAACGCTCCGGTTTTCTTTCAGCAATAGGCATCACAGACTTGTTAGGATTCATCGATTCAAGTGGTAATGGAAGCAGCATCCCAGATGTCCAATTCCATCATTTATATCATCCAATAAAAGATTTCATTGTTTTACCTGAGTACCTCAAATCGATTGGATATGCCGAAGAATACGTTAATTTCGTAAGTGAAATTAATAAAGTACAAGAAAGTATAACATTCATACCCACCCTTCTTAAACCAAAATCGATTGGAAGAATAGAATTGAATAGTAAAAATCCTATGGAAGCGCCAGCGATATATTCAGAATACCTCAAAGAAGACGATGATGTTAAAACTTTGCTTAGAGGAATTCATTTCCTAGAGAAGTTGGAAGGAACCGAAATATTCAAACAGTTGGGACTCAAAATAGAGCCAGTCCCATTCACAAACTGCAAAACATTCAAATTCAAATCGGAAGATTATTGGAGATGCCTGATGAGAAATATGGCTAATACAATTCACCACCCAGTTGGTACAGCCAAAATGGGACCAGTAGAAGATGAGGAAGCCGTTGTGGATCCAAGATTGAAAGTCCACGGAATAAAGGGACTGAGAGTCATAGATGCAAGTGTCATGCCAGAAATAATTAGGGGTAATACGAACGCTCCCACCATCATGATAGGGGAGAAGGGAGCCGAAATGATCAAAGAAGACTGGGCCGTTCACATTGACAAAGTTCACAGTGAATTGTAAAGACGCAATGAAAAATCGGATTTATGGACACTACGACAAATCAATGGTAAAGTGAAGACTGCAATGAATGATAAAGAATATGCGACATTGAGAGCGAAAACCGAGGGAGAAAGCGTGTATTACAATGAGTGAGAATTTTGTAATAATGAAGTACACAAATTATTTGAGTTAAAAATTATGTGAAAGGCTAATTTTAAAACTGATGCCTTTATTGATATTATTTAAGTGCCTACATGTATACAAATAAAGAATTACCGTAAATACACAACACTACATGTTTACCATATTTAAATATTAATACTAGCTGATGTGTAGCCGGCCTTGCTCGGGATTTATTTTTGTAAGGTAGGAACTTGTGTCTTTTATTTAATCATTACAGTGGAATTCCACCATGCATTAACAATTGCAAAAATAGAAATATTAAGCAAAGGGTAGATAATATATATTAATAGGTCCAGCTTCTGACATTTTCCATACATTGAAATGACAACATACGAATTACTGCCATGTTAGTTGTAAGTCAATAGTTATAAATCTTATTTTTAAGCCATTAGTAATAAATTTCAGCTGCAGGGTATTAGTTATACGTCTAAGTGATATATTATGTTAGATACATTAATTGTAAAGCGCCCTTGAGGTGATTCTCCCAAGAAGACGGCGCTATAGAAGTAATCCAATTATTGTTACTATTATTAGCGGCGAGAGTTTTACGGGTTGGTTTTCTTTCATACATCTTAATGGATATTATGTGGAATATATTCCTTATTTTACGTACATAAATTCCATATATAAATATTTGGTAACCTACATAACGTATATGATTTTTTTATTCATATATACTACAAAACTAATTGCCTTTTTATATTGTTTTATCTGGTTTAGATAGGGAATAAAATATTTACATAATTGTGAGAAATTTTCAATAATTTCTTATTTCTAGACTTCACTTATGTGTTAAACAGATCAGAATTCTCATCATAAATTTGTATTTATATATGCTTTTATGAGGATATTTAAATATCTATTAAATTAATAACGATCAATGCTAAAATCGAGAACACGTTCTTGTTAAAATCCAACATAAATCTAGTCTTAACATTATTTACAGATTCAAATATAATAATCAATATTTTATTTAACCTTTATTGGTCCGAAGGTGCATATTACACGCCAAGCAATTTCGGCTGCACGGGTCCAAAGGCGTGTCTCACACGCCAAATGCCGTACGTACATACTATAAACGTATTTCAATGTATGTTAAAACACCAAATATGTTGGCATGTTACCGATTGTTTGAAATTTAGGATATATTAACGGTGATTCGTCATTACAATAATTATTTCCCAATAAAATTGTCAGAAATTGAACCTTTAACAGTGACATAAAATAGAAAACTAAAACATTATCCTAGCTACAATTCCACATATTCTAGGATTATTCAAAGTGCTGGTATAGATGACGATTTACTGTATAAATGCAGTTAGCAAATGTATCAACAATACCTGCAAACTTGTTGCATCATTCATCATATAGGTTAATGAATAAGACTGATAGTTGGTTGTGTACGTGTTGCACAAAAATGTTACTGTTTGTCATGTGTTTGTCGTCGGTACTAACTAACTAACCATCACGCCGTTTCGCCGAAGGGGTAGGCAGAGAGGACGGACCGCCAGACAACTCGATCTTGGCATACACTTCTTGCTTCATTCACTTTCATACAACGTCTCATACATTCTCTTCTGTTATTCCGACTTCTGACATGGCCCGACTCAAATATTTGATTCACTTGATCGTGCCACGTCTTCCTTGGACGTCTACATTTAATTTAATGGATAGCAGGACTGTCAATTAGGTTGTTAATGGTTCTACATAATTAAACTAGGTCGGACAAACGAATAATCCTATTTTATATTAAAAGTACAGTAAATATCTAGTACGGATTAGAAGTATTTTTTATTTATTTTTCTTTTAAATTGAATAATTTTAAATGAAATATAGGCTATTAAAGAAAACAATTTTTCATGATTTTAGACCTAATTTATTTACGGCTAATGGTTTCTTTGTTGTTGTCGTTTTTGCTATGTTAATATGATTACATAAAATAAAAAAATAAAACATCTAAAACAAAACAAAAAATTCGGCTCGATATAAATTAACGGCAAATTTGATTTCCAAAGTAAATTAGTCGTTTTTATTTTAAATTTAAGTCCATTATAATGCTGATTTTAAGACTTTTTAATTTTTTATTTTATAATTCGTTATATTTTCAAAGCAGATGGGGTAATTTTTTTTTCAATCACCGTAATCCCCAAATAATCGTTAAAGGCGCATTTTAATAGTAGATCTTTTTTATCACCATAACCTCCAAATTGATACGGTTATCTCTAAAATCGTGAAAAATCGCTTTACTTAATGGTAAATAAAAACAAACGTTTGTCAATTGACGACAACGTTTTTTCATAAAATCGATATTGATAGACACTCCTAATGCCTCCTGATAGAATTTTAATTCTCCTAATCAATGTTGTTTGTGAAATGAAAGAGGGCTTAGCTCAATAAAATCTGAATAAGTTATTTAAATAGCTCTTTTCCTACACGTGTGTGTAACAAATCTAGCAAACGAGGTTACGCATGAATTAGACAGTTACCTGTAAAAATATTTACATAGGCCCGGTATTTCTGTATAATCAGAAAGGTCAGCAGACGACTTATCTTGAGAGGGCTCCTACCAGAGAGCAACTTGACGAACGGAAGTATCTATAGGTCTATTTAAAAAAGGCGATATTTGCTGCTCTGTGGGTACCAGATACAATCAAGCGGGATTCCGCCGGATATTTGTATCAAATACCCCGCGGAATCCCTCTTCGAGCGAATATCGCCTGTATGTGAATGGGCCTTTAACGAGGTGAGACACTGAAATATCGGGCAATAACAATAGGGAACTCCAGTGAAAAATATTATGGTTTTCAAAATATACATTCATATAGATCAGCAAACGCCGATTCTGAATATATAACTTATATTTATTGTATACAATCACATAAATCGTTATTTAAAAGTGTATAAAAAATAACCTCATAAAAAAAACTTGTTATGTTGTTACCATTGCATTTGGAATATCTGACGTCACGTGCGCATTCTGTTTTTGGTTTAGTATGGACATTTTTATTTTCCGATTTTATTTTGTATTTTAAATATGTTTTTTTTTAGTTTCGGCGAAATTTTAACTTAATTTGGGTGACTTTAAGCTCTATAAATGTTGTTCAATATAAAAAAAACTACTATTAAAGAATAAATTAGAGTATTCACGAGCAAACAAATTATCATTACGGATATTATGATAATGATTAATACTATTATTATTCTTTGAGTTAAAGTTTCAAAAAAAGTACATAATTTTATTATATATGTTTTTAGTTATGGTTTACTATGAATAGAATATAAAATTATGTACAGTAAAACTCATTCATGTTTTGTCAATTGACATTCTAACCTGAAAACTAATCAAAACCGACCGACCTTATATTTGGAGCCTTTTTGGCGGGCTTTGAAAAATTGAAACGTTGAAAATTATTTTAACTATGAAAACTAACTTTAGAAAAAAAAACGAAATATCCCGGTATTTAAGTTTCAACGACATTAGAGATATATATATTTTTTTAAATGAACTGGTGTTCCATATTATACAACTCGGTATCTAAAAAAAAATTAGAAGAAGATAGTAAAAGTAAATACTTGTGGAGTGAAAAAATATCACGAACACCTCTGTACCGAGTCAATGAACTTATATCAATGATGTAAGACATGGGTTGGCAAACTTTTTTATAAAGGGCCAGATCGAATAAAAATTGACACGAGGTCAGCTCTGTTCACTGGAAGTTGGCTGGACCTCAGTTCCCGATTTTAAACAAATATTACCGATTTTAAACAAATATTACCGATTTTAAACATACAAACTTTAAAAATAAATATTAACGAAAGGCATTCTTTAAATAAAGGCAGTGACTTCTTATAGTTAGTTTATTTTTATGTGAATACCGAAAATATCCCCAATTTCCTAGAGCACATCATCTTCATCCCCATCCCCAATTGTATGTACGCATTCGAAGTAGGTGTATGTTGAAAGACTGAAAGGAGTGATATATGAGCGACAACATTCAGGAAAGCGCGAACAAAAGCGCAGCAAGCAAATTTTTAGCGAGCAAAAGACCAAGAAATGTTATAGAAAGTGGAGATTGGTATTTTTTAGACACAACACTAATGTTAACGATAATTTATAATCATTCTACTCCATCATCAACACGGCTATCAATAAATTTGTACCCTGAACTCAAATCATATTATCAAAAACTATTGAAGACTGTATTCACTTTTAATTAAATTTAAATAAATTACAAGATGAACTGAACAGACTGAGCAATATAAAATCAACAATATTTCCCTCTCGTCTATCAACGAAATTAATGATCTTGGTATTGTTTCGACTCCAAATTTAGTTTTCTTACACATAGCAATTCAATAACAAATAAAGGTTTAAAAATGCCTGGCTTCATTTGAGATTACGTATTACTGAAACTATAAATTACAATTATCAAATGAAATAAATAAACTTATTAAACCTCTCAGATAAGACACTTGTTTCTGACCTAACTTTTATTTTTAAAATTGTTAATGGTATTAGGTATTACAGACAGCCCTGATAGTCAGCTAAATTAAATGTAATATTCCAACTAGAACTACTCGATCTAAAAACGTATTCAATTGTATCAATAATTTCAGGACTCAGTCATTCAAAATTTCACTTGTACTTAGACTTCAAACAGAAGGTAGTACTTTTTCAGGCATAGTAGATATGTTCAACTGCTCGAAATACAAATACAAGAATACGATTATTGCATACATCCTTAATAATTATTAATATGACATGTGTCTAGGGTATAAATAAGCATCAGTGAATGTGAGGTGTGTTTTGTATACTCACCTCTGTCGTTAATTATTTGGAATGGTACTTACACGATGTTATTGCTGAATTTGTTCGAGAGACAAATTAAATATTTGGTTGTCGTATTTCATGAAGCCTATATATTTTATCTATGTGTTGTATATTTTATCTACGTATTTTTTATATTTTATCTATGTACCCACTGTGATGTGTTTTGCACGTGCGTTACTACGGTAATTTTATTTTTTTATCACAAAATATGTAAAAGCCCATATAGGGCGTATACAACATAATAAACAAATATGATCAAGGGAGACTAGTTGAAGCAGAATGTAGGAATAAGTGTGAATTCTTTTGTGGTGCTCTCGGGTGCTTAGCCCCCAAGGTTAAGCAACATTTTAATCAGATTATTATTTATCATTAATATGTACTTTAAAAGTTTCAAATACCAATAATTCTCAAATTTAAGATTTGTTAATATTATTCTCCATTTTCAATCCCATATTATTGGCAACTATCTTTATAATGATTAAAAAGTTCTTAACGAACACAATTGCAACCTAGACAGTGTCTCGGATTAGTATCCGATTTTTTATTTTATATTTATTATTAGCTAAGTTGGTTAAGCTGTTGCCCCGGATAGGCAGAGGACCTGGGTTCGAGTCCCAGATGCGACTGAAACCTTTTTTATTTTCTGTCGTTTTTTTCCGTTTTCATGTTTCATTTAGATTATGTTAACATTATTTTCTACAATGATTTATTTTCTTTCTATATCTTATATTATGTTGATTATACCTTGTGGTGTTATTAGGAATGTTATTACACGCTTTATTTTATTTTCTCTTTATCTTTCTGTATCTTATATTTATCATATCTATTCCCCTTGTTTCTTTTTTATAATTTAGCATCTCTATCAAGCAGTGGCGTGCACTGATCTATGACCAGAGATAGGCCGTGTGTAATTTTTTCGGGTATGAATTATGCATGAAATATTTGAAAATGGCAAATTTATTATCTCACTAAAAAGTGTAAATTTGTCACACAGAAACAATTTATCAATGCAGAAAGAACATAACGTAAAAAAATACGTTTTAATAAAAACATATTTTTATTATTTTATGTCTTACTACATGGCAATCCCATGAGTTATAAAACTCATTTAGGGACAAGAGAAAAATTTACATTACACAAGTGATACAAAAATGCAACAACACACAACAGGCAAGGTTATACAGTAATAATACATTTGATTTATATATTTTGTTTAACAGATTGTTTTTTTAGGGTAGGCACAGCTTTTCAGCCTCTACGAAATTCACGCCACTGATATCGAGTGAAAACTGATAACCAAACCAAAAATATGCATCCTGTGAACATTTTTTAACTTGATTAATAACACAAATGCACTTCCCAGTGTTTTATAAATACGATAATGTTAATACTCCAAACATTCAAAAACATTAAATAAAGTACCTACTTATGCAATTAAATCGTAATACCTCACGTAGCTCAATGTGCGTTCAAGTAAAACAAAACTACACTAACGGCCGTTCTTCCCAACCTTACTGAGCAACTGCTGAGCCGAAATTTTGCCTCAGCACTGTTCAAATGCACAAATTCGCCTTTCCTAACGAAATTCGCAGACAAATTTACGATTATCTTAAGGTATCGATTTTTTGTGGGTTAAAGTTCTCCTCGGTAAAATACTAGTTATAAAAAGTGTCAACAGAGTGTAAAATGACAGCGTAAACATCAAATATCATAATATCGATGGTCAAACGTCATTCGTTTCGCGAACTACTTTTTTGTGTATATTGTGTATTGACAATTTTGAATATGGACAGAGAATATGAAGATATTTTTTAATATAATACCAATAGTGGGTATGGACAGCGAATATGAAGACAGCGACGATGATGATATTATTGATATAATTCAAATAGTGGAATGGGCGGAAATAATGGACGGTAATATCGGGCTACACAGGCGGCGACAGGATATAGATGTCGATTACATCGAAATATTAAATGAAAATGGAAGATGTGATTAAATCCACAATCTTCATTTTCTCGTTTGGGGTGAAATTCTTTCAACGTTTCTGCTTGTTGTCCATGTGTGATTGAAAGAACGCACGAAAGACAAACGTCAAAAATGTCTACTTTCGACTTCGCGGCATTAGCAAAAGTCAAGCTAACACTTTATTTTTAACGTATAAGTTTTTAAATATAAAATGTTGGAGTTTGTATTACAATATTTAAGACAAATAATATGTATTGACAATAAATAGAAAATTAACTCGTCTATGTTAATTTAACATTGAAAGTTTTTACTTTGATGTCATTTTATTGACTATGAACGTCTGGGGGTACAATTATATTTTCCATAGAAGTGGGCGAGTCCTTCATAGACAATTTAGGAAGTTCAAAGATAAAAAATGTTTGGAGACAGTTAAATAGAGCGAATACTTAACAAAACACTTGGCTGATCGGCGGCTCAGATTGATGGGAAAGTTGGGGAGAATGGCTGTTACTGTTTGAAAGATACAAAACAGGGTTTTCGGTCCAAAGTTCCAGCAGCTCGTGTCGTAGTAAATGTACCTACGCACACCTCGCTGATTATACGTCCATACTGCAGCGCGCGGTGCATGTTGCATGGATGCTACTATTAAATTAACATTTCTGAATGCACGGCAAGAAAGCAAGCCGATTCAAAAGGGAAATTTTCTACATCAATGCGGTTTTGTAAAGACAGGGTTATCACGCGACCATTACATTGATAAATTATTCTGATTAATAACGCTGCTGAAGATCATACTTATTATGTAGAAATATTATGTGATCTAAAGATTATATTAAGGGATCTAAAAATATTGTATTTTAAACAAAATATATGCTTAAATGTAATAGTTTTTCACTTTTAAATGTTTTACGGCCAACAAAATTTTAATTAAATATCAACACACACATAACCACTCTTCAAGAAGAAGAAATGAAATATGACTTTTCGAAAGAAAACAAAATCGCAAAACTCATTACTATATAGAGCCATGAAGATCTTCCAAGAAATACCGGCCATTATAAAAAAAGAGGAAAATATTTTGAAATTTAAGAAGGAAGTGACGTAATACGTAACGTGGAATTTTTAACGTCGTAATTTGTAAGGTTTGATTTTTAATTGTATATTGTGAGTCACAATTAAAGAATTGGAAAAATGTTTGTGTGAAAGATATATTATGTTCATATTAGAAAACATATGTATGTAAGCAAATTACATATGTTCTATTTTGAGTAAAATATAAACATATATTTTTTTATTTATATTATTTTTTAAATAGGTTACACGGCGCTCCATGAAGACACATTAGAACGACGCTAGTTCCTCGGAGCATCTTTCATTGAAATATTGATTAAACATGGATAGCATTCCCACCTACCGAATGTTCTTCAAAGACTGCAATTTATCAAACGGACCGCACGTTTCTGCACAGAATGAAGTGTTTTTTCAGCTATTTTGGTGCTGCCAAACTGAACAGTGGGATACACTTGCGATTTGTACAGGGTCAGCAGTTGTGTACTAAAAGTATCTGCGGGCCCTGTACAATACCCTAGTTTCTTTAAGGTTAAATTAATTTAATTATAAAATAACGTTTAGCGTAAAGTCTGACAACCCTGGTTAACCGGCTGACTAGTGGCTAGTAGTACTGTATCAAATTATAACTAGCCGTTGGAAATAATAGCTAAATGCCGTCAACACAAAACGATTATTGAAATTATTGAAAAAAATGTAGCATTAACAGTTAATAAATTGAATATAATATCGAATTGCGAATATTTCTCAACGGAGTCAACGAATCAACTGGCCAGGTACCTATTGTTTTATTAGTATTATCGCCAGAAAAGGGGTTGATAGTTTACACTTCGTGAGCAATGTTATGCGATATTTGGAATGGTATTTTGGTTATGTACCTTCCTACTAGATGTTAGTTTTGAATTTCGGTATTCTAAACGGCTGATACGTAGCGTCAAGCGTCAAGCAAATCTATCGTTGGCAAGCAAAAATTCAACTGGCATTATTTATAACGTAGAGTAATTGTTTATCAATACTAATAATATCCAACACGTGCCAACGGGAAAACGTCATCAAACAGTTTCGACTTTCAATGTTATTACAGGATTGTTGTTTGGTGTCCTGATATCTCCCGTTAGAAGGGATTTCCTTATACGATTGTGATGGTTATTCATTATTTTTTGTTAGTGTCGTCATTGCCGACTGCTGTGTCAATCTTAAACACGTTTTTAGGCATGTCGCGCGTATTCGATCTGTTTTTGTTATTTTTATTGTTTTACTTCCGAAGTGACAATACCCATTACGCAAATAATTGATGTTGGATCGGAATTTATTAACAATTTATGGTACGTTATAGTTAGTGTTGGTAGAACGAAGTACCAACATATGTTTTGTAATTTAGTGAACAAAATTATTATTTGCATTCTGTACAATAATAAACGTTTAGTGTGTTTGTAATGGAAATAGTTAAGTGAATTGCCTTCATAAGTGCATAAAAAAATGAGGAACAATAATCGAAGTAGTTACATAGATTTTTTTTTTAGTTTCAATACATATTTTTTCATTTAGTTAATAAAAATTTACAAAGCTATTAGGACAATTTGTAATGTTTTTCTTAGTCCTCACTAGGGGTTCATGTACTGGGCGGACTAGGTTGTATTTAAAACCATATTGTGTAGAATATAATTTATTATTGTTTTCCAGGTACTGTACAATTTGTTTTTTCATAACTTTTTCCAGGAGTTTTTAAAATTAGACGGTAGTTATAAATGTTGTTTTTGCTTCCATTTTTATAAATTGGTACTACAGTGGCTTTTAGGGAGATGAGAGAAATACACATTAAAGTTGGTTGAGGTATGCTAGAGGCGAGATCAGTTGGTTTTGTAGGTGTGTTTTTAAAATAAAAAATAAAATATTAGTTTCTATGTAAAGGTTGTACATGTGTGTTTTAGTAATAATGAGTTACGTACCAAAACACGTGCTCGGTATTTTTTATTTAAACTAAAATTGAATTTCCGAAACCTGACCAAGCTAGACAACGTATTGATTTATAATAATAATAATAATAATAATAATCGGATGATTTTTATAGCGCCGCTTTTGTGAGAAATCACCTCAGGGGCGCTGTACAAATATTACTTCCTATTCTTATATTATTCTTATATTACGTCTATTCTACGAATTTATTATTGTTTTTTTTTTTTTTAACATTTATTTTCTCTTTTTGGACAGGCCATCATTACACATTATTTATAGACCATATAAAGAGATGAAGTTAAATTATCAAAACTAAATGTAATGTTAAATTGAAAAAAAAGAAGCTAACTGTAATAACATTAATAATATTCCTTACGATATATTGCAAGACGCTAATACAAATGATAGAGTGATTGTTTCCATTATATTCAAGAATGTATTTAATATTGCAAGACGCTAATAAAAATGATAGAGTGATTGTTTCCATTATATTCAAGAATGTATTTAATATTGCAAGACGCTAATACAAATGATAGAGTGACTGTTTTCATTATATTCAAGAATGTATTTAAGCTAAGACAAAGAATTATTATCCATATTTTTAGGATAAATAACACAGAACACTCTTAAAAGGGTGGAGCGGCGGGGGAGGATGATGGCCGGTGGGATTTATCCAGAGGCCCCTCAAAATCTTCTTTGTCTTGGTTACGCCCCTGGTGGCGTGAGGGGTCGGATTGGTGTTGGTCTGCACGTAAGCCAGGCGCTTGTCAGCCGGCTTCAGGATCCGGAGGAGCACTTCATCGTGTAGTCCACTGACATCATTGCTCCTGCATTATCGAATTCCCTGCAGTATCAGTTGCTTCTTGGCAAAGAACTCATACCCGTCCTCTACCACCTGATGCACCCGGCAGATCAGGTCAAAGTCGTGCTTGTTGAGGTACTTGGCCACTATCTCAATGACGTAGGTAAAGGCTCGTTATCGCCCCAGCTGGTGTTCTTGTTGGGGTTCACTTCCCGGTTGTATACAATATTTTTACAACCACCGCACTTCACTAGTTCCGCACGTGTTCGACCGACCGCCGCCAGATGTATTATTACTCTAAGGATGTGACCGATGTCTAATGCGTTAATTCGGAGGAACGAAGCAGATTTCAACTCAAAATATTTGGCTTTTTATTATAAACTTGATTTAAGCTCGAAACGACAGCACTAAAATTATGTAATTTTTATAAATGTAACCCAAAAATTATTGCGGTTATTTTATGCTATTTTTACACCGGAAAAATTAATAACTTCCCGATCCTTCCAAGGTAAATCGGGAGCGACTACAAAACGCAGCCGGCTGCCACGAGGGCGCCAAGCTACTATAATTATAACACTGTATCATTGGGTGATACGAAATATGTGTGTTTTATAACAAACGTTCGTTAGAAATTATAAAAATCTGCGCAACGGCCAATAGAAGAACTTTATTACATAAAAATATATTGATAATTTTTCAAAATTACAAACTTACTATGCTTGATAAAATAACAATCTTTCAAAATCAATTTATGTTTTTTTGTGGAAAAGAGTCGACACGTCTAGAATTTGATTAAAAAATGACTGTTTTTCAGTTCGCCTTAAGTATAAAGCATATAGAGAGTATGTAAGTATAATGAATATTATTATAACAAAAGAACAAAGCCACAGTATTCACAGTCCTCCTCGCTAGGGTTTCCTGTTCTGAGGCGGCCTGAACTTGTTTGATTGTTTTGTTTGAGATAAGATTATTTCCTGATGAGGTGTTTAAGTTAAGAAAAATTATCACTTTATTAAGTAAATTTTCTGAGTTCGTACAAAGATCCTCTTCTATTTTTTTTCTTTTATTTCCAATCTTTATAAGCATAATAATGTGTGTAGATAGTTGGTACTATATTTATTAAAAAAAAATTGTAATCATTGTCGTCGGGGGCGTTGTTTTCAAATGTTATTCTCAACAGGTCA
Organism: Halesus radiatus; assembly: GCA_022606495.2. Classification (NCBI taxonomy): domain Eukaryota; kingdom Metazoa; phylum Arthropoda; class Insecta; order Trichoptera; family Limnephilidae; genus Halesus; species Halesus radiatus. The sequence goes on from JAHDVE020002886.1 coordinate 653,572, forward strand.
AAATCGTCAACGTTGGCGTTGAATGGAATTTTCCTCAACGCCCAGTACTAGTGACTAGTAGAACTACATATAGATGCACTCGCTACTGGGTTCGGCCGGTTTACCGTCATCGGAGTTTGCCGGCCGGTGCGTCCGATACCCGACGCGACGCCAGACGGCCAGTATAATTCGCAAACCCTTCGAAGAAGGTCGTCACTGTTGTCAGTTTCGGTTCGCTCTCAACAAGAATAAACGAAGGTCACCATCAAATGCAGTCAGTCATTGTTATGAAAATAAGTGCATTTCGATTTCTGGAATAAAATAACACATTATTACAACTGTAAGTAGTCATTTCTGGATATATTGTATCTAGCCTTTATTCTGTTATTACTAGAACTTGAATATAACGTTCAGATAACACGATTCATTGACATAAACATTGAAATTCCCCGAAACAACCCGCCATTAGAGTTCTACGAATTAAACACAATAATAATAATAATAATAATTTCTTCTTCAATAAACGCAAATTCACTTTGTGGCGTTTTAAAATAAATATTATTTTGTTTATACGACTATTTATTTAATAAATACATAAATATCTATTATTTTTACATTAATACTCAATTATTTATCCCTCTCATGACTTATTACAATTTTTTGTCTATGGGTATATGTCATTGGTTTTCAGTATACATTGTAACCATATATTTCATATATTTTATATTTAACCATTATATTCATTTATTAAATAGGGGTTTGAAAAAAAATAAATTTATTATTTAATTTTAGTAATAATAATAATAATTGGATAATTTCCATAGCGCGTTTTTTTTTTTCAAAAACACCTCAAGGGCGCTGTACAAATATTACTTGCTAGGCTTTATCTTATTATGTACAAACAGATACAGAAACATGCCTACCCGAAATGTCATTTCAGATTGCGTTACATGTATCAGAAAGTTTTAACATGATATTAAAAACACTGCACATCGCATGACAATAATAATAATAAGAGTTAATTTCTATAGCGCAGTTTTGTGAAGGTTCATCTCTAGTGCGCTTTGCACTAACTCACCTAACCTAATATAATTGTATTTTAATTGCAAATTAAAACTATGACATAAAATATTCATGAGCAACAGACTCACTTGCATGCACAATTTAGAATAAACTAGGGGTATAAATAATCAAACGTAAAGTACAAATATCAAAAGAGCAAGAAAATCTACACAAAATAACCTAACCCAATACAATTATAAAATAACATGTATTACATGCATGCAAATTAATTAAAAGCACAGTTTAAAATATTCACGAGCAGCAGACTCACTTATATTAACATTTTAGATATTATACTATAACAATTTAGAAGCTAAGGGTGTAAATAATAAAATATAAAGAAGGTACAAATAACAACAGAGCAAGAGAATATTATACGACATTATATACGATATTGCACTTGCTGTTATTTTATCCCCCTGTAATACTGATATTACATTTATTAGCAGATTCATTAGAAGATTTGGTATTTATTTGAAATATATTTATGTTTTTATTGTTCGATCTTAACAAATAAAAAAATGTACTCAGGTTTAAATGAAATAATCAATTCAATTTTTAATTATTGTGATTTATAAACGTCATTTTAATATTTAATCATTGTAGAAAATAATATTAACATAACCTAAATGAAACATGAAAACGGAAAAAAACGACGGAAAATAATTAATATTGATTGTGTTCCTTAGGAACTTTGTAATCATTATAAAGATAGCTGCCAATAATATGGGATAAAAAATGCAGAATAATATTCACAAATCTTGAATTTGAGATATGAGATCTATGAAGATGACATAAATTGAACTGGTCTCATTAGCTAAGTTGATTAAGCGGTTGCCCCGGAGAGGCAGAGGTCCCGGGTTCGAGTCCCAGATGCGAGTGAAATCTTTTTATTTTCTGTCGTTTTTTCTACGTTTTCATGCTTCATTTGGGTTATGTTAATATTATTTTCTACAATGTTAAAAAAAAAAATTACTTCTCATCCGAACTAGATGTTTACTATACTTTTTGATGAAAAAAAAAACATAGGTTTGGGTGCGTATTTTGGCCTCAAATGCAAAATTAAGTTTTGTGTGAAACAGGCCCCGCAGCCTTAACAAAACTATTCAATTTATCATCATCAGTAGAGCACTATGTCTGTTTAGTTAACTGGATTAGCAGATTTTATATTTTTTTGGTGGGGTCTATTGTTGCGCTGTTTGCACAAGTACACAAGAAAGGTTTATCACGAATATTAGGGTTTATTAAATTACTTACTTAGTCACGTGTGGACGCCGCTTTCCACATTTCTCAGGACAGTGATTTAGTTATGACTTATCACCCTCCTTACTACTGGCTACGCGTGTGACCTACACAATACTGCATCTTTACTAAAAAAAACGAAAAATAATGAAAATATTTTTTTCAAAGTTTACGAGTAGTTTCACTGCAATAATAATGCATACACTCTTTTTAATTTTTTAAATTGTATAATATTATTTTCATACAATGGGAACTTGTACTCCCTACGCCACTGCAAATAGCTTGTCAGCAGTAGTGTGTGCAGCAATATTGTATAATACAACAATAAATAAAAAATAATCATAATAGTAGTAGCCAAACAGAGAGCAATATAGGTAGGTGCTGTGATCAATGTACATAAGTTGAATTTTATTTTTAAATATTAGACGGCCTCCATGGTCGAGGGGTAAGGCTCTCGACTACGAATCCGAAGGTCGCGGGTTCTAATCCCGGTGTGGGCAATAAAATTTTATTTGATTAATTTGTGTTGTTTCAAAATTAATTAATTAAAAATAATATATGGTATATTTGCGCACGTTCCAGAGTGGAAGATACTTTCAGTATCGCTCTGGTGAAAGATCACCATTCAGAATTTAAACGTTGCTTGAAATGGCTTTTAGCCGTGTTTGGTGACCAGATCTGAATAGCCAGGTATTTCTCCACCTTCCTCTTCCCATTCTCCACCCCCCCCCCCCTCTACCATCAGCCTCAAAACCTTTCCACAATTGGGGATGCCATAGTCTCACTGGCTCCAGACGGTTGGGAGCAGTTGGGATTCCTGTGCGATATTCACATAAAAAAACAGTAGAACAGTTTTGTTGTTAGCAATTAAATAATATTATAAATAAATATCAGTAAATATCACGCAAGTTGAGAGATACAAAACAGTAGTACATTTTTGTTACAGTGAGAATAGACTCTTAACATAATAGTAGCACAGAAGGGGAATATACTAGCCAAAAATTTTGCTACAAACTTTGTGTCTTATGTCACCGCGAATATAGGTAATGGACATAAAAATCGCTTGGCAAGGGGAGTTTAAAAATATTTGCTGTAGGCGCAAAAAGCGGTTTTTATTTATTTTGTGAAAATTATTGAAAATTACAAAGAAAAGAATCTTTCACAAATAATCTTAGCTATAAAGTAGTATTTTTTTTTAAATTTGTTTCCAACATGCGTCCATAATTTTGTAATGAATTTTTTACAAAGTAATTAACAATTTTACTTAAATTCTTATCAAGGAAATTTCTAGAAAAGGGTTCAATTTATCCAAATCATATTTTTGGTTTTCACAATGTAAACCGATTCGTAGTATACATTAGTTGAAATAGTGATTTCACTGATAGCTTCGCCGTAATTATAAAGATATCCGCAGTTATCAAGGAGATATACATTACCATACAACCAAAGATACCATCATATATGTTTAACAGACAAAATACTTCGTATACAAAATCGCACAAAACTTATGGAATCACAACATAAAACGTGGGTATTAATCAACTGGGCATTGTAGAGCCTACACATAAATGCAATGCATTACTTTTGTTATAAATTATTACATTGTGCATAATTCTGTTTAAATTCCATTTCATACGATTATATTCATAAATGGAAGAAATGTACAAGTAAATTGCTTAGCCAGGCAAGCCGGTTAGTGCTCACCTACAGTCACTTATAGAATAAGTAAAAAGTTCACGCACCGGTGCGTAAATGCGTCCCCAGCCCGCAACACTGTAAATAACTAAATGTGGAAAAAAATTATAAATATTTATTGAAAACTTCGTAAGCTTTTTAAGGTCATTTTATAAATATTCTCCAGTCCTCAAAATTATAAATATTTCAAATAAATATCAACTCTTCTCGTGCCACCAATCTTCTAATGAATGTAATATAAACAGAAAAGGAGCATAAAGTACCAACTGTAGATATCATATCTTCTCTAAGCTTAAATTGTCTAATAAAACTGTTCATCTGAAGCGACCTGCCAAGTATGTTTGTCTGTATCTGTTAGTACATTAATTAGATAGAGAATTGGAAGTAATATTTGTACAACGCCCTTGACGTGATTTTTCACAAAAACGGCGCTGTACAAATAATCCAATTATTATTATTATTCGTTGATGATTTTTTTTAATTACAAAATGAACATATATTACAAAAAAAGTCTATGTAACACCTTTACGATTAAAAGTTTATGTGAATCCTCAGTTCTATCCCTTGAATTTTCTTGCTGGAATGCTAGGACTAGATCGTCTAGATCACAGGTTCCCAACGGGGGCGATACCCAAGGGGGCGGAGGTGGCCTCAAGGGCAAATGGAGGGCGGTGAAGGGCTACTAGGGGGCGATGAAGGGCTGAACAGGGGGGCAAGGCAAAAAAATATTTTTAATAAATTTTCCTTATGAATTCAAAATTGTCGTTGGCACATCGCTGAAAGAATCATGCATCAAAATAAACTGTTTAATTATTCAATTGATTTATACTCGTAGATGGATTAATAGTTTTTTCAGTGTTTTTCTTTAAGGTGCTGTAACACCTAAGCAGGTTTTTCGGGACCTGTTGTCAGGTGAACAATAATGTACTATAAATATATTATGTAAAATATGCATGTAAATATTTATCAAGAGCAAAAAGTTATCATAATTGATAATGGGGGTGTAGAATTGACTGTAGAAATGAGAGTTATCTCTCAGTCACAGTGCATATATTTCGTTACATCGCATCGTAACGATAGAATATTATAATCCAAAAGTGGGCGGTGAGACGAATAAGGTTGGAAACCTCTGATCTAGATGTTACGAGAAAAATTGCAATAATATTAGTAGCACACAATGGGCATATTTTCAATCATGATGTACTCGAACTTAATAGGTTTAATAGGTAGGCAGCACAAGTTTTTTATTTTCCCAAGAGGCAGGACCTACTTACCAGCGATCATGATTTTGGGAAGAATGATTACACTCCTTAAGAGGAACGGCTGTGCTGCCAGTTTCATACATAACTTATTTTTTTTAATTTGAGGCCAAAATACCCATCCAAACTAATTACATATTTTTTTAATTAAAGGTTTAGTAAATAAATTAAATTATTTTTGAAACTTGTCTCTTGTAATAAAATAATATCGTTCGTAGTACACAGATCGCTGCTCTTTTCTGCTCTTTTTACTGATCGGCGATTGATCGAAGTAATGTTTCGGTTATTCATTTTGTTTTGTTTCTTTCGTAATTCGCACGACAGCTTCTCTGAATCTTCTGAACACGATGCCTTGGGGCCAGAAATCGTGGTTCATTACAGTTTTAATGTCGCTTTGCTGGATCATAATCTTAAATGTCCTGAATGGGGTATCTTTAAAAGGTTTTAGGATTTCAATATTATTTGTCTTTAGCGGGGAGAGGGACGTCGGAGAGTTATTATTTATAAATTCAAAATAATGATAATATTATCTTGTCATCTTCTGTGCTCGTTTCAAGTGCGAAACGAGATACGTATAGCCCAGATGAAAGGTTTGCTATTTTTAAATTTCCTACATAAGGTACTACTGTCCCGCGATTGTTTAAAAGTCGCATCTTGCGATGTGTATTTATAACAACTGTAAAATCTTGTGTATTTCGGTATCCGCTATCGCAATTGTTAGTGTTGTTTAAGTTTAGCTTAAAAGATAACAAATATTATCTGTGTTGAGTTTGTTCTATTAAAAGTCAGAAGTCAAAGAAAGATAAAATAAAAATCTTGTTCAGGGATCGAACAATAATCGGTTATTTTCTTATTTTTAAATTTAATGTAAGTCAAATTTAATAATATTATTATTAAGTTCTGCTAATCCACAATGTGGATTAACCGCAGTTTGAAAATAGCATTGAACGCCGAAACAGCTGTCAAAATAATAAAAACTAAAAATACTCGCAGAACTTAAAAATAACATTATTAAATTTGATTCACATTAAATTTTTTAAAAATTAAATGGAGTTTTACGAATTAAACACAAAAACAATTAATAAATAATCGGTTAGATTCGTTGATTTCAGGAGTGGCAGAACACAGACACTGGTGTGCAAATGGAGCAGCTGATTCAGAGTACTTGTCCGCTGGCCGCCGGGGGGCAGACGCAGGCCGTGTTCGCGGGGCTCCTACAGCTCATCCTGGCCTCCTACTGCGGTCTGGGAGACTCCTCCGTGTGGCCGGAGGACAAGGCGTCCACCCTACTGGCTCAAGGTGAATGTCTATATTCCATGTGTCTTACAGACCATACTGTACTGACCCTTCAATATGGCAATAGCTGGCTTCCTACTGCGGACTGGAAGGTTCCCCCGTGTGGCCGGAGGACAAGGCGTCCACTCTACTGGCTCAAGGTGAATATCTACATTCCACGTGTCCTATAGAATTAGAATTATTAATACAGGAGAGACCAGCTAGTCGACGCGCTGGCGTACTAACTTGACCAACTTGATCAGGGTGAGGTGTAACACAGTAACGCCAACACTCAAAGCCCATTGCAAATTGGAGCCCCAAAATAGTAACTGCATAACTCTGTACAGAAGGCGAAATAAATCAGTATATGTAGGTCCCTTTGTTATTCCTGAGTTCTTATGAGGTATCACATCCTTATAAATTATCGGAATAAAGGATAAAACAGGAATGCAGCAGGTAATTAATGGGCTACTCAGTGTGAATAATGCCTATGGACAACGGACGTAAGCATTCTTGCTGTGCAGATCATAATATAAAGCCTAAATACAAATCAAGTTTCAAGGTATGGTAGTGCTTTTACGAAATATATATACAAATCTGTGAAAATAGTAATTTCGACAATTTGAATGCTATTAGGAACAATCATTAGCCATTCCTTCCAAAAGCCTCCAATAACAAAAAAAAATACCATTACCGTTCAGCACCCAAAAATAGACACTTTGCAGGTTGCTAACTCAAGAAATACTATGAATGATTCATCTGTAAAATCTACACGTGTAATTAGGAAAACGTATAAGGTTTCAAAAGGCAATAAACCTCAGGCTGTAATAATTTAAATTCTACATGAAACACGTACTGGAATTTTAGATAAAACGTTCAAAATTGCTTTCACTGGTTTTCAAACACAACTGTTTTCAGAAATTTAGGGATGTATTTCATAAAATTAAAGATTACAGTTTGAAGATTTTTATCTTCTTAAATATTATATATTTTCCCAACTACCCGTAAAAAAATTACAGTAAAATCATTTGTGGTATTGCACGGGTTAGCAACCTGCAACGTGATGTTTGAGGCCATTTTGGGTGCTGAAATACCAGCAGAAGAAATAGTAGCGTACATACTCGGATATTATATTTTTACGCATTTACGCCTGCACGTATCCGAATAATATATGGCCAGGTAATTCAGTATATTCAGAAATGTTACGGGTTTAATATATCCGTAATAAGTCGTATGCATAGATATCACCAATATTACAAGTTTTGCCTATAATTTTAACAGAAGAATGTGTTTCTTCGCAAAACCAAAAGGTCATATCAAAATATCAACGACGGCTGCTCATTTTGAAGCGGGTTTGATTATTAGTTGATCATTGATAAAGTTCCTCGCACCAATCGACACGGTGCCATAATGAGGGGAAACTAATTGTACGTAGTATTTGTTTTGCTGGAGTCAGTGCAAAACAAACTATGTTCTCGCAATGGAAGTTATAAAATCCATTTTACTTAGTTTAATAGTGTGTTTTAAATTAAATACCATCATTTATAGATTAATATCGTGAATCATCGAAATTCATTTTTTTTACACAGGAGGCCCCGAGCAAAATAATTTCCTTCAAGGACTATATCATCTTTGGGGATTCTATGTGGAGGGTCTTTAAGGGGATATCAAGGAGTGAACCTGGGTCTTGATGAGACCCATGTTGTAGGAGGGAGGAAACACAGAGGCCGGCAGATCATTCCACAGCCGAGCTGTTGTACGTAGAACGAGTCGTAGAAGCGACTCGTTCTCATGTGACAAATGTCAACCGTGTGCAAATGTTGGGCGCGCGTTTGGCGTGTTTCCCGACTCAATGAGAATCAATGACGCCAGTTCCTCAGAACATCTTCCATTAAAAAACCGGTAGAACAAGGATACTTTTCCCACCTGACATCTGTGCTCCAAAGAATGCATTCCGTGTGTTAAGATAGGCGAATCTATCAAATGGACCGACGTTTCTGCGCAGAGTCAAGGGTTTTTTTCAGATATTTTGCGGCTTCCGACCAGAGGTGGCTACACAGTGGGGCGCATTTGCGATTTGTACAGGGTCAACAGTTGTGTACTATTAAAGTATCTGCGGGCTCTGGAGAGAAAGACCTCCGAGCCGTTGGAGTTTGTGTGCCCTTTGGGGGCTTGTCAAACAAAAAGCTATCATGGACTGTACTGTCATCCGCGTAACAATGAATTGGTGCTCATATACCGATAAAAGTAGGCAATTTACGAATTTTCGTAAATTTCGCCGAAACAAAAGTATGCAATAATTATAATAATTTTAAATGTCAAATTTTCAGATGTGTCACTACTACCAGAGCTTAAATTTTATCTAGGATTCACGTAAAGTATCTCTCTTGGCGAGCATAAAGAGCAACCGATATACCGGACCTATGGGTTCATAATCTTTGATATTTTCGATTTTTATCGTAGATTTTTAAATAGTCAAATAATTGGATAATTCGTATTGGGCCGTTTTTTTGAAAAATTACTTCAACATAACTATAGAACCAACTGAAACTAAATATAGTACGGATGTTAAAATCATTTATTTAATGATACAGCATTATTAAGCAAGCCAAATATATATTTTTTTAAGTTGTGTAATTGAGGTATATTCCAAAGTAAAATAAGAATTTACATAATTTCTTCAAAAAATTGGTATTCACTTTGTGGTGTCATTTTAATAAATGAATTAAAAATGATTTTATTCTTACATTATTGTGTTCTACATTTATTATTTGTCTATACTTGACATTATTATTTTTTAGTTTTCTGTATATTCCTGATGAGGAAAGCATCGCTTTCGAAACACGCTGATAAGTATATATTAATAAAGTGGTGATTACAAAGTAATTTTTATATATATATATATTTTTTTTTTTCTTCATTATTTTTTCAGTAATTTTTAATTCATTTATCAAGAATTTCTTCCTCAGAAAACCCTCGGGTTTGTTATATTTAGAAAAATGTACAAGATTATGATATTACAAAATTTAAATAGAATAAGGCTGCCTCACATATTAAAAACGGTAGTTACCGAATTGTTCGTGGGATAGAGATCTGAAAGGATATGATGATATGCCTGAAAGTGTGAAAAATGAGTGTATTTAAAAAATGTGACCACTGTATTGTGTATTACTGAAAAAAACATAACATTTATAAAATGAAAAAATATGTATTCACACTTTAATATTTGTCAGCCTTTCCAACTCGTAATGAATATTAGTAAATTATTAATATTTTATATTTTTTTACGTTTCAGATGTTCCAGAGTACGACTTCATAGTGATAGGCGCAGGCTCGGCAGGATCTGTTGTGGCTGGGAGACTGGCCGAGGTAGAGAATTGGAAGGTCCTCCTTTTAGAAGCAGGAGGAGACCCCACAGCTGACACAGAGGTAACTTCATAATGATAATAACGAAGCACTTATATAGCGCAGTTTTGTGTTATTTCACTTCAAGCGCGCTTTACTATAATAAACTTAAAAATAATGATTAACTAATTCCATTCAGTGGTATTCCTACAGTGCTTCCTTTCATATTATATTTATACATTATTAACATATTACATATCTTACTTATTCTTAATATTACTCCTACAGTACTCCTTAGGAACATATTCATCAAATAAAATTACAAAATATTATACAGTGTATACAAAGCGATACAAAAATAATACATTCACAATAATAGTGGAAAAATAGCAACATTTTAAGACAGGAGTCGGGTTATGTTCAGCAATGACTGACTTAACCGAAACCAAACAACTACCGGGGACTTGAGAAAATGGACTTTTACAATAAATTGAAGAGAACTTAAAATTTACCGATATTAGGATTTTTTAAATAATTTTGTTTTTAAAGCCCGTTTAAATTCAAAATTCATCAATTTACCCTTGAAAGTTCAATTAGACGATTAGTAGGATCTAGATATTATGCTTTATGTCACTCTCATTTGGAATATGGAATTTTATGATATTCTAGATAATCATCTTAAAAATGAGTAAATGGCTATGACTCTTCATGATCATAATACCACAACAAAGCAACTAGATAAGATAAATTTACCTAAATGCAATACTACTTTTGGACAAAGAAGCTCTCAATTTTTAGCTTTAAAATTATACTCACTACTTAATTAATTAATTACACTCCCACTTAACATCAAAAAAAGTAATTCAATCAATAATTGCATTAAGTCCAGTAAAACATGGCTCAAGGAATTACCAGAACAAGAACCGACTACTATTCTCAAAAAACGTCGTAGAAATTACTGGAAAGACCCTACCCTGACCTTGAAGTTGAAACATAGAAGTCTCTGAAACCCCTTTGTGCAAAACCTGGTTCGCCTCAGCACAGGATCTCCTAGTGAGGACTATGAAAAAATTCTATAATATATATGTATTTTTAATATTTATACCTTACCTTATAATATCAAAATTATATAGAAACTAATAAAAAAAAGATCTGCTGACCTCAGAGTAAACTGTCTATCACTTAAGTCCTGTCGGATGCATAGTTCAGATATATAGGCTGGGAAAATGTTCCCTGCAATGCTTTGAAGGTCAGTAAGCAGATCATGAACTCCATTCTTTCAGATCCCTTAGAAGTTGGGTTATATGACAATATTTAGATTCACCAAATATCATTCTCACCGCAGCATTGAAGACGGACTGGATTCTATTGAACTGTTTTTGAGGGGGGCCAGCATATCCACTATTACAATAGTCCATACGTGAGGCAACGAAGGAATTTATGAGTGATTTTGCACCATCAGAGGGAAGACATCTCACAATTGATTTTATCTGCCTAAGATGGAAAAAGCCAGAACTTACAGCTTTTGAAATTTGCGATTCAAGAGAAAGACTATTGTCTATAGATATTAATGAATTAAAAATGTGGTTTGACAATAATCTATTAACATTAAACTGCAAACAAACGCACTACGGGACGGTCTCCGTGGTTGAGTAGGCTCCGGAGGTCGCGGGTTCAAATCCCGGCGTGGGCAAGTAAATTTTATTTGACTAAATTGTGTTATTTCACAGTGATAGATACTGTCAGTATCGCCCTGGTGAAAGTCCACCATTCAGAATCGAAAGGTTGTTTGAAATGGCTTTAGCCATGTTTGGTGACCAGATCTGAATAGCCAGGTGCGTCCCCAACCTTTCTTCCTCCCCAACTCCTTCCCCTCAACAATACCTTCAGGCTCACAACATACCCCAATTGGGGATGCCATAGTCTCATTAGCTACAGACGGTTGGGAGCAATTGAGACTTTTGTGTGGCATCACATAAAAAAAATAAAAAATAAAACTACGTACCTCACTTTACGAAAAAAAAAACACGGTGTCACTTAAACATTAAGATTCGTGCTACCAAACAATCAACACCTCCACTGTAACTTACTATGTACTAACATTGAAAGCAAAACATCAATTAAATAATAACAATAATTGGATTACTTATATAGCGCCGTTTTCGTCGGAAAATCACCTCAGGGGCGCTTTATAAATACCTTGGCATCACTATGGATTAATCCCTAAAACGGTCAACACATATAAAAAAAAGTAAATACGTGAAGCGCAATTATTAATGGAGTAATTTTTAAAGTTCGTTTTGTAATTCTTAATTATATATTGTGACTTAGATTGTAAAAATGTTTGTGTGTAGATATTATGTTCATATTAAAATACATGTAACCCATTTTAAGTTAAATAAATAAATAAATAATAGAATGGGGTGCAGCAGTAACTCAACAATCCCTTTATATTGCACGAAAACAAATAATTAAAATATTCTCAAAGAAATCGTTTTTATATCCATCAGAACTCACATTCAAAGAATTTAAAGTCAGAAAATTAAATACTTTGTCATATTTTAAATTAAACTGCACCATTCAGAAATGCAAAAAAATCATCAGGGGTTCATCTTTAAATTAAAATATAGTTATGTTACAACAGTACATTATATTATAAGAATGAATTGTTACAAAATCTTCAAATGTTTAGTTATTTATTTTAATTATTGTTTAGTATCAATTAAACATATATATATTTTTTTTTTAATAAATGACTAAAATTTTGAAAAAAAATCCTACCTCAATATTGTCTTATTAAAACCCATAAAAAGAACTTAAGAAATGAAGGTAATACCCACCTAATATCTTAGAAAACTTAACAGTTTGCGGTAAACATCAATATTTAAAGGAATCAAACGTGATTTTATTGTGAAGCAAGTGCGCTTAAAGGCGATAATAATAAAAAACTGCCATGTAGTTTTCAAACATTCATGAATATTTTTGCAGGTGCCAGCATTCCTATTCGCTAACCAGAAGACGAGTTGCGACTGGAGTTACCAAACGGAAAAGAATCCTCGACTCTGCCAAGGTATGATTGGACAAGTCTGCAACTGGCCCAGGGGCAAGGTCCTCGGAGGGAGCAGCGCCATCAATGCTTTGCTTTACGTTCGAGGTAACAAGGAAGACTACGATAATTGGGAGAGGATGGGAAACACTGGATGGGATTACGCTTCGGTAACCGAGTATTTCAAGAAAGCGGAAAATTTACAACACGTATTTTCTGAAGAGGATGGTGATATAAAAGAATTCTACGGAAATAGTGGCCCATTAAACGTAGAATCTTACAAATCTGATATTCCTTGGAAGGATGTCATCAAGTCAGCCTGGAAAGAATTAGGCGAAAAGGTTATTCCAGATATCAATGTCAAAGGTCAAAATGGAATTACGGATGCCTTTGGGACACTCCGCGGGGGACAAAGATGCAGTGCCGCTAAAGCCTACCTCAGTGGTACTAAAGATAAACCAAACTTACACGTTGTTAAGAATGCCCATGTTTTGAAAATACTTGTAAACGAGAAGACAAAATCCGTTTCTGGGGCAGTGGTCAAAATCAAGGACAAAGAAATAACAGTTAATGCAAGAAAAGAAGTCGTTTTATCAGCAGGAGCTATTAACTCACCACAAATTTTGATGCTCTCAGGAATAGGAACAAAAGAACAACTCAATAAACATGGCATAAAAGTCATTGCAGATCTACCGGTAGGAAAGCATCTGCAGGACCATGTTATTCTCCCCGTACTATTTTCCGTGGATGAATTTCACAGCCAAGCAATGTCGAAAGAAGCTGGCTTCCAGATAATATCTGATTATTTAAATAAGCGCTCCGGTTTTCTTTCAACAATAGGCATCACAGACTTGTTAGGATTCATCGATTCAAGTGGTAATGGAAGCAGCACCCCAGATGTCCAATTCCATCATATATACCATCCAATAAAAGATTTTGTTGTTTTGCCAGAATACCTCAAAGGGCTTGGATATGCCGAAGAATACGTTAACTTCATAAGTGAAATTAATAATGTACAAGAAAGTATAACATTTGTACCCACCCTTCTTAAACCAAAATCGATTGGAAGAATAGAATTGAATAGTAAAAATCCTATGGAAGCGCCAGCGATATATCCAGAGTACCTCAAAAAAGACGATGATGTTAAAACTTTGCTTAGAGGAATTCATTTCCTAGAGAAGTTGGAAAAAACCGAAATATTCAAACAGTTGGGACTCAAAATAGAGCCAGTCCCATTCACAAACTGCAAATCATTCAAATTCAAATCGGAAGATTATTGGAGATGCCTGATGAGAAATATGGCTACTACGGTTTACCACCCAGTTGGTACAGCCAAAATGGGACCAGCAGAAGATAAGGAAGCCGTTGTGGATCCAAGATTGAAAGTCCACGGAATAAAGGGACTGAGAGTCATAGATGCAAGTGTGATGCCAGAAATAATTAGAGGTAATACGAACGCTCCCTCCATCATGATAGGGGAGAAGGGAGCCGAAATGATCAAAGAAGACTGGGCCATTCATATTGACAAAGTTCACAGTGAATTGTAAAGATGCAATGAAAAATCGGTTTTAAGAACACTACGACAAATCAATGGTAAAGTGAAAACTGCAATGAATGATAAAGAAAATGCGACATTGAGAACGAAAACCGAGGGAGAAAGCGTGTATTACAATGTTACCGAAAGACTGAGAATTTTGTAATAATGAAGTACACAAATTATTTGAGTTAAAAATTATGCGCAAGGCTAGTTTTAAAATTGATGCCTTTATTGATATTATTTAAGTGCCTACGTGTATACAAATAAATAATTACCGTGAATACACAACACTACATATTTACCATATTTATATATTAATACTAGCTGATGTGTACCCGGCCTTGCTCGGGATTTAAAAAAAAAATTAATAAAGTTATGAAGTTGTAAATTCTTACTTGTCGTTTGGGTGCCATAATTGATTTGTCAGCGAAAGTAACGATCTCGAAACAAAGAAATATTCATTTGAAAATTTTATTTCATTCGAAACAATTATTTTTTCCAAATATATTTTAATAATAAATTTCTTAAATAGGTACCTACTTGTGTTTTCCATTTTGAAAATATTCTACCCGAACAAATCTTTTGAATATGTAATTTTCGGCTAACCAGAGCGGTTTGTCTATGGGCTAACCTCGCTAACCTCAATACAACATGGCGGGTTCAATCTTCCCGGCACTAATAAAAACAAACTGTGCTATTTTCAGCGAAATCGGTGGAGTAATTTTCGAGAAAATCGAAGACAGACAGACAAACATTCATTTTTATATATAGAGATATTAATTAATTTTTAAAATACTCAAGTATTAAAAAAATAAGGAATTTTCCTTAAACAGAATAGGCCTCCCTATCAACCGGATGTTTGTGAATGTATTGACGGTGACCATAATGTTATATGTACTTATTTATCGAGTCGGTTATAGAATACCGATTGAACGATTTATTTTTAATTTTATCCTACAACATACTTAGATATAAAAGTTTTATCAGTTTCCGGTTCATTCTCCATTGAACTTTTTGTGTTATATTTTTTTCTGGATACTGTTTATTTAAAATTTATCAGTAATGACAACGGCAAATGACGAAAACAGCGAAAACAATTTGACCGTTGTGATACTGACAGTGACCTTAATTTGAATTATCAATTAATCTGCGACTTTCGACAAATAAATATGATATAAACGAGCGCATATCGGGTGATGACAATAAACGCTTGCTTGGAAGATGAGCATGCAAAGAATACGCTTGCATGAGTATATTAAACAGTAAAGAGTTTTTTTTTAAATTTATATGTAAATATTTGAATGTCCTCATTAATAAAAATAAAAATTAATGATAAGAATTGTGATGTGTTAATAACTTTCTAAACCACCATACCGAGCGCGAGCGGCGAGGATTATAACTGTTAGTACAAACTCTCTTTAATATTTTTCATCTATGAGCAAAAAGGGAGTAAAATCAATAATACATAATAGTTATTTTTGGAATATTCTATTTCTATAATTTATTAAGAATATATTTCACGGAGAACATATGAAAAACAAAACAATTCGTACGTACAACTCGGGCCGCTGGAATGCGTTAGTGCAGATTTGCTAGCGCTACGTTCGTTGTCACCGAATGTCGATGAGTACACAGCACTCGGTAACCATAAATTGGTTAACAATGTAACCATTGAGCATACAGTATAAACGACAACAGTGGATAGGGCAATGCTGCCCACTGTTTCCAAGCGAAGGATATTGAAGAAGGTTCTGAATAAAGTGTCATCTATTGACAACCGTTCCTAACCTCTTCCCTTCCCGTAAGACGCTCTCTTACACAATCATTTTTTTCGTCCAGTTTCCATGTGGATTGTCTTTTCTATGGAATTTTCTATAGAATTTTCCATAGAAAAAGTCAACCCACGTGCAATCTGAATGAAAAAAGGTATCGTGTAAGAACGTTTATAGAGGAACAATACATAGAGACATCACTTTGCGAGATATTGAAGCCAGTTTTTGACCAAGGTGACTCTACATGGGTGTAGCCTTACCATCGCTAACAGGGTTGCTACAAATTAAGTAAATTAGGTATTTTGTTGTGAGTAGTAGGTAGGTAGTCGTAAATCTTGAAAAGGATTTATGTAATATTATTTATTAATTGATAAACTAAAGTTCTTAAAAACTTAAGACAAGATTTTTGTGCATAGCGTAAAGGGTAACAATTATTATTTTTATAAACAATAATTATTAATCTAAAACACTCATCCAAATTGAAAAAACCTTCCGAGCAAAGATAAATGTCGCCGGCAGGACTCGAACCCGCACTCTTCTAATGTCCGGTCAGATGCTCTACCGTTGAGCTACGTCGGCTTATCGCAAACCCGCCAAGTTAATCAATATATACTAATGTTCCATTTTAATAATTACTGTTTTTTTTTATTATATTTTCACCTGTAAAAAATAATAATTTTTCGGAAGGTTTTTTTCAATTTGGATGAGTGTTTTAGATTAATAATTATTGTTTATAAAAATAATAATATTATTTGTTTATTTACAGAACATGAGCAATAAAATTAATTCAAAACGAAAAGTAATCGGTACTTTTGAAATGATTACTTTTGTACCGAATACTTTGTTATATTGTGCCACCACAGGCGCTAGTTTAGTTACTTGATATGATTACTTTTAAGTACCGAATACTCGGTTATTATTTGTGCCACCAGAGGCGCTAGTTTAGTTACCTGATATGATTACTTTAAGTACCGAATACTTGGTTATTATTTGTGCCACCAGAGGCGCTAGTTTAGTTACCTGATATGATTACTTTAAGTACCGAATACTTGGTTATTATTTGTGCCACCAGAGCCGCTAGCTTAGTTACTTGATATGATTACTTTTAAGTACCGAATACTTGGTTATTATTTGTGCCACCAGAGGCGCTAGTTTAGTTACCTGATATGATTACTTTAAGTACCGAATACTTGGTTATTATTTGTGCCACCAGAGGCGCTAGTTTAGTTACCTGATATGATTATTTTAAGTACCGAATACTTGGTTATTATTTGTGCCACCAGAGGCGCTAGTTTAGTTACCTGATATGATTACTTTAAGTACCGAATACTTGGTTATTGTTTGTGCCACCAGAGGCGCTAGTTTAGTTACCTGATATGATTACTTTAAGTACCGAATACTTGGTTATTGTTTGTGCCACCAGAGGCGCTAGTTTAGTTACCTGATATGATTACTTTAAGTAGCGAATACTTGGTTATTATTTGTGCCACCAGAGCCGCTAGTTTAGTTACTTGATATGATTACTTTAAGTACCGAATACTTGGTTATTATTTGTGCCACCAGAGGCGCTAGTTTAGTTACCTGATATGATTATTTTAAGTACCGAATACTTGGTTATTATTTGTGCCACCACAAGCGCTAGTTTAGTTACTTGATATAATTTTACTTTAAGTACCGAATTCTTGGTTATTATCTACACTATACTAGTATATCTACACATATTCTCCGGCGCTGCAACTGTATAAAGTTCAATGGTAATAAATAATCGTCCGTTAGTTATGCAAAGATAACAACATTCTTAAAAACATGCGAAGTAACTAACTAACTAACCATCACGCCGTTTCCCCGCAGGGGTAGGCCGAGAGGACGGACCGCCAAACAACTCGATCTTGGCATACACTTCTTGCGTCATTCACATTCATACAATGCCTCATTAACTATTCATAACATAACCGCGCCGTTGCTAACGGAATAATCAAACGTCAAAATATAACCAGTAACGATTTGTATTATAAACGTATCTGTCGCGGTACCCGATAACGAAAGTAATCGAATGACAAATGTAATCAAATCAAAGTATACCATGTATTCAGTAACGAGTTGTGTAGGTACCCTGTACCCACTCGATAACAAAAGTAATCAAAGTCAAACAATTTCATGGAGAACAATTCCCCTCCCCCCCTTGCCTTCCTTCCTAAAAGGAAACAGCAAAGTGGTAATGCAAATGTGTTAAATAATAATAAACAAAAAATTTGTAACGACCGCTCAGAAAGCGACGGTCCCCTAACCACCCGAGAAAACTCAGATGGCGAACGATCATCGATGATCACGAATTTACCTTGCGGTTAACTCTAGACCTGCCTCACGCTCAAGGAACCGCGCCACGTCTCCTCATCACGGAGTGTAACTCTGGTAGAGTGTACACGTTACGAGGGAGGAAGTACTACAGAAATGATCCTGTGAAGTACAGTCCTAATGAATATGGGATTCCCAAGGTATATACTAACGTGTTGGAATCATTCATACGCGAGCGGCACACGGAAGTGACTCCATCTAGTGGTTGTAAAATTAACTAAGGCCACCGCGTCGAAAGGCTCGGTGTTAGACGGTCTTCTTCTCAAGTCGAGCCCAAGCCCATTACCCATTACACGATCCCTTCCCGGCAAATCTACTCCTAAAAAATAATAAACCGGTTTGGACGTCAGCCAAGGCGAGATTCTGGGAATACGAGAAGTATTTCTATCTAAACAACTAACTTTGAACTGTCACGATTAACTAGAGAAGACTAAAACCATGAAGACTAGTAATAGGATAATAATAATCTACCAGAAAACGAAACACCATCGAGAATAATATAAAACAAAAAATATCCGAAAGTAACGCCATCTATGAAAATCGAGTGGAACTGACAAGGAATTACATTACATTCAATAATTTTTGAAAGAGTAGTGCAGATGTCGCTGTTTGATCTTCGATATATATTGTTCGATGGTTCAGATGCTATTATTATGAAAGTATGTCGTAATATAAATATAATTACAATTACAACATACCAAATAGATACGAGTATGTGTTTGGTATTTATAAAATAAATTTAAAAAAAGTGAAAAAGAAACCTCAGGATAATAACAGAACCGGAAGAACACCGAAAAATGGATCTCATGAAAAAAATTACATAATTTATTATTTTTGATTTTGGAAGAGGTCATTAATGTTGGAATTCCTTTTTAACGTGACTTTTTTTAATAAAAACCCCTTTCCACCTGTTTAAAGACAAAACGAATGGAAAAAAAATGTATAAAAGATATTCACCAAAAAAGTAATATTGAACAAAAATATTGTTTTGCACAATCGTACTGAAAAAAAAACAAAAACTATCGATCTGAATGGTGACCGGATAACTATGAACCGGCACACTTTTTATAAATGATATAAAGTCATTAAAAAGTACCCACGAAAAAAAAAACTAATCCGAAAACCTAATCTAATTATTTTTTTTTGTAAAATAAAACAATAACTTTGTTTTACATCACTTTTATTTATACTTTAGCCGACCGGGTTTCGCTACTACCGTAGCTTCTTCAGGGCAGTAGTGTTGGCAGTTATAACCAATAACCAACTAAATACCGGTTATTTGCGAAATACCCGCAGTTACGCTAGCGGCCGCTCGGTTATTTGGTTATTTGGTTATTTTGGTTATTTTGGTTATTTTCGTTATGGATATTTGACAAAAGGGGACAGCGCTATACGGGCTCCATGCTGCATGTATACCTGTCTTTTTCTTTAGTGAGGCAAAACGAGACAGAGCTATATAGTTCGTATAGCGCTATTCCTTTCTGTGAGGTGAGAACTACCCGATACCCGGAATACCCAGAATACCCAGAATACCCAGTAATACCCAATACCCATTGACAAAACCATAACCAAATAACCAATAACCAACTGATAACTGAAAACTTAGATAACTAGATAACTAGACAACTGTAGCCAGTCAGTAGGTCAGTACGCCAATAGTAACTAGCATTCACAGCGAACAGTTAACCCTCCAACGATTGTAACTGTATTTATTTCTTTTGATAGATTTTTTTTAAGTTTGTGGAAATTTTTTTAAAAGACAAGATAATATTTATCATAGTTTATTGTGTTGTTTAGAATAATAAGTTAAATGAGTGTTGTTTATTTGTAAAAATCGTGACTTTTTAAATATGGCAGGCAGTATTTAGACCCAAAAAAACCGCTGTGTAAATTATGTAAAACTTTTTTTAATTATAAAAGTTCTACATGAAACTTAATCTTTTATCTAATTAATCAAAATTGTAGCGTTTACATAATTCTACAAGAATTGCTGCTATGTAGCAAGATATAAAATTATAACAAAAAATCATGCAAACATTATTTATTTATTTTGTACACAAAGGGTTATTATTACACTTTGCTCCCTTCAGATTCTCTGCTCGGTACTCGCCTCGGGTTCCCATTGTTCCCAATACCCACTGTACTAACCGCAACTACGCGTAGCTAGCTACGGCTCGGTTATTTGGTTATTTCAGTTATTTGGTTATTTTGGTTATTTGGTTATTTTGGTTATGGTTATTCGGCAAAAGGGGACAGCGCTATATGGGCTCCATGCTGCATGTATATCTGTCTTTTTCTTTAGTAAGGCGAAACGAGACAGAGCTATATAGTTCGTATTGCGCTATCCCCTTTGTGAGGTGACAACTACCTAATACCCAGTTATACCCACTGACAAAACCATAACCAAATAACTGAAATAACCAACTGATAACTAACTATCCACCTAGCCCTAGCCATTAGCCCAGTGGCCAGTATGAAGTCAATGTAAACACGCGCAAGTATTTGAGGGAGTAATCAGTAAATACGGTACATTTTTTATACGAATCAACCATTGTATTTTGATCCTAGAAAGGAATTTACAATGTTTTGATAAAATTAATGAC
This sequence comes from Halesus radiatus, assembly GCA_022606495.2. Lineage (NCBI taxonomy): Eukaryota > Metazoa > Arthropoda > Insecta > Trichoptera > Limnephilidae > Halesus > Halesus radiatus. The sequence goes on from JAHDVE020002886.1 coordinate 674,742, forward strand.
TTATTTACTAGTTGCGCTTGGGAAATAACAAACACAAAAATAAATATTGGGGTATCCCATTAAAAACTAATTTACTTGTCCGTTATTATTATTTTCAAGGAATTGTGGTATTTTTTAATGCGAGAATAATATAAATAGTTAGCATTCAAAGGAGTGATAAAAATAATTTATAATATTCCTAATTCTTATTGTTTGAGACGTCATGACATACAATCTGAATTTTTATCTTATTTACCCCACCCTCTAATAAAAAAATTCAAATGTTTCCATTGTACAATAGATGTATTTGATATTTTTGTTAATTTAAACCATTTAAAAATGGTCTGCTACTACTTAAACGATAACTTATCTATTTCTACAAGACGTATGATATGGATTCTATATAGAAATATATAAAATTGGAACATAAAAATACAAATCAAGCGAACGATTTTATTTTATTTTGCACGCCCGCTAATTGTTGTTCCTGGTTGTCACCGCCCCCGATCGGTGCTTATCTCGGGTCCCTACTCGCCAATACCATATAGTATATAGCCGAACAACCGAAATAACCAAAATAACCAAATAACCGTTATATAACCAGTTATTTAGCTCATAATAACCAGTTGGTTATGGTATTGAAATTCTGGCTAGTTACCCAACACTACAGGGCAGTATACAACTAAACTATGAACTAAGATGCACATGTGTTATGGAATGATACAAACAGGCTAGTGAAGGGCCAAGGGTGGGAGATCAGCAGGTACCTGCTGATCGGGCTGACATGTGCATCTTAGTTCATAGTTTAGTTGTATACTGCCCTGAAGAAGCTACGGTAGTAGCGAAACCCGGTCGGCTAAAGCATAAATAAAAGTGATGTAAAACAAAGTTATTGTTTTATTTTATAAATTATAATGTCACATCACCAAGTTACCGCTTCATATGAAAATATATTTTTTTTTGTTTTAATATATTTTTTTTAAAGTGTGCCGATTCATTTGTGTGTTGATTCACCGTGGAACCGATCTGGATACATCAACGCTCGAATTAGCAAAGAAAGCTTGTGCCAATTGCGCTTTCGCTAATTGTTGAAATTTTAATAAAAGCACATAATATTTGAGAAACCTGATAAGCCATCTTGGGGTCAAAAGAAGATCAGTTAACAATAATAATCTCTCAGTTGTTGGCAATAGCTGTGAGAGTTTTGGTTATTTGATATAACCAACAAATAACTAACACCGTTCTATGAAAAACTTCTATATTTTATTCACTCATTCTGTGCGGTGATTTTAAAAATACGCCTGTAGTTTTACAATTGGAAATCTATCTTTCTTTTCAATGCTCGGTAAGGTGTCCATATATTCAAACCGCAACAAAACAAGAAAGACACGTGGTTATATGAATCCTTTGATTCAGAACCTAAAGATCATCTTCGCAATGAGGAACTTTCAGTGAAAAATACAATGGCTTTAAAAATATTCATATAGAGCAGCAAACGTCGATTCTGAATATATAACTTTTATTATATTTCATTATACGTAGAACTTATAAATCCTTACTTTAAAGTGAATAAAAAATCATCTCATCGAAACACCTTGTTATGTTGGTACTATTGAATTTGGAACATCTGACGTCAAGTGCGCCTTCTGTTTTTGGATTAGTATGGACATTTTTATTTGTCGACTTTGTTTTGTATTTTAAATAGGTATTTTTTTTTAGTTTTGGCGAAATTTAAACTTAATTTGGGTGACTTTACGTTCTATAATTGTTTTTCATAATAAAAAACTATTATTAATGAAATAAAGTATTCATGAGAAAAATAATTATCAATTCGGTGATCATAACCGACCGGTTATAGATTTGGGGCGTATTGGAGGACTTTGAAAAATTAAAACATTGAAAACTATTTTAACTATGAAAACTGATTTTAGAAAAAAAAACTAAATATAGTGGTATTGACATTTGAACGAAATTATTAATAAAAAAAAATAAAAAAAATTGAACTGGATTTCCTTATTGGCATATCAGTAATTTAAAATACCCATCACTATTATTATTATGAAGGCGGTTTCGAAAAGTCTGAAAACGAACCTTCTGAAAAGTCTGAAGTCCGGTCTTATCCGAAGTCATGGATCTCCTGCCGTCGGTTTCCTATCAATGGTCTTGATTATTTATCATTATGACTATTTTATTTATTATGGCAGACCTGGTCAAGCAAAATGTATTTATGCACGTAAAGCAGAAGAGAAATGATAAGAAAGCAAATTAAAGACATAAGGGGAAATGCGGAAGTACAATATTAAATCAATGGTTTACAGCTCCTTTAAAAAAAAAATTGGAAGACGACGACAGTTCTAGTTGTGCAATATTAGAGAAAGGAGAGGAATATCACGAACAGAAATGTTCGCGAGATTAAAGCCAAGTAATCATAACGGGGAAAAACGGTGGAAGGAATCGACAGACGAAAGAATATTATTAATTTAGAAACAATTAGAAGAAAATCACGACTAACCGAAATGTTTGTGATTTCAAAATACATTTAGACAATGACGAGCGACCTATAAATCTTCACTAATTATTATTGGAGACATTAAAAAGATTAACCAATACATATCCTGTCTTTTTGGATAGAAATACAATTAAACAGAGTTTTATCATATGTTTTTAGAAAATATACAAGAGGCACATTATTATTTAGTACTAGCTGAAGTACCCGGTGATGTCCGGGGTTACAATGGTTTGGAGTAAAATTTGATAATCCCTATCCCAATCCCCACCCCTACCATTACCCCTACCACTACCCCTAACCCCTACTAATATCCCTACCCCTACCCCCACCCCCTTTACCCCCTTACCACACCCCTACCCCCCTTCTGCCCCCTACGCCCACCACCCCTAGCTCCCCTACCCCTTCCCCTAGTCTTACCCCTACCCCTACCCCTTCCACTACCCCTACCGCTACCCCTACCCCTACCCTTATCACAACCACTACAGCCACTCCGACCCTTACCCCTTCTCCTACCCCTACTCCTACTACTACTCCTACTCTCTACCCCTACCCAGTAATTTTATCTTATTTTGAAACGTTAAACGTGCGAAATTTCATCAACAAATACCAACATTTGGCTTTAAGGGTAGGAAAGGGGGTGTACTTGAAGTGAAACAACACAAAACTGCGCTATATAAATGCTTTGTTATTATAATTATATTTTTATGGGGTGGTTATTCGAAATCTCATGTAGACAGTGACCTTTCCTCGTGTTTTTAGGTCACGTGTGCAAATTTTCATCAAGCTCTAAATAAAACAGTAGATTTGTATACAAAACAAACACATACCGCCCGCCGGGAGCATTTTTCTTTATATAATAGAAGATAGAAGAAGTTTGTATTCCCAGAAGTAAATCATTTTGACTCATATCTTGCAGTGAAGCCGACCAGTGGAATGCTAACACATTAATTTTACCATATTATGTTGCGAAAGTGACGTGTATTGCGATTCAAACTAGTTTTATTGCACCCGATACGGCCAAAATCGGGTGCGGGGAAATGGTTGGTCAATGGATAAAAATATTCAATTGCAAAGAAATTGTTGAAAAAACATAATGATGTAAAGATGGACTAAATTATAGAGAGGTCTCGGTTAATTAGATCTACGAACAAGAGGAAAATCAGATATATAAAAGGAAATTAATTCTAAGAACACTAACATTGATCTAATAAAGATTTTTTTAAAATAAAACGATTAATTGCTCTCTACTTTACTGAAAACAGTAAAAAAAATCCTACATATTTAGATCATATTTCTAGGTGTGGTTGAAATCAGAATGTGATTAACACACACAGATAGAAACTACGTTATTTCATTGACAAATTCAACTTACACGCGATGTTATTGGGGTCACCAATTAAAAAGTGAATTAAAAATTCACACGCTTTTCTTGCGAACACGAGTTTTGAACCAGCATGCAAAAAAATCAGAATTGCAGCTAGACAACTTATAACAGGGCGAGGAACGGCTGCGCTGCCTGTTCCATACATAACTTAATTTTGGATTTGAGGCCAAAATACACATCCAAACTGAAAGATATATTTTTTAAATTAAATGTTTAGTAAATATCTAGTATGGATGAGAAGTATTTAATTTATTTTTGTTTACCTCTTTGATGAAAAAAAATCATTAGGTTTGGGTTATTTATTATATTATATTATTTGGCCTCAAATCCAAAATTAAGTTTTGTATGAAACAGGCCGCGCAGCCGTTCCCCTTAACCCCAGATCTGAAATAAACTGACAGTGATTAAACACATTAGATGCTTGATAATACCTTACAGAAAAAAATAAAGAAAAATAGGTACTGTTTTGTTTTGTTACTTTAAAAGTTATTTCTTCTTTCATATACTAGTTTTAACATTTAATTTCATCTTTTTCTATTTACAAAATAACATACTTTCATATGAAGCGGTAACTTGGTGATGTGAAATTACAAAATAATACATTACAAGGGTAATAAGACAATTCAGAATCTTTTTCAAAGCCCTCCTCACTAAGGGTTCCTATATTGAGACGGAGTAGTTTTTATTTAAAAACGACGTTGTTTTCAAAATGCTGGATAACTTCTTTGTTGATATCTTGAGTCAGGTTTTGATTAGGTTTTTGAAATCATTTGCATATTTCGTTTTTTTCTTTATTGCTGGTGGAAGTGAATTATAGAGCTTAGTGGAGAGATATTCATAGTTCCTTTGTCCAAAATCAGTTTTAAAATTGGGTACATTCATAATGCCTTTCTAGTTAACTCTTGTGTTATGAAAATTGGATTTCGTTGATTTGTTTGATTTTTTGAAATGTTTGATTAGAACCTCCTTAGCATAGATACCGAATTAAAAACCAGATCCTCAATAAATAAAATCCTGAATATCCCGATAACACACACCCCAACACGGGAAAAAAACACTTACAAGTATTACGCTACCAAACTTCATAATTGCATGCCCACCACACGGAAACAATTACAAACTGTCTACAATTAACTTTAAAAAATATGTCAGCCTCGATCAAAAAACAAGGTATTCATGTTATTCAAAACATGATAAAACCAAACCAAACATAACCCAATACATAAAATACTATGCTTACTTGATAGTCCCCTTTCTCCTTTTCAGTGCAATATACTTTCCTATTATCAAACTAAGGCGAAAGTATCTATAATTACACGTTTATTATTTTTTCAAGATTTGCCTACCGTAAGCAAAACAAAAACAAAACATTTACTTCTCTTCAAATTCTATACCTAATTTACATTTAAATAGCAAATCTAAAACATTAAAACAAAACTAATTAATGCAAATGTTAGAGACTGCAAAAGATTTCTTGCGTTGGCGTTCTTGTGGGGCTTTAAGGATGGTTATTATAATACACATGTGGGTTTGGGAGAATTGTTTCATATGATTTGTGGTTGCCGATTCACATCCTAATATACAATATTCGAGGCGGGAGGCGGCATAGCGTATAATAAACTTTTTTAATAGTGAATCGAAACTTCATTAGAATTGAAGTTCTTTCGAAGATAGAAGGTCCGTATCATTAAATGAAAATATTTGTCAACATATAGTTAGACGTTAGATAACACAATACAATGAACTCTCTAAATTGGGATTGCGACCTTTTTTCTAGCAATGAGTCAACCGTGAACGAGGCGTTCATTTGTGCCGGCTCATTTTGATGAACCGTGAGCGTACGACTCCCGGAAAATCAAAACACGGCTCAATTGGACTGTAACTCTTTTTGACAAACCTTGAAACCATGTAAGGAAGATTGTTTATTTATCTAAAAAGATAACTCGGATGTTCAATAGTATTCTTACGCATTTCTACGATGAAACATCTTTAAACAAGGTCCTTTGTTCTAATTTGTTCCTATACGTGTCTAATTTCTACCAGGCTAAATAATGCCCACGACCGTGGGATTTGTAATTAAGGGGAACGGCAGTGGTGCCTTTTTCATACAAAACTGAATTTTGGATTGGAGGCCAAAATACCCATCCAAACGGAATGATCTATATTTTTTTTTAATTAAAGGTTTCGTAAATATCTAGTACGGATGAGAAGTATTTTATTTTATTTTTGTTATAAAAATTTTATGTATGTGCCAATTTTCGTAATTTTAGAGGCAGCTTAGAAAATTATTTGCGGGTTTATCGTACTTTAAAACACATTTGCTATGTAAGTATGATTACATAAATAAAAATAAAATATTTAAAAAAAAAAAATTTTTCGGGTCGAAATTTTAAATTCTGTATGGCAAATTTGAGCTCCACCGTAAATTGCCGGTTTTTAATTTAATTTAAAGTCCACCATAATGATTATTTTAATATAAAAAAAAAATTATATTTCATTATATTTTCAAAGCAGATGGGTTAAAACTTTTTTTAAATCACCGGTAGCCCCTAAATAATTGTTAAAGGTGCCACTAAAATCGCGAAAAATCAATTCCTTTAATGGCCGATATTTCATAAGGTAAAACAAAAATAAATAAAATACTTCTCATTCGTACTAGATATTTACTAAACCTTTAATTAAAAAAAATAGATCATTCAGTTTGGATGGGTATTTTGGTCTCCAATCAAAAATTCAGTTTTGTATGAAACAGGCACCGCAGCCGTTCCCGTTAATATTTGGCGTATCTTAAAACAGTTGTTTCCAAGAATTCGGACATTCGTGTGTAGAGATAAAAAAATAATTACCGCATTTATACGTGTGTAGGAACTGTACGTACGTGGACGGCGCCTGACATCTATGACCTATACTCTGGGAGCTGGGAATCGTGGGATCTGGGAGTCGTATGAACTGGAAGACGGCTCTTATTATGTGCCGGCTCTTAAATGAGCCGTCGTTCAATTAAGTTGTACTTTTGAGTCGTATGAAAATATTGAGCTGCTACCGTGACTCGCGCTCTGATGACCCATCGCTACTTTGTTTAGAGCAGAATTTAATTGTTATCAATATTTTCGTTCAGTTCGTATTGATAAAAGGTCGAGATCATACAGTTGTGCGCGCGACATGGTATTATTATTCGTGTTTTAAAAGTCCTATAATATAATAATAACTAATGTTGTAAGTAAATAAAAATATCATACACTACATCATAATTGTTTATTACATGGGTGAGTTTCAAAACATAAATATAACATTTAGAAGCCGGGAAAAGGGAAACTGTTGTTAATAATAAACTTTTGTAATAATACTTCCTAAATGTGGCGTGTATAGAAAAAAAGCGATCTAAACTAGACCATTTCTTCAAAGCCTGGATGGCATTGTGAGACAATGTAAAGTGGGATCAAATTTTGTCATAATCCTTTTAATTCGGAAATATATAATATGTAACATATTATAATACCACAAAGATCTCCCGTACTTGTTATTTCAGGTGAAGCGAAAGACTGATAAATGGAATGTTTAAGCAACGTAACAGGGGGCGCGTCTGCAGGCCCCTTCGGTCAGCTGCTCAGCGGCGCCCTGGGCACCCTGATAGCCGCCAGCTGCCTACTGGGGGAGAGCGGCCAGTGGCCGCCCGACAGGGCGGAGTTCCTCACCAAGGGTTTGGCACGATTTATTCCGTCATTCGAAATCTTTAACAAACCTAACATTATGTCAATAAAACAATTATGCTCTAAAACAATTCTACTTCACATTTATAAAAACAAGAAATAATAACAATCGTACATATTAGAAACACTAGATCTCAGAGTCAAAAACACATACAACAAGGAACCGCAAACACACCAATTGGACAAAAAAAATCTTATACTATGGTACTAAACCCTAAGAAAAAAAATATGTAGAAAATATATTAACACCAAATACAGACTAACACCGAAACCACTCGAATGCATTTAAAACACCTCACCTTACAATTTTTTTTTTCATCAAGAACGTCATTTTAATATAATGTAATTTAATATTTTGTAAATTAAATTTTCAGCACGGGAAATCCCAGTGAGGATTTTATTTGTTATTTTGTTATAAAAAAGAAATATAATAAAACGTTATTATTATTACAATTTCATCAAACGATTGGTATTCACTTTGTGGCGTCATTATTATTAAATGACTTAAATATGTACTTTGTATTCACCACTTCATAGTTTCGAAACCGATGTTTTCTTTATGAATACTAAACATTATAATGCAAAGTATAGACAAATGATAAAAATTAGAACACAATAATATAAGAATAGACCAATTATACATATAAACAAAAATTGATTAAAATTTTTAAATCTAATTTTTATAATATTTCTATACTTGACATTATTATTTATAGTATTCTATATACTCCTGATGAAAAAATCATCGCTTTCGAAACATGTAGAAGATATCTTTATATTAATAAAGTGGTGAGTACAAAGTATATTATTTAATTAATTTATTAATATTATTATTCATACATACAACTTTTCTTTTCCCATTTTGCTTACTCTACGAAATTAACGTATTAATCTTGTATCTTTCGGGTTTGCCACTTATCCAGTGCCACTTTTGTGACAATCTCCTGATTAAACTTAAATATTCCAGAAACTCAAGAGTACGACTTCATAGTGGTAGGGGCAGGGTCCGCAGGAGCCGTAGTGGCCAGCAGACTGTCAGAGATACAGGGATGGAAGGTTCTACTATTGGAAGCTGGAGGAGATCCACCGGTGGAAAGCCAAGTAATCTTATCTTAATGTCTCCATTTCGAAAAAGTGTTCTTTTCTTTTTTTATTGTATTATATGATTGTTTATATAATGGGAATTTGTACCCGTTACGCCACTGCAAGTAGCTTTTCAGCAGGAGTTTAGTTAAACAATATTTTACAATACAACAAAAAATAAAAAATAATCATACAAGTAGTAGAGCAATAATAGAAGTAATATACTCGTAGGTACATGCATGTTGTGATCAATGTATACAAGTTGAAAAGAGATATTTTTAAAACATGAAAACAGTAGAACAGTTTTGTTATAGTGATAACCGACTCCAATTACATAATAGCGATGAAGTAATAATATAAAAATATCAAGATATCAACAAATACAAGTTGAGAGATACAAAAAGTAGTACTGTTTTGTTACAGTGAGAATAGTCTCTTTATATGATAGTAGAACTTAAATAACTTTAAAGATATCCCCAGATATCAAGGAGATATATATCGTATTGTAAAAATTTTGTGTAGTGTCAGGGAACATTTCTCCATCTTCCTGTGTCAACTGTGGTTAGAGGTGCATACATGTGGAGATAATCTTCTCTACCCAGTGAGCGGGCTTTTATTTATTTTTATTTCAAAGAATTGTAAACTGTGTTGTATGTGCTAGCGGCACTTGCTGATGGCAATCTTATATATAAACCCGATCACTAAGATACAATCAAGGAGACCATCATGTTTGTTTAAAATGTAAAGTAAGAATTAATTAATTAAATAACTTAATTCAATTTTCTCCACTTTCAGATACCCAACTTGTTCTTCTCTAATTTGAAAACTGATGCTGATTGGCAGTACAAAACTGAGTTCGACGGAAAGAGTTGTTTAGGAATGGAGACCTCTAGATGTTCTTGGCCGAGAGGAAAGACTCTTGGCGGCAGCAGCGCAGTCAACGGAATGATTTACATACGGGGACACCATAAAGACTTTGACGATTGGGAGGACAAAGGTAACACTGGATGGGGATATAAAGAAGTATTGAAATACTTCAAGAAGTGCGAACATATTGAAGATGAAGGAGTAAAGAATATGAAAAATTATAAAACATACCACGGAACTGAAGGTTACCTAAATGTTGGAGCTTATAATGATTCTGCACCGTTCGGAAAAAGTATACTGAAAGCACAGGCAGAATTGGGAAACAAAATTCTAACCGATATGAATGCTGACACATATTTAGGGTTTTCCCATGCCCAAGCCACAATCAAAAATGGAGAAAGGCATTCGAGTGCCGGTGCGTACCTCAGACCAGCGAAAGATAGAAGTAATTTGCACGTGGTGAAGAACGCACATGTCACAAGAATCCTCATAAAATCTAAAAAAGTTACGGGCGTTGAGGTACAAATTAAAGAAACTAAGTATATTGTAAAATCTAATAAAGAAGTGATAATTTCTGCTGGATCAATAAATTCCCCACAACTTCTAATGTTATCTGGGATCGGTCCAAAAGAGCATCTGAAATCTCTTGATATTGACGTAATTGCCGATTTACCAGTAGGTAAAAATTTACAGGATCACGTGATGACTCCCTTGTTTTTCAAGATGGAAAGGCCAAATCAGCCTGGCATAGACTTCACCGGAGGAATTGTTCAATATCTCACCGAACGCAGAGGATTTTTGACTTCTATAGGAACCCTGGACGTTCTTGGCTTCGTAAATACCAAACATGACTCCAAATACCCTGATATCCAATACCATTTCCACACCGTCCCCGCTAATACTCCAGATCCAGCGGATTTCGCAGAGAGGAATGGATACAACAAGGAATTTGTTCAATCGTATAAGAATTTTAACAATGATGCAGATTTCCTGCACATATTCGTAACTCTTCTAAAACCAAAATCAAAGGGAGAAATACTTTTAAAGAGTAAATTGGCTGAAGAGAAACCCTCGATACTTGCTAATTATTTCCATGAAAGAGAGGATATTGCTACATTAATCCGGGGAATTCGCGAGGCACAGAGGTTGGAAGGCACATCAATTTTTAAAAAAGCAGGTGCAAAACTTGCAAACTTCAGCTATTCTCCATGCCAGGGTGAATTATCATTTGACAGTGACGAGTACTGGGAATGCATGATTCGTCATCTGGGAAGCACGCTCTACCACCCCACGGGCACTGCGAAGATGGGCCCTTCCTCCGACCCCGAAGCCGTGGTGTGCCCCAAACTCAAGGTCAAGGGCATTAAAGGACTTCGCGTGGCAGACGCAAGCATCATGCCAGAAATCGTCAGTGGAAATACAAATGCTGCCACTATGATGATCGGGGAAAAGGTAGCTGCTATGATAAAAGCACAGTACATCGATAATTACGAAGAACAATGGAAAAGTGATTGAACCGAAGTAACGAACGTCAATAACCCGATGGGAATAGTTTATTTGTTAATTAAAATTATTTTCTAATTTGGTCATGGGTCCAGAAAAACTTTAAAACATTTACCGATGTGGGGTCTCGTAGTGAACTGCCGGCTTCATAAGAGCAGCGACCTTCACCCAACACGAGTGGTGGATTAAAATAATCAAAATTCAGATTAAATTGTTACTCCATGCTTTACGATATTCAGTATACGAGAGCATTCGTCACTCTCCCTACGAAAATCTTAAATTATCGTTTAAGAGTTTTTCAACGGATTGGGTTCTTCTAAAAATATATTTAATTTCAGTATGTTTAATAAAAAATCTTTAAAAAAACACATTAATTAATTAACATGATAATGCTCAAAACATTATGTAATTAACTGAATTATCTGTATTTCCACGTTTATAATTGTATTCGTAATAATTACACATGTATAGATAGGCAACTTCTCCGAATTCTATTTATCTTCTATTATTTATTAACGAGCAATGGAAAGCAGTCCATCAAAGCTGAAGAGCTGTGCCCACCTTAAAAAATGAACTAGAAAAATGATAAAAAAAAATAAAATAATAACAAATTTTAATACATAAACACGATAAGCCAAGCAATCCATCAGCTACGAGAAGAGCAATTTATACAAATGCCTTACAAGATAAAAAATGCAAGTATACTCGTATTTAAAAAAAAATTAAAATCTTCTGAAAGTAAATTAGCAAAATAATTAATGTTTTCTAATTTTTATATGTATTTAGTAGCTAATATATCCGGCCATGCTTTAGAATGTTTTTTTTTAATAAAGTTATGAAGTTGTGAATTCTTGCTTGTCGTTTGGGTGCCATAAGTGATTTCCCAGCGAAAGTAACTATCTCTAAACAAAGAAACAAAGTAACAATCATTAAAATATTTTATTTCATACCAAACATTTATTTTTTCAAATTATATCTAAATAATAAAGTTTTCTTAACTGTACCTACTTGTGTTTTCCATTTTAAAAATATTCTACCGAAACAAACCTTCTTCTTTTGAATATGTAATCAGTGGCTAAACAGAGTGGTATATCTACGGGCTAACCTCAATACAACAAGGCGGGTTCAATGGTTTTCATACTTATTCAAAAACGTTATAGCAACAGTTTTACATATTGGATTTCATTCAAACTGCTCTCTAAACCTTACCGGCACTAATAAGAACAAACTGCTATGTGCTATTTTCAGTGAAACCGGTGGAGTAATTTTCGAGAAAATCGAGGACAAAGAGAATTTATTTCGGTAAGCATTCTTGTTAAGTCAAAAGTTTTTTTTTTCTGGAATTAAAAAAAAAAACTTTATTATTGCAAGACGTAGGGGCCTTATTGAGGGTTAAGTTATTTATATGGATTTAGCGCATAGGTTCTCAACGTGGGCGATAACGCCCACTTGTGTGCGATTGAGACTTTCAGGGGGGCAGTAGAAGACCCAGAGAAAATTAGAGGGCGCTGAGATTTTTTTTTTATATGCTACTGCCAACCGTCTGGACCCAGTGAGACTATGGCATCCCCAATTGGGGAATGTTGTGAAGCTGAAAGGAATTGACGAGGGGAAGGAGAAGGGGAAGAGGAAGGTGGGGAAATACCTGGCTATTCAGATCTGATCACCAAACACGGCTAAAAGCCATTTCGAGCAACGTCTCAATTCTGAATGGTGGTCTTTCACCAGGGCGATACTGAGAGAATCCTCCTCCCTGGAACGCGCGCAAATATACTATATATTATTTTTAAATGAATTAATTGTGAAACAAAACAAATTAATTAAATAAAATTTACTTGCGGACGCTGGGATTTGAACCCGCGACCTTCGGATTCGTAGTCAAGAGCCTTACCCCTCGACCATGGAGGCCGTCAGATAGCACAGTGAGGGCGTGGGCAGGTCTAAAAAAGACGCTAATCACGTACTAATAAAGCAAAGTAAACATTCATATTGATTCATTTTCCTTATTGTATGTATTGTAATCATTTTCATTACGTGTGCGAAAATTCGCATATTTCGGTAGATCACGAAGTTGATCACGAAAAAATATCCTCAAAGTGGGCGGTGGCCAAAATAAGCTTGAGAAGCTATGATTTAGCGTAATAAGCCTTTGTAGCCGATTATGAGTTCACGAACATCGGCCAATCGATTTTTGTGATATATAACTAACTAACTAACCATCACGCCGACAACAACTTCAAGACCAAAAAGTGTCAAAAAGACTCTCCACACAGCATCCTCAAAGATGACATAGACCCTGAGGGAAATAATTACCTCAGGGCCTCCTGAATGGAGTTAACTAACTAACTAACTAACCATCACGCCGTTTCCCCGCAGGGGTAGGCAGAGAGGACGAACCACCAAACAACTCGATCTTGGCATACACTTCTTGCTTCATTCACATTCATACATTCTCTTCTATTATTCCTACTTCCGACATGGCCCGAATCAAGTATTTGATTCACTTGATCGTGCCATGTCTTCCTCGGTGTATGTGTATTTTTTTTAATATATAACGTCGCTTTGTTTTAAATTTGCTTTTAGAAAATATTTATAAAGGCGTTCAAATAGCCTCCTGAGATTTATTTTAATACTATATTTAAATAACTAGGTACACAAAAAATCCTTTGTCAGAACCCGCCATGAATATTTTGATAACGGCATACTTGCATCGGAGAAAGTCACATTCGTCCGAACAGACTTTGTTCACTAGATTTATCGCATTCAAATAATGACGATGATAATATTAAGGCGTCGCATACAAAATAATCAGCAGATCATTGATTCGAAAAAAATAAAAAAATAAACTATTTATTTCGTCGGGAATAGAACCGAGGTCGTTATAGAAATTAATGTGTTACAAAAATGTCGGACATAGAATGAAACCATCTCAAGTCTGGCCACAGAGCCCCTCGAGGAAAACAGTATGTAATAAAATCAATATAAAACGTAACATTTCATAAGGTCGTAATTTGTGAACTAATAAATCATGAATACTCGATAATTTTAGGAAATGAAAGTTATTGGAAATAAACGAAAGTCAGCATATGAAGCAACACGTTCCATATACTCGTACATTTATAAAGTATTATCACACTGACGTCGAGCCGACACACAGCGGGTTTTTTAAAGAAATTCCTGGCCATAACCTCCAAATTTTACAAAGTGACGTCGAATGTGTCTTTATATTTTTGTTTCAAGGAATTAGGTAAGAATTGAAGGCTGATGTGAGAGTGATGAGTAAGATTAAGAAAGGGACGCTAAGATAAATGTAAGGAAAATATATGACGCGAATGCGAATGGAAGAAGAAGCCGGGGATGCCCTAGGAAGACATGGTACGAAAAAGTGAACCAAATACTTGAGTCGAGCCATGTCATGAGTTAGAATAACAGAAGAATATGTATGAGACGATGTATGAATGTGAATTAAGCAAGAAGTGTATGCCAAGATCGAGTTGTTTGGCAGTCCGTCCTCTCTGCCTACCCCTGCGGAAAAAAGGCGTGATGGTTAGTTAGTTAGTCGAAAATCAGATCGATGTCATGCAAAGAATTGAAACATTATCTGTTTTTACTATTAAAAAGTATATTGATAATAATATAACAAAAAATATTTAAAAAAAAACAGGTTTTGTTAGGTTGGTAAAATTAGTACTGTTTTTAAATGAATGTGAATGTGAAAAAAAAAACAGAAGACTAAACATAATCTAATTAAAATATACGCAATGCACATAAGTCTAACTGGATTCCACATCCTCAGTCTCATAATAATAATAATATGAGTAAATTTCTATAGCGCAGTTTTGTGAAGGTTCACCTCAAGTGCGCTTTATACCAACTAACCTAACCTAATATAATTATGAAATAACAGATATACTACATAGTATATCTGTTATTATAATTATATATATACATCCAAATTAAAACTATGACATAAAACATTCATGGGCAGGTATTATAATATAACAATCTAGAAACTAAGGGTGTAAATAATAAAATATCACGTAGGTACAAATAACAACAGAGCAAGATAAAATTATATAATATTATGTACATGGTTTTTCACTGGATACTAAGGGAATTAAATAATTAGGGGAGAAAACCGCAACTAAATAAGCTATGGAGGATTAACGGAAAAAATCTTCTGTTTCTACGCACATGAATTTATCTTTTATATCGGATATTTTTGTTTTTAATACCCGTTTGAACTCTGCTAAAGTCAGGATGTTAGCAATATTTGGGGGAAGCTTATTCCAGATGACCGGGCCGGATATACGAAAAGAGCGATCATAGTACACGGGTTAATTTGACCGAGAGGGCTCAACTAATCGGTTAACATTGAAATCTGTTGACCTCTGCTGAAAGCTGTCCTGGGTTTTGTCGGACACATAATTCAGATATATAGGCTGGTGCCTTTCCCTGGAGTGCATTGAAGGTTGTTACGCAAATCTTTAATTCTTTTCTTTCAGAGCATCGAAGCCAATGAAAGCGATCCCTTAGAAGTGGAGTTATGTGGCAATATTTAGGCTCACCATATATCATTCTCGCCGCAGCATTGAAGACAGACTGGATCCTGTGGAGTTGTTTCTGAGGGAGACCAGCATATGCACTATTATAGTAGTCCATACGTGAGACAACAACAGAATTTATTAGTGTTTTAGCTGCATCAGAGGGAAGGTATCAACTGATTGATTTTATCTGCCTAAGATGGAAAAAGCCAGAACTTACAGCCTTTGAGATTTGCGGCTCAAGAGGTAGACAACTGTCGATAGTGAAACCAAGAAATTTAATTTCTTTGGAAGGAATGATATCAGTGCCCTGAATTTGAATCGGACTGAAATCATGAAAGTCCTGCCTTCCGAGAGAAGATATCCTAATGAACTCTGCTGAGGTAATCACATCTATTTATGAACCGTATCAATGGTGATTTTAGTAAAAATTCATTTTTTTGTTAAATTTACGCTAAAATTGTTGGGTATTTGAATAAAATGGACAAAAAATATTTTTGTTTAATATTCCTTTTTGGCAGAGAAATTATTCAGTATGGTGGCGAAGAGGTGTTGAATACTCGATAATAAAATTCGTCATTCGTCATATGGCCAGGATTTTCAAGTAAAACACCACAGTGCGACGCCAACGCTTATATGTTTATTTTCAATGATTATAAAATGAATAATGATTCCAGTTGGTACTCTTCTTACCCGAGTCGGGCTGCCATAATGATAATTTAAGGTTTGTTGTTGATTTGGCAGAGTTGTAGGTGGTGAGATGATGAAGTAATCTGGTTGCAAAATATTTTTGCGTGAACACAATCTGGATAGGTACGTACAATTGGCAATAAATAAATATAGCCGGCAGTGAAATAAAATGATGACATAACTCAGAAATAAGATAAAATGAATGAATATAAATAAACAGCTTTTAATTTAAATTCAGCAATGCTAAAGTACTAGTTTTACTATTGGTTTACATTTACATTCGCTTCCTTTATAGGCATAATATTTAAATGTAAGAGAAAACAAAAATTGTGTAAGCAGGTGGGTATTGGGTATGGTGTTACGGACACAATATACGAGTATCTTATCTAATTTTGTTTTAAATAAGTGTCATTATCGCAAGTTGACCTCTATAGTTTTTGTTTAAATTTGCCCGTGAGCTACTTGAAGAAAAAAAACAATAAATTAAGAGGTACGGCTGCGCTGCCTGTTTCATATATAACTTAATTTTGTATTTAAGGCCAAAATACCCAGGCAAACTAAATGACACGTTTTTAAAATTAAAGGTTTAGTAAATATCTAGTACACATGAGAGCCATTTAATTTATTTTTGTTTTAAATTAAGAAGTATATGCCATGAAAGAAAATCAATTTTTATAATTTTAGAGACAACTTGGAAAATTATTAACGGGATTTGTCGCATGTATAAAAAAAAATCAAATTTGCTATGTAAATATGATTACGTAAATAAAAATACAAAAACGAAACAAGGTTTATTCGGGTCGATATTTTAAATTATGTACGGAAAATTTGTGTTCCAACGTAATTCGGTCATTTTAAATTTAATTTAGAGTCCACCATTATGCTTATTTTAATATTTAAAAAAAATATATATATATATTTTATTATATTTGCAAAGCAGATGGGGTAAAACTTACTTTTTTAACTTGCATTTAAAATCGCGAAAAATTAATAAATACATTACTTCTAATCCGTACTAGATATTTACTATACTTTTTGATGAAAAAAAAAGATTATTAGGTTTAGTTGAGTATTTTGACCTCCAATCAAAAATTAGGTTTTATATGAAGCAGGATGCGCAGCCGTTCCTCTTAATGCTATTCGGTTATCCAATAGGCAATAGAAACTTTTCGTAAAAGTAGTTAGTTACACAGGAACTTACATAATTAAAAACCACTAAATTGCGACTGTCGGCAGGTTTTGAACGAGCCCTTCCATTTTGTCTCCACGAAAACAAAATAACAATGGATTTAAAAAAGAAAGAGTAAAATAGTCAAAAAAATTACCGCGTGAGACAAAAATATTCGAGACAAATGAAGGAAAGAACGGAAAAAGGGTGTAACTGGGAATATATTATTCAGTGTGGATCTCAATACTTGATGATTGCATCAATATTATTGCGAGAATTAATGATTGATTAATGGTATATCATTAATAATAATTACTATTAGTAAGGTTGTTTATATTGTGTAAACCCTACCGTGAATAGATTATCTATCTTAATGTGTAATATGTATACGTTAGGTCAGGCTATTAGATTAAACCTTACTTGCAGTGAAATAGCACTAAATGGCGCTATTTAAATTAATTACTAATAGATTTATTAGAGTCGCACGAGTTCAGCGATTTCGAAATTAGTGTTGTTTTGTTACCAAAACTATCAACGAAGATCCGTTCAACGATTACCAAATTTCACAAGTTTTACGACTAGGCTATGATTGTAGCAATTGTCACTTCATTTAAGAGGAACGGCTGCGCGGCCTGTAACATATATAACTTAATTTTGGATTTGAGGCCAAAATACCCATCCAAACTGAATGATATGTTGATGATGATGAGAATTATTTTATTTATTTTTGTTTTATGTATGAAACAGGCAGCGCAGCCGTTCCTCTTAATATTATGATTTATTAATCAATAAGTATTGTGAATTTTTTCTTCAATAAACTTCATATTACTTTGTAGTGTCAATATTAATAAAATTAAAAAGAAATATTAGTTTTAAATGGAGTATATTGGATATGATATTTATGAAAGTTTATTGCCTATAAAAATAAGGCGATGTAAAGAACAACGTGTGAATATGAGTAAGTACATAATGTATGACAAAATTGAACATATCCAATAATAATTCGTAATAAATAAGTAGCAATAGCAAAAAATTACGATTCAGAATAGTTGAGAGAACTTGAATAAAAACAAAACAAAAAATATTCACGAAGAAAAGCAGGACACACGTTCATTATTAAAAGTCATTCGATTTCGTCTTTCGGAACTCATAATTAGTACGACTTGCAGCATTTTCCAATAACCGACTAAATTTCAAGTTTCAAATCCAACTTTCAAACATAATACTTTTCCAGTCCTAAAAATTAATACCAATAATTCAATAAATACCAACTCTTCTTGTGCCACCAATCATCTAATAAATGTAACATCAATAGAAAAGGAGAAACAAATAACCATGTAAAACTATCATCTCTATAATTAAATTTTTCTAAAAACTGTGTTCATCTGAAGCGACCTGCCAGGTAAGTATGTTTTTCTGTATCTGTCTGTACATAATTAGTTAAGAAATATTTGTACAGCGCCCTTGAGGTGATTTCTTACAAAAACGGCGCTATACAAGTCATCCAACTAGTATTATTATTATTATAAAACTGATTTAGTGGTGCCAATAAAAAAACATAATCCTGTATTATCATTTCAATTTACTTGTCATGTATGTACTTTAACCCTATGCAGGAATAATAGCATGAATCAACGAATCGAAAACTATTACTAATATCCAGTGGCGTGCACTCCATAAAGACTTAAAAGCTGTGTCTACCTAAGAAAAACGAAATTACATAAAAGAAATCTAAAAAATTGTTCGTCAAATTGTATTTTTCGATGAATTTCCTAAGGAACTTGTAAGCCCATTTATTCAGTTGACCACAAAAATCAACGGATGATGATAATAAAATAGCCATTTTTTTAAAGGATTTAATGCACCATTCATATTCGAACATGAAAAACTACACAAGCCTACTTTTGGTCATAGAGCAATGCACGCCACTGTTAATATATAGTCTAGGCACATCCGATAACAAGTTTTTTTTTTACATTTAATTATGTTTAAGTCATAAATATTACAGGAGTGTTCACAAAAAAACAAAGAAGGTAGTCATGCAAAGCTGCCACATGGCTGCTTCTCTGCAGGTTCTACCGCGAAAGTAAAGCATGATGAAAGGTAATCAATATATATATGGAAATTGAAAATAATTTTCCTCATACCCTTTGAAGTATTGCGTAAGGATCCGTTAACCTCAGAAGTATCAGCAGTTATTATCGACTAATGAGAAAATCCATACCTGGAACAAAGAATGCATAATTAGTTACTGTATCTCGATATAACATAATTAATAATAATTACTTACGAAATAACTAAATTTACTAAATCTCTCAGATCGAAGAATTATTTCCGACATGATATTTATTTTAAACTTTGTAAATGGTAGTATAGACAGCCCTGATTTAATTAACCTCATTCTATTTCATATACATACGAGAGCTACTGGTTCCAAATTCCTGTTTAAATGTAACAACACCAGGACTGAGCATTATAAACACTCGCTTGTATTTAGATTACATGAAGTTAGTAATATATACGCAGATGTGGCGGATCTATTCAAGTACACGGAAGGTGAGTACAAGAAGGCTATACTATTATATCTTTTTAATAAATATTAATTTAACCTATGTTTACTATATGTTTTATATGTACGCATATCGTTCACTTTTATATTCTTCATGAACTTTTATTCTTTATATACTCTGATGCATTGTATGACCTAATGTCACATTTAATAGTTACACCTTAAAATTATTTGTATTATATTATTATGGTTGTAGTTAACTGTGACATGCAATTATTGTTTATATATAGTATGTATATTTATACCGTTGATATTAAATAAGTAAACATAATTTAAGACATTTTTATAAATTTGTACAATCTATGATTTGTTATTATTCTTCCCCACAAATGCTGTGAAAATTATTAAGTTTAACTATAGAGATAAAGCCATAACGTTGGTACATGAGTAAAACGATGTTTGACATTTTCCCTGCTTAAAAATTCCCATGCAAGCTCTTGCACAATATTAATTTATTAGCTAGTATGCTAATTGCTTAAGTGCAAAGTCATGAGAACCTATGATACAGTGGCGTGCTGCGTTTTAAAAACGATTATGGAAAAAAAAGTTTAAGAAATGTTGTTTCTTTTAGATTCCCACACTCGACAGCCCAGGAGTCAGCTACTAGCGACATCTGCAACTATCAAACAACCTTAACCTTCATTGTCACTCTCGTTCCTCCCTTGGATCAGTGCTCTCTATCCGCTTCGCTTCTGTGTGAATTATGTGAAATATTACTTATAATTTTTATCCATTACGAATAATTATTGTCATCAATTATTTATCATAAATATCCTTTTGAAAATTAGAGGTAAGTTCGGATTATCATTTAACATCTCCCGGTGCCTTCAACAAGTGAACGTCAACTCGGTAAACTCAATGCGATCACACCCTAAAATACCTACGCACAACAAAAACGTCGTTTCTCGAAAATCGGGAATAATGTTATGGCACGCCCCTAGTTCGAGTGAAGATTTATTTGAAGGCTTTCCATCTCGGGGAAATGTTACTCCGAGCTTTCAATGTTGTTTCAACCGCAATTTTCTGTACAAAAACTGTAGAACCGATTAGCTCGCAGCAGGTAGCATATATGCTATCTATACAAACAATACTTACACAGTTGAGAATACGGATAGTACATATCAGGAATCAACGTGGATTCAATTGTCGTAGACCTTTACTTTTCAGGTCACAATTAACATATAAATGTTTCAACTGTCCTTCTACCAGACAACAATAATTAATGATGTAATCATGGACAAGATGTAATAGAATTAATTGACCACGTGAGAAATTGACCATTGGCCAAACAAAATAAATTACCAGTTCGTATAAGTGGCCTAAAGTGATTCCTTTTCTAAATTTCGCAATTTTTAAATACAAAAATAAGTAATTTAGTATATATTAAAGAAACGCTACAAGTCCAATAAAATAAAGATTTAAACTACACGAGTTACTAATATCCAGAATATTTATATTTTTTCTCTAGAAAAAATTGACATTGTTGAATGCTATTACTGTCGGATATTGACCAAAAGTTCATATGTCGATGCCGCCAGATATTTGGACATCTGAAGTCATTACATTAAGGAAATATGCCGGATTACCCGGCCACGAAAATCCAACGAAAAATTCGCTATCAAGCTATGATGCACATTCTATACTTAAATATAAAATATTTTCATATGAAGCGGTAACTTGGTGATGGGACATTATAATTTAAAAAATAAAACAATAACTTTGTTTACATCACTTTTATTTATACTTTTGCCGACCGGGTTTCGCTACTACCGTAGCTTCTTCAGTGCAGTATACAACTGTAGCGAAACCCGGTCGCCAAAAGTATAAATAAAAGTGATGTAAACAAAGTTATTGTTTTATTTTTTAAATTAAATATAAAATACCAAAAATGATCCTCCGAACGAAGTAACTCCTGCAGCATCTCTGAACTTAGTTTTTAGCATGTTTTTCCCATGCCCATAATTTTAATAAAACATCCAAAACGTGAAGCTTAAAAAAATCCTTTAATTACAATAGAACAAGATTACTTTATAATAATGGTATTCTGAGGCGAAACTGTACAGTGTAATAACCATCAATTTTCTCAGAAATTAATAAGAGCATTTGTGTTAAAAAATGAGTATCATTTTATGAGTTTCATCATAATTACCTGTACAGAAATAATATAAATAGACCGTCTGTAAGTGGCTTCACCACAGTTTGATAATGCCTCAGGAAGGCGAAACGGCTGTTACATATAATTATCTATCAGATTTTTATTTTATTTTTATAAATAAACCGAATAATAAATAATTAATAATTTTTAAATTGAATAATAAGAGCCATTATTAAATTAAAAAAAACTTTAAATTGAAATGGAGTTCCACAATTTAAACTTGAACACAGTGAATCATTGCCCAATGATTTACGAATGATCGAGTGGTAAGTGAAAGGTCGTCAGTGCGTTGTGATTGGCTTCGTGCGAAAGTTTGGCATAAGCACACAAAATACCCATGATTCATAGACGTAACGAATGTCTCAATATTGTGTCAGAAAAAAATGGTTTTCAAAGGGCTTTGTTGAGAGAATAAAGCTCGAAAATACTCATTATATTTTTTTTAAGATTTACATTATTAAATAAGACAACATCCAAAGTAATTATAAAAAATAAAAAGAAATAAGGTAGACACATAAAATTAATAAAAATAAATTACATAAAAAAAGTGTTATACAAGTAGCAACAACGCTTTCTGTTTAAATACAGCTTCATTGATGCGAAATATGTCGATATACGAAGTGATTGTATTTAACATCAAGATTGCCAAGATTGCCCTCCACACCGGCATGATCATTGGCAAGCCGGTGGGGAGGGATTTGCGAGATTTTTCTCAATACATTTTTTAAATTTAAATTTATATATCCATTTTATAAGTTTGGTACAGAGTTTACATTTTTTCAACTACCAAACTAGGCATATGCCCGTTTTATGATATTCGAAGTTTCTTCCATATAACATTGTTACATGTAAAGAATTAAAAAAAATTAAGATAACATAATTAGAAATAGAAACAAAAGCATTTTAAAAACAATATAAAGTTGCATGTTCAAAGAAAAGGTAAAAGAAGATATTTAGTAAATACATAGAAAAAAATAAATAAAATAAGACAGGAATAAAAACCCAATTCGCATACATATACACACACATACTCGTGTATATTTTAGTTTAAAAAAGAAATAAAAATATTTTTAAATATGAATAATAATCTCTTTTATAAGATAAAACAGTCTATGCTGTCGGTGATGGAGATAACCATAGGGAACAGGAAATGAATGCTCTCCATGATAGCTGAGTTTTAGAACCATCCACGAAACAGTCTGTGTAGAAATGTGCACATCCCTTCTGACCCGTACATGGTTCATTCAAAGCATACCTAATAGAAAGTCGGTAGGCTAGAACCACGGGTAGAGCCATACAACCTCAGGTAGAGAAATCTCAAATATTTCTTTTGTACTCTCTCCAACATTGGCGAGTACTTCAACTGGTGCAGGCTCCAAACCACCGAGCCAATCTCAAGCCTACTCCTTAATAATAATAATAATAATAATCGGATAATTTTTATAGCGCCGCTTTTGTGAGAAATCACCTCAGGGGCGCTGTACAAATATTACTTCCTATTCTTATATTACGTCTATTCTATGAATTTATTATTATTTATTTTTTTTTTTTTTTGGACAGGCCATCATTACACATTATTTATAGACCATATAGAGATGAAGTTAAATTATATTCAAGAATGTATTTAATATTACAAGACGCTAATACAAATGATAGAGTGATTTTTTCCATTATATTCAAGAATGTATTTAATATTGCAAAACGCTAATACAAATGATAGATTGATTGTTTCCATTATATTCAAGAATGTATTTAATATTGCAAGACGCTAATACAAATGATAGAGTGATTGTTTCCATTATATTCAAGAATGTATTTAATATTGCAAGACGATAATACAAATGATAGAGTGACTGTTTCCATTATATTCAAGAATGTATTTAAGCTAAGACAAAGAATTATTATCCATATTTTTAGGATAAATAACACAGAACACTCTTAAAAGGGTGGAGCGGCGGGGGAGGATGGTGGCCGGTGGGATTTATCCAGAGGGCCCTCAAAATCTTCTTTGTCTTGGTTACGCCCCTGGTGGCGTGAGGGGTCGGATTGATGTTCGTCTGCACGTACGCCAGGTGCTTGTCAGCCGGCTTCAGGATCCGGAGGAGCACTTCATCGTGTAGTCCACTGACATCATTGCTCCTGCATTATCTAATTAGTTAATTACTAATGAGTTACATAATATTATGTGAATCCGGGTGTTTCTAAAATTAAAATCTAACGGGTGTTTCAAATACAACTATTGGTGCGTGCGGGGTTGGGTGCGTGTAAATGTTAATCGTAATATTAATTATCACGATGGTTGCGATTGCGAATTGTATTTTTAAGCTATGAAGGATCTGCGATTATCGCATCAGGAAAGGAACTAGACAGTTAAAGGGAAAGAAAAGGACTCGCCAATTCACTAATTGCACATGTAGTATTCACTTGTATTTCACTGGAGATGCAGCGTTATGCTGGTTGGTGACGAGGTTAAGTTCAGCGGCCATTCGAATTGTTAGCGGAACTTGTGTTAGCGGCGGCGACTTTAATTGTACTGAGGCGGTACGTCAAAAAAGGAGGGAAGGGGGGCAAGGAACATGCACATAATCGAACGCAATTCTTTGGAATCCAAGATGACGGATAATTATTAACTGGCGTGGACAACTATAACATTGTCCACCGTATCGATAATCCCTTAAAGCCAGATTTATACTAATTAGAAAGAAAACTGATGCCGCCAATTTGCATACGACCATTCGACTCCTAGGCCTTATACATGCCAATGAAATTGATTATCTGATCAAGAGAGAATTTCGATATTTTAAAATTTTTGATCGATTTAAGGAAAGTGAGGAAAATTGATTTTATTTCGGGCACACGGACACGCTAACAACACACTTTTACCGGTTTATCTCTTCAGTGGTTTTATTATAAATGGAAGAAGGTTCTTCGAAGAATTAATGTAATTGGGCGCCCTTAGGAAATTAATAAAAATGCGTAAGATTCATCCATGTCAAAGATATCCCAACAATGGTAAAGATTGGTGATATTAAATAATTTCTTGAAAAGATTGGTATTCACTTTGTGGCGTCATTATCAATAAATTAATTAAAATTCATTTTGTATTCACCACTTTATCAATATACACATACTCGTATGTATATGTACACATATGTATATTGATAAACTAAAGAGTATGAGTATTCTATACATTTCTGATGAAGAAAGCATCACTTTCGAAACATGTACATATATGCATATTAATAAAGTGGTGAATACAAAATAAATTTTAATTCATTTATTGATGGTATTAAAGGTTAGCAATTTAATATAGCGTCGATAAAAATAAAATTTCCCTACCATAATGCCATTAAAAACGGAGAAAACTCTAGACTAGACGCATCATGTTAAAAATAATTTTAAAATGACCTTTTGGAAACGAAATTAGTAAATCATTTTTATGATATAATACAAAATATGTGGGGACCTAAGCGTAAATAAATTTGATAAAGATAATAAAATAAATTATACATTAGTAGATTACTATTTATTATGTAGGGAACGTTAAAATAAAATGGATTCAAAATGAAATAATTAATTTATTAGCCACTGGGCTCTGTTAACACGAAAAAAAAATAATATACACATATATAATTAATATAATCTGAGCTTCTGTCCACAGTTTGTGCTTTCATAATATATTAATTAATACTAAATTATGTACGTAACATATTTAAACGTACCGTATTAAATAAAAGTGTATTAATTACTATATTTCAATAAATGTCAATTTATCGGCAATGAAATTAAATAATTTGAGTTTTTATCGAGCGTTAACCACGTATGTTAAGTAGCAAATATGTACAACAGATGCCAAAGCAGGCAATGTACATGAAATAAAAAAAATTACTATTGTATGAAGCTATCACTTTGTGGATATCCATTATAATCAAATGAAACACTTAAACCTTGTTTTAACCACTTTTATTTGATTAAAATAAGAATTACTCGTTAAAAACAAAGCATTTGTTTCATTTAATAGAATAAAGAAAATTTAAAAACAAAAATGAAAGAAAAGTGTACCAAACCACCTTGGAAACATGCATAATAAATATATTTTCCCGTTCTGGCATCGTTCAATACTGTACTAATTAGGGCGAGGGATGCCATTGGCTAGGTTTTCAACCCCGCCGCTCAGGCACAGATGTGACTCTTTGGAAGGGATATCACAGCTGTGATGACCTATAAAAGGTTATGTTTTAGCTCCAGAGAGAAAGGTGCCTCCCGGTGTCTAACGTGCTTCTCCACCCCCTCTGCCAGGATTGACCTGAAAACCCTCTGTGGTTGATTGATGGGCGGTGAATTCAGGGCAGCGGTACTTCTTTCCACTCACCTCTACCAGGACTGACCCAAGAACCCTTCTTTGTGACATAATATTTTTAATGTCAAGTGTTGTGTTAAATTGTTAAACCGTCTTATTATCGTTGACTTATTTATAATATACCCAAATTTGGTATTTTTTGTACGCACTGTGTGATTTGTCATTTTAAAAGAAGTTTGATAATAAACATTATTATTTTATCGACCATTTATCTCTTTTGTTTCTCTACAAAAGATCAATTTAGCACTATCATCAAATTATGAATTATTAATGCAATAAATCTAGGTAGTAACAATATTTATAATGAGAATTAGCAAAGCCATAAAAATGGCGAGGTGTTTAAGGTGAAACGGAAGGGGCCATTCCCATACTGTCTGTTGCGTAAGTTACTCGAAAACAATAGATATTATTTTATTTATTTTAGTACTGGAAGATAAGTACTTAAAATTAGGTTCCAGCCAATACTATTTTATTGTTATATCACTTATAACAAATCCTGAAATTACTTAAAAAACTTTTTTAATGCAACGTATAAAGTCTTTAACACGCACGAGATCATGGATATAAAAATTTACGACCGTTCTTCTCAACTTTTCTAATAATCAATCTGAGTCACCGATCAGTCAAGTGTTTTGTTAAGTATAAGCTCTGTTTGCCTGTTTCCAAGCATTTTTCATCCTAAATTGTCCAGGGAGGTGCCTGCCCACTGTAAAAAAGTATCCGCCCACTTTTAAGACAATAGAGTGACATCGAAGTAAAAACTTTCGAAGTAAAATTAACATAGATGACTTGATATTGTATTTATTATGAATACATATCATTTGTAATTTCTTCGAATGCTTTGTAACTTTGTAGCATCATTATTAATTATATAAATTGAAAATACACTTTGTATATACCACTTTACTTAAAATATATAAATATTTCTACATGTTTCGATAGCAATGCTATCATCTTCAGGAATAAATGAATACTCAAATACTCAAGTATTCATTTATACTTGAGTATTTGAGTATTCATTTATTCCTGAAGATGATAGCATTGCTATCGAAACATGTAGAAATATTTATATATTTTAAGTAAAGTGGTATATACAAAGTGTATTTTCAATTTATATAATTACATATCATTTGTTTTAAAAACTAACGTTTTGTGTGTTGAATATGTTGAAAATAAAATGTTAACTTGACTTTTGATAATGCCGCGAAGCACAATGTTTCTCGATGAGTAAAAAAAAAACACGACAAAACGTAGATTATAATTAATAAAATAAGTCGGGTTCTCTTCAGCTTTATTTAAAACATATAATAAACACATTTTGACATTCGAAAATGGAAATACATATTTGTCATTCAACAATTGAATTGCGTAAAAATATCGTAAACCTATAATGACATTTGACATTTCGGTGACGTTTGTTCACCCTGCTGACATTTTTTAAAACTGGTCATTTTACTAGCTGACGCAAAATGGCTGGTTGGCTGCGCGAGCACTCTAGCGGCCGTTTGCGCAACTATGAGCGATCTAGCGGTGGGATTTGAAACTTTCGGACGTCCTATTTCAATCGCTATGTAGATCATATCGTATAAATTCAGGAAATACAGCGGCACGAAATTGAGTTCATCATTTTCAATAACCCTATATATTGATATTATCTCAATCTAGGACGGCTCCACTGGCACTGGTCAGGACTAGTAACAAGAATAGAAGATAGTCGGCCAACACAGACACATACCTATAACATGGGCAAGGGGGTATTGAGGAGCCAAAACTTGGACAGTGAACATTCAGAAAATTGTACTGGAAACGAGATACTCACGAATAGCCAGATATAATCGTACTTTTTACCGGTATTTACAAATTTATACGCATTTTTATGACTATATATCTCGGTACCTATTACACATACAAGAAAATTGTTTATGATTATGATTAAGTTGGAGGAAATTTCATGTACCAAAAACTTCCGAAATTTACATTGGAAATGAGATATTTGGGAAAAAAACTAGAATTTGCCGCGATTTCGGCTGGATTTTTCAAGATGGCGGCGCACACAAAGGCGCGACAAGGACGAAAACTTGGATTTTACAACAGGAGACCAGTTTACAAAACGCATTAATAAATTCTGTTGCCTATATATATCTATAGAAGATGTCTGAGAAGTTAGATTATTGCGGTTCATAGAGCATCGTGTGGTAGTGAGACGTCTCCCACGATTAAATTCATTCGAAACAAACAGGTTAATCTCTTTCGGTAAAGTTATTGAACGAATGCCACGCAATACAACGAGTTATGGGGCGGGTATACGCTGTAAAATGCACGTATACGAGAAATTGTACCTTCACCTCAAACATTGTGCAAATATTGCATTTAGTTGCAAGAAATGGAGTAAAATTGCTATTTATAAAAATACGTTTTTTTATTCCAGAACATGGGGAGGTTGGTCCAATCCCATTCGACCTATATGGTTATATATATTGTACATAAATAGAGGTTCAAACAAAATGTACAATATAAATAATACAATAAGATAAATATGAAAATAATAAGTAAAGTAAAAAGTAGTAAAAACAAAAAAAGTTTTATTTTATTTTATTTACATTAACTCCATACAGGAGGCCCCGATAAAAATAATTTCCCTCGGGGTCTATGTCATCTTTGAGGATGCTGTGTGGAGGGTCTTTTTGAGGAGAGGAAGTAGTAAACATGGGTCTTGAAGAGATCCATGTTGTAGGAGAGAGGAAACATAGAGGCCGGCGAGTCGTTTCACAGCCGAGCTATTGATCTCAAAAACGAGTCGCAGAAACGACCCGCTCTCATGTGACAAATGTCAATGCAAATGTTGGGGACGCGTTTGGCGTGTTTCCCTACTATGCACCGGCGCTGAAGGGATCAATGACGCTGTTCCTCAGAGCATCTTCTATTGAAATACTGGTAGTTATGCGGGACATGGTCTGGGAAGTTAGCTCGAGCCCAGTGCTCGCCGAGGATTGGAGCTTAATATGTATAGATTTTTTTAAAGAATGACAAACACCGGGTTACAAATAGCCTGACCATATTTGAAAATTTCCTACTACCATCACACGCGGAAAATATTGCTTCTGTCGTGACAGAGGGCAAGCCGCAGAATTGAACTCACGACGACTGGGTGGGATCCCGGCGCGTAACAACTCGCCCACTATCCAGTAGTCCAGGATAGACTCTTGTATGCGCCTTATTGGAAGCGATGGGTCCCCGACACGAATAGGACAAGGCGAACAATATGATGATGATGGATTATGGTAGTCTGGATGTTGTAGTACTAATTGTATAACTTGATACACCTTACAATAACGTCTTAACGGCTGTCGTGAGGCACGTACATCTACTGACCCGTGAATCGCAGGAACCGCATCAAAAGTACCGATCTCTATATGTGTGAAAATGCATCAGAAAGGTGCTTTACATAACATCCTCTTGCAGAAGTGTTCAATATCACAAGCAATATCTCCAATAACTTTCTCCGTACAGTTCGATCGTACCCATACAGTTGAATAATGTCGAACACGGTTACTACGTAATATATCGATGTTGTTAGATAGTGATGTTAGTTATCGATATATTATGATATGATAATATATCTACAGCACCTAAATAGGTGCTTGTAGAGTGCATGCAAGCCATACCGCCTCCTTTATCGTGTAACTGTAGAGAAAGCACCGCGAATATGAAAGTAGATACTTTATTTAGACGAAAGGTAAGATAGACCCATTGCGCGAAGTAATATTAAATTTATTAGAATTAATAAACAGTATTTAAATTAAAATGTTAATATATATATACATATGTTTATATTACACCACATGAAGTGGAACTATTTGAAGTGTAATAAATAAAAAATAATAATGCCTAAATGGTATGTACGGTAAAGCTAATACTTGTTTTGACATTTGACATTCTAACCTCAAAACTGATCATAACCGACCGGCCATAGATTTGGAGCGTTTTGGAGGGATTTGAAAAATTGAAACTTTGAAAATTATTTTAACTATGAAAACTAACTTTAGAAAAAAAACAACTAAATATACTGGTATTTAAGTTTGAAGGAGATTATTGATAAAAAAAAAGTTGGACTGGAGTTCCTTATTGCAAGATATTTAGTTTTGTAGGGACCACTTTATTAGAAGTTATATATTTAGTTAACTAGTTGCCGTCAGATCAATTTTCTTCAGGATAGTATATTATAAACTTTATACATAACAGTGTACTGTAAAAAGATTATTTAACCTGTGATTTCGTTAAATAGGTTGAGATAACCGAAACTAGAAGAAAATAAATAAATTCTAATAAAGTGGTTGAAAACTAAATACCTTCATCGTGTATCATATACGAGTATCTAAGTACAATGTCAAATGTCAAACCCCAAAGTGATTGTTATCATCGATAATTTAAAAATAATACCTTTTAATTGGGTTATTCGTGTGCACTGAACAGATTATCTCTAGAAGTGTGATCAATATAGAAATAAAACCAAATTGATGACACCAATTCAAGACCTTTAAGATTTCTAAGCCCGAGACAGACTAATTAAATAAACTGTCGGCATTATTCAATTTCATCAGAAGTAAGACAAAATTAACCTCACTTAAGGTAAACAACACACTTCCATTGGTGTATCTCCTCACATTATACACATCCTCGTCTAATACTTTAAAAACAAATATTTCATCTCTATTGGGAAAGAAAGAGGTAAAGCCAGAACTGGGTAAACCGCCTGGCCTAGTCTACACACCACAGAGCCTTTGGTCGAGCTTCAGTATCAGTTTCCTCGAAGTGGCGAGCGGAACCGGACGGACTCGATCGAACAGTACGCGCCACGACCAGTCGAAACATTTGCCGCACTTTTCCGATGACAGCCCGCCAAATTTTCGAACGTTCTATTTTCAAACACGCGAAACGGGGTGGCAATAGAAAAAATAAGCTTTTCTGTGTTAGGTACTGCGGTACCTACTCACTATTCGTGGATTTATATTGATTATTAATTAAATACAGACATTTTACGGGTGATTTGAAATGCAATAAATGAAAACAATTTCCAACCAACTCGATAAACTAATTGAAAACAAAAATAAAGCTATGATGTATTAAAAGGTTAGTGTTTCGTGAGAATTTATGTAAATTTCGGCGTATGATACAGAGGTAGTAAGAAGCTGTCGCTTCTTGGAAATGGGTTTTGCAAAGTGCGTTCGATGAGCTAATGTTAAAGAACTCTCATGCGTTCCGATAGATAAAGTGAAAATACTATTCATAAATGTTTATAAAAGTTCGTAGGACGTTATTGTGATTATGATTTCATTGGGAAAGGAACTGGATATTTAAATAAGGTAAATTGAGTTTTTTTTTATTTCTTCAAATATTGGTATTCACTGTGTGGCGTCATTATTAATAAACGAATTAAAAATTACTCTTGTATTCACCACTTTATTAATACACACATATCAACATGTTTCGAAAGCGATGCTTTATTCATCAGGCATATAAAATATATATATTATTTGTCTATACTTGACATTATTATTTTCAAGTATTCTACATATTCCTGATGAAGAAAGCATCGCTTTCGAAACATGGAGATAAGTTTATGTTAATAAAGTGGTGAATACAAAAGTCATTTTTAATTCATTTATTAAATTAAGTCTATTTATAATTTAATTTCGCTACTCGTAAGAATCAACACATCGAGTAGTATCTGACTCGACAACGTTATGCGGTATTGAACTCTAAAGTAGTACTCTCTATAACATTTAATATAGCAGATAGAACCTTGTTGTTCCACGAGCACGACACTTCTATAGATACATTAAATATCTGTTATTTTTTTTACATTATCACGATAAATTGAAAAAAATATGAAGATTCCTCAAATCATGCGTTTGAAAAGCTGCAAGTGCAAAGAACAAAAAAAATTTACGCGACTGGGGTTTGAAGTGTTTGAAGCTAAGGATCCACCCTTCATTTTGCCGTTACCATTTTTAAAATTTGCCTATTATTACATTTAAAAAAAAATTCAATAACTTTCTTTTTCCATTTACATGATAACAAATTACAAGGCTAATATTTTTTAATAATTACTTACCGACATTAATCAATTTTTGTTAATGTTAATAATTTGTCTATTCTTACATTATTGCGTTCTATGTTTATCATTTGTCTATACTTAACATTAATAATTCGGCATATTTTTCAAAGTCCTCCTCGCTAGGGGTTCCTGTGCTGAGGCGGACTAGGTTTAATTTTTAAAAAACTGTTTGTTTTAAGCTCTCACGAGGTTCTTTTCAAAATGCTGGATAACTCCTCTTCTTTGATTTCTTTGAACCTAGATATATAAATTTCAAATAATCTAAAAATCTGAAAAAACGTTTCAGGTTAATAAATATTTTTCTCCAAAGATTACACAGAAAACGCGTGACCTTGTGGCATAAAATTTGTCTTTTGAACTGGTTCACCGTTGTCTTGGAAGAATACTATTATAATGCGTTGAAGACAATGCAAAACATGATAAAACTTTTATGTCATACAAATAAATAATAGAAATTTTATACAAATACTGTTCAATTAATATTCAACTATCGAAACAGTGGTAAATGGTAATGCGGCAGTGGGAAACCGCCATCAACTCTGCACGAACCTTTGAAAATACAATACGTTATTTATATTAACAGAAATACGCAATACGAGAAAAATGGTCATTGCTGCGACCTGGATAAAAAGTCAGGTTTGTTCTGCTAATCGGGCTACCGCTCTGAACCACGAATATCGAGTAACCTTTAGAATATAAAACTTTATGGTCTTCGAGAGACAACCAGATTATGCAACTTTTTTTTGACCTGTGACACATTTTCTGCATT
Source organism: Halesus radiatus (assembly GCA_022606495.2). Lineage (NCBI taxonomy): Eukaryota > Metazoa > Arthropoda > Insecta > Trichoptera > Limnephilidae > Halesus > Halesus radiatus. The sequence continues at coordinate 708,150 of JAHDVE020002886.1, forward strand.
GATCAATCCATATTTGTAACCTTGACCTACCTCGCCTCACGTTGCTCGATCGGGTCGTGATATAGTTCCCCTATCTGTACACCGTATAGAAAGAAGCGCTCTTGTGAAGTGTCACAGAAAAAAATTGCTTACACACCTAAATCACTAAGTGTTTTTGCGTGCGGAGCATATCGCTCCTCAGAAATGACACTTATTATTCACCCAGGGCCGGTTCCATGATATCTCGCACCCTGTGAAGTAAGTACCGATTGCGCCCTCCCCCTCATTTTTTTTTTTTAATTCAGGCTTTCAACATCTACACGTTCAGGATACTGCGATAATGTGGCCGCTGGGATTTGATAACACAAGTGGTGCTAAAAAAAATATTTGAATTGAAATCTAATTATCTCTAACAACAAAGTGATTGCTTCACGTCAAAAAATAATAATTTGACAGCCCGCCAACCTTGCTAGAGATGGCGGATATTTAAAACGGATGGGCGTCACTGTCACCGCGACTCCGGTCACCTATTTAAATTTAAGTTGCTTTTTGAACCAATTCCCGATATACGGATACATAAGATTATATTTTAGTTTATAATACATAGGTTACGTATGAATAAAAAACAACCCTTTGGTTTCTCTGAAAAATAACATCTTGCGATCCAGTGACTGCAAGGTCACCAGGACAATTCAAGAGGAACGGCCGCGCGGCTTGTTTCATAGAAAACTTAATTTTGGATTTGAGGCCAAAATACTAACCTAAACCTAATGATCTTTTTTTTTTCATCAAAAAGTATAGTAAATATCCAGTACGGGTGAGAAGTAATTTATTTATTTTTGTTTTACATTACGAAAATTTTATTTACGTAATCATATTTATACATCAAATACGATCATTAAAAAAAAAAACAACACGGAAAACACGCAAACATTTTTTTAAGTTGCCTCTAAAATTATTATTTTTTTTTTCATGGAATATAGTTTAAAATTTAAAACAAAAATAAATAAAAATACTTCTAATCCGTACTAGATATTTACTATACTTTTTGATGAAAAAAAGATCATTAGGTTTAGGTGAGCATTTTGGCCTCAAGTCCAAAATTAAGTTTTGTATGAAACAAAAAAATATATATGTCATTCAGTTTGGATGGGTATTTTGGCCTCAAATCCAAAATTAAGTGATGTATGAAGCAGGCACCGCAGCCGTTCCTCTTAATACGGACATGAATATTGACCATCTATAACTGTGCCATTTGAAGTATTTTGAAGATTGGGAACAAAAATCTGGACTCCCGATTGGTTAATGGCTGCACATCGCGGCGCATAGGGCCCCACGCACACGAAAATGACGCTACAATCAATCGACTATTATACAACTCGTAAAAAAATTCCGATAATTTTTTTTTTTTCATACATTTTTCGATGATCGTCCAGTGCACACATCGACGCCCTAGATATCTAGAAACGAGTTGTTGCCAGCACAATATAAGACATAATTATTCCGTGTTATGGGCATTACAGGTAATAATATCGGCGCCTCTTAAGTAATTGTGCCTATGTTTTTTGCACAGTATGAACGTATGTCAGATCCGGCGCTGCATTCACCTGCATTCTCTTTGAGACGGTGCAATATTGCGTGAATGGTGAAATATCTTAAGGTACACTAGTTTGTGGTCGAGTGGGCACAGAAGTAACTAGTGGCGGGCCTGAGGGGTACCACCGGTGCCAGTGTTCGAGGCTCGACAAATGGACCAACAGTAAAAGTTAATAACCCGTGACTCGGGTGAATGCCAGCCTTACTACAGCGGTTACTTTTATTTTTAAACGGTTTAGAATAGCTTCAATATCAATAATAATAAAATAAACAAAAACATCGAAGATTGGAACGTTCGTTTTTAGGCCACTTCATATTAATACTTTCGTTTTTACGCAATTGGTGAAGCGTAATGATCACAACCACCGTAACGCTTACTCTCTGTTTACCACTCGCCATGTTTAAGTCACGGTCAACAAGTAAAAACAACCTTACAATAACGCTTTCGATTATGAATTGAATATCAAGAAGGCAATTCGAAAACTGCATTATTCAAATCGGACGACAAAATTCACCTTAAACTGAAATAAGTCTCGAATAAAAATAACGTAGAATATCTAAGAAGCGCGATCAAAATTGATCATTTTGTAGGTATAAATAACGATACTTAATGTTAGTCTAACACGCAAATTGGAGAAATCGAATCTCTACTTTGCTTTTGAATTCAAGGGTGAGCAGAATTAGTACATCGGATCGCCAGTCGATTGGAAAAAAAGATAAAGAATGAATGCAAGGCCGAAATCATTCATTATCAGCATGCAATAATAAAATTGGATTTAGATGAAAGGTTTAATTTAAAAAAAAAAAGACAGATATAAACCGGAGAGCGGAAAAAATCAGCTGTTTGATACAAACTACAAGGTCTTTTTTTTAAATAAAGATATTTTAGAATTAGTTTGATGTTAGAAAAAACGTAGATATAATCTTACGTGCAAATTGTTTAACGACCCAGATATAATAGCGTAAATAAAGGAGCGAAAGTGAACAAGAAGATGAAAGTTATGGAACAGTTCCTATCATTCATTGATACATTTATAAAATCTTATATTAATTTAATGCCAAAATTACACACATTGTAATTTTATTTACACGCTAACACCACAACAATATGTTTAGATAATTATTGTTAATGTTAACCATACAGAAATTTCGATAGAGTATTAGATACTGTCCATAATATACAAGTTCACAGTTCATGGAAATAACAAAAACAAAAATCCTAGAAAGGGACATTTGGCGAATGAATCAATAAAACGATACGGTGTGGTGAGGACGCTCAAAGATTAACACTTGGATGGATGCTGGAAATATACAGTTACAACAGGTTCCTCGCGACTTTTATGATTATTTAATGATTGAAAAAGCCTGAATAGATAGTAATACAAACAGCTGTGCCACAGGCCACGATGTAATTTGACCGAAAGATAATCAAAATAGGTGAAAACACGCACCTAGATAAAATGATTATTAGCCTCAGTCTCTCGTCGGAAGCGATGATGACAGCGCGCATTTCGGGTCCGCTGAGCGCGAGCAACACGTATTTTTGCAGTTTACTTCGGAATAGCGTTATGTGGAAGTGAAGTGTGGCGTGAAGTGAAGAGTATGTGGTTATTGATAGAGAAACAATAATAAGCGACAATTTTTAGCGGGGGCGCGTTTCTGATACGTGCAGTAGTGATAAGCCTGCCACAAAATTATTAATTAAATATTCAGCAGGGGGGAGGTTTTGTTGAAATCCAGTGTTCCTGGCACAGACTCTCGCATGTAGTAGAGAACCTTAAAACGAGAGTTAGAAGAAATGTGATTTAATGAATAAATCAAAAATTAAATATTTTACAAAGCTATGTATTGAAAGTTTTCAGTTAAGTCATAAACGTCGTCTGGAATGCACAGTTTGACAGTTACATTATAGTGAATAGTGAAGAGTGCTTTAAAATAAGTACCCAAAAGACCGACGTTCTCAGGTTAACAAATCTCAGCACAAAATATGCAAAGAGGCATAACTGCTTCATCAATGAATGATCAATGTCAGGGCAGCGATTGCCCTTGAGCCATGAATGAATTTTCTGCCAATGGATTCTGAAGAAGCGGAGCTTGTCTAGTAATGGCACTCCAAACAGTTGAATGAGCCATTTCTCCCATTGAAAACCCACTGCGGTTCCGACTCTTCAGAAACGACTTTCTCTGTGGCGCAAAGTGCATACTGATGAACCGATGACGATTTCGAATCATCGCGAGACGAACATATTAACTTTGCCGAATTTGTAATACCTGATTTGATTACCTGATACTGCGAAGTGCGTGCGGTTTCAATTTAAACAGGTTGTGCAGATGTTGTAAGTGTTTCAATGTTCTGAACATCTTGCCAACGATCCGACATATTACTCAAGATCACATAATAGTGGTATGAAATGGACTATACACCCTGGAAAGTAGATGAGGTGAGGAAACTTATTAATAAAAGTATTAGCTTAGGAAAGGGGGGCCGATATAGATATTGAAAGAAGGGTCAATGCAGGAACTTCAATTAATCGAGGACTGAATACAACTGTGGCTAAACAAAATTGTCGTACCAGCCCCGATGTACGGCAGTGAATAATGGAACTGGCAGAGAAAGGACGAAATAGAATGAACGCAATAGAAATGGGTTGTGTAGGCGTACGTGCGATATAACCACGTTTGACGGAATTACAAACGAGGGGAAACCTAAAACAATGTCAGGTCATCTCAAGTGTCAAATAATTTTACTGAAGAGAATGGTGAATGTGAATGAAGAAAGGAACGTATGCTAGGATAGAGTTATTAACATTAAGGTATATAAATGGAGTAAACATTAGCGTTCGAAATATAGGCAACAGCATGCGGTCAATTGGAATCAGAGTGATAACACGGGCTTCAGTCGATTACAAGCGCTAGCCAGATATAGATTTCCAATGAAAACTGCATAATTCCTACATGACTGGACATATCGTTTTAGAAAAATATAGAAAAGGCAAAGGTGTAACCTTTTATCATGCCATGTCTTCCTCGGACGTCCTCGGCTTCTTCTTCCATTCACATTCGCGTCATACATTCTTCTTACACTCCTTTCTTCGTTCATTCGCTCCACATGCCCAAACCATCTAAGCGTCCCTTTCTTAATCTTACTCATTAAGCTTACATCAGCCTTGCATTCTTTACGAATTTCAATATTTTTCACGCGATCATACATGGTTTTACCACACATTCGTCTCAGAGATCTCATTTCTACGGCATTCAGTTTACTTTCATCCTTCTTCTGCCATTTCCATGCCTCACTGCCATACATCAGGGTTGGTATCAGCACTCCATTGTGGACTGCTAGCTTCGCTTCTTTGGACAACTTTTTGTTAGCGCCAACCGCGTTCAGTCCTCCGTTAATGGAGTTTCCTGCATTCACCCTTCTTTCAATATCCCTATCAGTCTTTCCATCTCTCGTAAACATACTTCCCAAATATACAAACTCATCGACCTGCTCCAAGTATTCGTCATTCATAACTATATTGCACACTGTTTTCGCAATCTCTCTTTCAAACACCATGACTTTAGACTTACTTACATTCATCATTAGCTCGTTCTTCATGCATACTTCATTCATCCTAGATACGAGGGACTGTAGATCTTCCACACTGTTAGCAATCAGCACCGCATCATCCGCATACAACAGGCAACATACTTTCAGATTACTCATTTCCGCGCCCAAGCCCACCTCTTTCAATTCTTGCATACAATTATCCATGTATAGATTAAATAACCACAGTGACATTACGCAGCCTTGCTTAACACCTTTTGTGATGTCAAACCACTCCGTAAAATCACCGTTTACCCTAACACATGCAACGCTTTCCTCGTACAGAGACGCGATTGCCTGTATGAGATTCGTATTCACTTCATACTTGGACAATACCTTCCATAATTTTTTCCTATCAACTCGGTCGTACGCTTTTTGTAGATCTACAAAGGCACAGAAGAGTTTTTGGGTTTTTGCCAGAAACTTCTCTGTTAGCATACGCAACGAGAAAATCTGATCCATACACCCCCTTCCGCTCATAAATGCACCTTGCACATCCCATATTTTATCTTTTGTTTTCGTTTGCACCCTTTCAATCAATATCCTACCATACAGCTTTCCAACTGAACTTAGCAGGCTAATAGCCCTGTGATTTCCACATTCCATACGTGACCCTTTACCTTTGTATAGAGGCATGATCACAGCCCTCCTCCAATCTAATGGCGTGTAACCCTCCTCGAAACACTGGTTAAAAAGCTTGCATAACCATGTGAGAATTATACGCCTTACCATTCTTCATACATTTAATCGCTCTTTTTATTTCATCCATGCTGATTTTGGGATCATTCATGCCATCGTCATTCATACCTGATTCGCCACTGGAACCACTTTCAGTCGGGTTGCTTTCAAAAACCTCTTCAAAGTATTTCATCAATCTCACTTTTATTTCTTTCTCATTCGTTAACATTTTTCCATCTTTTGATTTTATCACTTTCATACATCCGCTTTTTGGACCATTTCGGGACTTTTTGACCTCCTTCTAAAACAGTTTAATATTTTCTTGGAAGTGTTTTGTCATTTTGATTCCTTCTTCCTCTTCCAGACGTTTCTTTCGTTCTTTCACTCCAATACTTACTCTTTTCTTACATCCCTTGTATTCTTCTTTCGCTTTGTTCCGTTCTTCACTAGGAGCATTGCCAGTCGCTATCAGACATAACCACGCTTTCTTCTTCTCTGAGATCAGTACTTTAATTTCATCATCCCACCATGCATCTCCTTTCTTCCTACCTTGCGTACTTATTCCACATTCCTCTCTGGCAGATTCACAGAGACTCACTTTTATGTGGTTCCATGTTTCATCTATACTAAGTGTACGGGACAAGATCTGTAAACTCTTGCGCACGTTTTTAGAAGAAGAAGATCAGGCTGGCCACTTCGACGCTTCAGAGCAGGGTAGGAAGGAAGGGGAAGATGCCTTGAAAAAGGCAAACGATTTCTTGCAAGGAGGTGGTGAGGGCGAAGAGAAAGTCACGGTCGGTTTTCAGGCCGGGTGAAGATGCAGGCGAAGTAGGTAGAAGGCGTGTTGAATCCGTGAGAATACTCTGATTTTTAGAATTGTACCCGTCGTTCAAGTACTTCGGTGCGATACCGTGCGGCGAATCGGGCAGTTTGAACTCGTGAATATTTCGCGAGCTGCCGTAGACTCTGTCAACCTTGGATCGACTTGATCAAAAAATTAGAATGTCAATCACGACCTTCTGCTTGAATTGAGCCTATTGCAATCTTCACCTATTTTTTTATTAAAGCAACCAAAATTATTACAAAGTATGTCATGGGGGTCAAAGTAGGACAGGTAATACTTTGCCGTCAATTTACAAAAAAATGCATTGTACAAACATAAAATAAGTAAGTTTACTCGATTACGCGGGCGCTAATGAACAGATCAGAAAATATCGTTTATTTAGATCAGTCACCGCGGCCGCAGGAATCGCTTACAAAGACAGACAATTTTGGTAGAACAATAATTTTGAAAGGTTTTTTGTGGATCAGAGGGGCTCGACCAATGAGAGCCCGCTCTGTTTCGGGACCGTCGCCGGGAGCGACCGTAGGGGTGGCGGGGGTCGGAGAAATGTCCCGTTAGCACCCAGTAGCGTCTCGGGACGAAAACGAGGTTCAGGGGCGTAGGAAAAAGAAAACGATGACGTGCACTGTCATCATCACTTCTTCGAAAACCCCGGAACTACGCTTGTCGAAAGCCAATATGTACTGAAATGGGGCGTTTGCACAAATCCTCTTTTTGTGCAAACATAACAAGATAGGGATGCGTATCTAGTCGCTTCTATCAGGTTAAAATTAAAGTCGGGCGTTGCACAATTAATTATTTGTGCAGACAAACAAACAAGACAGAGACGCGTATCTAGTCGCTTCTCTCTCTCTCTCTCGTTTGTGGTCAGGTCGTCTGTTATGAGCCTGACCAGTACTACATGCCAGCTCGATCGAGAACGTATCGAGTCGTCTCTCGTTCGAAACTGCACGAACTCAGTAGTTGATTTCGTATCTAGTCGTACCACCTACTGAGTTATGTACTGGTTGATGTTTATGCAAACGGAGGGTATTACGAACTTTGATAGTCACGTCTGGTATACTAAGACCGTTCATTTCCTTCTCATTCAATCTCCTCTCTACACAACTCTCATACAAACTTCTCACAATATCGTTTTGTAGTTTTTCTATTTTGACTCTTGTTGGAGTCGACACCGTTTTCACTTTAGAGCGCCAGCCGCGGAAGAGGTTTACTCTCGACACAACCAGGAAGTGGTCGGTTTCAACCTCAGCCCCTCTGAAGACTCTTGTGTCTTCGGTAACAGTTCTCAACCTAGAGTCAATTACCACTTTAATTTACCACTTTAAAGTTGTTTAGGTAAATATTATTGAATGAATGAAGAGCACTGTTAAATGAGGAATTTGCAGCCGCATTTGTTTTGTATGAGGAATAGGTCCATATGGCGGGAACGTCTCAAATGTTTGTTGAAATTAATTAGGGACGGAAGTTCGGTACAGTCAATATTATTACTTAGAATTATATGTGGAAATGTTAAATCAGTTACTGTTCGCCATTGTTGTAAAGATTGATATGTACATTAAAAGTTATAGTTGAATTACGTTTATCTTGTCACAGGAATTTTCCCAGTGAGACAGATATCAAACATGCTTTTGGAATAATGTTTTATGAAGATTTTGTTAATCAAAAATGTAGATAAAATGCTTTCTATACTATCAATGTATACTTTATATTGAGGATTCCAAAAGAGTTAGGCATATTCCAGTGGAACTTCTTCCTAGTGCAAAATGTAACATTTTGATTATTCGCGGATTCTTGAACACTTTGCTTATGAGTAAAACAAAAACAAGCATTTTGTAAGACCTATAAACGATTGAATCAATGTGCTCATTAAATATTAGTTTGATATCTAGGAAAATTCCAAGATCTTTACATTTTCTTTTTGGAAATGACAGGTTAATTATGAAATAAATAATAAAACTTAAGTATACGTTTATTTCTCATGAATGTTATAGTCTGACATTTAGAATAGTTAATATTTAAACAGTTAACTTCGCAATATTTGCAAAGCCTGTCAAAGTCACTTTATAACTCATCACAATCAGAGAGAGAATGAACAACTTTGACTTTTTTCATGTCGTCAGTGAACAGTATAAACTGTAACCGAATATAAATTCGGAATTTTGAAAATATGATCCAATGCCATTTATGTATATGTTAAACATAAGCGGACGGAGGTGGGATCCTTGGGGAGCACCCGAAATCAAATCGATAGACTTTGAGAAGACACTGCTGATAAATATTAATTGATTACGGTTACTATATAGGACTTAATCCATCTTAACAGTCGTCGTGTATGACAAGTAAGACAATATTTTTTTTAAATAATCTGGTAAATTACGCGGTCAAATGCCTTAAAGAAGTATATCAACCTGATCCTTGTTGTCCATCTTGCTATGCAAGAAGTTAGTGTAAAGAACCGGGTTGGCTGATGTAGTCCAACCTCTCGTAAATCCGTGCTGCTTTGGTGTGATGATTGTGATAATAGCTGAGTATAATTGATCAAATTTGATTTGTTTTAAAGAATTTTGCTTGGAATTGGAAATTAGGTTTTATGTCATTTTTATCCCCATTTTTAAAGATTGGTGCAGTAACAGCTTATTTCTATATGAGAGAAAACGATCCTTCTGTTAATGATTTTTTTATAAATAGTACAAACGGGAAGACAGATATATTTCCTAAAGTTATAAAAATACCGGATCGCCCGTCTAGGGTCCATTTAATATCTTTGCTTAGGGGATATTTAAAGGTGATGTCTTCGTTTATTTTGATTGAGGTTATTAATGTATTGTTGAGAGGAACCTCCTTATTGATATCAAGTGTTGGAATTTTATTAGTTAAAACCTTTAAGAAGTAACCAGTAAACAAGTCTGTAACTTCTTTACTGTAGTGTGCTCTTTTTTTTCTTTGCTCCTTAGCATACACGATATTTTTTTAAACATTATATTGTATATTTGATTCCAATCGAGCAATACAAGTGTTATATGGGTAAGACTAGAAATTTTCTTGTGTAATTTGCAGAATAATGAGCAGGATTGATAATAGTTTCTTGGAGCATTTCCACATACGAAAAAAATTAATTTTTCTTTCGTTATATTAATTAAAGCTGCCGAGTACCATGTCGGAAATTTGGTTGTTCTTGTTACTCTCTTTGGCACCAGATTATATATTAAAGTATCAATGATTTTTTAAAAATGATGTACCGCAGTGTCCACGGCTTGTGCGTTAACGATAGATGACCAATCAAAATTTCTGAGAGCATCAGTGACTACTTCATAGTAAACTTATTAAATAATTTGACTATCCAAGGTTTTGTAATGGTAACAGAGACTGGAATATTGAGTTCAACTATAATGGATTTATGATACGCATCTTCGATTACCAGAGGAGGGTCGGCAACAGAGATGATGGCATTATTGTTACAGAGCCCAAGATCTAAAAGTCGTCCGTGGTTATTAGAAATCGAGTAATACTGTGTTAAATTGGAGAAAGAAAGGCAACTAAGAAGGGTAGAGGTACATAGATCAATACTACTTAGTTGGCATGTAGAGTTCCAACGAACGTTTGACATATTACAATCGCATGTTACTAGAAAAATATCATACGGATATTCAGTAGTTAAGTCAAACATGGCAGTGTTATGACTTGATGATAGAGAATCGCTGCGCATTAGATAACTTAGGACTAACTCGAAATGATTGTTCGAATACGAATATCATAAATACGATGTTACCAATGTCTTAATAATAGTGTGATTCATATATCCTCAGCTTCCGATGTCTATGATTTTTGAGACTGAACTTTAAAAAAAATCTTTTTTTATGCCAATGCCTCTCTCTTTACTTTAACCCGTTAGAGCAGTATCTGTATCATTTCTGTATACGTAATACCGGCAATCAAACAGCTCGTCATCGGATATGCTTTCAACTAACCACGTCTCTCTAATTAAGATTATCTCGAATTCGTTGATCAATACGTTTTGATTTTGTCCTCGTGCGTTTTGATAAAACATTATGATGGTATCAGGCATTGTGTAAGTGAGAAAATTAGTATCCAATTTAGATTAAAAGTAAATAGACTTATAATATGTAATAAAGGAAGCATTATTTGATATTAAAATATTATAACGATTAACCAGTTGCCAAAAGTCCACTAGGGTGAGCATATTTGTGTATTTGTGGTGTGTTTTGTTGAGTAGAAAAATGATTCAGCTTAATGCAAATAATTGTGTTAGATTGTTCAGTTGGATTTGACCAAAGACATGGATTGCAGGGGATTGCTCGTGTTCCAGATAAACAAATAAGTACTTTGAATGAACTATACTTTTTACGTTTTTGTCTCACTTCATAAAAACAAATGTTTTTTTTTGTGGAGTCACTTCAAGGACGCTTTTCTAGGCCAGAAAAATAACTTGCATCATAAATTATAGATCAATTGTTTGATTTTTTCCTAAATTTGTTGAACGTTTAGTCATTTTTCATCGAAAATCACATCGTAATGCTACAATCATTTAACAGGAGAATTTCTCCTTCGCCATTATAGCGTGCTGTCATTTCACGTAAGCATTAAGTTTTTTTCCGGCAGCCCAGCACTTTGCGTTTGAACAAAGAACCTGGTAAATGGTTAACTTAGCAATATTCCCAAGAGTATAATTTTAATGCCTCTAATGACCTACTGCGCTCCGTTGCGTTGTTTAATTGAAGGTACGGATAAGATTTTTTTTATGGAGCCAGTGGTACAATATTATTCGTACATTATAAATGCATAAAACAAAAAATAAGAAATAAGACTTTCAAGTTTTTTTATAATTTGAAACGAAAATGTAGACATTTTTTACTTGGCATTATTGATTTAAACGTTTTCTGAGGAAAATGCCGAGTAAAGGCTGCAGAAGGATACTTTTACATGTTTTTCAAAATAATATTCTATAAAAAATTATTTTATATATTGGTAAATGAAAGACTGACAACACTTCAGCAATGATGTAGAGATAAATACACGACAGAAGAACAGAAGTAGAAAATAGAAAGCGAATTTCACGGTAGATGAATTTCCGAGAGGGGTCTGCACTTGTACGTAAAGCAGCACCTCTCGTCCTTTTCTATGTCTAATGCACGCTCCATTGGCCTAGTTTTGTAAAGATTGAAACATCACACATGTTTGAAGAGTCAGATATCCAACATTGAGAGAGAATTCAAACTATGAACAATTTTGTTTTCCCGAAGCAATTAAATCTGTCCAACGAATCGAATAGGTACAGTAGTTGTACACCGTATAACAGAAAAGATTTTTTTACAAAATTTAAAATGAAAATTATTATTTTAAATAACGAAAAATGTGGCTTTAATTTTAATTTGTGTAATACGATTTTGAGATTTTTTCCCCTTCTCCTGATTTGAATGAGTAATTAAGGTATGTACAATTACCATTAATGAGAAATAAATCTATATCTCTACTAATGAAAATAAAACATTTTACGAATAACGTTTTGTTTACAAGATCTTATATAAATAACGTAAAGGTAAACTCAGGGGTAAAGAAATATCAGCTTGTTAATTTATCCTTACTATACTATTCTTAAGGCGATGCAATGGGAAGCAATCCAAAATCATGTGTTTTTGGTTTGAGAATTTGATGGCCTAGAAATATCATAGATAATTTAATTAAGTACTACAGGTAGAACACACCTTGGCCTTTCGTATAACGGTCGAATTTTTTGGTGTCTTTTAATAAACCTAAAAAAAATAAAGTATTAAATTCCAGATGCGATTTTCTGTGTCATTTTTTTGGTTTCATGTTTCATTTAAGATTCGTTAATATTATCTTTTTCGATGATAAACCAAAAAGCATATTTTATATTTTTAATCTATATAACGTGATACTTTATGTTATTCATAGATTAAAAAACCTAAAATATATAACTAATAAAGAACGTAAGTATGCCACGTGTATTATTGGTAAAGGTTTTTTTCCACCGCTAGGTTCCACCCAGAATGTCATTAAAGAAAAGAAGAGCAAAACAAAAGCTTTTTAGTAACTTAATGTCAATAATAAAGAATAATTAATAATATACAGAATACATATTCCCGTTGAAGAAAGCATCGCTTTCGAAACATGTTGATATGTATATATTAATAAAGTGGTGAATGAGAAGTAATTTTTAATTCATTTATCAATAATAAACAATCAAAGAGATTATCTTGTTTAGTAGCCCCAAGCTCGACATATTAAAATATTTATCTACAAATTTTAGACATTTTTTTTCAAAACATTGAAATTGAATTAAAAAATGAACAAAACCAAAATAAAAACATTGATAAAAAACAGTTATTGTAATCATAATCATGTATTTAAATATTATCTAACGTGTTTAAATTTATTCATTTATTGATTTGATATTTTCATTTCAGGGTTTTGTCGTTTCTGTTGTGCTTCAGGTGGCTGTTTACTTGGAAGATGCCAATTGAGAAAAAAAGTTTAGATTTTGCATCCCGGGGGAAAGCATCTCAACCAGAATGTTCCCGGTCCCGCAAACCAGGCTTAAGGTCTGGAATATGAAGAAGACGTAATAACGAAAGTCAGGTTTTCTCATGTATAATTCAACCGTTGATATTATTACTGTCACCTTCGCGAACCTCTAGAATTTTGTATTTAAAACGAACGATTTTTTTTTGTACGTACCCAACTACTGCAAAAGTGTTCACAACGTTCGGAGCCAGCGTAACTGTGTCAAACTCAAATTGGAGAATGTTTTTATTTTCTTTTTCATTGAAGAAGAAAATACAGATACAGATAGTAATAGCAAAACAATATACAATATCTGGAGAACTCGCCTGCATCCTAACTATTTCTCATTGATTAAAATGATAAAGATAATAAACTTTTAAAATAATATTTAAACGAGTTAAGGAATTTAGATTGTGTTACACAGAAAAAAATTGGAAAGCTGCACAATGTCTAAATAAAGCAACAGAAGGTAAACTTTATAAATAATATTTACAAAAATGTAAAGAGAAAAAATAATAATTAAATTAAAAATATTGTCATACAATGAAATAATAAAAAAATACGAAATGCCAAAACGCTTTTCGTTGAAGTTTGTTCGTTTGATATTTTCTATGTGAAAACAGATTTCAATTTTAATTTTCAATAGTACTGCATGTATAAAAGAATATGTCTGAATCCATCAATGTTTGATTTCGATGAATAACTCGCACATTCTTTTGATTGGATCCCTGACACCAGCATTTGTGTGCGTCCGGCTAATGTTATGAAGCTAAAGAAAGTGGAGAGGAGAAGGAGACGGGAAAAGAATAATAAGAATAATTTAGGGTATTTAGATCTGCTCACAAAGCACGGTTAAAACCATTTTGAATGCCGCGCAAAGTTTGTGATAACGGTTGTACACTATACTTGTACACTATGGTGGTAGGTGTACAATACTTTTGTTATAGTATTCATTGTATTACTCATGCAGAAAGAGTTATTGATGTTTTTTTCCAAAATCATAATATTTTTACGATGTTTAAGAGGTCTTAAAAAACTTTAGCCGTAGCTATTTTGTAAAGAAAATTATCCCCTGTACTACTAAATTCTAGTTTATTTCTTTAAAAAAATGAAGAACCTGCTGTGATTTACATGCGTAAATATAATATAACTTCTTTAGTCGCCTTATCTTCAATTTGCATATTTTTTAAAACATTCTTAAAGGTCTACGCGTTATTCGGAATATTATTATGAGCATGCCCCCGTATCAGCTCGTAACTTTGCCCGGGGCAAATTGTTGCGAGAAAAATGGCGAGATAAATGTTGCTTTTTGGCAAATTCGGAATTTTCGGCATAATCATGTTCATCCTGATATCCTCTTTGTTATTTCCGTTTAAGGAATCCGCCACAACAATGACATAATTTAAAAAATACATTTTCCCCACGAAAATGCAAAATATTGCCCGCGAGAGGACAGAAAGTGATTTCAAACTTATACTGTTTTTCCTTTGACTACATAAAAGCTTCTATCTAGTAGTACTACTAGTATTATAGATAGCCCTGATATTGTCAGTTTAATTAAATTTAATATTCCTACTAGAACTACTAGATCTAAAATTTTATTCAATTGGAACAATAATTTCAGGACTGAGTCATTCAAAAATTCACTTGTACCTAGACTTCACACAGAAGGTAATACTTTTTCAGACATATGCTCAACTACTTTGAATACAGATACAAACAGACGATTATTGCATACATCCTCGACAATTATTAAGATATGTGTCTAGAGTATAAGTATCAGTGAATGTGAGGTATGTTTTAAATATTCGCCTCTATAGCTAATTATTTGGAATGGCATTTACACTAAGTTATTCCTGCATTTATTCATGAAAGAAATGAAATATTTAGTTGTTGTATTTTATAAAGGGCTATTTATTTTATCTATGTACCTACTGTGGTGTGTTTTGCACCTGTGTGACTATTGTAATTAAAAAATATATGTAAAAGCTCTTACATATATTATAATGTTATAACGTAACTATAACGTAATTATAACGTATATAATATAATAAATAAGTACTTTCTACCTAAAACAGGTTCACCGAGATAATTTAAAAATACGCTATTCTAACTTTATTAAAGACAATATTGAACTGTAATTAATTTTCTTCTAGTTTTACTACACATCGCTTTTTTTCACTTTCATCGGAAATTAGTAATATTTTCCGAAACGAGATAATTCTATATTTCATTTTAAGACAATTTTATGTACATGCTTTATTGTATTATGTAACGCTTTCCATGTATAAATTTTCAAACTGGCTCAGTTTGAAAAATTTGAAAATGGCCTTAAACGCCGAAACAGCTGTCACAATAATAAAAACTAAAAATACTTGCAGAACTTAATAATAACATTATTAAATTTGATTTACATTAAATTTAAAAAAAAATTAATGGAGTTCTACGAATTAAACACATAAACAGTTGTAGTAATAGTTTTACATATTGGATTTCATTCAAACTACTTTCCTAACCTTTCCGGCACTAATAACAACAAACAGCTATTTTCAGCGAAACCGGTCTTGTAATTTTCACATAGACAATCATTCATTTTCGTACATAGAGATTAATTAAATGTAAAAAATAAATACATCCAACTATAAATATCACAGCGAAAAAGCTGTTAAAAATTGTCCCGTCAGATGTCAGCTTCAGACTTGCATACTTTTATTTTAATAAAATTATTAATAAATGCTAGAAAATTTAGGGAAAAAATAACTTCAGTTTTTTTCTGAAAACTCATGTTACCAGCCCTCGAATTCCCCAGCTGAGTTTTATGGGAAAACTTTCCGATCAAACGAATATAAATGTTCCCGAAACTCTGCCGAAATGGGAAACAAATATTTCACCCATTCTGGTAGATAAAATGTACCAAATGTACAGAGAAGATTTCCTCAGTTCAGATTAAGTTTCTACTTTATGACATCACATATCTCCGCAGTTTCTGATATCCCGGGACATATTCTAGAAATAATCTCAAATACGTTACGTGAGACTTTTATTTGTTTGAACAGATGTTATTCACATACGTAGTTATTCGAATTTAAGTGGAACACATGTTTCAAATGAGATTATCATAATATTTTGAGGCATTTACGCGAAATCAAGACAAATCTTTATCTACCATTCTAATATTCAACTACTTGTTTAAACCCACAAGTTTTATATTATTCCTATATTAATACTATACTGGATGGTGCGTGCGGGAGGGTGCGTGTGAATGCCAATCGTAATATCAATTATCACGATGGTTACGATTGCGAATTGTAATTTTAGGTTTTGAAGGATCTGCGATTATTGCATCAGGAAAGGAACAAGACAGTTATGGTCAAGAAAAAGACTCACCAGTTCACTTACTGCACATGTAGTCTTCACTTCTGCTTCACAGGATATTCTGCGTTGTGACGAGATTAAAGTACAGCGGCGGCGGTTCGAATCGTTAGCGGAACTTGATTTATCGTCGGCGGTTATAATTGTACTGTGGCGGTAGGTCAAAAATGGGGGGAGGCGGGACAAGGGAGATGCAAATAATCGCATCCATTATTTGGAATCCCAGTACGTGATCGATAATTATGAACTGGCGTGTACACTAGATTAAGTATAAAGTATTAAACGACAATTTTTTTGTTCTAGTTTAACTTGTAGACATCCATTTAAATTTAAAGCTTTTAAAATTCAATAATAGCTGTATTAAAATGTCTTCAAAAGATTGGTATACACTTTTGTGGGGTCATTAATAATAAGTGAATTTAAAATTATTTTAAAATTAAAAATTCTAATACATAAATATTTTTAAAAATTACATACAAACACAACCGGTTTACAATTAAACAAATTTGAAATTTTAGAAGTAAAAAAAGCGTTAATATTGAATAAAATATATTTTTTTAAATGCTTATATTATCTCATTAATAATAAAAATAATTTATTTTTTAATTTCTAATATAAATTGGTTATTCAATGTTTTTGTAAACATTTTTTATTAACATTTTTCATTAATTACTTACCTACTGTAATCAATTTAGGCTTATGTTTATAATTCGTCTATTCTTACATTATTATGTTCTATATTTATCATTTGTCTATACATGACATTATTATTTTTTAGTATTCTATATATTCCTGATGAAGATAGCATCGCTTTCGAAACATGTAAATACGTGTATATTAATATAGTGGTGAATGCAAAATAATTAGAACTTCATTTAACAGCTAATTTATTCAATTTAAAAAAAACGGTTTATTTATAATAGCATAGGCTTACCTAGCAGATCTTTTTCATAAGTAAGCCGTTTTTTTAATTGAATAATAACAATTTAAATAACAGAAAAAAATTGTTTTAAGCTACTTTATTTTATTTATTTTTGTGCATTATCGACCGGTTTCGGTTGAACTCAACCTTCATCAGGAATGTACACATAAACTTCAGTTTTTTTTCACTTTATACGAGATCGTATGTGTATGTTCACGATGAAGGTTGAATTCAACCGAAACCGGTCAATAATGCATAAATATAAATAAAATAAAGTTGCTTAAAACAAAACAAAACTTCTTTCATTTAATGTTATCAAGCCACAGAGTGATTGCTTTCTTCGGTAATTGAATAATAATAGTTACGATTAAATTTTAAAAGCTTTGTGATCTGAGTACGAACTACGTAACTGTGTATAAAACAGTATTCCACAGTACAGTACAGTTGCCCTCCAAGCAGTTGATCGGGGTTTAATTCTCGGCGGTGGCATTTTTTTTCAGTTATTGTCATTTATTTTTTTTTATAATATATATCTATTTCAAGATTTTTAACGGGTCTGCGCTAGTATTCATATACATTTAGTTAATGCATTATTATTGTGTTTAATTCGTAAAACTCCATTTAATTAAAAAAAAATTATTAACTAATCAAATTTAATAATATTCTGCAGAAAAAAAAAAAAATTACGTGTGTATTTGTAAATTTGGACTTGAATAAATATTAATTAAAAGACATGAGCAACTACAATACTTGAATACGTATCCGCCCATTCGTACAGTTTGAAATCTGCATAGCCAATCAGTCGTTAGGTTACAGTTGGTCAAAAAGATATCACACGTAGCGAGTTACTAGCGGTCTGTTGTGGGCGGTATACTGTTAACTCTAAAGGAACGGTTACACAAATGCACTTTATAAATTGGGTATTAATAAAAATTCTATGATTGATGCCCACATGCAGTTTGGCGTTATCACATCACGGTGAAACATGGTGTATAGATTCACACCGCAATATCATATTCTTTGTAAACTATAAATTATTATAAAAAGCAATCAGATTTTTTGTAAATTAATTAAATTATGTAATTTGCGTGTCGGTTAGTTCCAGTTATGTGTTTTAAATTTAAATAGTGACAATGCTGAAGAAAATAATTATTTCCATTCGAAGAATGCTTGAAATTTTCTGATTAGAGGAAAATCGCCTGAATTAAATTAATTACTTCGTGTCGAGACCTTCATTGTCTCAGTTACTTTCACTGCCCCGAAGTTATATCTCTTCCCTACAAATAATTAGCACATTCAGTGTCAGCCTTTAACACTCCGAAAGTAGACGATTTTGAAAGTGCTTTGAGGAACAAAATTACCAATCAAGTACCGACAGATAATTTATGGGGCTAGGGCCACTAGAGGGGCATAAAAGCTTAAAATTAGCAATATTTTTGGAAAATTGACATTTTGTTGGGAGCTTTAAAAACACGTTCCCCAATTCCCTCTCACCAACTGAAGAGATCAATTGGTAGAAGTATGTTGTGGGCGTATCCGTGTACCCAAAAAAAAAAAACTTTTTCAAGAATCATCTTTTCACATTTAACTGGATTTGGGAGCCGCTCCCAAATAACATGCTTGATTCTGTGCAAAGGAGGGCTCTCTGCCTGATTGACAACCCGTTGTTAAGAGAACGATAACTATCTCTAATTCACAGATGTAATGTAAGCATGCTGAGTCTGTTCTACAGGTATTTAAATGGAGCCTGCTAAAATGAGCTACCAGCATTGTTTGATAGTCCACCGGAGCACGTATGCGAAACTCGACAGACTTGAGTGGAACACCCGCTTAAAGTTGACGCCGAATTCATGAGAACGGGTTGTTTCTCCGACTAATTTTTGTGAAAGGCGACTCGCATGTGGTACGGGCTACTAGCATCTGTATTTCCTTCTTCATATAATCCGGGCCTCTTCAAGACCCACAAAAATAAATCCCTTCCTACTGCTTCAAAAACCCAATCATATCTGATTACGTCTAAAAGGGATCGAAATGACAATCTAGTATCTTTTAATGGAAACAATCTTCCCAACAAGCCCTTCATTGATATGCTTGGTGTAACTTTAAGTGATCAGCTCAGGTATGGGGGCTCCATCGAAGCCAGGGTAAGGTTAGCCTCTCAGAAGCTGGGGGTATTTTACAGAGCCCGCAGATACTTTAATGGTACACAACTGCTGACCCTGTACAAATCTCAAGTGCGCCCCACTGTAGAATTTGGCAGCTACTTCTGGTCGGGAGCCCCAAAATATCTGAAAAAAAACTTGATTCTGTGCAGAAACGGGCGGTCCGTTTGATAAATTCGCCTATCTTAACAAACGGATTGCAATCTTTGGAGCAAAGACGTCAGGTGGGAATGCTGTCCTTGTTCTACCGGTATTTTAATAGAAGATGCTCTGAGGAAGTCGCGATCGTTCCCTTCGGCACCGGTGCATAATCGTTAAATACGCCAAACGCGCGCCCAACATTTGCACATGGTTGATATTTGTCACATGAGAACTACGACTCGTTCTTGTATTCAACAGTTTGGATGTGGAATGATCTACCGTCCTCTGTGTTTTCCCCTTACTAAACCATGGGTCTCGAGTTCACTCCTTCCTATCATCTAAAATACCCTCTACACAGCATCCCCAATGATTGATAGATATGTGGGAAATTATTTAACTCAGGGCCTCCTGTAAAGGTGGTGTTACAGCTTCGCGAATAAATGTTATTTTTACAGTGATTAGTACTGAAATTCTTTCTTGATAATCATTTTCACTTGACCTTCCCGAGCCCAGGAGTTGAAATTTATATGGTTACTAATAACAACCGTTTACTTTTAAATCATTATAGATTACATTTCTTGGGGTTATTTGCTCAGTGCTCTTACCCCTTTTGTCGGAGGGGTGTCACAGGATGTTTATTTGTGCTGTGGGAAAGCAAGAACTTTAATTATTGGAATTTATTGCTTTTATTAATTTCGTATATAGGGTGCAAAAATTGGCCAATGGAGGATGTTTTTATTTTTTTAATACCGCATCAAGGAACCAATTGGATACAGTGAAACTTGTCAAGGCGAAGGGAGGGACTGGCGAGGGAAGGATATAGAGAAAAGGTAGAATGATTTTTTTTATTAAAAACGTTTGTAACTTTTATCCACATATTTATTTTCGACCGAACCCTAACACGGCCATCGTCAGACTGGTACGATTAAATCTAAATCTATGGTATATATATCATCGATATCAGGAGTGAGGGCCCCTGTTTTCTAATATTGTTTTTATTTATGACTGGAAATTTGTTTTATTGCTGACGGTACTGTTTACTATTATGTTTTTAAAACCTACTTTCGGGTTTGTTTACTACCCTCTGGAAGAGAGATTATATTGTGTTTAGTGAATCTATGGGTTTTTAAAATATTGTATAATGTCATTCGTGTCAGCTTTTATTTGAACGAATGGTTATTTCTGATTTTGTTAAAATAAGTAAGTGGAAAAAATTTCAAAGGGTTTTTAACCAAAAAAAATCATTTTAATATGGAATTCCACCATCAATTTCAAAATATGAAATAATGAGAATAGGTAGATTAGAATGTACCTGACTTTAACAATTTGGTCACACAACACGACTAATTCCAGTTCAAGCAACCATCATTAACGACAAGCAACTAGTAAGAAAAAAATGGGTTATACCAATGCCGATATTATTATGCAAACTCAGGGTTGAAAGATTGCTGAGAATCTGTGATAATAATATTTTTTAATATTAATGAAAGTTTCAAAATATCAATAATGGAGCCACCTTTTTTGAAATTTATTGTAAATCAAATCTAAGAATGTTATTAAGTTCTGCAAGTGTTTTAATTTTTATTATTGTGACAGCTGTTTCGGCGTTTAATGCTATTTTCAAACTGTTTGAAAATACAGAACTTAATAATAACATTATTAAATTTGATTTATATTAAATTAAAAAAAAACAAATACATTTCTACGAATTAAACAAAAAAACAACAATTAATAAATAGTAATAATAATGGAAACGTTTTGTCCTCAAAAGCAAAAGAAAAACTAAGTGTAGAATTTATATTGAAGTGAATTATTGGAATACGCGAAATACAACTAAGATACGGGATTCTCATTTAGACAGACTAAAACACGGATTTTATAATCGATTAAGATCAAAGGGAGAGAACAAAGTCAATAAAAAATACTACAAATAATAATATTCTCATTAGATGAGGTAATTTTTGAGGAATTTTGTTTCCTCCTTTTTTATTTCCAACAGCCTTTCGTTTTCGAGCATCCTGGATTTCGTAATACTTTGAGTTTCCAACAACCTTGCCTTTGAACAGACTTGTGTTTTTGACAGCATTCCATTTTCAACTGAAAAACATTTCAGATTGACTTTTTGGTGCAGGTTTCTAGTAAATCAAAATAAAATTTTATTTATTAAAGTGAGAATCATAAAATATAAAGAACTGTACAAAATAAAGATTTTTAGTTTTTAATTACATTGAATAGAAATTGTACAAAATAAAAGAGTTTTTTTTTTTTTAAATTTAATGTAAACCAAATTTTTTAATAACACGTTGATTTTTTTTTTAGTGTAATGTAAATCTAATGTAATTATGTTATTATTAATTTCTGAAAGTATTTTTTTTATTTTTTATTATTGTGACAGCTGTTTCGGCGTTGAAGCGTTCAGCTTTCGGGATTTAAATATAGCTTTTAGAACCAATAATATTATAGGAACAAGTCTAAAAAAATGAATAATTAAGAATCCTAAACTCAATAATAGTGATATATACGAATTAAAATGTGACCACTCCGACTGCAACGCTACCTATATCGGGCAGACGGGAAGGGCTTTCTCAACTAGATTCAAGATGTTATAAAACTAAAAATCACTTCTTCAAAATTCGCAGAAGATCTCTTAGTGAATACTCACGTTTCGCTTGACAACAACGAGCCAACCCCTTACATACAGAAAGAAAGGGTCTTAAATTAAACTTACTAGAACAATTAGAAATTAATAAACGAACGAATGATCCTAATATAACATTAATTAATAAAGAAAGGAAAATTATTTATTCACCACTTCTCAGTATCTTAACACTACCCAAACAATATAACATATTTAAGAAAACATCATTATTCAAATAAGGGGAAACTCATTATAAATAAATCGGTTTTACCGATAATTAATCATTATTTTTAAAAATCCGTCCAAATTAGAATTGGGTAGTTGTAAATAAAATCTTCAAATCAGATAAGTCGTCACAATGTGGATTAACCGCAGCTTAAAAATTGCACTTGAATGTCGAAACAGCTCTCACAATAATAAAAGCCAAAAATATTTGCAGAACTGAATAACAAAATTGTTAAATTTGATTTACATAAAATTTTTAAAAAATTAACGAAGCTCTACGAATTAGACACAAAAACAATTAATTAATACGGTTTTCATTAAATTTAAGAAAAAAATAAACGGACTCCTTCGAATTAAATACATAAACAATGTATACTTCAATGTCTATTTTCCATCAAGCTTATCAACCATAATATTTATTTTTCTTACCGTTAGAGCCTTTTAAAGTTATTAAAATACGCATTACCCGATATATCTTGTAATCCAGTTAAACAGTATCTGATTTACGCTGTGGAAGTAACTAACTAGAGAGTTTATTTCCTTCTAGATGGCAGTCCTCCAAGACAGTGTCATTAGAGACATTGTACAGTGTACAGTAAACTGTACTTACACTGTAACTCTGTAGCGAGGCTTAATGTTTATGAGCCATATGTTAACAGGTCCAAGCTAGCAGTGGTCTATAAGCCAATGATTCTAGTCTACAGAGACATTCTCTGTAATTTGTGCGATCATCATGTCAGATTAAATAACAACGTTAAGTTCCAAGTAATTTATGTACGTCGTGTAAAGCAGGCTATAGGCAGTGTTTAGTGTTTTTATTCATTATTCGATTGTCCTATAGCGTCGGGTTAGTGGGAGCATTAGTTTAAATGTTTAGGTTAGTTATTTGCAATAAATTACAAGGTTAAATCACTACAGCAATGCAGAAGCAATAGTATCTGCTTATAATGATGATATTAAGATGAATTCAAATCTCATTCGTAACCCAAAAATGTTTCTATTATTATTTTAAAACAGAAATTTAAAAAAAAGAGTGAAGTAACAAAAACACCAAACAATATAATTCTGTGACTGAACAGATAGAAGTATATCCTAGATGTATGATCTATACAGATTTGAGAAAAACCTGATATCCCAATTTTACACACGAACTTTCGAATCCTAGCTTCATTTTTATTTATAAACCTTTAAAACCTGCTAAACTACTTTTGTAGTTGATACATATTACCAAAATTTAATATATAATAGGGGACATTTAAATATAAATTAAACTGTTTCCATCAGTGGCGTGCAGTCCGTAAATGCTGAAAAGCTGTGCCTACCCAAAGAAACGAACCATTAAAATAAACTAACTAACCACCACGCCGCAGGGGTAGGCAGAGAGGACGGACCGCCCAAACAACTCGATCTTGGCATACACTTCATGATTCATTCACATTCTTACAACGCCTCATACATTCTCTTCTGTTATTCCGACTTCCGACATGGCCCGACTCAAGTATTTGATTCACTTGATTGTGCCATATCTTCCTCGGGCGTCCCCGGCTTCTTCTTCCATTCACATTCGCGTCATATATTCTCCTTACACTCCTCTCTTCGTTCATTCGCTCTACATGCCCAAACCATCTAAGCGTCCCTTTCTTAATCTTGCTACTACGCTTACATCAACCTTGCATTCTTTATTGTAATTTACATTGCGACTTTATTCTACCTCATGTACTTATATCTATGAATCTACCGTATTACTTTTCTTAAGGTGATGCAATAGGAAGTAATGCAAAATGTTTATGGTGCAAAATTTCCTACTTACGACACCTTTTTCGAAAATTGTCATGTTGTTCTTTGTGGCAAAATAAGTTTTATTTTAGATTATGGCAGAAAAATATTTTGACCTTTATAAAATAAAACACGAATGGTGATGATTTATTTTTGCGTAAATCGAAACATACGGCCAGTGTTCAACGGGAATTTCAACCTTTTTGCCTCATACTTGTTTTGATATTTGGAATTCTAACTTCAAAACTGATCAAAACTGACCGGTCATAGATTTGGAGCGATTTGGCGGGCTTTGAAAAATTTAAACTGGACTGTTCCTTATTAGCAACACAAGGTCAGTATAAATCAATATAAATCATCTGTATCTAATAGCCACATTCTTATATCATACTTGATTTTAACATGGAATTAATTTTAACCATTGTTTGCAGATTAATTCATATTTTGGGTACAATACAGTTCACGGTTTGTTCCCCATATTTATTGGTACATTTTGGAACTACCAATCCTTCATTATGAGTGGATCTCGTATTATGTGTACGGTTAATTTTTTCCTTATATTAGGTATCAGACAATATAACATGTTGACTTATTGTTTACAAATTGTTATTAATATTACATTATTGTGTTCTATGTTTATCATTTTCTATACTTGACATTATTATTTTTTAGTATTCTGTATGTCGTAATGAGGAAAGCTTCGCATTTGAAACATGTTGATATTTATATATTAAAAAAGTGGTCATTACAAAGTATTTTCATTAATTTATTATAATTAATTATGTTTTCATTATTTTTACGGACTTTAAAGTGTACAATGCTTTTAAGTTGTCTATCGTTTTTCTTTATTGTTAGTATGAATAATATTTTTACCAGTACCTTTATCGAAACAATAGTTCTTTGAAATTATGTGGTTAGCGAAATCAGAAAAGATGTTATTTTTTAGGCATCTCAAAAGTTATTTAATCAATTTAATTTATAACATAATTTTACTAATATGAAAAACAATTTATTTACTCTGATTATGGATATTTAATTATTCTTAATTTTTTTATATGGTTGGTGATATTTAAAAAAAAAAAAAGAAAACAATTCCAAATAAATAGGGAATGGTTACTACATCAGAAAAACAAATATCTCTATTATGTCCTTGTAAATGAAATTAAACAATGTCTTAATAAACATTCTATACCCAAATGTCAATTTTTTAAATTTTAATATTTCTAAAAAACCGACGTTAACATAAAAAAATAGCATTCCTGGTAGTGTGGTATGAGTATGGCTTGCACGTCCATTGTACAGCATACACGTGTAGAGGACATAATGCTCAGGAGTCTTCGGTTTATATTTCTCCGACATCTCTTCCAGTGCGTACGTGCTGATAAGAGAATTTGGACCTTAAGCTTTTTGAATGGAAAAATAAACAAGAGTTATAAAATAATATCTCTACCGTTTGAAAATATTTATTGTTGCGGAAGCTTTTATTTAAACAGACTCATGCGGAAATATTCCGTTTCTCGCCAAATTTTTGCAATCGTTGAATGACCTAAATTTTTTTTTTTTTTTTAATCTTAGAAATTTAATCTACGTAACATCATAATTTTCTTTTCTTCATCAAGAGTAATACTTTTTTGTCTTACAAATTACAGCTATGACGAAAATGTTACCAATTACATACTAACTTATTTTTGTTGTGGGGGGACGGGACTGGGGAAGGGAAGAAGATGGGGCGAGGAAGATTGGCATGCTTCTGGCTACTCAGATCTGGTCACCAAACGCGGCTGAACTCATTTCAACCAAAACATTTCAACTCTGACTGATGGTCTTTCAAAAGGGCGATACCAAGAGAATGTACCACTAAGAAATGAGAAATAACCCGTTATACTAAAAAAATAATTTTTTGGCGGATTTGAGCTCACGACCTCTATATTCGTTATCGATGGCCCAATCCCGGACAATACTCTACTTGGCCATAGAGGTGGTCAAACTGTTGTGATTGGATGAATGATGAAACCAAAGAGCAAATGAATGGTGATCCATAGGGGAAACACCTTTGTAAAAATAAATGCTCTCACAGACTTAGGAAACGGTGAACAACTTATATAAGCGACGAAGGAGGCTATAAAACAGAAGTGAATAGAAGGATTTGCTTGACAAAATACGCCATGAAAAATATGCAAAGATATCGAGTGACAGAGGCATAAAGAAGATTATCAAGACCATCCTCGTCCGGGCACTGATTTTTTTGATGTGTGGAAACATAGATACTTAGAGCCAGCATTTGGAAGCGGATAGACGCCCTCCAAATACGGTGCTTGAGGAAAATGCTCAGGATTCCATGGACAACCAGGCGCACATACACAGCAATTCTGGAAGAGCTTGGCATCTACAATAGGCTATTAATTGTATGACTACAATTTATTTTATTTTATTTATTTTTTTATGTGAATACCGCTCCGAGTCCCAACTGCTCCCAACCGTCTGGAGCCAGTGAAACTATGGAATTCCCAATTTGGGAATATTGTGAAGCTGAAGGTATTGGTGAGGGGAAGGAGAGGGGTAAGATGAAGGTGGGGAAATACCTGGCTATTCAGATCTGGTCACCAAACACGGCTACAAGCCATTTCAAGCAACGTTTCAATTATGAATGGTGGTCTTTCACCAGGGCGATACTGACAGTATCTATATATTATACAGTGCCATTTTACATAATATGTACGAGTATAAAGGAGCGTTGTATGGTGTTTTATAATGTAGATTACGAGGTAGGTTTGAAGAGGTGATACTGTGAATGGAGTGTTATATGTGTCGTGACCACCTCACTAGGAGAACCTATGCTGAGGTGTTCACGTGGATGTATTAAATGTGGTACAAATATTGAGGTATATTGATTAGTTTTGTTTTAATGTTTTAGTTTTGTTATATAAATGTAAATTTGGTAAAATTTGAAGAGAATTACATTTTTTTGTTTTGTTTTGGCTACGGTAGGCAAAGTTTGATAATATTAATGATTTTATTAGATACCGAAAATACGGATACGGAAAAAAGAGAATATACTATGTTATGTATTGAGTTATGTTTGGTTTGGTTTTATCATGTTTTCAATAACTTGAATACCTTGTCTTTGATTCCAGGCTGTGACATATTTTTTTAGATTAATTGTAGATATTATATTTACAGTAAATTGTATTTACAATGCATAGTCAGATACTTTGGAAAAGTTACTCTCCAAACTGTGATCTCCAAAATGAAGAAGCTCAGGGTCTCCGGCAAAATGGAAGGCAGGAAGATCACTGATGCGATGGAGTTACCAATTACGCAAGTGTCCGGAACGTCGGTGTCCGTAGCTCTCCACGCAGTGCTGGATCGCGAGGAATGGAAGAGCTTTGTACAGGAGGGAGATTGGAGTGGGGGTCACGATCCTCAGAAATGAGGAAGCGACTCAAGAAGAATGGTATTTTGCCATATCGTTGGACATAGGAACTTACAGGAAGCAGCAGGACACAAAATTAATCAAATTCATTTCCTAGAGGCTGACTGGACTACTGTGGTTCCTGTGATAATGATGATAATTTTTTTGTTTCTTCATAATGATGCATAATAATTTATTGTCTCAAACTGTTCATCTCTAGTAGCTAAATCTTTAATTAGCCATGAATCGATGAATTAATTAGAATCCATTCATTTTACAGTATCGCTTTATCGCATTATGTCCCGAGATCTCATTGATAAATGTTTTTAACCGTTTATCTACAGTCTAGAGAAGTGGTTTTTAAACTTTTCGAAGTGAAGACTTTTGATTATAAGATAAATATGTAGATCATTAGCAATCGACAGGCGTAAAACTGCCCATGCAAAATGTCTGCGATGAATTCTAACTCACATTTTTGGAATAATGAGAAAACATTACATGATATTTTTTTCTTGAAACTGGTTCTTAAATAATTTGGTTACGATTTTTTTAATGTATTTTTAATTTAATGTAAATCAAATTAAATAATAATTTTATTAAGTTCTGCAAGTATTTTTAGTGTTTTATTATTGTGACAGCTCTTTCGGCGTATATTGTGATGATGATTTTATTTACTCCCCCCCCCCATTATAATTTGGACGGGTTTTAAAAATAATGATTTGTTATCGGTGACACCGCTTTAGTTAGAAAATAATCAAAATTCTCTATTCTGTGAGGTTTTTTATTCATAATACGTTTCCTTAAACATTATCATTTAAATACGGGGATCTAC
Source organism: Halesus radiatus (assembly GCA_022606495.2). Taxonomy (NCBI): domain Eukaryota; kingdom Metazoa; phylum Arthropoda; class Insecta; order Trichoptera; family Limnephilidae; genus Halesus; species Halesus radiatus. The sequence goes on from JAHDVE020002886.1 coordinate 736,862, forward strand.
GAAATAAGCGGTACGGCCGCGTGACTTGTTTCATACTAAACTTATTTTTGGATTTGAGGCCAAAATACTCACCTAAACCTAATGATCTTTTTTTTCATCAAAAAGTTTTTTAAATATCTAGTACGGTTTAGAACTAAAAAAAAAAATTACATTATAAAATTTAGTCCATTAAAGGAATTGATTTTTAGCGATTTTAGAGGCACATTTAACAATTATTTGTTGGATAACGGCGATTTAAAAAAAAAAAATTACCCAGTCTCCTTTGAAAATATAATGAAATATATATATATATATATTTTTTTTTTAATGTGAAAATAAGCATTATTGAGGACTTTAAATTAAATTTAAAACGAGCAATTTACGTTGGAACACAAATTTGCCGTACATAATTTTAAATATGGACCCGAAAAAACGTTGCTTTTTTAAATGTTTTATTTTTTATATTTTTATTTACATACCAAATACGATTTTTTTTAAACAGTAAATACGCAAATAATTTTCTAAGTAATGAAAAATTTTTTTTTTCGTGGCATATACTTCGTAATTTAAAACAAAAATAAAAAATACTTCTCATCCGTACTAGATATTTACTAAACCTTTAATAAAAAAAATTAAAAAAACGTTCAGTTTGGATGGATATTTTGGCATCAAATTCAAAATTAAGTTATGTATGAAACAGGCAGCGCAGCCGTTTCTCTTGAACATAAAAACAATTAACATACTATATATCGTATTAATGTAACACCGGTGTTCCGGTAAATCAATAATTAAGAACCACTGGTCTGCAGAGTCACGCAAACATTGTAAATCAATCATCGATTTCCACCTTAATCAGGCTTCACTTAATTTGCGTTATATTATCGTATTGTATCCCGGCCCATTGATGGTTTGCGAAGCTTTTGAATTGAAAATTTACTACTGGAATTTACCGTGAAGCTTTTATTTTAAATTGTAACCTTCGATTGTTTTTCGATTCGATTCTGTGATTTTGTTTTTAGGATGTTGATGTCTGTTCTATATTGTTTTGAAAGCATTGACCTTTATGTATTTAGGGTGTTTTTGGCATTTAAAACTTATACAACTTTTAAAAATGCTTACTATCTATTTTAGGAATCGTTTTAGGTAAATATATTTATCATAACCCGAAAAAATTAGAAAACTTTCAACCATTTTTTTACACCTTTATTTATGTTCACTGCTTCATAGCGCCCTTGAGGTGGTGTATTATGAGAAGGGCGATAAACATAATTTTAAAGTGTTATTACTATCATGATCATGACCTAAGTCCTTATTAATTGTTTTTGTGTTTAATTCGTAGAACTCCATTTTTTTTAATTTGATGAAAATGGCCTTGAATGCTGAAACAGCTGTCACAATAATAAAAATTAAAAATACTTTCAGAACATTATTAAATTTGAATGACATTAAAAAAAAAAAAAAAGGTGAGCCCTTAGTATCCAATGAATCTAAGTATCCAATGCCCTTAGTATCCAGTGAAAAACGCTAATAATAAAAACTTAAAATACTTGCAGCACTAAATAATAAAACGATTTTATTTGACATACAATAAATAAAATAAAAATAATTAAATGGAGTCCTACGTTTTCAACAAAAAAAAAAACAAAACAATTAATGAATTTCGAAAAGTAGGAGGGCAAGTTTTTTTTTACGTATCAAATTTGAAAAAGGATTTTTCTCTTAAAATTTTCATGATAACATGTACTTATATACTTACAAAACATTACTATATACTTTCAAATTATAACTATATATTTGCAAAACATTATAGTATACTCAACAAAACATCAACATTTACTTATCAAACATCATTAATATTCTTACAAAACATCACCATAAATTTACAAAACATTATAATATACTTACTAAACATAACAACTTACTTACCAAACATCATTAATATACTTGCAAAATATATATACATACTTACACAACTTCATTCAAAACATCACAACACATTTACTAAACATCCATGCAATTTACATACAAGTTTATTTACATGTGCCTATTCATTAGACATGCCTGTATCGCTATTTGGAAGATATGTGTTTCCATCAACGCGGCTCCCGTAACCTCCGCGAGTAACTTGCGGGGCGATTAAATTAGGATTTATTGGTGTTCCTGTCGCCGCAGCAGGAAATTAAATGGGATTTGTTTGAAGTAGAAACAAACCATCGCCTTTGAAGTCGCTATATTCCGGCGTATTAATTATTTTACAACCCGGTACAGATTGAAGGACCCAGAGCCAAGTTTGCCTGCCGAATGAACATTACGTTGAACTTTGATATTTTGAACCAAATTTCACTCAGTATATATTATTTTCAGCGACAAGCTTTCGAAAACTTCAATGTTTGTAAAATGTTCTGATGAGTTGGAAGTAAACATTTATAAGAATGCGGATTAAATAATAAGATGATTTTAACAAAAATAAGTTCTATTCCGGAGGGAAAACGTTCAGAAGGCTGCCCCAGATATAGTCGGGAGAAACTATTCCAGAGGTTATGCGAGGAGAGGCTAGGCCTCTGATAGACAGAAGCCGCTAAAGTAGCGTAGGACAGGGAAGTCTGGATACGCCTTGTCGATGCGATTCATTTCATTGCCGGCAACCCGGCGTTTATCGACATAAAATTTTAAACATTTATTTGTACTTTACCCGTCTCACTAGACAATGTTTGTTCTGAAGCGGGTTATAGGTATCCGACTCGAATAAGACATTGGATAAAATATGTATTTATATACAAATACAAATAAAAGCTAGCAGTCCACAATGGAGTGCTGATACAAACACTGACGTATGGCGGTGAGACATGGAACTGGCAGAGGAAGGATGACAGTAAACTGAATACCTCATCAAGAGAACCAAATACTTGCATCGGGCCATGTCAGAAGTCAGAATAATAGAAGAGAATGGATGAGACGTTATATGAATGTGAATAACGTAAGAAGTGTATGCTAATATCGAGTTGTTTTGCGGTTCGTCCTTTCTGCCTACCCCTGCAGAAAAACGGCGTGCTGGTTAGATAGTAAAATCTTTGGTCTAAAATCCACATACAGGAAAAATTCTAGATTGGTGGGTACTGGCTTCGTGAAAATTTCTGTCTTGTCTCGGATCGCTAAACGAATTTATCAGTTCTTAATGTTATTTCCGTCGTGGGCTTTCAACCTTCGAAACACCCATTTCATTTTTAAAAATAAGACAACTTGGCATAATGTTTGATCGATATCCACAATTAGGAAGTTAAGAAGAACAACTGCATTGCCTGTTTCATACATAACTTAATCTTGGATTTGAGGGGAAAATACCCATCTTACTTTTTTTTTTTAAATTAAAGGTTTAGTAAATATCTAGTACGCGTGAGAAGTATTTTATTTATTTTTGTCTTAAATTAAGTAAATGCCATTCAAAAAAATCCTAATTTTAGAGGCAACGTAGAAAATTATTTGCGGGATTGTTGTTTTTTTTTAACAAAAATTAGTATTTCATATTTAAATTTGATTACGTAAATAAAATTATAAAAACAAAACATTAAAAAAAAAACTTTTTTCTCATGATATTTTAAATCGTGTACGGCAAATTTGTGTTCCAACATAAATTGGTGGTTTTTAATTTAATTATACTCCACCGTAATGCTTGTTTTAATATTTAAAAAAATATACATTTTTAATATCATTATATTTTCTAAGTAGACTGCGTAAATTTTTTTTAATCGTCGTTAGCCCCCAAATAATTGTTAAAGGTGCCTCTAATATCGCAAAAAATCAATTCCTTTCATAGAACATATTTCGTATTGTAAAACAAAAATAAATAAATTACTTCTAATCCGTACTATATATTCACTATACTTTTTGATGAAAAAAATATCATTAGGTGAGTATTTTGACTTCAAATACAAAATTAAACTTTGTATGAATCAGGCCGCATAGCCATTCTGACTAAGTCCATGTTTTTTAACAAGTACTTACCTTCAAACTTATGTATGGCACCTTGGTTTTTAGCAGTAGATATAAAAATTTAAACATTAAATATCAATTTTCGAATGAAATTCTTATGTTATCAAAAAAAAATACCATTTAAAAAACCATTTGATAAACGTTTACCAATGTACTGGAATTCCTCATTGAAGAAAAAATAATCACAGACGTCACGCGCACCTCCGCCTGAGAATTAATTTTACTATAAAATCACACTTTAAAACAAATGTATATATGTATATATTGAAATTTGAAGGTGATATTGGTAAAAAAAAATAAACCCAAATTGTACAAAGCCCTTGAGGTGATTTTTCACAAAAACGGCGCTACACAAGTAATCCAATTATTATTATTATTATTATCTGTTTTTAAAACTTGTACAAGTTTTATTTTATTGTATTATATTAATTATTTTGAGACCAAATCGTTTATTAAATACTGTTAATTGGTAGGAATTAATTATCCAATTCACGCCTTGACGACTCTTATTAGTTGAAGTTCTTACCCGAAAGCTCTCATTAGTAATTACTTGAGAATCATTTTATCGGAAGTTCATTGTGGAAGCCGATTCAAGTTTATTAGCTTCTGAGGGTTTATTATTATTGTGGTTTGATTTTGCGGCCAGATAAAATTCGTGAGAATCTTAAATGTAAATTTTGTTACATTAAGGACCTTAAAGTTTTCCACTTGAGAGGCGATATCATTATTATTTATTTATCATTTTAGTGGTCTAATAAACGTCTATCTTTATTATCAACTTTGATTTCGAGGAGCCTTTGTTTAGTGTTGCCAATAATAAAGCATAATTAATTTTAAGCAAAGTGGCTTTCATAAATTTATTGAAACAACTTTGCTTGAAAACTGTTCATTCATTTGGAAATTGATTGAGAGGCTCCTAGTGAAGTTACTTTAATAATAACACAATAAAACGAAAATTGATTGTTAATTTGCTGAATTAAGTTTAGCAATAATTTTTTCTTATCATGCTGAGATGACATTTATGATTTTAACATTTTTTATCATAGGATAAAATTGAAACATTGGCTCTACTTGGGTTACTCAGATAAAAATATATATAAATTAACAAAATGGTAGTTCATACTCTTCAACGTGAAATTATTATAATTTTTTCTTTAAGAAAGCTGAATGTTGTAAAACTTATTGTATATATCTTTTATCATTGAAGATAATATTAACAATTCCCAAATCTAAACACGAAACCGAAAACGGAAAAAATCGGAAAGGTTATTACTCTTTGGAAAACCTATGACGGACGACGGATAAACCAACCCGAAAGTAGTTTTTAAAAACACAATAAACAGTATCGTCAGCAATAAAATAAATTTCAAACAATAAAAACAATATTTAAAAAGCAGGGAACTCACTCCCGACATCCATGCTATATATACCATAGATTTAGTATTTATTGTACCAGTCTGAGGATGCTCGTGATAGGGTGAAACCGGTCTGGTCGAAAATAAATAAGTGGAAACAAGTTACAAAGGTTTTTTAATAAAAAAAAAATCATTTTAATATGGAATTCCACCATGAATTGACAGTTTCAAAATTATAAATAATATGTAAAACTATTTTGGAACTTTCTTTTTAAAACTCCATGACTTTAGACTTTCTTGCATTTATCATTAGCTCATTCTTAATACATATTTCATTCGTCCTATGAACGATAGACCGTTGTTAGTAGATCTTCCATACTCTTAGCAATCAGTACCGCATCTTTAGGATACATCATGAGACTAAAATTAAAAGATTACACGGTTTAACACGCGCGAAATTTTTACACACGAGTTATATATGTGTGCATGTATGAAAACTTGAAAATTGTAACAAATGATGAATTAATAAAAATGAACACATGTAAAATGTGCAAAAAATGTGTAAAAAATAATACAAATAAAAATTCAAAAAATAAATGAGGCAATAGATCCAATAATTTGCGTAAGCCTTATCAACGATAAAACCAAACATTTTTAGAATAAAGTTATGAATTATTGCCTGTCGTTTGAGTGCCATATTTGATTTGAAAGTGATACTAATGCTTTGTGACAACTATTACTATCTCTAAACGAAGAAACATTTAAAAAAATTATTTTTCCAAACTTTTATTTTTTCAAATCATATCTAAATAAAAAGGTTCCTAAGTAGGTACCTACTTATGTTTCCCATTTTGAAAATATTCTATTCAAACAAACCATCCTCTTTTGAATATTTTATCTGTCGTTAACCAGAGTGGTAAATTTATGGGCTAACCGCGATACAACATGGGGGGTTCAACGTTTTTCATACTAATTTTAAAACGTTATAGCAACAGTTTTACATATTGGATTTCATTCAAACTACTCTTTAAACTTTTCCGGCACTAATGAGAATTAACTATGATATTTTCAGCGAAACCGATCAAGTAATTTTAGAGGAAATTGAGGACATTCAGATAAACATTAATTTTTATATATAGAGTTTTGAAAATAATTATGTTGCTACCGTAAAGAGTTCCTCTGGAGCCAGTAGGTCTTCCTACTAGCTCCAGGTCTAATATTCCCATTTGTTGTATGATGTGAAGCTGAAGGAGGTAGGAAGAGGAACGAGATTGGTAAAGCGATGTTTGATAAGTACTCGGCTATTCAAAACTGGTCAATAAACACGGGCATTGCCTTTTTTAGAAACGATTTGATTCGGTTTGATGGTCTTTCAGCAAGGCCAGTCTGACACTATCTACTATTCTTTATTTACCAACTCAAATTAATCTTACAAATAAAAAAAAATGATATTCACAGCGCACGTGCACACCATTCGAAGAAAATATTAATAAATGCTAAAATTGGATCAGTTTTATTTATATCCACACATCAATTTCACCAACTTATGCCAAGTTTGAAGGATCCATAAAATAACAATAGAAGAGCTCGTCTTTTTCTATTGGCTCGGCGAGGCTAAAGCCTAAAACTTTTCCCACAAAGTACCTAGTTTAATATATTCAAAAGATTACCCTCCGAAGTTGGGCGAAGTGTGGAAGTGTAGAAAGGTAGACATTTTCATTCCGTGGAGCCACACGTATGGTGTTAATCACTACACAACTTTTTTTCTTGGAAAAGTTTAAGAACCAATTGGAAATCTCTTTCTTGAACAATGTTTGAACACTTTCACAAGTGAGTTGTTACACAAATAAAGGAGTTACCTAGAAATAAACGAAATTCTCTTGACGTTTAAGACATAGAAATTTAACGTCTTAACAATGATTGAAAAATCGTTCTTTTTGGGAAATGAATATTTATTTATTTGTTAGAAACAAACATATTTTAATACATATAGTGTAATGAAGCTGGTCCATAACAAAAAGTTTAACAAGTGACCCCCATATTATTTAAAAATCAATTACTGTTTGTTCTCGTTGCTAGTGCCTTGTGCCTTACGAATGGTTACGTTCGGCGGGGGCGGGTTTATGAGCCCGGTAGACGGGGTCGGTTTAAGCGAGAGAAATTACGGGGTCTTCAGTTTTTGGCGCTTATCGCTAACGGTTCATCCTTCTGACTCTGCCCAAGTTATTACTTTTAAATAATAGTAATTGTACGGATTCCATGAGCATCCTCTTCGCCGGAAGTCTGCAGAACTGGCGCCTGTTGGGTATAGTACCTCTTATCGTTCGGGTTTATTATTTACTTTTTCCCACTACATAATTTTATAAATTCAGTTAATTTTCATTCTAATCTTCAATGTATTAAATGCGTCTAAAGAGAGATTTGTAGCTTTTTCTAGAAGAGTCATTGTTAAAATACAGGCCTGTTCAAAGATATTTTTATAGCAAAAACCGATTGTGGTATTGAATTCCCTTCTTGCCTTTATCTATATATTTATATATCCTGGAAGCGTTGGTTTCTGAAATTGATCATAAACGAATTGAAAACACGATAAATATCTCCTGAGATTGAACTAGTCAAGGGTATTGCAATTATTAGTTGATCTATTAATAATCATAAATAATATTTTAATGGAAATATTTAAATGTAATTACGAACCGGATCGTAGGATTCCGTTACTAACAATATATACAAAGGAAGTTTGACAAAATTTAAGTCAATTTCCTGTGCTAACAGTGGTTAAACACAGTTGTTTTATTTATGAAGCTAACGAGATAAAGAAAACAAAATAAGAAAGGAAGGGTTGAGAGGAAGAGGAAGATAGAATCGGGACACGAGATGCTCTCTATACATTTTATACTCGTGCATCAATTTGTGGTCGTACGTATTACTTTTGTTCGATATTTTGAAAGGGGATTGTGAAGAAGGTCGATATTGTGAAATTGTCAATTAAATAAATACGGGAAATTGGAGAATTAAATTTAAATACACTGAATC